>OZ037782.1:9591590-9596590 GCA_964035525.1 Porites cylindrica | reverse complement strand
GTATGCGGTTCTCCAGATGGTAAGGTGATACGAGCTGAATACGAATTTGAAGATTATGAAGTCCTTTCTTCGTTAATAATAGCAAAAATAAGTCTTAGCTCGGAACAAAAAGAGCAAGGAAGCGAAGATGAAGATGAAGAGAAAAAAGAATTAGAGCAATTTAAAATGCAAGACGAAGCAACAATTAGTTATTATATGCTTGATGGAGAAGAGAATCACATCGATAATTTGAGAGGATTTATCCATGATGGGCAAAACCTGATTATTGCAGAGGGAGAGAAAATTGTGTTGTTGGAGTCGTTAACAGAAGGCAGCAATGCACAACTCATTGTATCAGGTTTAAAACCTGCTGAAGAAGATTCACGAAAGGAAGTTGGAATGAATCTGAATCATAAAGAACAGTTAATGGTGTGTGATGATAAAGAATTTATTAAGGTTTTTGAATATAGATGCAGGCTAAGGTCCTTACAAGATATCTGTAGATGTTTCATTGTGGATACAATTCACACTGGTTACAGTGATAAAGTTAAAAGCTTGCCAATTCCATCCACACTGAAAGATTACTTGCTTTACAAGTAAGCATGCAACAGGCAGATTCTGTCCAGTTCTGATTCTCTTTGGGAAAGAGCACAGAATTGCATGACTAAAGCTAAATGTACAGTAAAACAGGCAACAAACAATGTGCAACTTGTTTTGCAAAAATGCTGCAAAATGAGTTGAGTAGCAATGTTGCATGTATTACCACCCACCTTCAAACTAGCCTGTGTGGCAGGCGTTCAAAAGGGAAGGGAAAGGGGATTTTGGGTGCACAAATTCCCTACCCCTTACATTTGTAACGCCTGCCACACAGGCTAGTTTGAACCTGTCTTGCAACAGTAAGGTTGCAAGGTTTTTTTTTCATAGATGGTAAAACGCCCAACATCCCTTTTCAACTCATTTTGCAGCAAATTCACAAAACAAGTTGCACGTTTTTTGTTGCTTGTTTTACCATTCCTCTGTCAAGGGAACTTAACCATTTTGTCAGCACTGGCCAGCTATATGAGTCCAATTTTAAGGAGAATTCAGGACTATCCAGCCAGATCAGTTTTTTTCCTAAATAGTATGCGTGACAGTAAATGGCTTTTGGTAAAAATGTCTAGAGAAGACTAACATTTCAAACATTTTATCTCCAAAATGACCAGTCTGGCCAGCTAGTTCTGACTTTTGGAAAGTGCCCTAAGTGAAGGTCAGGACTTGTTCATGGCTGGAAATAAATGAAAGATGACAGTTTTCAACTGAAACAAGAATGTAATTTTTACCAGTATTATACTGTCTTATTTACTCCATGGTATCCCTCAACTACAAACAAGACAGAAGCATTTAATCAGAGTGCAAAGAAAGTCATTTTTACAGCTTGCCCTTCGGGCAAGTTCAATCTAACATTTGCTAGCCGAAACATCATTTCAACTAGCCCCAAAAACGTTTTGATGAGTAGATTGATTTCACAGTTGTTCTGTAATTTGAGTTTCTCAAAAAACGTCACTTGCCCGTCGGCCAAGTTAATAACAGTATTGGTCAGAATGCACTAGCCCGATAGCAAAATCCACTAGCCCCGGGCTATCGGACACTACTTTCCTTGCTTGCTGATTTAATTTCTTTAAGAAACAAGATTTCCAAATATCCTAAATATCTAAATCTTTTTAAAAAATCCTCCAGATGGACTGCAACATTTTTTGCTGTCAGAGTGACAGTTGTTGCCAGGCTCATTGTTGTTGTGGTTAGGGAAGAGTGAATCTATTGCTTTTCTCACAAGTTCTTCCGCAAGGTCTGGTAGGAGAGATCTAAACAAGAAGAAAATAAGTCAAAAGTCAGAAAGTAGGTACAGTCTAACCTCTGGTGAGTAACACCTTCCAGACCATATCCCAAGTAGCTTGTGGAATTGAAAAGAAAAGCATTTTTATAGCTTCTATAATAATCATTATTATCTAAAACAAAGTAACTTTTTTTCAGCATATTTATAGCTCGTAATTGGCTGCTTGTTCTGAGCCACCTCAGCTGAACTTGTCTCGTTAAGAGTTTTAAATTCATTATTAATTTTTTTATAGCATCCCCTCCCCTGGGAGTCCTGTTGGAGTGCAGAGACCCCCTGACCATCCTTACTCACATCCCTTCGTGTATAAAGGCTGGTTCAATGGCCACAGAAGACATAACCAGAAGTATTGTGATCTAGTGATCATGAAAACAGCATTATTTCCAATGATAATATTCTTCATAAACCCTGTTGCTTACAATCTAGTGATGTCTAGGTTATCACAGTTGCAAGCAGAAGTTTAAGTACTAAACCAGTCATCGCCTGTTCCAGGCTCTCAGATAGTGGGGATTATGTGTAAGCTCTCCCTGGTTTCCTCCCATTTTGTTTTTGTGTTTGCGCTTTCTCAATTCTGTGGACCCAACTATCTCAGAGCCTGGAACAGGCCAAGTGAACACAATACACAGGAAAAAGCGTTGTCATTAGTTTAACCCTTTTCTTCTGCTTCCAACTCTGACAATCTGGTTTTCACTAAATTGTAAGCAACATAGTCATAAGCTGGGCCGGAAGAAGAGGAAACACTGACTGATTCTTACACCTGCAATTCTTTTATGCTTAACCAGAAACCACTTACAAAGCAGAGCTGCAAGTTCTGAACCAATCACAAAGCATGACAACAAGCATCATGATTGATTGCCTCGGACTCTGACAATGTGGTTTTCACTAGATCATAAGTGACGGAGTCATATATTAAGCGGAGTTAGCAGAACAGGGCATTGTTGACTGGTTCTTACGACTCCGATGCTTATGACTCCACTCTTAACCCCAAACTTTTATTTCACTAGGTCATGCAAAAGCACTCTTGGGACCCAGTTAAAACTCCATCGCTAGTGAAAACTATCCAGTTAGTTTACTTTGCACTGGCTGGTGCTCCATTAACTTCCAGTAACCAGACATGAAACTGTGAATCAACCATAAAATCGAATCCAAACAGTTGAAAGCTGTGATAGCCTAAACCCTCCGTGGTCAATTCCTGCAATTGTATGGGACAAAAAATTATTAGGAACCATTCATTTTTATGGAGGAGGAGGGGCTGGTAGGAATTGACTGGCAGTTCATGAAGTACATGATGACCTCTCTCTCTTCATTAGAAATGTTTTGACTGCCCCACCCTCCCCCAAAAAAAGGAAAGAGAAAGAACACATGAAGAAAAAATGAACAATTATGCCGAACTGAAAGTAAATCAAATAGACATTTTGAATGGCCATTAGTAGAGAACAGACACTAGCAAATAAGAACCGCGGGAGAATTTTTGCGAGCTAGCTTCCTCAATAGCAATTATGCAAGAGACATTCCATTTTTGTTATGGAAATGAAGTTTGTTTGTTTGTTGGTTGGTTTTTTTTGCAATAAAACGTTTGATTTAGTATGCTTTTTGCATTTTAGTGGGGTTATTGCTTTATATTACATAATAAACAAGGGAGTTCAAGGGCTTGCTTCCCAAGGAAATTTGTTCTTTCTGAACATCATATATTTTAGTTTTTGGCATTCTGGTAGGCTGTTTGCATCATTACAGATGCCTTCACTGCAAAACTTGATGGAATTTTTTGAAAAAGGTGCTGGAACACACAACTCATGATTCCTTACTAATTCTCACAACAAGACTATATTTTTTTCAGCACAATTTTTTCTTTTCATCCCTTTGTATTGTCAGTAGTATTGTTTAAACTGTATCCCATTGGTTGTACACTAGGAAGGTCATAGTTCTCTAACTTGTTTGCTGCCATTTGTTGTCATTGTAGGACAGGATAAAGAAGTACATGGGAAAAGTAAAAGAAGCAACAGAAAAGAAAGAAGGTCAGTATCTCCTCTGATCCCTTAGCCTGCATGGCTTACAACCAGAACAGAGCTATAGCAGTGCTGGTACAACCAGATCAAACCTGTAGCTGTACTTGTATACAACCAGAACAGAGCTATAGCAGTGCTGGTGCAACCAGAACAGAGCTAAACAGTGCTGGTCAAAATTTGCCTTGCATTTCCTGGTGGTTTAAGCTTCAAAATGTCATAATAAATCAAATTTTACATTTCAATACATTTAGGGCCTGTCTAATTTTAATTAGGTTACCTCACCTACCTGGGGTCCCCCACCTCCATGTAAACACTGGCCCTTTAGAGGGGACTTATATCTGGGGGGTGGGAGGGCGGGTCCTAGGATAAGTCCTCAGTTCAGGCTATCACAAAGGAATAAAAAAAGAAAGAAAAACTACCAACTTCTCTGAAATCTACTTAAACTGAACTAACAATAAGCGTAAAGTGAGAACTTCCTGCTTTACAAGAACACCGATAATTAAAATCCTGCTTACTCTGGGGATTTTGGCAACGAATATTTGATTTGAAATTTTTCAGGGACGATTCCTACATTAAATGATCCGGTAATCTGTTCAGCAACACTGCTCCACTATAACTGAAACTCTCTTTGAAGGTTTCAGTATGGGGAAGTGGTACTGTCAGTTTGTTTACTGTATTTCTTAAGTTATAAGGCTTAAGTCCATACGATTAATAAATTTTGAGCTCAAATTCTCAGGAGTTTCATTATTAAGAGCCTTATACAAAAGAATAGATAAATTGAACTTGCGTAGCAGCTCAAGTTTATGTCAGTTGAGGGACTGAAAGAGCTCATCCAGGCTAGCATCGTAATTTGATGTTGTGATTATACGAGCAGCGCAGTTCTGTACTTTCTGCAGCTTCTCGGAGAGGCCGTTATTAACAATTTCCCCAAACTGCTCTGCAGTTATTGAAGTGAGGCTGTACACGAGCGTGATAAATTAAATAGTGAGGAGGGTTTCACGAGGAACAAAGTTTCTGATGTGCTTATAATTGCACTAATGCCAGACACAATCTTTTTAGAAAACATCAGAATAATAATGGTCATCTCAATTCAGGTTCTGGTCAATTTTTTACACAAGGGATTTAGAAACTAAGACTTGTTTAAC
>OZ037782.1:9411590-9589090 GCA_964035525.1 Porites cylindrica | reverse complement strand
AGCCAGCATTCATTTAGATTTCCACTAAGTATGAATGGAATGCACAAAACGCAATTTGATCGTGCGCTTTTCGACTTCCTACCCCTCATCATCTGATCACGTGTGTTTTGATCAACTGTCACGTGAAACTAAGGCAAAGCACAGCCGTGGAGCAAAAGCGTTTGGACCTCTGATCGTTGTCGCCTGCACTCCCTAAACTTTGGTTATTACCTAGTTTAGAAATTATTTTGTTTGGCTTACAGATAAAAAGGATTCTTTACAAGATGGAGGGGAAACTTCAAGCAAAGAAGGTGAATCAAACATTTGTTAGTATCATTTAAATCAATAAGGGTGCCTGCTGAACCTTGTATACTAAAGAGGGCACAAAAATAATGTAAATCAATGTGCATTATTCATCAAGCGTGAGATCCCTATCGCTTGGATGCTCATCTTGTGTTGGGTGTGTGCCAAGTGTGTATTTTTATGGACTAAGAAGAATTGACAATGGTGTCATTTTTGGCTTTATAGTTTCAATTACCAATTTACTCTTCTTAGCCATCATGCACTCCACCAGAGTGTAAAGTAGCCAGTCTGTTCCTTTCTGTCCGTCCATTCATTTGTGTCCAGTCATCATAAAGGTTCAGGTTTTAAATTTCAGCCAAGCCTAAATTTGTTCAGTTTTTTTTTTAACTATACTCAAATTGAAAAAATCGACTGTAATTACCACTAGTCGTGATTGCTGTGAGCTGGTGCAAACTAAAATCTTTTTCATCGGGAACTTGTACTCATGACCATCCACCCGCCAAGTAAATACTCTCATTAGTTCCTCTTCATCATCGTCATTATCATCATCATCACCATTATTATCATCATCATCATCGTTATTATTGTCATCTTCTCTTCGTCAGCGCCTTGATTATCTTCGTCCTTCTCCTCCTCCTCCTTCTCATCATGAAGAGGAGGAGGAGGATGAGCCTCATCATCATCATTATCAATAATTTGCTTTACTGAAATACAAGAAGTTTTTAGCTTGTCTTTGGCGAGACCTCTGCCGCTTGTGGGAAAGGCCACCTCGATATCCCTTTGCTTACAAATAGCCTTGTTAAACTAACATTGCAAGAAAGTCGTAAAACTAGGAATTAATCGTAGTAAGGCATTTATGAATTAACATTGTACCTCAACACTTGCTTTCGAATCCAGTCCTGGTGTTCATCCTGTTATATGAAATAACTTTTCATTCACACGCAAATTCAACTTATTTTCAGATAAATGGTTGTACACCAGGTCTCTAGGAGGCTCTGGGGTAACTAGTACCTCTGAAAGCGGAGCGGGTAGGGCATGTGCGTAGTACAATTATGGCTAGCCTGTCAGTCACTGTTCGAGAAAAACTGAAATCGAGCCTTAAAAATGGGTCAGCATACCGGTCTACTTGTACTGACTGTTACTAATAATATGTCCTTTGCCCAAAGCTAACAAGAATGCAGAAAAACGCAAGGGTGAAGACAAATCCATCACGCCTTCAGAGAAGAAGTAGAAGAAAAAGAAGTAGTAGTTACAGAAAGCCAGGACGTGTGTAAATAACTGAATAAAATATGTTTTTGTCACATATTTGATCCTCTGCTGATGTTACTGTAAGTACGTTATAAATAAGTTACAAAAGGGGCTTGTTAAAGTGATCTTTATTTACAGTGCTTAGCAAATCGTGCCAGTTAGTCCTACCATCACAACCGGGGGGTGGGGGGATACTCTCTTATATCCAGGGTCTGGAATAAACCTGAAAACCACACCTTGTGCAGTGGCACGGCTTCTAGGTCAAACAATGGAGTGCTTCGTCTCTCCTACCTAGGGAAATTGCCTATGTTCCTATTTTAACTTTTTGTTATTATTTCATCATTATGTTCAAGGCATGGAAAATCAAATATTTTGGTCTGAAATGGGTTACGTGTTGCAGATAGCATGCTGCACACTTCCACTCGAATTACCCGAGTATCCCCCCCCCCCCCCCCCCCCCACGTATTATCACCTCAGCAACTGCCCGTCACGGTACTGCTATAAAAATTGTAGACTACGAGTAGTCCCTCATTTTCCCTCAAGGATAGTAGAGCGAGCGAAGCGCGAGCGCGGGTAAAAATCACCAAACGCGAGAAAGGCGAGACGCGGCGGGAGAGAGAAAGGCTTTGTCTGTAGTCCCTCATATTTCTCTCTCCCCGCCGCGTCTCGCCTTTCTCGCGTTAAGTGATTTTCACGTGCGCTCGCGTTTCGCTCGCTCTACTATCCCTGAGGCAAAATAAGGGACTACTCGTAGTCTACAAGTTATGGTACGACCATTTCACTCGAGTTGTGTCAACGTGTAGAGAGCATTCATTTTACATGGAAGAGAAAATTTAATCTCATTAACAGGTTTTCACTGCCAATTAGTGCAAGACTGGTAGAGTAATGTAATGGAGGGATGGTGGGAGGAAAAAGAGACTTTATCATTTCCTCTTCATATTTGGGAGATTTTGATATAAAAAAAATGTACCGTACAAACAGGATTGTATTTCTTTCAATGCTTACATGAACTCTCTTTCTTATTTCTCCTTGTTGATGCCTCGTCAAGATGACGGAAAGACAAATGACCTCATAAGGCTCGATCTCTAATGCTCTCCAGTTCAGTATCCCGCAACAGTGTCGATCATGTAATGTAGATGTCGGACTTCCTTTTTTAGCCCTCTCACCCATGTTATAATCAGCTGTTGCGCTGGAAAAAACATGTCCAAAAAGTGAAATTCTTCTGTTTTGAATGGTACTTAGAGGTCACTTTAACCATAGAGTTCACTATGGGTAGTTAACCAGCCCTTCCAGGAAATTTTTTTAAGTATGCAATTCTGTTGGTTTGGTTTAACACCATGAAATGTTGGCATCATTCATCGCTCCACAAATTTTTCAACCCAACCCAAGAGGCTAGTTTTCCTCAACTTGCTGCGCTTTTCGAATGAATGATGATTTTTGCCTACCAAAAGTTGTATTCTCGCTTTTTCGCACTTTTAACTTTAGTCGTGACGTGCGGGTGCAAAACAGGCTATTGTAGTCTTCGCATACTCATTAGTTTTGTCAAACTGATAGTGGTGATCAACATCAATGAGCAATCAAATGTTAGGAGTCAAAATGGTTCTTGTGCTAGCAATTCGGCTTTAACACTAGTTTTCCTCAACTTTCTTCGCTTTTATTGTCTACCGAGAAGTTTGGAAAGTTTGTACGTTTCTTTCCCGGTACTTTCAAATGTATTCAGGGGCAAGCTTGTGGTAATTCACACGGCAATAGTCCTTTTTCAAAAATACCATAATACGCTTTGTTGTCCCTCCAAAGTTTTGCATTAGCATTGTTTTCAATTTCTCTTGGGGCGAAAGGCCTATTGTCTACTCATTCACTATCCAGTTTTATCATGGATTTGTCAAGTTTTAATCAAGTCGGCATTTTTTTGTTCTGAATGCGTCTAATTAAAGCGTTAGTCTAATTGTTCATTGATGAACTGAGTGCTATTCTTCTCAATGTATTGTCAAGTCCCATGCTTATCTACTAGTAAAGACTGTTTTCAACCAAGAGCTATGTTATGTAATTGAGCGAGTCGGCAAACTTCTCAAACGTTTTTTTTAATGTGACCAATCTATGCTTTGATTGCCCATTGTTCAACATAGAGTGCGTGCTTTTCTCATATACAGTTTCAAGAAAAGATTTTTCAAAAACATTTCTCACACTGGTTTGAATTTTAATCGAGCGACCGTATAAATGGAGACACAAATTTCAAGTTGATTTAACTGCGTTTAAAGCCAGAAACCTCCGTACTTGCTTTCTGCCTGCGGTGAAGTGAAGAGCAATCTCTGGTCTGGAATAAGATTCTCTGTTACCTCCTCGAAAACAACAGGTTTGTTCTTAGTTCAACTTTAACTTTTGGCTACGCTATCGTTCGCTTTTTTTTCTGAAAAAAATTAGTCAATTTAAAGAAACGGTGATAAGCGTCCAAATTGCCTTAACGGTTCTTACTGGTTATTTTTGCTACAGAAAGAAATTATTCTTTTAGACTTTACATAACGGATTTTTTGTCATAATTCTGTCCTCTTAGTGTTCTTCAATGTGTCGCCCGAAGTTACTTGTAAACATGCATGGTCCCTTCGTTATGTTGGCTCGATGAATGTTGAACTGGAGGGACAAAACTGTAATAAAGGCTTACGTGTAGTCAACAAGATAAAGTGGAGTTGCAATTGTTAGGGTCAAATAGGCCTATTTTGTTCATGCTATGTAGTTAGAATTTTTCGCTGTGATTAAAGAAGTGTTCACTTCTGTAGACTCCACTTACAAAATAAACTTCAAACTTTGGACAGTTTTTTATTACTCTGACTCAGACTATATGCTTGTATATTTGATTAACCGCGAGTTTATAAGTTAATGTACGATTTGAAGGTAAATTATGCTTTTATGCCGCACAACCGGGGTGCAACAAACCAACTGTTAGCAATTTTGGCGAAGAGTGTTTAGTTTGCGCCGGAGAGAATTACAATGCTTCCCGGAACGATTCAGGCTGACATAAGATAATAGTCGACAGAGGGGCAAGACAGGTGTGAATAAAACTGAAGGTAACGAGAAACCAGTTAAACAAGAAAATAAGGCTAATTCGGGGTGCAATTTTTAACACGTTAGTACGGTAGTATTTACAACAACAACTAACTCTTTCCATTTTGTAACAGGTACTGCCTGACCATGAAGAAAAGCAGAACAATTTGCCTTCCAAGAAAGTCTTCAAAATAACAATAAAAGTACTGCCACGGTCCTAAACAAGGATATGCAGCTAACTCATTTGTGTGTCTGTCATTTATTCAGTATATACCAAACCTATGGTAAGTTAATTTTTTGCACAACACAGTCGGTTAGTCGGGTCTTCATGCAATTTTCCATTCTTTTGAACAGGTTATTATTTTAGATAAATTTGAAGAACAGGTCGTTGAGGTGGAATAGAAGATCATTATTAGAAATAATAACCTACTGTTTCAATTCAGTGACCGCATAATAATAACCCACTGGTTCAAAAAAGATGGAAAAGGACGCGCTCAGTCATTATTTTAATAAGGTCACGAAGCTCAGCAAATAAGCTATATTTCTTTTCATTTTACATCTTTCTTTTCAATAATTTTGATGTGAGTTTTTTGTTCTCTCTGACAATTCTGGTTTGGTATATACACCAAAACAACTGCAAGTTGTATTTAGTTATAAATTAAACCGCTTCACGCCTAACAGAGCAAAATGTCACAATCTAAAAGAAGTTTACGCTTTCGAATTCAGTAAACAAGGTTCGGTTTCGTACAGAAAACGAAACCTTACCCCGAGCTAAATTCCCCAGCGTGAGCCAACAACAAAAACGTAAAATGAACACGAAAAAAAAACCAAGAGAATTACAACAAAAAAGTAGTCAAAACACCGCCAGACACCAACTATAACTATAAACAGACCAAAAAAGGTAAGTAACAAGGTAAGTTTATTTACATAGTTTTTTTTTCTTAGCCCTGGGGACTAAGTGCTCCGCCCAAGGGGGGAGAGCCCTGGGGACTAAGTGCTCCGCCCAAGGGGGGAGAGCCCTGGGGACTAAGTGCTCCGCCCAAGGGGGGAGAGCCCTGGGGACTAAGTGCTCCGCCCAAGGGGGGAGAGCCCTGGGGACTAAGTGCTCCGCCCAAGGGGGGAGAGCCCTGGGGACTAAGTGCTCCGCCCAAGGGGGGAGAGCCCTGGGGACTAAGTGCTCCGCCCAAGGGGGGAGAGCCCTGGGGACTAAGTGCTCCGCCCAAGGGGGGAGAGCCCTGGGGACTAAGTGCTCCGCCCAAGGGGGGAGAGCCCTGGGGACTAAGTGCTCCGCCCAAGGGGGGAGAGCCCTGGGGACTAAGTGCTCCGCCCAAGGGGGGAGAGCCCTGGGGACTAAGTGCTCCGCCCAAGGGGGGAGAGCCCTGGGGACTAAGTGCTCCGCCCAAGGGGGGAGAGCCCTGGGGACTAAGTGCTCCGCCCAAGGGGGGAGAGCCCTGGGGACTAAGTGCTCCGCCCAAGGGGGGAGAGCCCTGGGGACTAAGTGCTCCGCCCAAGGGGGGAGAGCCCTGGGGACTAAGTGCTCCGCCCAAGGGGGGAGAGCCCTGGGGACTAAGTGCTCCGCCCAAGGGGGGAGAGCCCTGGGGACTAAGTGCTCCGCCCAAGGGGGGAGAGCCCTGGGGACTAAGTGCTCCGCCCAAGGGGGGAGAGCCCTGGGGACTAAGTGCTCCGCCCAAGGGGGGAGAGCCCTGGGGACTAAGTGCTCCGCCCAAGGGGGGAGAGCCCTGGGGACTAAGTGCTCCGCCCAAGGGGGGAGAGCCCTGGGGACTAAGTGCTCCGCCCAAGGGGGGAGAGCCCTGGGGACTAAGTGCTCCGCCCAAGGGGGGAGAGCCCTGGGGACTAAGTGCTCCGCCCAAGGGGGGAGAGCCCTGGGGACTAAGTGCTCCGCCCAAGGGGGGAGAGCCCTGGGGACTAAGTGCTCCGCCCAAGGGGGGAGAGCCCTGGGGACTAAGTGCTCCGCCCAAGGGGGGAGAGCCCTGGGGACTAAGTGCTCCGCCCAAGGGGGGAGAGCCCTGGGGACTAAGTGCTCCGCCCAAGGGGGGAGAGCCCTGGGGACTAAGTGCTCCGCCCAAGGGGGGAGAGCCCTGGGGACTAAGTGCTCCGCCCAAGGGGGGAGAGCCCTGGGGACTAAGTGCTCCGCCCAAGGGGGGAGAGCCCTGGGGACTAAGTGCTCCGCCCAAGGGGGGAGAGCCCTGGGGACTAAGTGCTCCGCCCAAGGGGGGAGAGCCCTGGGGACTAAGTGCTCCGCCCAAGGGGGGAGAGCCCTGGGGACTAAGTGCTCCGCCCAAGGGGGGAGAGCCCTGGGGACTAAGTGCTCCGCCCAAGGGGGGAGAGCCCTGGGGACTAAGTGCTCCGCCCAAGGGGGGAGAGCCCTGGGGACTAAGTGCTCCGCCCAAGGGGGGAGAGCCCTGGGGACTAAGTGCTCCGCCCAAGGGGGGAGAGCCCTGGGGACTAAGTGCTCCGCCCAAGGGGGGAGAGCCCTGGGGACTAAGTGCTCCGCCCAAGGGGGGAGAGCCCTGGGGACTAAGTGCTCCGCCCAAGGGGGGAGAGCCCTGGGGACTAAGTGCTCCGCCCAAGGGGGGAGAGCCCTGGGGGACTAAGTGCTCCGCCCAAGGGGGGAGAGCCCTGGGGACTAAGTGCTCCGCCCAAGGGGGGGAGAGCCCTGGGGACTAAGTGCTCCGCCCAAGGGGGGAGAGCCCTGGGGACTAAGTGCTCCGCCCAAGGGGGGAGAGCCCTGGGGACTAAGTGCTCCGCCCAAGGGGGGAGAGCCCTGGGGACTAAGTGCTCCGCCCAAGGGGGGGAGAGCCCTGGGGACTAAGTGCTCCGCCCAAGGGGGGAGAGCCCTGGGGACTAAGTGCTCCGCCCAAGGGGGGAGAGCCCTGGGGACTAAGTGCTCCGCCCAAGGGGGGAGAGCCCTGGGGACTAAGTGCTCCGCCCAAGGGGGGAGAGCCCTGGGGACTAAGTGCTCCGCCCAAGGGGGGAGAGCCCTGGGGACTAAGTGCTCCGCCCAAGGGGGGAGAGCCCTGGGGACTAAGTGCTCCGCCCAAGGGGGGAGAGCCCTGGGGACTAAGTGCTCCGCCCAAGGGGGGAGAGCCCTGGGGACTAAGTGCTCCGCCCAAGGGGGGAGAGCCCTGGGGACTAAGTGCTCCGCCCAAGGGGGGAGAGCCCTGGGGACTAAGTGCTCCGCCCAAGGGGGGAGAGCCCTGGGGACTAAGTGCTCCGCCCAAGGGGGGAGAGCCCTGGGGACTAAGTGCTCCGCCCAAGGGGGGAGAGCCCTGGGGACTAAGTGCTCCGCCCAAGGGGGGAGAGCCCTGGGGACTAAGTGCTCCGCCCAAGGGGGGAGAGCCCTGGGGACTAAGTGCTCCGCCCAAGGGGGGAGAGCCCTGGGGACTAAGTGCTCCGCCCAAGGGGGGAGAGCCCTGGGGACTAAGTGCTCCGCCCAAGGGGGGAGAGCCCTGGGGACTAAGTGCTCCGCCCAAGGGGGGAGAGCCCTGGGGACTAAGTGCTCCGCCCAAGGGGGGAGAGCCCTGGGGACTAAGTGCTCCGCCCAAGGGGGGAGAGCCCTGGGGACTAATAAATAAGAGGCATTTATTCTCGTAACTGTAACAAACTAGACAAAATTGATACAGTATGCTTTTGAACAAAATCCAGTCCATCTGTGTTTGCAGAGATGCCAACGTTTGGAGACTTTATCTTTTTCACTAAACCCCTCCTACCCCTGTCTCACCCCAACCAACTAAATGTCATCAAACCATCGTTATTATTTCATAGATTTGAACACCAAAAAAAGATTTCCTAGATCCCACTACCAATTATTTCTCCGTCTTTTCATTTGGAATTGAAACAATTTTAAATACTTTCATATACTCCTGTAATTTCCTTGAAAACCCAACATGATTCCAGATCAGAGTGAAATGGGCAAAGTCAAAACCCGTTTTCAGACCAAAACAATGATAACATTACGTCCTTTGGAACGGCACACTATGTGGCTTATAAAAGGGCGGTCTCTCCCGAGCAGGGGACACATTTTATCTCACTTCCTAACCAGCGGTTACTGCTAGTAAGACAAGAGGCATTTATTTGAGATTGTGGGTGGACATCTAGTAGACCATTTACATGTCCACCTTGATCAATTTGCACCGTTGTCATTACGTTGTGCGCAGTGCTACCCGTATAATTTTTTACCACCCGTTTACACGTGTTTATTAAACAAACTGCCGACCCCACCCACCTGAGGAAATTTGCTCTCTCCCCAGATTCCGCTCACATTTCTTTAAAAATGATGGCGGCCATGTTTACTGTTGGTCACAGAAAGTCGAGCACTGAGCAGAAAAGTTGAATGACGCAGTTTTCCGCTCTACATTTGGTTATTTGACTCCCTGTCTACTTGGCTGAGTCTCTCTTGGGCTGAATGTTTGCAAGTTTTCAAAAAGTCTTTGAACAGAGTCTGCGCTTACGTGTACCCCGGCCCGCCAGCTGTACATTGTGTACAAACGAAATATTTGGGGAAATATGAAGGTTCTTGCAAACAATTGTGTGTCAAAAGTTAAGATTCCAGAAGGAGTGAATAGTGGAAATGGTGTCTCCTACAACCCAGTTTTGGGTTTATTTGTGACAGTGGATTTCTATGAAGGGATCTCCGTTTGGAATCATGTCAGTGGAGAAGTGATGGCCGAATGTGACCTCCGGTCAGATTTCAAGGTGTCACTGCTTCCTGGCAATCGTGTTGCGCTAAGCTACCAGTCGGGATCATATTACGAGGGATCAGTTGAGATTTACTCTCTTGAGAAAGACACATTTGATTTTTGCGAACTTGAACTAAAAATGCCTTCCTCGACCGATCCTGGAGTGATCGCTTTGACCCCGCAGAAAAGCCTTCTTGTGGCAAGTTCGGTGCAATTGGATCCTGTTTTGTATGAAATAATTATGGACTGGAACAATCTCAAAGTCGTTAAAATGAGAGAAATTATTGTTCCACTTCCTGAAGAAGAAGATGAAGAATATAATGAAATTGGTCTGCTATGTTGTTCTCCAGATGGTAAGGTGATACGAGCTGAATACGAAGTTGGACAATATGAAGCCCTTTCTTCGTTAATTAAAATAGCAAAAATAAGTCTTAGCTGCGAAAAAGTCAGTCGTAGCTGCAAACGAAAACAGCAAGGAAGTGAAGATGAAGATGAAGATGAAGATGACCAGAATATAGAATTAGAGCAATTTAAAATGCAAGAAGAAGCAACAATTAGTTATTATATGCTTGATGGAGAAGGGAATCAGATCGATAATTTGAGAGGATTTATCCATGATGGGCAAAACCTGATTATTGCAGAGGGAGAGAAAATTGTGTTGTTGGAGTCATTAACAGAAGGCAGCAATGCACAACTCATTGTATCAGGTTTAAAACCTGCTGAAGAAGATTCACGAAAGGTAGTTGGAATGAATCTGAATCATAAAGGACAGTTAATGGTGTGTGATGATAAAGAATTTATTAAGGTTTTTGAATATAGATGCAGGCTAAGGTCCTTACAAGATATCTGTAGATGTGTTATTGTGGATACAACTCACACTGGTTACAGTAATAAAGTTAAAAGCTTGGCAATTCCATCCACATTGAAAGATTACTTGCTTTACAAGTGAGCATACAACAGGCTGATTCTGTCCAGTTCTGATTCTCTCTGGGAGAGACTATAGAATTGCATGACTGAAGCTACATGTTCAGTAAAACAGGCAACCAAGAATGTGCAACTTGTTTACTTGCAAAAAATGCTGCAAATTGAGTTGAGTAGCAATGTTGCATGTTTTACCACATACGTTTAAACTAGCTTGTGTGGCAGGCATTCAAAAGGGAAGGGAAAGGGTATTTTGGGCGCCCGAATTCCATACCCCTCCCATATGGAACACCTGCCTCACAGGCTAGTTTGAACCCGTCTTGCAACAAATAAGGTTGCACGGTGTTTTTTTTGTAGATGGTAAAACAAGCTTCATCCCTATTCAACTCATTTTGCAGAAAATTCACAACAGAAGTTGTACGTTTTTTGTTGCTTGTTTTACCATACCTCTGTCAAGGGAACGTACCATTTTGTCAGAACTGGCTAGCTATATTGGTCCAATAATTGTAAGGAGAATTCATTACTATCCACCAGATCAGTTTTTTTCCTAAATAGTACGCATGACAGTAATGGCTTTTGGTAAAAATTTCAAGAGAAGACTAACATTTCAAACAATTTTTTTTTTCATCTCCAAAATGACCAGTCTGGCCAGCTAGTTCTGACTTTTGGAAAGTGCCCTAAGTGAAGGTCAGGACTTGTTCATGGCTGGAAATGAATGAAAGATGACTGTTTTCAACTGAGTTATACAAGAATGTAATTTTTACTAGTATTATACTGTCTTATTTACGCCATGGCATCCCTCGACTACAAAAAAGACGTAAGCATTTAATGGCTTTAAGAAACAAGATTTCCAAATATCCTAAATATCTAAATCTTTTTAAAAAATCCTCCAGATGGTCTGCAACATTTTTTGCTGTCAGAGTGACAGTTGTTGCCAGGCTCATTGTTGTTGTGGTTAGGGAAGAGTGGATCTATTGCTTTTTTTACAAGTTCTTCTGCCAGGTCTGGTAGGAGGGATCTAAACAAGAAGAAAATAAGTCAAAAGTCAGAAAGTAGCTACAGTCTAACCTCTGGTGAGTAACACCTTCCAGACCATATCCCAAATGGCTTGTGGAATTGAAAAGAAAAGCATTTTTATAACTTCTATCAAAATTATTATTATCTAAAACAAAATAACTTTTTTTCAGCATATAAATAGCTCTTAATTGGCTGCTTGTTCTGGGCCACCTCAGCTGAACTTGTCTCTTTGAGAGTTTTAAATTCAATATTAATTTTTTTATAGCATCCCCTCCCCTGGGAGCCCTGTTGGAGTGCAGAGACCCCCTGACCATCCTTACTCACATCCCTTTGTGTATAAAAGCTGGTTCAGTGGCAACAGAAGACACAACCAGAAGTATTGTGATCTAGTGATCATGAAAACAGCATTATTTCCAATGATAATATTCTTCATAAACCCTGTTGCTTACAATCTAGTGATGTCTAGGTTATCACAGTTGCAAGCAGAAGTGCAAGTACTAAACCAGTCATCGCCTGTTCCAGGCTCTCAGATAGTGGCTGTCTGTGTAAGCTCTCCCCGGTTTCCTCCCATTTTGTTTTTGTGTTTGCGCTTTCTCAATTCTGTGGACCCGACTATCTCAGAGCCTGGAAGAGGCTAAGTGAACACAATACACAGGAAAAAGCGTTGTCATTAGTTGAACCCTTTGCTTCTGCTTCCGACTCTGACAATCTTGTTTTCACTAAATCGTCATTAACATAGTCATAAGCTGGGCTAGAAGAAAAGGAAACACTGACTGATTCTTACACCTCCAATTCCTTTATGCTTAATCAGAAACCACTTACAAAGCAGAGGTGCAAGTTCTGAACCAATCACAAAGCATGACAACAAGCATCATGATTGGTTTATCCTTTTGCTTCTGCTTGATCGGACTCTGACAATGTGGTTTTCACTAGATCATCAGTGACGTAGTCATATATTAAGCTGAGTTAGAAGAAAATGGCATTGTTGACTGGTTCTTACGACTCCGATGCTTATGACTCCACTCTTAACCCCAAACTTTTACTTCACTAGGTCATGCAAAAGCACTCTTGGGACTCCACTTAAAACTCCATCGCTAGTGAAAACTATCCAGTTAGCTTACTTTGCACTGGCTGGTGCTCCATTAACTTCCAGTAACCAGACATGAAACTGTGAATCAACCATAAAATCAAATCCAAACAGTTGAAAACTGTGATAGCCTAAACCCTCTGTGGTCAATTCCTGCAATTGTATATGACAAAAAATTATTAGGAACAATTCGTTTTTATTGGGGAGGGGGGGCTGGTAGGAATTGACTGGCAGTTCATGAAGTACATGATGACCTCCTCTCTTCATTAGAAATGTGTGAGTGCCCTCACCTCCCCCCCCCCCAAAAAAAAAGGAAAGAGAAAGAACACATGAAGAAAAAATGAACAATGCCGAACTGAAAGTAAATCAAATAGACATTTTGAATGGCCATTAGCAGAGAACAGACACTAGCAAATAAGAACCACAAGAGAAACTTTGCGAGCTTTCTCAATAGCAATGCAAGACACATTCCATTTTTGTTATGGAAATGAAGTTTGTTTGTTTGTTTGTTTTTTTTTTTGCAATAAAACGTTTGATTTAGTATGCTTTTTGCATTTTAGTGGGGATATTGCTTTATATTACATAATAAAGTAGGGGGTTCGAGGGCTTGCTTGCCAAGGAAATTTGATCTTTCTGAACATCAGATATGCTGGTTTTTGGCATTCTGGTAGGCTGTTTCAGGCTAGGGCTAGCTAGGGGGGTCCTGGGGTGCCCGTGACCCCCCCTTGCTAGGCCTTCTTTTGAGCAAACAACCTATAATATTCAGGTGGCGAAAACGCCATGACAATATCTTGGCTGTAAAAGCCATTGTTGAAAAGCCCACTTTTTTAAAATTTGTTTTTTTGTAAAGTATTTTCGTCAACGGCTCTTGTCTTTAGTTAATATCGGCCTTCATGCCGCAATAATACAACTGAACCCGCTGATACACGAGAGAGAGCAGCGGTATAAAGCCTCTGTGACCCCCCCTTTAAAAAATCCCGGCTACGCCCCTTTGTTTGCATTATTATAGATGCCTTCACTGCAAAACTTGATGGAATTTTTTGATGGCCACCCTTTACACCCAGAATTGTTCTCCTGGCCCCCCCTTTAAAGCCATATTTTTTTCATGGCCCCCCTTAAATCCCAACAGCTCCCCTATCTCATAAAGAATGAACCTTTCTTTAATAGGTATCAACAAGACCCAGATTAGATCAATCCTTGTATACTGTAAAATTAATGATCTGATCTATTAAATTTTAGGGGTCCAAGCAGGGGGTGTTTAATGGACAAGAGGCATTTAAAAGAGAGAGGCATTTATTCTTGTAACTGTAACAAACTAGATTAAATTGATACAGTATGCTTTTGAACAAAATCCAGTACATCTGTCTTTGCAGAGATCCCGCCCCCACCAACCAAATGTCAACAAACCATTGTTCTTATTCCTTAGATTTGAACACCAAAAAAAGATTTCCTAGATCCCACTACCAATAATTATTTCTCGGCCTTTTCATTTGGAATTGAAACAATATTAAATACGTTCATACACTCCTGTAATTTCCTTGAAAACCCCACATGATTCCAGAGTGAAATGGGCAAAGTCAAAACCCATTTTCAGACCAAAACAATGATGTGGCTTATATAAGGGTGGTCTCTCCCAAGACACATTCTCTCACTTCCTAACCATCGGTTACTGCTAGTAAGATAAGAGGCATTTATTTGAGAGTGTCGGTGGACATCTAGTAGACCATTTATCCCCGGGGGGGGGGGTACTCCCTTATAAGGGCTTAATGGGGACGTGCAGGCAGCGAGGGTATGTTTTTCGGGATTTTTGTCTTAAACAGGGTATCGAATTTATCATTTTTTGTCTTAATCAGAGTATCGATTTATCAATTTTTGTCTTAAACAGGACATCTTTTCTTGGACAATAAACAGCAAAATTTTTACAAGCTCTAATGTTAATTACATGTCTTAAACAGGGTATCAAAAATCGGCGAAAAAAAAATTCAGCGATATTTGTCTTAAACCGGATCAGAGTATGAGGGGCCGCGCCGCACCTCCCCACCCAAGGATATATCGAGAGTACCCCCCCCCCCCCCGGTCATTTACATACGTTATGCCCAGTGCTACCCGTATAATTTTTTTACCAACCCTTTACACGTGTTTATTAATTTAGACAAACTGCCCACCCCACCCTCCTGAGGCAATTTTCTCTCTCCCCAGATTCCCCTCACATTTCTTTAAAAATGATGGCGGCCATGTTGACTGTTGGTTACAGAAAGTCGAGCACCGAGCAGAAAAGTTGAATGACGCAGTTTTTCCGCTCTACACTTGGTGCTTTGACTCCCTGTCTACTTGACTGAGTCTCTCTTGGGCTGAATGTTTGCAAGTTTTCAAAAAGTCTTTGAACAGAGTCTGCGCTTACGTGTACCCCGCCAGCTGTACATTGAGTACCAACGAAATATTTGGGGAAATATGAAGGTTCTTGCAAACAATTGTGTGTCCACAGTCAAGATTCCAGAAGGAGTGAATAGTGGAAATGGTGTCTCCCACAACCCAGTTTTGGGGTTATTTGTGACAATGGATTTCAATGAAGGAATCTCCGTTTGGAATCATGTCAGTGGAGAAGTGATGGCCGAATGTGACCTCGGGCCAGATGGAGATCTCAACATGTCATTGCTACCTGGTAATCATGTTGCGGTAAGCTATTCAGAAGCACATCACGGAGGATCAGTTGAGATTTACTCTCTTGAGAAAGACACATTTGATTCTTCCGAACTTGAACTAAAAGTGCCTTCTTTAACCTATCCTGGAGTGATCGCTTTGACCCCGCAGAGAAGCCTTCTTGTGGCTGGTTCGGTGCAATTGGATCCTGGTTTGTATGAAATATTTATGGACTGGAACAATTTAAAAATCCTTAAAATGAGAGAAATTTGTGTTCCACTTCCTGATGAAGAAGATGAAGAATATGGAGGAATTGGTCTGCTATGCTGTTCTCCAGATGGTGAGGTGATACGAGCTGAATACGAATTTGAAGAATATGAAGCCCTTACTTCGTTAATAATATCAAAAATAAGTCATAGCTGCGAACGAAAAGAGCAAGGAAGCGAAGATGAAGATGAAGATGAAGAGAAAAAAGAATTAGAGCAATTTAAAATGCAAGACGAAGCAACAATTAGTTATTATATGCTTGATGGAGAAGAGAATCAGATCGATAATTTGAGAGGATTTATCCATGATGGGCAAAACCTGATTATTGCAGAGGGAGAGAAAATTGTGTTGTTGGAGTCATTAACAGAAGGCAGCAATGCACAACTCATTGTATCAGGTTTAAAACCTGCTGAAGAAGATTCACGAAAGGAAGTTGGAATGAATCTGAATCATAAAGGACAGTTAATGGTGTGTGATGATAAAGAATTTATTAAGGTTTTTGAATATAGATGCAGGCTAAGGTCCTTACAAGATATCTGTAGATGTTTTATTGTGGATACAATTCACACTGGTTACAGCGATAAAGTTAAAAGCTTGGCAATTCCATCCACACTGAAAGATTACTTGCTTTACAAGTAAGCACACAACAGGCTGATTCTGTCCGGTTCTGATTCTCTCTGGGAGAGACTGTAGAATTGCGTGACTAAAGATACATGTACAGTAAAACAGGCAACCAAGAATGTGCAACTTGTTTTGCAAAAATGCTGCAAATGGAGTTGAGTAGCAAGTTTTACCTGTGTGGCAGGCGTTCGATTTTGGGCGCCCAAATTCCATACCCCTTCCATATGGAATGCCTGCCACACAGGCTAGTTTGAACCTGTCTTACGACAAATAAATAAGGTTGCAAGGTGTTTTTTCATAGATGGTAAAACACGCAACAGCCCTATTCAACTCATTTTGCAGCAAATTCACAAAACAAGTTGTACGTTTTTGGTTGCTTGTTTTTCCATACCTCTGTCAAGGGAATTTACCATTTTGTCAGAACTGGCTAGCTATGTCAGCCCAATATTGTAAGGAGAATTCAGGACTATCCAGCCATATCAGTTTTTTTCCTAAATAGTACGCACGACAGTAATGGCTTTTAGTAAAAATTTCAAGAGAAGACGAACATTTCAAACATTTCATCTCCAAAATGGCCAGTCTGGCCTGAAAAGTGCCCTAGGAGAAGGTCAGGACTTGTTCAGGGCTGGAAATAAAATAATGAAAGATGACAGTTTTCTCATATTTATACAGTCAACTCCCCTTATTGCGGACACCCTCAGGACTGTGGTTTAGTGTCCGTAATAGTGAGAGTCTGTAATAATGGTGTGCGAGAAAAAAATTTCTTGATATTAGAGGAATCACATTTATTGATATTAATTTTTTACATTCACTCCAGAACCAATTGCGGTGCAGTTTTCATAGCCATATAAAAAGCATCAGAACTTTATTTACAAACAAGAATGATTCTGTTCTGTTACGATTTGTCTAAGACAAATCGTAACAGAACAGAACTTGCATATGCCTTTCATTCACCACAACAGTCACTGAACGATTTTTAGTACACAGAAACCATAAAGTACGGTACTAGAATATCTAATAATTAGATTTTAAACCTAAAAACACAAATAATTATTATTTATGTACGTTAAGTGCATCATGACTGTTATTTGCAAGTAAGTACCGGTATGTTAGTTTCATCGAAGGATCATGTTAAACAGAAATCAGAATGTTCACTTTTCAACCAAAGTGACAGAGACGAAGAGAAAGAAGAAGAGATCAACTATAATCTGAGATAATTCTGCCAAAATGTCCAAAAATGCTGATTGGTGTCCATTATAACAAGAGTTAGAACAATGAAATTGTTCTGTCGGGACCAACTGTTTCAGTCAAATGTCTGTAATTTTCAAGGGTTTTCAGGTGTCATTTCCAATGAGGGTGATAAGTACAGTCAATCCCTACAAATATTGACACTAAGGGGACCATAGGAAGTGTCTGTATTTGTATTTTGTATTTTATTTTTACTCCATCCTATAGATAATACATTAGTTCAGTGTACAAAAATTAATTAGTACAAGGTTGTTTAAGCTACGTGTACATGAGAAAAAAAAATTAGAATGGAGAAGGGCACATTATAGTAAAACTAATCATGGCCCTTTAACAAGATTGACACTAAACTAGCCAGCTTCAAAAGATGGCCATTATCATCGCTGACTGTGTCTGTATAAAGTGGGTCATGTTATTGAAGTCAAAGATACCTTTTATTAGAATAAATCAAACTTATGTAATGACAGACTAAAACAGGCAAGATTCAAATCAGAACCAATTTAGAACTGATCTTTGTCAGTATTTTCCCTATATTAGGGTTCAGAATCCTAAGAGTGAATTACATGTCACTAGGCTGGTAACCCTTATTGTGGAGGGGGGAGGGTAGAATGTTACAAATAAAGTTGTTGTATTATTATATTTTAGGCAATATAATCGAACCACTCAGCTAGGTGCCAGCAAAAAAATGCAAAGAGTTATCATAAGCTAACCCAGGTGGTGTTTGCACAGTCGTACTGTGCCCATTACCTAAGAAAATAAAATAATATTACAGGTCTGTTTTTTGGATTGCATCTCTCAGCTATAGATGTACATCTTAAGGTGGCTCGATACAATTTTTCAGGGTCAATACCTCCCAAGTTTGAGCATAAACTACGTTGCCAAAAACAAAGTTTTGAAAAAATTGCCACCACAGTTGTATTAGATGAAGATGAAAATTTGTCCTGATCAGGGTTGCAACGGCATCGGAGTTGTCATAGCAACGAAATGACGCTATTACCTATTTTACTTGCAGCAGTATATCTCGGCACTAGGAACTGTTCTTCGAAAATCATTCACGGGAGCTTTTTCCTCCAATAACAGCCTTGATGTTCGTGAAGTTTAAGCGAAATCTGTAAGAGCGTTATCGAAATATTTTGGGATAAAGTTTTTATTGTTAGAAACACAGTAAAAAATGGACAATATTGTTGTTTGGCCGTTATCTGTAGAAAATGAAGCGCTTTCGACATGAAATTTCACCTCACAGTAGTTTCAATCTTTTTAAAAGCGTGTGTGAAAGATCATGGGAGATAGCTCCAGCCGATTGCTAGAAAGAAGGGTTTGATTAGTATGTATCGAAGCGCTCTTGTTAGCGGTTTTGTAAACATCTTGGTCTACTTTAACAAATTAGCGAATAATTTTTAAACCGCTCGATAGATTGTTTTAAAAATTTAAGATTCTTGAGATTAACCTTCCTTTTATATGACCTTTTAGTTTCAAGATTATTGATATATTGTAAGGCAGTAAAATAAGGGCTACAATTCGTTACTTTTTAATCGAAAGTTTCGTCATTACAAGTGAAAGCCTCTAGTTATTCAAGGCATTGTCTCCAAGTTTCATTTTCACGTGAACAGCAGTAACTAACAATGCATTTGAAATATGCAAAAATGCTAGCTATTGTTGTGCACGAAAATATGAAACTTGGACACAATACCCTGAATAATGAAAGGCTCACACTTGTAAACACAAACTTTCTGCCAAAATATTAGCCAATTGTAGCCCTTATTTTACTGCCTTACAATATATCAATAATCTTGAAACTAAGACGGTTATATAAAAGGAAGGTTAACCTCAACAATCTTAAATTTTTTAAAAAATCTATCGAGCGGTTTAAAAATTATTCGCTAATTTGTTAAAGTAGACCAAAATGTTCAAAAAACCGCTAACAGGAGCGCCTCGATACATACTAATCAAACCCTTCTTTCTAGCAATCGGCTGGAGCTATCTCCTTGATCTTTCACACACGTTTTTAAAAAGATTGAAACTACTATGAGGTGAAATTGCATGTCGAAAGCGCTTCGTTTTCTACAGATAACAGCCGAACACCAAGATTGTCCATTTTTTACCGTATTTCTAACAACAAAATCTTTATCCCAAAATATTTCGATAACGCTCTTACAGATTTCGCTTAAACTTCACGAACATCGAGGCTGCTATTGGAGGAAAAAGCTCCCGTGAATGATTTTCGAAGAACAGTTCCTAGTGCCGAGATATACTGCTGCAAGTAAAATAGGTAATAGCGTCATTTCGTTGCTATGACAACTCCGATGCCGTTGCAACCGTGATAAAAACAAGTTTTCATCTTCGTCTAATACAACTGTGGTGGCAATTTTTCAAAAAATTGGTTTATGGCGACGTAGTTTATGCTCAAACTTGGGAGGTATTGACCCTGAGAAACTGTATCGAGCCACCTTAAGCTGAACACCAACTCCTAGATGGTTGTGGAACTTTATTTACGGTATCGCACTTAAACAAAACTCCAAGGAAACATGCAACACAAATTAAAGAGACAATTTAAAGTATTAGTACACAGTCACAAACTTTTTTGGCTTTTTGATTTTGTTGATTTGTTGCTGCACCTTAATTTGAAAATTCTTACCTCTTTAAGGCCAAGTAGGCATTTCCTAACTATGGTATTTATCTGAGGTAAAATGTCTTCTTTTAATGAGACTTGATGTTTCTCTTCAAGAAACCTGGAAGCATAAACATTAGAGACAGTTGTAAATTAAAAGATGTTTTTTGTACTACATATGCACTTTTTTGCTTAAAACAAGCAAAGCTGGCTTGCAATTACCACAGTGTAATAATGTAAAAGGATAGAGATAATAGCTTTATAAGGTGTAACCAAAAATTAATGTTTAAAGACATAGGAAACAAAGTAACAGTTTATTTTAAATAAGTAAGTTTTTCTTTTGTTGTCCTCTTGTAATGGATTTGATCATTTTTATTAAGTTATTTTAGTTTTTTACCTTGAAAATTCATTAAAGAACATTTCATTTCCTTCCTCATAGTGTCCAAAATCTGTGGAGAATTCTTCCTGTCAAAAGAAATATATTTACCGGCAATATACTTCATCAAGAAAATTTTAAAATAGCGGAATATCCACTCCATCAATTTATACATTCAGTAGACCATCTAGAGATCCATATTGCTCTTTCAAATCCCAACATCGATGTCAGAATCCTTGCTCAGGGAGCTTATTGTGTTGCCATTATTAGTCTATCCTTGCTTTGAACTTGACAATGAGCAATATGAAATACACAAAGCCTTGTTAATCAAGCAACAAACTGAATGAATTGAATGACTTTGCTCCTTTTTGCTAATCCCTACTAGTTACCGGGAGCCTATTAGACAGGGAGCGTTTATTAGGGCATCTAATACAATTTTAACAGCATAGAGAGGGCATTTGTTTGATAAGAGGTGTTTATTATGTCATTTATGGTAACCCTTGCAATCCCAAAAGTGACCAAAGTCAAAATCCAACTGCAAAATTTTTAAACTTCTTTTTCTAAGGGCCTGTTTGTATGAAGGTGGGGGACCCCAGGTAGGTGAGGTAACATGTTGCAGGTTACCCCACCTACCATGTAAATGTGATCACATTAAAATGAGAGATTATATGGACAGGCAGATTACCCCACCTAAGCAGGTTACCTCACCTATCTGGGGTACCCCACCTCCATGTAAACAGGCCCTAAAGTGGTATAAAACAAATACCACCTGGTACAAGTACTGCCAAAAAGGATTTATTTGAATGGTCACTGACCAAACATTTTCCTCAACAGAATCAAAAGTTAGAACCACCGTACAAGGCTCATTATTCATTGTGAGAGTGAAAGTTTTAAATGAACCTGTGATTTTCTGTTTCATGCCAATTATCTCTTATATGTAGGGTCCATAGAGAGAAATATGTAGGAAGAGTTTCTTTAAAAGATTTTAAAATTTATTGTTTCTGAGGATGATGTACAGTTCTAACGAAAATTTCCATTACTTAGTGGTGGATTGATTTCGACAAGCCCCAAATTATTACATTATACACTATCTGGTTATGCAATCTCTTCTATGGGGTAACGTCAAATGGTTTTCCTGTGAACTGATGTCTGAGAAATGACTGCAGAAATTCCATACTGTCATGGCATGTCACTACCTAGATCTGGGCAGTACTTCTGATTGGTTGTGCTGCAGGAGGAATCTACTTCAACCAATCAGATGCACTGCCCCCAAGTCTGGGTAGTGATGAGTCATCAGGATGGAATTTCATTAGGACATTTGC
The DNA here is from genome assembly GCA_964035525.1 of Porites cylindrica. NCBI lineage: Eukaryota > Metazoa > Cnidaria > Anthozoa > Scleractinia > Poritidae > Porites > Porites cylindrica. Next base: position 9,567,717 of record OZ037782.1, on the reverse strand, counting down.
AAGGAAACTACTCATGGGGTCACGAAATGTTGGTTGTTTCCTCAGGCCACCCTGACTGAAACTACAGATTGTGTGTTTGTGATGGTCCACTTCGTTGCTATGTACATCAGTGATCAGCATCATTTCTTTATCAGTTTAAACCTGTATGCAGTGGTTGGTTAAATGACTGGTGATATTCTTGAGGTCGTTGGGGTCATATGGCTCTGATGACGTTCTTAGCACTCCCTCTGAGAAAATGTAAATGTTATATTCATGATCCAGCAAGACCCAACATCTATAAGTGATAAACAACAAAATTAACAACTGTTATGTTATCAACTGTTACCCTTGAACTCCCGCTCAATTGTGCCTCATGACAAACCATCTTGAGAAAAGACAGTTTTGCTGGGTTTTGATGACAAAAATTAAGATTCATGAGGTGAATGAAGATGTTGATCAAAACCTCCTCTCACCTTATGTCAAATTTTCTATTGTTGTCTAATAGCAGAGGGTTTTCTATGTACTTCTGGACAACATAGCCCTGGGTCTGTTCATCAACAAAGGCCAGGATTTCTTCGATGTTATCTGAGATAAAAATGTCCTTCCCTTTAAAGAGAAAGAATATTGAACCCATTATCCCTTACACACCTGAATTCTTTTACTATTAATAATATTGTACATTATGTTGAACAGAGGTTTGATGCTAGTGACTGTAAGAACACACACGGACCGAAAACAACCTGAATGGGAAGCACATCTAAGACAGTGCTTGAAAAAAGATTGATTTGTTCAAAGCCATGGCATTCTTGACTAATTTTATGATTTATTTGATTAGAAGATAATTTCCCTGGGCTTTCCTCATCAGCCAAGTGAGCATTGGGTTCCATCTCCAGCCTTGATCGAGATACCCAAGGCTGGGAGACGGAGCCTAAGTCAGCATGAAAAGGAAAAACATATGGTGACAGGAAAAAAATCTAGTTGTCCTGGATGACCACTTAGGACGTTTTTCAAGACCAGCTGCACTGCATAATGCATACTGTACCTCTCCCTAACAGTCTTTCTATACCCAACACATCAGCATGTATATTTGTTGTGTTTCAATTTTATCCTTGGTTCGAGTTTCATTTTCCTTTGTTTCAAACTCATTATAATTATGCATATTTACCAAACCCAAAAGTGCAAAAATAGAAGTTGAACCAAGGATAAAATTAAACCACAACAAATTCTACCCACCGTTCTGAGGTGTTAACGAGGATAATTTGAATAATGTTATTTATTTCTGTTCTCAAATTAGACTCATAACTACACTTCTATTTCTACCATCCTAATCAGCATAACGGTAGCTGATCTGCAGAAATCTTTGTTTCAGGGATCAGAACTTTGGTGTCGGGAGTCGAAACTATTAGATCAGAGGTATAATACTCTTTTAAAAAAATGAGCAGGAGTTTATTATCAGATTTAAGCTTGAGGTGAGGCGGAGAGTTTTTATGTAGTTTTTAAACCTGATAATACACAATTGCGAGTTTTTTGAATCATCAAAATCAAAATCTCTGATATAGATCAACTCATTCCTGCACTGATATTTAGATTAAAAAATTAACGTAAAGTTTAGCTGTGTCGTTATCAGATATAAAGACACTCATTAAACATTCATTTCTTTTGTTTTTCTTTATGAATCATTAATGAGTTTTGAAGAATGAATAAGAAATTTTTTTTCGTGTTCCTCACCTTTTGCTCCAGATGATGATTTTGCAATCCATATTTTCTCTTTAAGAGTGCTTGAAAAAGCCATAAGATTGTTTCTTTCATCAGTATACTTTGCATGCAATTTCTTTCTTGTCTCTGATTTGGATTTTAATTGTTCTGGCAGAATAATAAAAGAAACAGGCATCCATTGGTATGCCAATTGCTCACTTTCAGCCAACGAGCGTACATATCTAGAAAATATAAAGAAATTATCAGTCTTAGCCTGCAAAAACAGCCATTTCTCCTTTCTACTTGCCTCTTGGAACTTATTCGCCAGGAGGGACATCTACGTCCCAGTGACAGAAATTCCATAGTGATGAGGTAAACCAATGTTTACATTTAATCAGTCCGGTGGTGGTGATCATGGGGTTCCAAATCGAAATTTGTTTGATTGTTTTTACGTTTCCTAATGGTCAATTTTGGTCTCAAAGTTTTGTGTTAACAAAAGCACTAGCAAAACTCAAATGCTTCTTCTAGAGAAGAATATAATCCACAAATATTGACCTCACTGTTTTGTTATAGATTCATCACATTAACATTTGACCATTGTGGCCTTGGCTTTTGTATTTTGTTGGTCATCCGTAAATAATAGCTAAAACAATGAAACTACTATGTTTACCAATCAGAGCTCCTGACCAGATTCCAGACAGATTTTACATCATCAGTATGGAATTTCCAGTTGCTGAGGTGCAGACATCTCTCCTGACATAACGTTTTGAGTAGACTTGCCACAAGTCGACTGCAAGAGAGCACTGAAGGCGCAAGGAACACTCACAAAGCGAGCTAACGTGAGCGATGAAATCAAAAGACAAGCGCATCTTATTTGAACCTCTCTTCAACAGGCCCACTTCCTTCTGTCCCCAAGGTGGCCGTTACATAATAATACACCCTTTTAGATAATATATCGTCGTTGATGAATTGTTTTAACAAATTTTTAGTTTATGGGATATATTCACATCTTTTTATCTATCTACTAGGCTCAATAAACAGCTGCTGTTCAGGAATTGAGCCTGTGCTCATCCCCTGAAAAGACAGCTGGACATGTGGGTTTGCTATTGTCAATTTTCACCAATCAGATTGTTGCCTGCTCAAATCATGCAGCTGAGATTATTGGTGAAAATAAAAGTGATGAAGAGATAAAAAGCAACATAATTATGTTTGGTGTTTGATGAGCATTTTGTAATGATGCACAAATTGAATTTTGAATTTATGTTACAGAGATGATCAGCTACTCACGAGTCAGGCCGTCTCCTCTCAGGAAGGAACAAGACTGGACCCGAGAGAGTGGCAGAAATCAAGCCTATCTAGTTACCATATCAGAAGTACTGAAGTATAGACAAAAGACTGATTGTAGGGTGAGTGATAAGCTACAGCACAACAATAAACAAACAGTAAGCAGAATTTTCTTGGATATACTCACTTCACTAAAGGTACCTTTTTACAAAGAAGTCTTTCAGATCCCCTGTAGTAATTTACAACTTGACACAAACCTGAGGTGTGACCTTAAAGGAAAATACAAACACCATTTCCATTTTCACTTCTGTTACCACTTTTCCTAATAACTGAACCATTCAGATGCCAGCCACTGGAGTACTGAAATCTGGAGTATTTCCATTTTGCACTAATAACTAACTTCTGGGGAAACTTCCACATTCATGAAAGGACCAGGGCCACTCATCATCTCATTTAGGGGTAGAAAATTCCAGATTTTGGTAACACTTGGGGTGTTCGGGAAGGAGTGTCTATATTTTATGTATCCACAGTTTGAAGGGCAAAATAATTATTTGAACAGCTCAATAAACATGTCGTATTTTATCAAATTTAATTGGATTACCCAGTGTTTGATTGATTACAGAACATTATTGGCAAGTTTCATTGTTATTATTATTTATCACTTTCTTCTTTTAAACAGTCATGTTAGACCCCTCCCCCACCCCCAGGGGGAGGGGGTACTCCCATATATTACCTATACAGGTATGTGCCGCCCAACGGGGTCGTGATTTTGAAGCTCCTGATTTAGAACCGGGTATCCATTTCAGAGGCGTTTTCTAGAATGGGGTATAAAATATTGTGGATCATGGCTTTATCTGCTGCTTAAAATTGTTGCTGATTATGAAGAAGCATTTATTTCATGTATAAGTTGAACAAATAAAGAGATGTCTTTTAAAAAAACGGGGCTATTTCAATCTACAAACTTTCTAGAACGGAGTATAAAAAATTGGCCCATTTCTAGAACGGGGTGTCAGTTTTAGGGCAAATTCTAGAACGGGGTATAAAAAATTGGCCATTTCTAGAACGGGGTATCAATTTTGTGGGAAATTTTTTTTAGAATGGGGTGCCAATTTAGAGTCCCGGGCGGCACATACCCACCCAAAAAATACCCAAGTGCCCCCCCCCCCCCCCCCAGGCCCCCACCCCTAATGTAACCAGTGCTATCAACTCTCCTGGATAATCCAGGAGACTCCAGATTTTGGACCATATCTCCTGGTCTCCAGATTAGAGTCTGAGATCTCCCAGATAATCGCCAAAGTTGCTATTTCTGTAGACTTGACTTTCCGGCCACAAAATTTGAAAAATGTTGCATTGTTTGAGCTACCATTAACATGGAACGTTTCCTTATAAAATTAATTCTGGTGTGCCACTGATGCAATTTAAGCAATAATGTGGCTAAATATGAACTCTTTAGGTGCTATATATGTCGACCAGAATCAACTAGCATATTTGGCACAAATGACGTCATTTGTCGTGCGATATGAGGTCATATATCATTCCTTCCCTATCAATTCTCAATATTTGTTGGCGTAAGGAGGTTGACAGCTCTGCGTCACCCTCTATTCCTCTGCGAACTATATACGCCATTGGTAAGGCGTAAATAAAACATGATTTCGATCAGCCCCTGTAAGTTACCAAATGAAAAAAGGTCAAGGATAAGATTACAAAGGTTGATCCGATCAAGGTTTTGTAAACCCCGCCAATTTTAGCTTAAATTGGAATCAATCTTTCCAGAAACGACGCTCTACCCTTAACTGGGAACTCGATAGTGGCCAAGATCGATGATAGCCAAGAATTTTCCACGATTATAGACTTAACAAGCAAAGCTTACCAATTCTTGTGTAGTCAAGTTGTGTTGATTTTCTCTCCCCAAACAGCAAATTGAAACGTTCTGAATTCTTTGGCGCCAGTGTCCATTTTTCATGACCAAGTGATCCATTCAGCAGCTGTTGTGCAATGTAATTATAAACTGAACTATCCTCATCTCGATTGACAAGAATGTACATGGCTAGATCAATCAAGATCAGACCGATCCGATGTAAACAAAAAATTTGCGTTACCCGCCATTTTTGCAGACAGACGCCATTTTGAGTCGCTTGGAACACCGCTGGACAGGCATTCTTTGCGGGCACTCTATTTTTTCTCCGACCCTGCGAGCAGTTAACGAGCAGAGCCTATTTTCGCGATAAGAACTGACAACAAGATTTAGGCAAAAGTTGCAAGCAAGAGGTGGGGCTGTGAGCAGGTGAGAAGTATTTCATGCAGTGGGTTAGTTTTGCATCAGCCCCGCACCAACTCCACCCCTCCAAATAATGACCGGCCCCTTTTACTACAGTCCCCACTTAGGAGGAAATCGGTTATTGCTTTTTTGTTTTCATTTATTTATTTATCTTTCAAATTCAATTTTTTAGTACACCATCAAAGAAATAATAACCTTACTAAAATGTGTGAGGCAAAAACGTGTTTTAATGAAAGGTGTTGCTGGAGCATGGACTAAGAAGTGAGATGGAAAAAACACGATTCAATGCTTTGGTGACATTCAAGAAATAAATTGATGGGTGTTTAAAAAAAAAAACACGAAAAAAAGGGCGTTCCCAGGGGCGGATCTAGGGGGAGGATGCAGGCGGTGCCCACTCCCCCTGAAATGACCTGCGGCTTTCTTATTAACACTGTGCAGTCTGCTTCACAGTTATACAAAATCTGCTTTATCATTTGATATGTATTCTTAGCAGTTCACACACTGGTTCACATTATGTTATTGCCTAGTCGAAAGCCTTCTTCTTCGTATTCGCTATTAAAATTTGTTTACGTCACCAGTCAATTACGCCATTCCTTAGTGGTGCACCCCCTCCTACGAAAAATCCTGGATCCGCCTCTGGTTCCAGTTTATTTCTTTCTTGTTGTTAAAGGTTCTTGTTGTTCTTGTTTTCTTGTTAGTTTCTCCTCTTTCTTTTTTGGTTTATTTGCTTCACGCTTTCTCTAAAACAACCAATGGGAAGACGATGAGCTTTAAATTATCCAATCAGGGACCTACTTACGCGCTTTCCAGTGGCGGGAATCTATCTTCAACTTTGTATAATACTGAAAAGGAAAGATTCCAGCAGAGTTTCAAGCTTTTAGTGTGTGAAGGACTTTTTTAGAATCAGTTAACTGGCTCATCAATCAGGTTATAAATGAATGTTAATTTTTACATCACTGATTAGTTAATTCTTCGATAAACCACGTCATAGGCATTCTGTCATTCTCCATTACAGTGAAGGAGTTTTCTCGAAGGTAAAAAATTTTAGCTTTGCTGTAATGTTAGTTTCACTTCATTTTAAAAGCTTTGTAGGCTTTAGACGTTTAAACTCATTGTTAGCTCGTAAACTCACATAAGATTATGAAATTGTCAGATTGCAGTTATACTACTAAATCGTCCTTTTCTTCATTCTTTTTTTCAATAAGACTGACTTTCTCGACTAGTTTCTCCATGCACTTAAGGGCTTTAGAATTTCTGCGAAGATTTAAATCTTGAATAGAAGAAGAGTTCCAGTTCGTAAACTCGCTGATATTAGTTATCCAATGTTCCTTTTCTTAGGTTGATAAACATCCATCAGGAACATGGTGAGTACTTATTCTTTGGCAAAAAGATGCAAACGTTGATTTATAGCTGAAGAGAAATCTGAAGTTTAGACTGCTATTTAGAGTTAACTTTTCTGAATAATTTGTCAACTGCGGCTTACTTGTTGTCGCTGAATTGCGGTTTTGTAATCTAAACTGGGCAAAGACTTGGGCTGAATTAATTGAAACACAACAATAATGCAAAGTATCTTTTCAGTTCAAAAACCATACGATCGAACCGCTTTTGAGACCACATGGGAAAGACCAGTTGTTGAAAAACAAGCAGATTCATACTTTTTATAAGCTGTATATATGCTCTTAGGTTTTTAATAGAGGGAAGTATTTATAAGACATGACCCATTTGATGAATCCTTTTCCCTTCTTACGCCAAAACAGCAACTGAAAGAAAGGTTCTTCTCGCAGGGTGAGGGTAGTAGAATGTCATACGAACGTTCAACAAGTTAAATGGTGGTAAAAAGTGTTATATTTACTTTCTATTAATAAAACAGCCCGTAGCAAAACTAGTCTTTTTGCAGAAGAAAGGCCGTTGTTTTCCGAGAAAAATCGACAAGATTTTTTTTCTCTTTCCAAAATATTATGTTGATTTGGTAAAGGGAGGTAAAAAAATTTATACGTGGGCACCGCCTGACAACACGTTTAAAAAAGGCGATTTTAGCATAAATCTTTCCCAAATCTATAAAAGTATAGTACTGATTTAGCAATTATATGGCGTACAATTGTTTGAATCAGAGCATACTAAACTCATACTGTTGATATTGTAGTCATCTGGAGTAGAGGTTGACGAAACTGTCATCGACGCATTCAACGACATCAAGTTAAAAAGACGGCATGCATACGTGGTGATGATGATAAGAGACAACAAGAAGATTGTTGTGGAAAAACTAGGAGATAAACTGCCTCCGAACTGCAGTCAGTCCAGGAATGAGGACATTTTTAACGAGATGAAAAAGGCATTTGGGATGGAACCGCGCTACATTCTTTTCGACTTCTGCTTCACCCGATCAAATCAGACTGTTGCGCAGAAACTAGCGTTTATCAGCTGGTAAGAAATCTATAACTCATAATCCGAAATCAGTGTTTGTCTGAGTCATCCTCGTTATTATTTACACGATTTTTACGACAACAAACAACAAAAACAATTCATTCACACAACTGTTCAATTTTAACAACTAGTGAAATGCAATTCATGTACACTTCAAGTTTTATTTACTTTACAAGTTAGGTGAAATTAGGGGAAATAGGCAGAAATAAATGGCTTTTTGCGGAAGTGTACGGTGGACAAGAGCAGAGCTTTCGAGCTGACCACCGCTTACAGGGAACATAAAATATAGAAATAAAAGAAATAGGAACATTTTTCCCACCGCTGATGCCACATAAAAACGCTATTCATTTATTTATTTATTTACCAGCTTCTCTGGACAAAGGCCTGCCCAGAGGGAATGTGCACGAACGGGACTCAGGTCCCATGCGAGGTGCCATCCCTACTGAATCCCGCAACCTGTAAAGGTTGCCAATGGCCACACCACCGGGGTCCACGACCCCTACTCTTTTCGAATAGTGATGTGGATTTTTTTACGTTCCACAAGAACAAATCAGTGAAAGTGCTGTGAGACGGGACCTACGGTTTTTCGTCCTTATCCGAGAAGACTATAGAAAGTCTAACCATTTGCAGATGTCATTACAAAGGCAGCACTTTCTTCTCAGTTATTTAAAGACCCTGAGTGTTGGTCTGGCCGGGGTTTGAACCCGCGACCTCCTGCTCAGCACACCGGCGTTCTACCAACTGAGATAACCAGGCGGCGGTTATTCGTAGCTATCACAAAATTCTCTTATCCGATTGGCTATCAGCAGCTCTGATCTCAGAATTCATAGGACAGTATCACAGGACAGAAGGTGTCATACCTAAGTAATTTGACAATTCGCGTCATCCCGCGAGCGCTCTTGAATCAGAATGGATTCTTCCGCGCAGTTCTTGGGTAGTTTTTTTCCTCTCTCCCGTTTCCTTACCCTAATCCTTTAACTAAGAACCTATTCAAATTTGCCCAGTTGACTGAGAAGACCCATTGTTCGAGATCTTGCGTCACCACTAAGACTCCACTAAACCTGGCCGGCGCCACAAATGGAACTAAACTTCTAACAGGGATTAGATTACTTGTCAGTCTGCGACGCAGGCTGCACTAAACCCTTTTGTAAAAAGTTTGACTTGTTAGTGTTAGGATAGGATAGGATGGCTGGCTTGGAAGCCGAGGTCTCAGTTTTCCAATTGGGATCTTGGTAATTGTGCTAGAATATTTTTCCATTCAGCCCGAGTACCGCTATGTGAAAGGACGCTCCTTGTCTATCTCGGTAACCGGGCTGAAGTTTTCCATATGAAACGGTAATGGGGCTGGAATCTCAGCTTGGCAACCGTGCTGAAATTTCCCATTTTAACCGCCGTAGTCCCCGGTGTGTTTGGGGAAGAACTGTTACGGGCCCGCAGTAATTGGCGTCATGCTGTTGCGGTGACCCTGCCAATAATATTGGCGAATCTAATAAAATAAAATAAATGAAGGCAAAACGTATCCCTGTTACCGGGTTAGTCCATTTACTTGCTAATTCCTTTGAAGAGGTCATTATGTCTCCTATGTTTCTACATCAATTCATTAGTATCCACAGCGGATTGTATCAGCACTATTGTTCCGCAATAGGTTCTTTGCACCTGCTGGACAGTCGCGGGTGCAAAAACGCCGTGCTGGAGAGCAAAATCGTAGATTTTCATGTTTCTGCTAGAATAGTTAAAGGTTTGAAATTTCTCGCGAATTATGTTGATGCCTCTCCCAAGGCGTTCTCTGCTCGGTTAAATCTGGACTTCACCGTTAGATGTGACGTCACCCGAGAGAGACTCGCCGTCCTTTCCCAGATAACAGGGAGCTTTAGCATGGACGACGGCAACGGCAGCGAAAACGTCAGTTTTAAAATGAATTCCCGTTTTTTTTAATCTTTGATGCGTTTATTCCAATTTGCTGAAAATGGCAAGTGTAGGCGAATTTCCCTGGAGTTGATTTCTTGAGGACCGCACTCAAGTTTAGAGAGAGAAAAAGAGATTCGTCGTTGCTTGTTTACGTCCTCCATAAAACTTGCAATTAGGCATTCTCACGTCGTAGTCGTGCAAGGACGGTAAAGAAATGTACAAAAAAGCGTGATGCACGTGCAAAGTTGTTGTTTTGCGTAATAAACCTATTGCTTTTTTGACGTCCTCTTTGCCGTCGCCGTCGTCGTTGCTAAAGCTCCCTAACAGAGCGAGAGAGAACGCCCAGGGGCTTAGGCTGCCTCTTAGTCATTTCTTGCCAAAACATAGCCGATAGATAACAGAGAGTCTGCTTGTATTTTAACTGCCTGAATATTGTATTGACCTAGGTGTAGTGATGAAGTTGCAATAGGGAAGAAGATGATCTACGCCAGCTCGAAAGATGCCTTGAAGAAGCGCTTCACGGGGCTCAATACAGAGTTTCAGTGCACTGACTCTGCAGAATTTCAGCATTCAGAGCTGGTCAAAGACCTGATCCATAAAGACAGAGTTTAACAAGAGATTCCTAATCGGCCAGTGCAATAACCAACTTACTTTTAAAAGAGGTCATTTTGACAGACTGATGGTGTGTTCGTTTTCGTTAAAAGAAAAATCCTCTTGTTGAATTTGGAACTTCAAGGCATGCTTTGTTGGTCAAGTTTCGTCACTAGTTTACTTATTCCTTTGTCCTTTCTGTTTGTAAGACGAAGAGTGGTTTATCTCTGTATGTATCAACCGCCATCTTAATTCATAATCCAACAAGAGAATAAACCAACAACTTAAAAGGATGCAATCTTGGAATATCGTGTTGCTTTATGTGTTGAGAAATTTATCTGTGGACGTTTCTCCCAATAAATGCACAGTTAAACCTGTATTAAGCGTCCGGCAGCAGCTTAATAAAGGCACCTCTATATGAAAAATTGACCTGGAATTTAACCTGTCATTTGAACAAAAAGATAATCTTGCGCAATATAGGTAAAATAAAGAAGAGAGAGAACGCCTGCTTTTTTCTTCAGCTGGCCAAACAAGGGTATCCTGTTTTTAAAACGGGCAAAAAAAATTAGGCCACAGAAATAGCCTCATTTCTAGATTTAAGACGAAAGGAATTTAACAACTGTAAAAGCGTTCTTTGCCAGGCGTTTCCGCTCTACGTAGCAAGCATTTCCGCTCGAGTTATAGTGCGAAAACTTGGAGCGAGAGCATTATAACTCATTAACTCGAGCAAAAACGCTTGCTACGCAGACTAGGCGGCACAAGGGCGCCGGCTATATAGTTTATGCCTGCGCTTATTTTTCCAGCGGATTCTTGTCATAAAAAAGCCACTTTGATCCCTTCTTCCCCACCCCCCCCCCCCCCCCCCCACCTGAAGGTCGGGATCCGTCACTGGTAGGTCACCCAAGATCAAGAGGAGCATGCAAAAGACATTGGACCCGGTGGTGTAGTGTACCTTTCATAGGTTGTGTGAGGTGGTATTGTTGGTCCTAGACTACGAGTAGTCCCCCATTTTTCCTCAGGGATAGTAGAGCGAGCGAAACGCGAGCGCGCGTGAAAATCGTGTCGCCTTTTCTCGCGTGGGGTGATTTTCACGCGCCCTCGCGTTTCGCTCGCTCTACTATCCCTGAGGAAAAATGGGGGACTACTCGTAGTCTATGTTGGTCCCGTATTGTTATAATATATATCTGCCTTCTGGCAATGCAAATGTTGCAAACAAAAGAGATAGAGACATGACAGTCTGAAAGAGTTGCCTGTAAGTGCTTTTAATGGTGCAGTACAAATTTGTGAAATTCTTATAAGTTAAATTGGCCCTTATACACAGTTTAGAGAATTTGTTTACATTCTGAAACAGGTATGCATTATTAAAGTGAAACTTTTCAAGAGCTTTTTCATGGCCAAAATGAACTCAATTTTTTTAAAATAAGTGATAGTGGTAGAGACGTCACATCGTTTTTGCTGTTGAGTCCATCAATTACACCCTATCCCGCTTCTGCAAATCTTTGGTTATCTCTGAAAACGACAACTCTGAGTGTTCTGAACATTGGAATTCAGGAGTGTTGAGCCCGCTTAACTCAGCTTTCAACGCTTGCTTTGAACTGGCGTGAATCAACTTATCTTGACCACAGCAATCATCTTTACACCTAAGCATAAAAAAGGAAAATCGAAACATGTTATCAAAGAAGACGCACCTTTGACAGAGGGCTTAAAATAAAGGAAATGAGAGTTTACTGCAAGAGCTCCGGGGGTATACCTTGTTACAAAAATGCGCCTAAGAAAGGACCGGTTTATCCTCTCTTGCTTGAAACTATCTTGGTTCCAAACAAATCCGAACTACGATAGGGGAGTACGTTTGGTAAGAGTTGAAAAAATAGATGGTTTTCACAGTGACGTCATCAAATTGTTAAGTCAAAATAGCGAGGTTTTATTAGTTCTTGTTTACACTAGGTTAAAGACAAACAAAAAATAAATCTTTGCACACGTTTCCATTCCCTTAGCATGTTTCTTTTCGAAAATACAGCAATTTGAACTTCCGAGTTTTCACAGTGCGTGACACCAAAATAGGAATGCTGTCTCATTGAAAAAAAAGTCTCTACTCTTGATTTTCAGCAAAATACCATTTCAAGTATTAGACGATATGTTTATACACACGTATGCTAGTTCTCGAGTGAAAAGAAAGAGCTTTTATAGAAAAAGTGAACTCCAGATGTTTTTGTTGATTTCCGGGGGCCATATTGGTGCACCAAAACTGTACACCAATATGGCGTCTCCATACAAAGCTCAACAAAAATGCGTGAAACGTTTCGGCAAACAACTCAGGAACTGTGCGCCTCAAAGACCTGAGAGTTGGACAGATTGTTTATATATTAGTCTTTTATAACATTGCTTTTTTCTTGGCTTCTTCCGTTGGACGGTTTCCAATTAATTTTTTTTGGCTGCGTGACAGTGAAAACGAATTCCCCGCAAGGTAACTGGAACTATATCCAGTTTTCGCTAGATTTTACCCCACTTTCAAGTCATTTTTACTCGCTTTCCTTCGATCAAAGAGTGACTGACATTTACCCAGATAACTCAAAGTCTGGCACTTTTAACTCCACACGGATGCCATCCCATTGCCTCTTCTTAAGCGTAAAAGCGTAAAAACACTAGACTGTTCACAGTCCCCTATTTTTCCGTGTGATCGTCGAGATCGAGCGCGTCTTACCGTTAATGGCGGCCATCTTGATTTTCAGTCGTACCGAGTCTAACCTGGGGAAGAGTATCAAATCTACTTAGGGGGCGGGACGCCCGCCCCCTCGGTACGACTGAAAATCAAGATGGCCGCCATTAAAGGTAAGACGCGCTCGATCTCGACGATCACACGGAAAAATAGGGGACTGTGAACAGTCTATAAAAACACTAAAACTAACACTGGTCGCTATTAAAGGCAATTTGACTGACTTAATTGGTGAAACGAACGGACGACTTTTTTTATAACATACAAATGCCTAATCACGTTAATTACCGTGAAATGAGTAAATTTGCACTGCACCATAAAATAAATTACTGAGAAATCAGTAACTATCAATTTTAACATGGCAAATTGAGTTTTTCAATCCGCCGACCCGTTTCTTTTCAGAGTTCGAGTTGACGCAGTTTTACTGTAGATAGTGCCCTACCAGCTGATAAACGTTAGCTTCGGCTGTGAAACGGTCTGGTTTGACCGAGTGAAACAGAAGTCAAAAACTATATAGCGTGGTTCCTCGCCCAAGGAGTTTTTCATCTCGTTAAAAATTTCCTCATTCCGTGTCTGAGAGCAATTCGGGGGCAGTTTGGATCCTTTCTTCTCGACAACAATCTTCTTTTTGTCTTCGATTTTCATCACCACGTATGCGTGCGACTTTTTCGACTTGATTTCCTTAAAGGCATCGATGACATCTTGGTCGACTTGCACTCCAGATGACTGCAAAATGACCAAAAAATAACTTATTCTTATAAAAAACGGGGCCTCGTTGAAGTTCAAATTGTTTTTTCGCTAAGGATTTGTTAACTAAATCGGATTTTATCCCACTGATTCATTTTTACATACTTAAACGATGTTGTTAGGAAAAAAACAATCGGTTAGTAAAATCATGATACATACCAGCTGTATACGGAAGGTAAAAGTAGCATTATAATCTGAAAGGATCACACATAATCATTGTCCAAAATTTATTGCAGAGAGGATTAACGCATTCTTAACGCTTTTGACAACAGTCAAAAGATGTTTTTACCACTATATGCCCTGCGAGCAGAGGCTACATTTTCGCGGTATGACCGTCGGGCTGGCGTGCGAAAATTAAAGTAGCCTACTTTTAGCACGCCAGCTCAGACCGTTAAAAGTGTAGCCTCGGCTCGCAGGGTAGAGGCTATATCGCTAAGGAATCTCCAATTTTTCAAAACCTGGATTGAGAAGTAACCTGCTACTGAAAAGCTAGAATTAGAACAAGTTAAAGGACACTGAATACAAAAGTTTTTTGCACAAGTACCATATATAGCAGATCCACTTTCTAGTGTGTAAATTCATATAACATGTTGATAGCATTCAGTTAATTTTTACCGCAAAGTTTTGTTTTTTCGGACAGGTGTTCCTGGTTTCAAAGTGACAAATACAAAGAATTCATTTTCTTTAAGCCCAAATGAAAGAATAATACTTCCTTTGTCAGGTTAGACACATTTATATCAAACTAGCACTGAGAAACTTCAGAACTAGAAGCCTTTAATTTCAGTCGGACTATTGTCCCCTGACATTGAATTTAACTATTGTTCAAAAAATGAAAGACTACAAGATCCTATAACTTTTCCCCGAAATGTTTGCCAGGTTATATGTACCTTCTTATGAAACAGACAACACCCAAGAAGGGTTTAGTTCCTATACACTATCCTGATGTGCAATATATACTCACCATTTTTAAAGATTAAGTGAATTGACTTTTACAAGCGAGAGCGTACTTCTCTGAATAGAAACCTGTTTTCAGGAGAAAAATACTTCTTCCTATTTTCGAATATACTCGATCGGGAATGTTTTATTCATCGGATTAGTAAAATTAAACATTAATGACACTCCTAACAACAAATGAATGGACTCCATCAAACAAAGAGAAACTCGAAGAAATTGTCGCATGGTAAATCACGGGGGTCAAATAATAATCGCCTTTTTAATGACGTTATTGTTCTTTACTCTGTTTACAAGAAGAATGTATGACTATTCGAAAACTCTAGAAACACCCATTTATTTATCTTTGCCTAAATCTTGTAGGTTTTGAAACTCTAATTTCATATATAGATAAATGGTAAAAAAATGTTACTCTTTGTCTCATACACAGATTTTTATGTAACAATTAAGACCCTGTTTACATGGAGTGGGGGACCCCGGTCTAGTGGAGTAAGTTTCTTTTGTTTTGTGTTCCCCAGAGCGTGAAAACAAAAGAAACTTACCCCACTAGACCGGGGTCCCCCACTCCATGTAAACAGGCCCTAAATGCCGATTCAGCAAAGACAATTCGACGTCAAATGTGAGCGCAAAGGGAGCGCTTGGGGAAAGGGGGCTGAATCCGGTTTTAAATCTGCGCGCACAGTTCAGGGGCACCCAACGACTGTTTTCTGTAAAATATCTGTTCGGAGAAGCAAATATTGCCTAGAATTTTCCATTACTTGAGGAGGGCTAAAAATTTCTAGATGACCGTTCCATTCATGTACAATTTTCGAAGCATATCGTATAAATTCGCTACGATTTTCTGAAGCTTAATTTTCACATTTTACTTCTCAAGTTAGATTATTTTTTGTAGAAAAAAGGGCACCAAAAATTTTCGGATTCAAAAATGTGATGCGTTAAGAATCAGAAAATGTCTCACTTTCGTTATACGTCAAATTTGTTCTTAAATTTTCGGAAAAATAACACTCAAGCCCTTGTAATTTCGAAAAGACTCAAGTTCCCCTAGGATGACCGAACAGATACAAATTCTGTAGCGCCGCTTAGAATGCATTTCTAGATAACTTAAAGTACTCTGGATAGACTAAAAAGTGTTTTCAATGTAGGAGGAAACCATCGTTGAGTGCCCCTGACAGTTGTCAATGCCTTCACGTTTTCTTTGCCCAATCTGCCTATTTCTGCAGTAAGATTTTCTGTCAAATGCTATCCTTTGGAGGAGGGACTCTTGCCCCGGGGGGGATACTTGATATATTCTTGGGTGGGGAGGTGCGGCCCAGCCCCTCATACCCTGACCCTGTTTAAGACAAAAATCGCTGATTTTCCTACCCTGTTTAAGACAGAATCTCGATTTTTGATACCCTGTTTAAGACATTTAACCCGAAACCAAAAAAAAGATTTTGCTGTAGTTTAGTTCGTAGAACATAGGCGCAGGCTGTTTATCGTCCGAGAAAAGATACCCTCTTTAAGAATAGACTGCGGCAGTCTCTTATTTTTCTTTGCAAAGTTACTGCGCGCGAAACCTAAGCACGCGGGCGGCGAGGCCGCTTGTGGCGAGAAACGAGGGCGTAAGCCGGAGAAGAAAAATTAAGAGACATTTTTTTTCTCTGAGGGATGGGGACGTCTGTACACAGGCTTTCTTTTTTCGTCTCGTCTGGACGGATTTTAAGAGAAAAGGCGGACTGCAAGCAGTCTAGTTTAAAACAAAAATTGATCAGCGATATTTGTCTTAAACAGGGTATGGGTATTAGGGGCCGCGCCGCACCTCCCCACCCAGGGATATATCGAGTACCCCCCCGGGAAGTCAAGACTGCTGTGTGTCGCGATCCCGAGTACGATGTGGTGGATCGTTCGGGAGACGCCGTTACTACCTCAGTGCCACAGTTGTAGAATTAACTGAACTCTTTATACGTAGATTCTTTACATTTACTTTATAGCACGTGCTGGAAAAACTACGACAACAAGATCAAAGACTACAATAAATATACGGCTCGAATTCGGAAACTAAAACGAATAAAACATGAAAACACAATCACTTACGCTGTCCAACTCCTAGCGATACGTAAAAGAAACGGTAAAATCAAAAGAAAAAGGCTACTCCAACAGATGAAAAGCTACTCCAACAAAGATTAACTCCGAATCGATCTCTTAACTCCACGTGCCTAATTTAAGCTATCCTATTACATTAACAGTCAGTGAATCAACAACAATTAACTAAAAAGGAAGCGAGCGTGACTCGCGTAACACTGTGTCACTTTTAAACCCAAAAACTCTAAATTTTGCTTTCTGCGCATGCCCGAACTTCGCAAGCTGATATTTTGGATCTGGATCAGAAGGCCGCGAAGTGTATAGCCTCCCAAGCAGGCGTTTTTAGGGGAGCTCGTTTTTTTTTGGTGGGGAGGGATGAAAAACGAGCTCCCCTAAAAACGCCTGCGTGGGAGGCTACGAAGTGTACGACCTGTAAACCGGTTTGTGGTAAGTTTTAGCTCTTTATAGCACGACAGTGACCAGAAAACCACTCGACTAGCTTCAAAACGCGTTTTTCGGCAAAATCTCCAGGAGCGAATGGGTTAAGCAAAGTACCAAGCTTTTTGAAAAAAAAATCCACTTTTCAGCATGAAACAACCAAATCTGTCTATTTCATGTAAAATCAGGTGAAAAAGTTGGTAAAAGGCCATTTTAAGGTTTTTTGATTAAATAAATAATTCCAGATCTGCTTTTTCAAATTTTTGACGCCGAAGACAGTTATGTTGACTCACCCGAGGCTCTGCTGAATAGAATAGCGAACAGCATTCATAACTAAAATCTATAATAAAGTAAACCTATAGTAATAAATTAAATTAACTGAAAGAGCCATAAGTATTGTACTTCTTTTCAACTAACGGTTTGTATTACACATTATATGCAACAATTTCCTTTCATTTATATCACTACGAGCGAATGTTAATTGCTGTTTTTGTTTTTGACACTCCGCCTCGATTAGCTATGCTTTGTCAGTGTTTGTAATATTGTTCTTTTAAAACGGAATAAAGTGTTGCTGTTGTTGTTGTTGTTGTTGTCACCGAAGTGAATTGACTGAGAGAGACTGTGAAAACCAGTCTGTGCCCAGTCTTTCGAAAGGTGGATAACGCTATCCTCTGGATAAAGCTCTTTCCAGTGGATAACGCAATTGATTTCCCTCTACGATACAAAGAGGTCTTTTTGGAGGAGAGAGGCCATCGGGAGGGCTGGAGAGGGAGGATTTATCTGGTGGATGTCTGAAAAACTGGGCCCCTAGTAATGGCTCATGAGGTTGTACGGCGGAAAAATTTATAAATTGGCGCCAATTTTTTCACGATGGTCGGTTGCTAGGGCTTTTCCTCCCGCAACTTCGTAAATTCAAATTTTGGCTCACAGAGCAGTATTTTACACTCCAAATGAAGCAAGACATTAAAACATCTTAATTAGAGAAAAATTTTCTTTAAATTTTTACCATTGTGAAGGTATTTTTGACGTTTCTTGAAAGTATGACGTCATAAGTCAAGCCTATTTATAGTAACAACATTAAAAACTTGCAAAGCAGTGTTCAAAACATTACAGTCATTTTTGCTACAGAAAAAGAATATGTCTAGTGAAAACCCCATCTCAATCCGATAAAATGGCGTAAAGTTACAGCTAATAAAAGAAATCAAATTTTTCCCCACATGACCATATATGGTCAAAATTAGGGGGATTTTAAACGCGAGAACAATGAAAGTATTGTCACAGGCCGCAAGTTGCATAAAATCAAAATTGTAGTTTTTTCTACTTTCTTTTTTTTGCTTATGTGCCGCTATGACGCGTTTTCGTCACGAAATACGTCATTCTGACGTCAAAATGACGTATTTCGTGACGAAATACGTTTCATAGCACCACATACCCTAAGTAGAAAAAAACTACAATTTTGATTTCATGTAACTTTGTCCTTGCTCCTGTTTCAATACATTCAATTTTCTTGCGTTTAAAATACCCCTAATTTTGACCATATATGGTCATTTGGGGGAAATTTGAATTTCTTTAATTAGCTGTAACTTTAGTCCTTTTCATCCGATTGAGATGGGGTTTTTACTAGAAATCATAAAATTCTATACAGAAAACTAATGTAAAATTTTTACCATTTCTTTCCTAAATTTTATTCTGATGCCAAATTTGGACATGATCTATGACGTCACAACAGACGTCACATGGGATGAAAGAAAAACCAATAAACAGGTAATTTATCAAACTATTTCCTTGCCAAGTTTCGTCACATTCGATGCATTCTACTCCTGTCTATGGCCTAAAACTCTCAGTTTTGAGAGGTATTTGGGAGGAAAAGCCCTAGCAACCGACCACCGTGTTTTATCGATTTCCCATCCCGCTTTGCGAGTCATTCCCCCAGTCGAGGAAGGCAAGATGGCGGGAAGTGTGAGGAACACGGAAAATCTTTTCGAACAGCAAGACAGAGAGGAACTTTCAGAGCTTCATTCTTATAATTCAGGTGGATTTAGGTTCAAGGGAAGTGAAAGCAGCGCACTTTCTCTTCTAAACAAGCTGAGACTCGAAGGAGAAGGGGGTTTTTGCGACGTGACCCTGGAAGTGGACGGAAGACAATTGGCCACTCATCGATGTGTTTTGGCGGCAAGCAGCCAATTTTTTTATACCATGTTTCACAGTGGTATGAAAGAATCAAATCAAACACTCCTTAAGTTGCATTCAGTTAGTTTTGACTCCATGTCGCTCATTCTTGATTATTTTTACACACGAGAGATTGTTATAAACGACGACAACGTGTTGGAGTTGCTCAACACTGCAAGCTTTCTTCTCGTCACTCCAGTGAAAAAGGCGTGCATTCAGATTCTCAACAATCAACTTAGTATTGAAAATTGTTTCAGTATCCTACAAGTAGCCGATCAGTTTTGGGCAAGTGAACTTGAGAAAAGGGCAAGCAACTATATTAAAGAGAACTTCTTCTCTGCGGTGAACAACGAAGAATTTGTTTCTATTTCAAAAAAGAGTTTGATTGACTTCATATCCAGTGATGAAATTCAAGTGGAAAGGGAGGAAGAGGTCTACCAAGCTGTACTGAAGTGGGTGAAGTATGATGAAGAAAATCGTGTCTCAGATTTACCTGAATTACTAAGCCATCTGAGAGGGAAGTCGTTGCCTAAAGGATTCCTGAAATCGGAGATGTCGAAAGAGCCAATACTTGCTACCTTCTCCAGTCTGGTAGAATCTTCCAAGAGGAAGATCAAAACAAAATGGACAAAGAAGAAACGTGGAAAGCGAACAGGGGCAGATGACAAACCAGAAGCTGAGAGGACAAGAACATCTACGGAATTGCATAATGTCATGATTGGGATTAGTTCTGCACTGTATGGTTCCCGCAAGGCATTCTGTTATGATTTGGACAAGGAAGAAACATTTGTTTTATCAGATTACCCCAATATGCATGTTGATCCAGAACTGGCAGTTATTGGACGGTCTCTGTACATAATAGGTGGGAGTAAACTTTTCAATGGTGTTCCCACAAGATTAAGTGCTCTGTGTCTTGATGAGGTGAAGAATCAGAGGAAGCCTTCATTTAGCATCTTCAGTATGGACCAAGAATGGGAGACTAAAGCACCTTGTAAAGTTAGCAGAAGAAAAGCTTCCCTGGTACAACTTAATGGGCTGCTGTATTACATTGGTGGATGGCTTGAAGATGGGAGTTGCTGTAACACAGTGGAGTGTTACAATCCAGAAATGGATGAGTGGGTGTACTGTGCTAGCTTAAACACTTCCAGATCTAGGTCAGGCTGTGTGACAGGGAATGGTCACATTTACATCATTGGTGGTGAAACTGCTGTTATATCGGAGAGTTCAGAAACATTTCTTTCAAGTGTTGAGAGGTTTGTTTGAGTTAAATAAGAATTTCATCCCTATTAATTTTTCTCACCCACTAGGGAAGCAATGGCAAGATCTAGGCTCACTGCACAGAAATCACTAGATTGATGCCATTTGTATCCATAACAATAATGTTTTGAGCTGCTTTATCTGCTCATTTCCTATTTTGAGAATTTCTCAACTTGAATCTGACATTTGCTCTTTGCTGTAAATGTGATTGATCACATGATCAACTTTTCAGTAAACACAGAAACAGTTCATTTTTGAAAAATTTTGTTAGTACAAGCTGAAAGAGTATATTAAAATATGGTAACCCTGAGAATTTTCAGCCGTATGCCTCAAAAGTAGTGATTGCAACAGCTGCTGAAAGTTGGAAGCATTTGTATGGGGAAAACAACTTTTGCCATCCAGTCACACTTGCATGATTTCCACACAAATCCTTGTAATTTCAAAATTTTCAAAACTGCCATGAAATATTTCCTTAAGCATTACAGGGCTCAAATGTCCTTGTAATTGATAACCCGGAATTTGAGTCCTTAAATGTGTAAATGAAAGATTTAATGATAGTTTAAAAATTTTAGAATTTACAAGGATTTGTATGGAAACCCACAGGTAGCCCAAGCTTGTTATGAGAGCCCTGAGCAAAATTATCCATTAGCTAATTAATAATTATTTGTACGGCAAAAACTATAAGGCATTGTATGAGAATTATCGTACAGTTTTTCTCCATAATTGAGCGGAATGTGCATTAAATTTTTCCTTTTAAGGTCGCATTTAGTATTTTCTTATGTTTATTTGTGTGTTGACTGCGTTTCATGCCTGTTGGGATGCCAAGAACCCAAGAACAGTATTACTCTTCTAGGCTAATAATTAATGTTTCATACAGCAACAAAATTATAAGGTGTTGTATGAGAAATATTTTTTTCTCACTAAATTAATAAAATGTACATTGAATATCACCTTGAAGCTTGCCTTTAGCCTTTTCTTGTTTTTCTTTGTATTCTGACTGCATTTGAGACCTCCTAGGCACTGTTTAATTCCTTTTTATGAGAGTCAGTTTTACGCTGAGGTGACAGTACTCTGCTCTGCTCTCCGTGGTGATATATTCCATGACATTTGCGACATGGAGACAATTCCACCAGAAACAGTTGTTCTGATAAAAAACGTGCATTTTCCATCATTCACATCGCCAAAATTCCGATTTTGAAGGACCTAAATTGACAATGAAGTGGACAATACACAGCCATGGTTAAGGAAGTCGAGATCAGCCTCGCAACGGACTCTAACTGTCAAGTCGACAATTTCAAACTGACAAGGGATGGCAGGGTCAAATTGTTCAACCATCAAAGTACAATTGGAGCATTTAGCCTACTGGGCACAGTAACTGATGTTTCCCTTCTAACATAGCGCTCCAGGGTCGCGGAAGTCAAGCATCGCGTGTCAGCTATGTAGTGACATGTTGCACTTGGTTGATGTCTACTCTTCTTTTGAAAAAGCCTTCGACGATGGTTTTTTATGTATGATGTAGAAAAAAATATGGCAATAACAGTTGCAGCTGTAAAAAAAAAAAATCAAAAGATTGCATTGTTTCTCATTGAACATGCACTTACAAAGTATTTCATTCTGGAAAACAACTTTGGGTTGATTTTCCTGTTCTGGCTTGTCCACTAACTGACAGATTATGACCCAATGAGACACAGTTCAACACACCCCTTTGTTCATTTGTTAGACTGAAATGAAATTTGCCTTGCAAAATGAAATACTTTTTAAACAATGCAATTTTTTGATTTTTTAACTCGTAGGTACGTGTGAGCGTACCACGAGTTATTGCAGGGACAGAGATATGCAAATGAGTCACTCGCTCACTCGTAGTAGACGCACTTCGTAATTAATCAGGTCCGAACTCGAGAGCACGAAGATCTATCGTTTCCAAAGAAGCACACGCTCACCAAAGTTCGGTAGCATCAAATTCCTCGCTGAGAGCTTGCATCGTGCGCTACAGCACGGTTAGGATAGACGTCTTACCAAATTTAAGACACGCAGGAATCTTTCAAATTATTACGATTCAAAAGCCCTTGACCCGTCCAGGTGTTAAACTTGACAAGAAGATGAGCATTTGCTCTTCGACTCCTTCAACTTCGACGCTGGCTTGATCTCCTACCTTGTAGTAGTGTAGTAGGTTACGTGTATGAATGAATTTATCGCGGTCAGTATAAAACATGGACTGCGGACTATGGACTGCGGACCAGGTATAAAATACGGACTATAAAAATGTATGGTAAATAAAGGCACTTCTTCTTCTTCTTCTTCTTCTTAAGGACTCCCCAAGATAACGGGGGGAAATGGATGTGAGTTTGAACATTACCTTTAAAATAACAGTGGAAATCGAGATAAGAAAACATAAGCTAGTGTTTTCTGTTTTACTTCGCGGGGGAGTTGTGTCGGCTTTGTATCGCATATGTTCTTTCATTGCCATGAAATGCGTTTACATTGTTTTTTACTGTCAGTAGCTTGGTCTCAATTAGCCTTAATTTCATCCGATTGCTTCGAGTCGTTTTTTTCAATCGGTTAAGTATGGTTCGATCGTTTGCCCCGGTCGTTTGCCGGCGGAAGTTCAATGGAAAAGGCATTAAACTTGAAACTTTTCGCAAAATCATGTGAACATCCTCAATGGCGTAGTGGCTATGTGAAGTCGGGTCAACCCAAAGGTTCTGGGTTCATATTCTGCTAAGGACTTTCTTTTTCCCTTCTTCCTTTTTTTTTCTTTTTTGTTTTGTCTTGGTTGCTTATTTGTTTTGCTGTTTTTTTTGTTGTTGTTTTTAAATATAAACTTAAATAACTGTTACTAAAGTGCAATAAACAGCAAGAAAGGTATTGTGTTTCCAGAACAAGGATAGTATATTTGTATTCTGAATTTCTATCATTTCCTAAAATTCACTGTGGGAAAACCAGAGGTGATAAAATTCTCAGGTTACCTAATTTAAATATGCTCTTTCAGCTTGTGCTAACAAAAGTGAACTTTTTTCGTGTTTACCGAAAGTTGATCACATGATCACAGTCTTGCAAAGAGCCTTTTCTTACAAAGTTTATCATCCAATTTTCTTGAACCTGTTGGTCTTTAATACGTTTGTAGGTATGATCCAGAAAAGGATACATGGTCATTTGTTGCCAGTGTGAATCTAGGAAGGGTACTGCCAAGCTCTGTATGCTTGAATGGCAAGATCTATGTGATCGGAGGACGTACATCCAGTATATACTCAACCCCTACCTGTGAAGTGTATTTTCCTAATACTGACGAGTGGCAGTTCATTGCAAGTCTCCCTTACCTTGATCCTGGATGCATTCAAGTTATTGTAGTAAAGAACCAGATTATGGTGGCTTTGATGCCTGACGTAACTCTTGATTTCTCTCACAATGCTGTAAAGTACAATGTGCGGGCTAATGCATGGCAAAAGGTAGAGTGTTTTGGTCCAAGTAACAAGCAAGCATCTTTTACTCTCTGTACCACTAAGCTGCCTGCAATGATCCTGCAAAGGCTGCCCAAAGCACTATTTTTAGACGACTTTTTTGAAGAAGATAGTGAAAATGATATGGAAGATGATTCTTACAGAAGTGACAGCGATGACAGTTCAAGTGGGTTTATGGGGTGGGCTAATGAATCCAGTGATGATGAAGCCTACTGGTAAACAGTTTAACCTTTTAACTCCTAATATCCTCATACAAATTCGTCATACATTTCCTCAGAGCATAAGTTGAGAGAATTTGATAAAAGATCAAAATATTTTCCCTTTGGGATCATTTGATAAATTCTCTTTACCTTTTTCTCTTGTTTATCGAAATTCTTAGAAGAAAGTTGATGTTCCATTTTAACTCTTGGGTCCAACAGGGTTAAACGCTTCCCATAATTTGGAGAAATTGAAGTGCCATGTTTTATTTGCTTGGGGAGGTTTTAAATGTGCCTCAATCAAGTATTTCATTTGTAAATCTTAAAGTTTACCAGTTAACTATGGGTACTTGTTTTAACCATCATGAAATTATAGGGCGTTTTCACTCATGTGGCCAGCATCTATGCTAATTTATTGGAACAATGAAAGTTTTTGCATAAGAAAAGAGTTCAACTCCTGCAGGATTAGTTTGGAGCACCAACATGGCCACCATTTCATTGTTATGGAACACCAATATGTCGGTTGTGATGTCTGTGAAAATGCTTTATAAGGAAGTAGTCTTCATTTGGCACTGATGTTTTAGGTAGTGTGCTAGTATAAGTTTCCTGAGCAATAATAGTTCTGAAAGTCCCATTAGAATGCACTCAAGCAATGCAGTGAAGATATGGGTGTTCCAATGAAAGAAACTTCACCATATAGAACTGTCAATAACTTGAAATGTTGCTATTGACTGATGTTGTAAGGAGAAGTTCAATTACGGTCACTTGTGGAGGTTAGAGGGTGGTGTCTCCTACAACTGGTGACAAAATTATTGGTTTATGCACATTACTCTGAAGGACATTCCCCTTGGTTCGCTGTCCCTTCCACACTGCCTCTAGACAATATTTTCCTGCAGTTCAGGGTATGTGTAAAAGAAAATGCAAAGAAAACTACACCATTGTCCCAACAATAATTCCTCTGTTGCCAATTATAGCCCAAAAATATCCTTGCACAACTTCTGACTGAGTTGTCAAAGTAGCTCTCAGGGAAATCTGAACACATACAGTGAAAGTGACTGTGCAGGTTTCAGACCAATTTAAGGCTTAAATTCTGATGCAGTTGAATGTCTAAGGTTTTTAGTGGAATTTTTGTTTACCATTGATGTATTCACTAGCAAGTGTTTATAAAAATAATAGTTAGACAATGTTACGCTGCTTTCATTTTTCTTGCCGTGTTGAAAATACTTTGCACTTATGTGACTTACTGTTTGCAAATTGCATCAACAATTCTGCAGCTTGAGCTTGCTTCAATTGCCAAAGCCTTAGAACTTTTTCAGTAAACTTAGCTACCTTATTATAGGAAATTAACACTCCATGAAATTTAGGTATTGGAAATTAACGCGACTTAAATTAACGTGAATTTAATGGAAAACAACTTTCGAATAAAGAAAATTAACGTGAAAGAGGAGGCAGAATTTCATAAAAAAGGAAATTAACGTGTAGTAAGACACAGTTGGTGGTGATAACTGGAACAAATTTATTTCAACACTGGACGCAAAAAAATTCAAAACTGAACAAACTGAGCTGATATCACTTCTGACAGCGACAACGACGAAGATGAACTCGAAATATTGTAAACCTTCACCTCAGCTTTTGTGAAAGATGGAAAATAAAGGGTAAATGGAAAGAAAGAAAGCTTGCAGTTGATGTTTTTTTAGCAGTCAAGAATGTCTGGACAGGTTCCAAAATTGGGATTAAAATACTGGAAATTAAGAGCGTGGAAATTAACGCTGCACTTAATTAACGTCGCGGAAATTAACGCTCGACAAAATTAACGCGACTTAAATTAACGCGAAGTTTAACGATTCGCGTTAATTTCATGGAGCGTCAATTTCCTATAATAAGGTAACTATCAGGGTGTGATGTTTTATGATAATTAACGATTATTCCTTGAGTGCGCTTTGGATATGAGATGGCAGGTAGCCAACGAGGCACGAAGCACTGAGTTGGCTATAATCATCTCATATCTAACAAGTGCGAGTGGAATAATTATTGTTTTATTAAAAATGCTCACAAAATATTGAGAATTCTTCCCGACTTTATTTGTAAAAACAAGCGATTTTCAGCTTGTTTTTTATTTTGAGCAGATGTGTACAGTTAGGGAAAGTTCATTTAATATGACAAGGGGGGGGGGATGAAGGTATTGAAACTCGAAGCTTGAAATTTTAGCAGCCCCCCTCGCTAGCGGTTCAATTTTTTAGGAGCCCCTCCTTGGTAGTCGAAAAAATTTCAGAGCCCCCCCCCCCCCCCCCTCCTCCTTCAATTCCTTTGCTCCCCTGAAAAAAGATCGCTAGACTGTATTAAATATATTTACCGTTATTGTCTTCAATGGTTTATACTATGACAAACTTGAGATACAATACAATTACAATACAATTTTCTAAAGCATTTTTAGGATGAACAAGAGTGTAATAATTACTGAGACTACATTTGTTATATCTGTAAACCACGTGATATAGCTGAGTTGCACAGGTCATTAAATTGTTGAGTTGAAAACCATCCGATCTGTATGATGTCATGTGTTGGTTTTGAAGTATACGAATTTTCAGAGCCCCCCCTCCTAGTGCAACAATTTTTTGAGAGCCCCCCCTTCAGGTGTCTAACAATTTTCGCAGCCCCCCCTCAATATCTTCATCCCCCCCCCCTTGTCATATTAAATGAACTTTCCCTTACCATATTTGTAAAGCATGGTATAGTGGCTCATATACCATGGTGGCTAAGCCAATCACAGCTCTAGAATTGCATTATCCAATGATTTATTTTTTAATAATACATATTAGTTGGAAAATTATGGGTAGAGAAAGTTAAGCCTTTGATATATATAGAGAGAGTTATATTTTTGAAATGCTCCTGTTTAGAAATAGCAGTTACAAATTCATAAGGATTCAGTGAAATTTTAAAGTAAATTGTATTTTTAAGAGTTTTATATTACATGATATATGATATGAAGTTTTTAAGTGTTATGGTAGTCATTCATTCATTCATTCATTCATTCATAGTTTATTTTGTAAAGCAGGTTAAGCAGGGGCGGATCCAGGATTTTTTTTAGGAGGGGGTGCACTCGTCTCTTGCTCTACCTCAACACCAATAAACCACATAGTTTTTTTTTCTTTGCAGAATACCAGTTGGATTAGAAAACCGTAGGTCATCTCAGGGGGGGGGGGGGTGCACCCCCTGCACCCTCCCCCTAGATCCGCCCCTGTTAAGTTAAAACGCAGCTAAAGCTGATGTGGACCTACTGATAAACTATCTATTGATGATATACAAATAAAATTTTAAAAAAAAATGTACAGAAAATAGTTATATAAAAATAATAAGTACACAGTAGTAAGATAAAAGACTAAAAGTTAAGAACAATTAAAATACTATTTCATCTTGTTGAAATTTATATTGTCGAATAAGGGTCTGTTTTTCTTAAGAAGCTTTTTAAAAATGTTTAGACTTGGTGCTCTTTTTAAATTGTCTGGAATGGAGTTCCAAAACAAAGCTCCCCTATATCTTGATGAATTCCTGCCCACCTCTAGGTTAAATTGGGGAACCTGAAACTTAATGCTATTGCGTAGATCATAACAGTTGAAAGTTGACATAAAGAGAAGAAATTACTTCTAAATAACGGAATGACATGTTAGTGAAAAACAAATATGTGTCATCGCTGGTCATGAGTGTTGTAATACAAAATTAGGGACAACAGCAATCTTGGAAAACTGTTACGCAGAACAGCTTCCAAAATACCCACATGCAATTCATTTAAATCTTCAATTCTGTTTCTCCATCCATTCGTGTTGTTCACAATGAAAATGAAAGTGTTGGCTTATTTGACCTTCAGAAATGAGAATAAATGCTTTTCAACGTAACACCTGGAGTTGAAAAGCTTTTTAATTACGGTTTGCAGCATTCAGTGTTCTCACGACGGTGAGAATCTTTTCTTTTGTAATTTTGTACAATGGGGAAAGGGGCAAAATGTGAAGAAATAGGAAAAATATCGGCGAGTTAAGGGAGCCAAGGGGCAGCTGATTTTTTTTCTCCTTTTTTCCCCAATGCGGAGCCTTGTCCCAGGATAACTTTTCTCCTGTTCAAATACCAACCAATTGTAGTTAAGGAATCCTGAGCAAAGGAAACTCATATTCTTTTGCACAGCTTTAGTGCTTAACAATCAGTTAATGATTCCGCAATTCTACTTTTTTACAAAAAGGTCAACTTTGCTAGTTAAAAACAGCAGAAAAACTAGGTTTCGGCATTCAGTTTCCGGAGAACAAAATGCAAAATTGTTACCTTTCTTTGTCTATGCTTGTCGTTTAGGTTAGAAGTTAAGAAAAGGTACCTTTTATGAAAAAAAAGTCAGGTTTTTTCAGCTTTCGAGTGAATGATATTTTGACGCCTTGTCCGCTCTTCATCTATTTCTCACTTTACCAAACGATGTTTTAAAGCACAAAAGAGGTAACTTTTTGTCGCTTTCAAGCTATCTCATGAAAGGGGCAAAAAGGTACCTTTTTTCCAGTTGGAAGCGATGTTCTCAAAAGCGCCAAAATGGTACTTTTTTTGCAGTTGGAAGTAATGTTGTTAAAAGTGTGAAAAAGGTACCTTTTTAAAAGGCTCAGTCTTTAAAACAAGGAACGGGGAATCGGGGAATGGGGAACGGGGAACGGGGAATCTTTAAAATGGGGAATCTTTAAAACGGGGAATCTTTAAAAGCGGGAATCTTTAAAATGGGGAATCTTTAAAAGCGGGAATCTTTAAAATGAGGAATCTCTAAAAGCGGGAATCTTTAAGAGTGGGAATCTTTAAAACGGGGAATCTTTAAAATAGGTTTGAAATAATATTTATGTCGTCGCTGTTTCAAATTTGTTATTCGCTTTCCTTCATGTTGTCGTGGTTTTAAAGATTCCCTGTTTTAAAGATTCTCGCTTTTAAAGATTCCTCGTTTTAAAGATTTCCGCTTTTAAAGATTCCGCGTTCCCCGTTCCCCGTTCCCCATTCGCATTTCCCGATTCCCCGTTCCTTGTTTTAAAGATAGTCTTTTTAAAAATAAAACATAGTGTCTTCAAGCGTTTGGGAAGCCATTTAAAATCCTACTAGTTGACAGGTGTCAACCGTTGGTACCTCTCAAGCTTCAATGAACGATGCGCAGACATTTTTTTTAGGGTTCTAGGTGATCCTGTTAAAATTGAAATGGTCTACAAGGGAAATCAGCGGAGTAAAAAATTATAGCTTGCTTCTTTTATCCAAGATCAAAAGCGAGAAACTAGGAGAAATCGGAAAATACTGGCCACCAGCCAAATGGATGAAATGGCTCCTGAAAATTTAACAACTTCTAGCCTACTTCTGGTACTTTAAAGCTAGATGTAAGAAGAGAAGCTCCGCAAGCACAATTTTAAGCGTGGAGCAAATACTTTAACCTGACAGAAGTCCTACATGAAAAAAATTGGTGTTCATTTTTCTTTTCCTTTAAGTCTAAACTGAGCGGGTTCCGAGCGGGTCAAATAACTGTCTTGTTTCCTGGGTGATGTTTTTCACTCCAGAAAGGTTATTAGAGACTTCAGTCTTGGGGTTATTTTTGTTTGCTATAATATAAACTAAATAATTTAACTTAAGGTGCCTTTTGAGCTACAGGCCGAAGTAAAACCATTATAACAGTAAAAATGCCACCATACAGTGTACTTTTGACACCCCCTAACTACACTAAAGTAAGCCTGAACATACAGCTTTCCTCTTCTTAGACTTTTGTACAGCATGCCAGCATTTTTTTCGAGAACTTTGGTGGAATGTCCTTGAAAATTAATTTTTTATTTTCAATGAAAATGAAAATTAGAGGTTTTCAAATAGAAAATAAACTCTCAAAAGTAGTAAAAATAAAAAAATTCAAATGCCACTGTTTAGACAATTGTCTTTTGGTGTATTAAATGCCATTAGCACACAGTGAAACCTGTATTACATGTAAGCGAGGATCTGGATTGGGTTAACTGACAACTGACAAATGGCCAAAATTTTAACTGACAGCTGACAA
Source organism: Porites cylindrica (assembly GCA_964035525.1). Classification (NCBI taxonomy): domain Eukaryota; kingdom Metazoa; phylum Cnidaria; class Anthozoa; order Scleractinia; family Poritidae; genus Porites; species Porites cylindrica. The sequence goes on along the minus strand of OZ037782.1, from coordinate 9,537,524 downwards.
ATAGCCTAAAATTTAACTGACAACTGACATTTGCCTTGGGTTTTACTGACACCTGACAAAGGACTTGATTGTCCCTTATCTTCTACAAAACCCTTTTTTAAGGCCTTTTAAAAATAGCATTGTTCCACTCTTTTTTTTTTCTCAGGTGTCAGACAATGTGATCAAATGTGCGTTTTTATGGGTAATCTTAGCAGCAAGACGCTTAAGTTTCATATTTCAGAAATGACCTATGATCTCAAATTTTTGCTCCTCTGAGAACGCGCCAGCATACGATGGCTGCTAATAATGAGGGTTACAAAAGCAATTGCAAGTTTTTACTAAGATGATTCAGATACGGTCTTTCTTGATCTTTCTTACGATATACGTCCCAATATTTTTCCTGGCAACTTTGTCCGAGTCAAATGCGTGAGATTTTCACCCTGTCATGACCTGGAGTTCCGGAAACGTCCCTACGACTTCCGAAGATTTCCGACGAACGTTTGAGCACTTCCGAAGCTACTTAAAAGACAAGAGTTTTAGCGTGATTTGATTTCGTTAGAACACAAAAAGGACACAAAGTCATCATTTAACGCCTTTTAGGATTGAATTTTCATTATTTATCATGTGTTAAAGAACAATTTGTCCGGGTTTGAGTCAAGCGTGAGAAATTGTTCTTCATGGGTGACATCGATGTCTTTGGTCCACAGCTCTCACGCATAATGCATGAGAGTTGGCAGGAATACAATATTCTGAATGTATAAATTTTGATTGGCTTACTGGTTGGAAATGTTGGACTCTGGCCAGCAAAAACGCTCGAGTTGAGGAGAGTAACACAAGACTTGTGTCATGGAGGGCCACTTGAAGTGCTTACAATAGCGAAACTGATAAAAATTTTAATTTTAATTTTAATTTAAAAGGCACTATTGCATCAGTTTTCGAATTCAACGTCTAATTTACATTATATGTACCTTAATTTCGCATCAAAAATATACAAATAAGTTTCATAGTTAATCATTAAAAAATCATTAACTGACAACTAACAAAAAAGCTTAACATTTAACTGACAACTGACAAATGGCCAAAACTTTAACTGACAACTGACATTTGTGCACCCCCATCCAGACCCTCTTAAGCGGACACCGTATTAAGCGGACACCCTCTATTAAGCGGAGAGTAGCCGAAGTCCCAGATTTATTTCCCTTATTTACTTTAAATGAAACCTTTATTAAGCGGACACCTCTATCAAGCGGACGCGGACACCTAAAAAGTACCTGAAATAGTCATTTCTCTTGTTACCAACGTACCTGTATTAAACGGACACTTGTAATCAAATTCCACTACCCAACATGCCAGACACCAGAAATGCGAAAGATTACCTCGAATTGCCACCCACAACTTTTTCGATTTTTACATTAAAAACGTGACTTGACGAACTTATTTGATTAGTTTCACAGTACAGTATTGTTTTCCATTTCGTTTTGTTTTTATAGAGCTTGTTTCATTAATCTGATTTCTTCAAATTTGCGTTGCAATCTATGTTTATGGTACTATGACCAATTGATCCACTTTGATAAAGAAATTAATGCACACGTATATCGTTAAAGTCTCTGGGAGTATTCTTAACATTTCCACTGTTCATTTGAATGGGATTTGACATTTCATATGACGTTATCTATCGAAACCTGTATTAGGCGGACACACTGTATTACGTGGACACTACAGCATTCCCCGAGGGTGTCCGCTTAATACAGGTTTCCCTGTACATTTTTGTTGTAACACTTATTCGTATCATCATTTTTTTAGGGTGAGCATGTTATTCGAAGAAATGGAGCTTATAAGGTAAAGCATTTTAGCGAGGAAACAAAAAAGCATTTTTAATGCACAAGAGCGTGGCCCGGCTTCTTTTCAGGTTACTTATAACTGACACCTGTCATTCATTGATCATGATAACCACTGAACCAGTGACAATGCTTCCAACTTCACTCCGAAACTGATCACGATGGCTCACACTTATGCCAAAATCAAGCACGGGGAATAGCTTTTAAAACTACGACCTGAATCTTTCACTGATTCTTAATCGTTGTAAGTTTCCGAAATTCATTTCCTTGACTGACCACTACTGACATTGAATTTGGAGTCACTTATCCTAGCATATGAACTTTAAAGCTAACTTTATCCAGATTTGTTTTAAGTATTCAGCTGATTTATTCAGCCTTCTTTCCATTTGTTAATTTTGTGATGATGTAATAAGTTGATCGGTTCGTGTAAATCATAGTTAATTGAGTGAAATGGTTATGAAACCCGTCACTGAGACTCCTTTGTTCATGATATGTTTTTGTGGACCTAAAAGTGCACAACGTTCAAAAGCATTTTTATCATTTTGATTGTCTGATTGACCAATAAGAGCGTTGCATTGATTTATTCCGTAACAATTTGCCAACAGAAAACAAAGGAATGTGCACTTTCAGGGTGCTTCCAACATAAACTGCAGCACTGTTGTTTTTGTTATTGATGTTTGTCACTTTTCATAACCAGCCTCCTCTAATAACTATGTATAAATAGAGCACTGTTATCCCTGTTTTTCGATTTACATGACTCTGTGAATTACATGGATGATTTACATGACTGAAGGATTTACATGCTTGTATGCAGTCTACATATATGATTTACGTCTACGAGCTGAAGATTAAACTGTTACGTTGAAGTCCAAGTTTGAGTGCTGTCCTGTTTCCAGTTATAGCAGATCCGTAGTACAGTGGAATAGTGACGAATTCAAGTCGCGCTAGTAAAGCGAGTTGCAGAGTAAGTTTTCGCCCTTGTTGTTCTTATGCATCAGTCAATTCCACCTGCGCCCAGCCCCCTTCCCCGGGCTGACCCCCGGGCATTAGCACTTTTTTTGCCTTGGATGGCAAATTCCCGGGTGTGGGAACTCTTGAGCTGTCAAATCCCCCGGGGTGGGGAGGAAAAAAGAGGGCAAATACCCCGTCCTCCGTCAACACTGCTACATTTGTCATTGCTCGCACAGTCGGGTAGTGCCATTTTAAGCATTTTAATGTGCGATTTTTTGTTTCAATTAACGTCTTCCTTTGTAATAACGCTAGGATTCTAATAAAGACTTCACGCCGCGACGACATGCACAAGTTTATGGTTTTGGTATCGATATAAAATTATTGACATTAAAATTAATAGAGCACTGTAAAGTTATATGTTATGAATAGTTTTATAAATATGAAAGGATGTTCTTCAAATAATATCAACAGAAATTTGATTCTATAACCAAAAAACGTTGATTCACATCGATAGCTCAAATTTCGCTACGTAATTTTGGCTTGATATAAAGCAATGAAGAAATGAATACATACATGTAAAATCAAGAACATGCCTTTACAACCCTCTACAATTTATTCCTGTCCTTGACAGATGAGCTAATCTGAGTTTTTCCCAGTAAAACCTTCTGTGTAGTTATATTCTGATAGGAAACCGCGTGCGTGTCAAAAGCTCGGGAATGGCCCGGGGGTTGGCAAATGCCCGGCCCCCGGGCAGTGCAAAATTTGTAAATGCCCCACCCCCGGGACGACTGAGAAGGCAGGCAAATGCCCCGCAGTAGCCCTGGGGGGCGGGGGGGGGGGGTGCTGGGCGCCAAAGGTTGTATGGGGGGGGGAAATTTATAAATTGGCGCCAATTTCTTTTATCGATTTTCCCATCCCGCTTTGCGAGTTAACCACCGAGGAAGGTAAGATGGCGGGCAGCGTGAGGAATATGGAAAATCTTTTCGAACAGCAAGACAGAGAGATACTTTTTGAGCATGATTATTATGGCTCAGGTGGATTTAGGTTCAAGGGAAGTGAAAGCAGCGCACTTTCTCTTCTAAACAAGCTGAGACTCGAAGGAGAAGGGGGTTTTTGCGACGTGACCCTGGAAGTGGAGGGAAGACAATTGGCCACTCATCGATGTGTTTTGGCGGCAAGCAGCCAATTTTTTTATACCATGTTTAGTAGTGGTATGAAAGAATCGAACGAAACACTCTTAAAGCTGCACTCGGTTAGTTTTGACTCCATGTCGGTTATTCTCGATTATTTTTACACGCGAGAGATTGTTATTAGCGACGACAACGTGTTAGAGTTACTCAACACTGCAAGCTTTCTTCTTGTCACTCCAGTGAAAAAGGCGTGCATTCAGATTCTCAACAAACAGCTTAGTATTGAAAATTGTTTCAGTATCCTACAAGTAGCCGAGCAGTTTGGTGCAAGTGAACTTGTGAAAAGGGCAAGCAACTATATTAAAGAGAACTTCTTCTCTGCGGTGAACAACGAAGAATTTGTTTCCATTTCAAAAAAGAGTCTGATTGACTTTATATCCAGTGATGAAATTCAAGTGGAAAGGGAGGAAGAGGTCTACCAAGCTGTACTGAACTGGGTGAAGTATGATGAAGAAAATCGTGTCTCAGATTTACCTGAATTACTAAGCCATCTCAGAGGGAAGTCTTTGCCTAAAGGATTCCTGAAATCGGAGATGTCCAAAGAGCCACTACTTGCTGCCTTCTCCAGTCTGGTAGAATCTTCCAAGAGGAAGATCAAAACAAAATGGACAAAGAAGAAACGTGGAAAGCGAACAGGGGCAGATGACAAACCAGAAGCTGAGAGGACAAGAACATCTACGGAAGTGCATAATGTCATGATTGGGATTAGTTCTGCACTGTATGGTTCCCGCAAGGCATTCTGTTATGATTTGGACAAGGAAGAAACATTTGTTTTATCAGATTACCCCAATATGCATGTTGATCCAGAATTGGCAGTTACTGGACGGTCTCTGTATATAATAGGTGGGAGTAAACTTTTCAATGGTGCTCCCACAAGATTAAGTGCTCTGTGTCTTGATGAGGTGAAGAATCAGAGGAAGCCTTCATTTAGCATCTTCAGTATGGACCCAGAATGGGAGACTAAAGCACCTTGTAAAGTTAGCAGAGTAAAAGCTTCCCTGGCACAACTTAATGGGCTGCTGTATTACGTAGGTGGATGGCTTGAAGATGGGAGTTGCTGTAACACAGTGGAGTGTTACAATCCAGAAATGGATGAGTGGGTGTACTGTGCCAGCTTAAACACTTCCAGATCTAGGTCAGGCTGTGTGACAGGGAATGGTCACATTTACATCATTGGTGGTGAAACTGCTCATATATCGGAGAATTCAGATTTTCTTTCAAGTGTTGAGAGGTTTGTTTGAGTTAAATAATACTAGGCAAGCAAATGGCAAGATCTATGCTCACTACACAGAAATCACTAGATTGATGCCATTTTTATCCATAAGAATTGCAGGGTTCATACAGGTCATGGAAAACCTGGAAAGTCATGGAATTTAAGAATTTCATTTTTCAGGCCTGGAAAGTCATCTAATTTAATAGTTGGTCCTTGGAAAATGAAAGTTCTGTTTGGTAGATTGGTCACTGCAGATGACAAAGCAAGGACAACTTAAGATCAAGAGGACTAAACAGTGCGAATGGCACGCATTTTGGTGGACACTAGAGTTTGTGTCTGTTGAACTGTTTAACGTCAAAAAATATATGCTAAAACAAGGAAAGTTTTGAAAATTTTCGAAAGTGACAGCTAAACCGAAGGCCATGGAAAACTCTAAAGGGTCATGGAAATAGTCATGGAAAGTCATGGAATTTGAAGACCTCAAAAGAGTATTTTGAACTTTTTTATCTGCTCATTTCCTATCTTGAAAATTTTTCTTTCTGATGTTTGCTCTTTGCTGTAAATGTGATTGTAAATCTCCCCAATGTTTCACTCAGGTCTGCCTTAACTGAGTAAAAACATAATCCTAATAGTGGGTTAAATGCTAATAGTTACTAAGCAAACAACTTAAATTTGGCTTTTTCCAAGAAGTTAATGAGTATTTTTGGTGATGTGGATAATATAAAATAATATTATATTATATAATGCACACATTGTGTTGTCGATCAAAATGAAATGTACTGCCTAAAATAGTTTCAATGTAGGTTGGTTCTCAATTTCCATTATTTCATAACGCTAAGTTTTTTATGATCTTGATTCAATAATTAGGGTTAGAAGACGAAGGAAATTGAAAATAAACCTTATTTATCTTTTTGTTAGGTAGAATATAGAGGATATTACATGGTGGCGCGAAGATATGAATTTTATTTTCGAGTGGCAAAACAATATTTTACGAACGACATCGATAAAATAATAGAGGGAAATGACCGAAATTACGTCATCGATAAACTCACGTGTGAGATTATGGAAAATAAACCACTCGGGTCCTGGATGTAGTTTTTATGAATTTTACGAGTGGTATATTTTCCAGTAAAACACTCGTGTCTATATAATAAAGTTCAATAATTCTTAAAATGTTTCTCATCCAATTTTCTTGAACCTGTTGGTTTTTAATACCTTTGTAGGTATGATCCAGGAAAGGATACATGGTCATTTGTTGCCAGTATGAATCAAGCAAGGCTACTGCCAAGGTCTGTATGCTTGAATGGCAAGATCTATGTGATTGGGGGACGTACATCCAGTACAAATGGTATAACCTCAACCCCTACGTGTGAAGTGTACTCTCCTAATACTGACGAGTGGCATTTTATTGCAAGTCTCCCTTACCCTGATACTGGATGCAATGACATTATTGTAGTAAAGAACCAGATCATAGTGCCTTTGATGCTTGATGTAACTTTTGATTTCTCCCACGATGCTGTAAAGTACAATGTGCGGACTAATACTTGGCGAAAGGTAGAGCATTTTGGTCCAAGCAGCAAGCTGGCATCTTTTACTCTCTGTACCACTAAGCTGCCGGCAATGATCCTGCAAAGGCTGCCCAAAGCACTGTTTTCAGACGATGTTTTTGGAGAAGATAGTGAAAATGATATGGAAGATGATTCTTACAGAAGTGACGGTGATGACAGTTTAAGTTTCTTTGGATGGCGTGCCGTGCATGGGTTTATGGATTGGGCTTATGGTTCCAGTGATGATGAAGCCTACTGGTAAACAGTTTGAAACCTTCCCTTAATTTGGGGAACTCTAAGTGCCATGTTTTGTTTACTTTGGGAGGTTTTAAATGTGCATCAATCATTGAAGCATTTCATTTTTAAATCTTAAAGTTTACCAGTTAACTATGGGTACTTGTTTTAACCATCATGAAATAATTTCATTCATATTATAGGGCGTTTTCACTCATGTGGCCAGCATCTATGCTAATTTATTGGAACAATGAAAGTTTTTGCATAAGAAAAGAGTTCAACTCCCACAGGATTAGTTTAGAACACTGAATATGGCCACCATTTCATTGTTATGGAACACCAATATGGTCATTGTGATGTCTGTGAAAATGCTTTATAAGGAAGTAGTCTTCATTTCGCACTGATGCTTTAGGTAGTGTGCTAGTTAAAGGTACCTGAGCAATAATAGTCTTAAAGTCCCATTAGAATGCACTTAAGCAATGCAGTGAAGATATTGATGTTCCAGTAAGAGAACCTTCACCATGTAGAACTGTCAATAACTTGTCATGTTGCTATTGACTCATTACAAATTGTATGGAGAAGTTCAGTTATGATCACTTGTGGAGGTTAGAGGGTGGTGCCTCCTACAACTGGTGACAAAATTATTGGTTTAGGCACATTACTCTGAATAGCCTGCAGTGCAGGTGTTTTCTTCCGGCGCGCAAATGATTTGCTCATGAAAGCGCATGTTGAAACTCGAAAAGAGAGGAGAAAATGGGGCGAGTCATAGGGTTACTATTTTTACTTTCCTTAATCTTCCTCCATCATAACAAAGATGGTGGTTACAACAGTACGAACATAAACAAGCAGCTTTTGCCCGCCCAGAATCCGCCTGCACTGCAGGCTGTACTCTGAAGGACATTCCCCTTGGTTTGTTGTTCCTTCCACACTGCTTCTGGACAATATTGTCCTGCAGTTCAGGGTATGTGTAAAAGAAAAAGCAAAGAAAACTACATCATTGTCCCAACAATAATTCTTCTGTTGCCAATTGTAGCCCAAAAATATCTTTGCACGGCTTCTGACTGAGTTGTCAAAGTAGCTCTCAGGGAAATCTGAACACATACAGTGAAAGTTACTGTGCAGGTTTCAGACCAATTTAAGGCTGTAATTCTGATGCAGTTGATTATCAAAGGTTTTTAGTGGAATTTTGGTTTATCATAACCCATTGATGTATACACTAGCAAGTGTTTATAAAAATAATAGTTAGACAATGTTACGCTACTTTCATTTTTCTTGCAATGTTAAAAATACTTTGCATTTATGCAACTTAATGTTTGCAAATTGCATCTGTTTCAACAAATCTGCAGCTTGAGCTTGCTTCAATTGCTAAAGCCTTAGAACTTTTTCAGTAAACTTAGGTAACTATGAGGGTGTGATGTTTTATGATAATTAACAATTATTCCGTTAGTGCGCTTTGGATATGAGATGGCAGATAGCCAACAAGGCACGAAGCACTGAGTTGGCTATCATCATCTCATATCTAACAAGCACGAGTGGAGTAATTGTTTTATTAAAAATGCCCACAAAATAGCGAGAATTCTTCCCGACTTTATTTGTAAAAACAACCGATTTTCAGCTTGTTTTTAATTTTGAGCAGATTCGTACAGTCACCATATTTGTAAAGAATGGTATAGTGGTTCATATACCATGATGGCCAAGCCAATCACAGCCCTAGAATTGCATTATCCAATGATTCGTTTTTTATTAATACATATTGGTTGGAAAATTATAGGTAGAGAAAGTTATGCCTATGATGTATATAGAGAAAGTTATATTTTTGAAACGTCACTGTTTAGAAATAGCAGATACAAATTCAAAAGGTTCGGTGAATTTTTAAAGTAAAATGTATTTTTAAGAGTTTTATATTACATGATATATGATATGAAGTTTTTAAGTGTTATGGTAGTCTCGTCCATTTTATGAAGATTTTCCAAATACTTCATCTGAAAGTTGACATAAAGAGAAGAAATTACTTCTAAATAACAAAATAACATGTTAGTGATAAACAAATGTGTGTCATCACCTGCCTCGTACCCAGACGTCTCTCTCTCTATGAAAATGTGCGCGCAAAGGAAGGCGGGAAGGAGACAACCATCTGTACCCTTCCCATGGTCCCTTGCGGTTCATCACCAGTCACTCGCGTTTCGCGCTTGCCTCTATGATGTGAACAACTCAGTGGCGATCAGATCTTCAGACTTGGAGGGTGGGGGCACCGCCACTGCAACAGGACCTTTTTCTAACCTGAGACCAGGCTCCGCAGTGTGGAAAGAGTCAAAATGGGGTGAAATAGGAAAAATATCGCCGAGCGGAGAGGAGGCCGATTTTTTTTCCTTTTGCCCCCAATGCTGAGCCTGGTGCCAGGCTAACCTTTCTCCTGTTCAAATACCAATTGTTTGTGGTTTTTATAGTTTTGACAATTTGAGGAATCCTGAGCGATTGAAACTCAAATTCTTTTGCACGGCTTTAGTGCTGAATCTTTGTAAGTTTCCGAAATTCATTTGCTTGACTGACATTGAATTTGAAGTCATTTAGCCTAGCCAATTAGGCTAACTTTGACAACTTTGTCCAGACTTGTTTTCAGTTTTCAGCTGATTTTATACAGCCTTCTTTCCATTTGTTTTGTGATGATGTAATAAGTTGATCGGTTCAGCCTCCTCCTCAGGCGTTCGCATGGCAGAGGCGAGCGCGAAGCGAGTGACTAGTGATGAACCGCAAGGGACGGGGTACGAGGCTGTGATCGGTTGGTATAACACTGTTATCCCAGTTTTTCGATTTACATGACTGTGTGATTTTCATAGATGACCGTAGGATATACATGCTTGTAAGCAGTTTACATTTACGTCCACGAGCTGAAGGTTACGTTAAAGTCCAAGTTTGAGTGCTGTCCTGTCTCCAGTTTTAGCAGATCGAGTTCAAGTCCCGTTAGCCAAGCGAGTTACAGTGATAGTTTTTTGAGGTTGTATGGCGGGAAAATTTATAAATTGGCGCTAATTTTGTTATCGCTTTCCCATCCCGCTTTGCGAGTCAATGACCCAGTCGAAGAAGGCAAGATGGCGGGCAGTGTGAGGAACACGGAAAATCTTTTCGAACAGCAAGACAGAGAGAAACTTTTAGAGCTTAATTTTTATGGTTCAGGTGGAATTAGGTTCAAGGGAAGTGAAAGCAGCGCACTTTCTCTTCTAAACAAGCTGAGACTCGAGGGAGAAGAAGGGGGTTTTTGCGACGTGACCCTGGAAGTAGAGGGAAGACAATTGGCCACTCATCGATGTGTTTTGGCGGCAAGCAGCCAATTTTTTTATACCATGTTTAACAGTGGTATGAAAGAATCAAGCCAAACACTCCTTAAGTTGCATTCAGTTAGTTTTGACTCCATGTCGCTCATTCTTGATTATTTTTACACACGAGAGATTGTTATAAACGACGACAACGTGTTGGAGTTGCTCAACACTGCAAGCTTTCTTCTTGTCACTCCAGTGAAAAAGGCGTGCATTCAGATTCTCAACAAACAGCTTAGCACTGAAAATTGTTTCAGTATTCTACAAGTAGCCGAACAGTTTGGCGCAAGTGAACTTGCGCAAAGGGCAAGCAACTCTATTAAAGAGAACTTCTTCTCTGTGGTGAACAACGAAGAATTTGTTTCCATTTCAAAAAAGAGTCTGATTGACTTTATATCCAGTGATGAAATTCAAGTGGAAAGGGAGGAAGAGGTCTACCAAGCTGTACTGAAGTGGGTTAAGCATGATAAAGTTAATCGTGTTGCAGATTTACCTGAATTACTAAGCCATCTGAGAGGGAAGTCGTTGCCTAAAGGGTTCTTGAAATCGGAGATGTCCAGAGAGCCAATACTTGCTACCTTCTCCAGTCTGTTAGAATCTTCCAAGAGGAAGATCAAAACAAAATGGACAAAGAAGAAACGCGGAAAGCGAACAGGGGCAGATGACAAACCAGAAGCTGAGAGGACAAGAACATCTACAGAATTGCATAATGTCATGATTGGGATTAGTTCCATATATGGTTCTTGCAAGGCATTCTGTTATGATTTGGACAAGGAAGAAACATTTGTTTTATCAGATTACCCCAATATGCATGTTGATCCAGAATTGGCAGTTATTGGACGGTCTCTGTACATAATAGGTGTTAGTTCCACAAGATTAAGCACTCTGTGTGTTGATGAGGTGAAGAATGAGAGGAAGTCTAGTATGCACCCAGAATGGGAGACTAAAGCACCTTGTAAAGTTGGCAGAGTGGGGGCTTCCCTGGTACAACTTAATGGACTGCTGTATTACATAGGTGGATGGCTTGAAAATGGCAGTTGCTGTAACACAGTGGAGTGTTACAATCCAGAAATAGATGAGTGGGTGTACTGTGCCAGCTTGAACACTTCCAGATCTAGGTCAGGCTGTGTGACAGGGAATGGTCACATTTACATCATTGCTGGTGGAACTGCTCCTTTAGCAGAGAGTCCAGAAACATTTCTTTCAAGTGTTGAGAGGTTTGTTTGATTTAAATAAGAATTTCATCCCTTTTTTCTCACCCACTAGGCAAGCAAATGGCAAGATTTAGGCTCACTGCACAGAAATCACTAGATTGATTCCATTTTTATCCATAGCAATAATGTTTTGAGCTGCTTTATCTGCTCATTTCCTATTTTGAGAATTTCTCAACTTGAATCTGACATTTTTCAGTGAACACAAAAACAGTTCATTTTTGAAAAATTTATTAGCACAAGCTGAAAGAGCATATTAAAATAAGGTAACCTGAGAGTTTCCAGCCATGTGCCTCGAAAGTAGTGATTGCAATGGCTGCTGAAAGTTGGAAGCATTTGTACGGGAAAAACAACTTTTGCCTTTCAGTCACGTTTGCATGATTTCCACACAAATTCTTGTAATTTCGAAATTTTCAAAACTGTCATGCAGGGCTGCAAATAATTTCCCGGCTGGCGCCAGTCAAATTGTCCGGTCAAACCTATTTTTGCTCGGACATATCCCATTTTTGGCCGGACAAACATCGATTACATCTTATCGCTATAAAAGTACCCCCTCACCCCTTCACATGATGTTTAAATATGAAACAAGTAAATTTTCAAAGCATTTATTGTACATGAGCATCGATCTCAATGCAGGAAAAGTGGAACGCATGGTACAGCAAAATCTACTACTATTGCTTGAGTTCTACGTCTTATATACGGTTAGTTATGAATGTTGCCAGAAACAGGGAAGCTCTTTCCCTAAGATGCGTGATTGAACTTTTAAAATACAATAATGGAAGAGTTTTTTTAGACATCCATAGCCTGTTCACAGACCCTCTATTTTCTCTTAAAAGTCCGTTGAGCGCGGGTGATAAAATATAAACCGGAGGGGATTTATTGACGGTTAGCGCAAGGGGGTGGTGGTGGGGGAAGATAAATATACATATTCTTTATTTTTCTTTCTTGCGCTCCGCGCTCGCTTCGCTCACCAACGTTTTTGGATAGAATGAAAAGAAAAATAAAACGTCTGTTTACAGGCTAAGACATCCGAGGACATCATCTTACGAAAACGCAGTTTGGACATATAACAAGAGAACACCCGGATGCACTGGAAAGGGTTTTGGAAGACGTTGATGACTATGTTCATTAACTGAAGTCGTTACATACCACATTGACAACATTTATTAAGGATTATCGCAAATACAATTTCTTTCTAATCCATTGTGTTTCGACCTGTCAACGGTGAAACTTACTGCATTTTTGCTTCAGTCAAGTTTGAGAAGAATTTTTCAAATATTTCTGATATAAACGACCCACGCATCATGCGTGACACGTAACACAATGAGATCTGCGGTCAATCGTTTGAGATAGACCAGGTAAAGTTTACATGTTGTCATATGTGAATTTACTGCTAAAAAGGTTCGTTTCCCTGGAAAATAGAATGTTTAGTTAATCGCAGTATTTATAGCTTAAGTGATTAACACGGAAATGTTGACGAGTAGACAAATGAATGTAAACTTGCTTTCTTGTTATTGTTATTTTCACTCTTAAATTTTGAAGACAAAGGGTGCCATGACCCTTGTATCGACACTGAGAGGTTTTGTTGTCCTTCTCACATCATGTTTACAAAACCCACATGGACTAATAATAAAGTAATTCACACCCGTGACTGGTACACATTTGTATGACCCGCTAATTTGCGGTGACGAATTGGTGAATGACAAAGCCACGACAGCCGGAAATTTTATGACTACTAAAAAGTTCTTGGTCTGGTAGTTAAGGATCCGTCTTTTCCCCTCCTTTTTCACAAACGCCAATAATATTGAACCTTTAAATATTTAAAACTTGAAACTCTAAATTTTTTCCTTACCAGCAGAGACAACCGGACAAATTGTCCGGCCATCTAAGGATTTGACCGGACAAAACCTATTTTTGACCGGACATTGTCCGTTGACCGGTCGTTATTTGCAGCCCTGCCATGAAATATTTCCTCAAGCATTGTGAGGCTCAAATCTCCTTGCAATTCATAACAGGCAATTTGAGCCCTTAAATGTGTAAATGAAAGATTAATGACAGTTTAAAAAGTTTAGAATTTACAGGATTTGTATGGAAAACCCACAGGCAGCCCAAGCTTGCTATGAGAGCCCTAAGCAAAATTATCCATTAGCTAATTAATTATCTGTGCAGCAAAAATTATAAGGCATTGTATGAGAATTATCCTACAGTATTTCTACATAGTTGAGCAAAATGTGCATTAAATTTTTCCTTTTAAGGTTGCATTTAGTATTTTCTTATGTTTACTTGTGTGTTGACTGCATTTCATGCCTGTTGGGATGCCAAGAACCTGAGAACAGCACTACTCTTCTAGGCTAATTACTGATTCATAAAGCAAGACAATTATGAGATGTTGTATGAGAAATATTCTTTGCTCACTAAATTAATAAAACGTGCATTGAATATCACTTTGAAGCTTACCTTTAGCCTTTCAACCCTCCAAGTTAAAGTGTCTGCTTAGTCGCCATTTGGTAACCAACTCTTTAGGTTTAGGGAGACTTTTTTACAAATCAAGTCGCCAGTTTGAAAATTCTAGGCGCCATGACAACTAAAATGGTCGCAACTTGGAGGGTTGCCTTTTCTTGTTTTTCATTGTATTCTGACTGCATTTCAGACCTCCTAGGCACTGATTAATGCCTTTTTTTGAGGACATTTTTTTCACCCAGATGACAGTACTCCACTCCACTCTCGGCGGTGATAAATGCCATGACATTTGCAACATGGAGGCAATTCTGCCAGAAACAGATGTTCTGATAAAAAATGCACATTTTCCATCATTCTTATCGCCAAAATTCCCACTTCGAAGGTCCTGGTGGAAGTCAAGCATTGCGTGTCAGATATATAGTGACTTGCTGCACTTGGTTGATGTCTACTCTTCTTTTAAAAAAGCCTTCGACAATGGCTTTTTATGTATGATGTAGAAAAAAAATATTGCAATAACAGTTGCAGCTGTAAACAAAAAAATCAAAAGATTGCATTGTTTCTCGTTGAACATGCACTTACAAAGTATTTCATTTTGCAAAACAAAAAGGGTTGATTTTCCTGTTCTGGCGTGTCTGCTAACTAATAGATAATGACCCAGTGAGACACCGTTCAACACACCCCTTTGTTCATTTGTTAGACTGAAATGAAACTTGCTTTGCAAAATGAAATACTTTTTAAACAATGCAATCTTTTGATTTCTTGTTTACAGCCGCAACTGTTATTGCAATATTTTTTTTTTTCAGCTGCCATTGCAATTGCTACTTTTGGGATATACAGCTGAAAATTCTCAGGTTACCTAATTTAAATATGCTCTTTCAGCTTGTGCTAACAAGATTTTTCAAAAGTGAACTGTTTTCGTGATTACCGAAAGTTGATCACGTGATCACAGTCTTGCAAAGAGCCTATTCTTACAAAGTTTCTTATCCAATTTTCTTGAACCTGTTGGTCTTTAATATGTTTGTAGGTATGATCCAGAAAAAGATACATGGTCATTTGTTGCCAGTGTGAATCAAGGAAGGATACTGCCAAGCTCTGTATGCTTGAATGGCAAGATCTATGTGATTGGGGGACGT
Organism: Porites cylindrica; assembly: GCA_964035525.1. Taxonomy (NCBI): domain Eukaryota; kingdom Metazoa; phylum Cnidaria; class Anthozoa; order Scleractinia; family Poritidae; genus Porites; species Porites cylindrica. The sequence goes on along the minus strand of OZ037782.1, from coordinate 9,522,454 downwards.
ACATCCACTATAACCTTCACCCCTACCTGTGAAGTGTATTTTCCTAATACTGACGAGTGGCATTTCATTGCAAGTCTCCCTCACCCTGATCCTAGCTGCATTGAAGTTATTGTAGTAAAGAACCAGATTATGGTAACTTGGATGCCTGGCGTAACTCTCGATTTGTCTCACAATGCTGTAAAGTACAATGTGCGGGCTAATGCTTGGCGAAAGGTAGAGCGTTTTGGTCCAAGCAGCAAGCTGGCATCTTTTACTCTCTGTACCACTAAGCTGCCTGCAATGATCCTGCAAAGGCTGCCCAAAGCACTATTTTTAGAAGACTTTTTTGAAGAAGATAGTGAAAATGATATGGAAGATGATTCTTACAGAAGTGACAGCGATGACAGTTTAAGTTTCTTTGGATGGCGTGCAATGCGTGGGTTTATGGATTGGGCTAATGGTTCCAGTGATGATGAAGCCTACTGGTAAACAGTTGAACTTTTTAAGTCCTAATATCCTCATACAAATTCTCCTGACTGATCTTCATATATCCTCAGAGCATAAGTTGAGAGAATTTGATAAAAGATCAAAATATTTTCCCTTTGTGATAATTTGATGAATTCTCTTTACCTTTCTGTCTTGTTTATTGAAATTTCTTAGAAGAAAGTTGATGTTCCATTTTAACTCTTGGGACCTACAGGGTTAAATGCTTCCCTTAATTTGGAGGACTTGAAGTGCCATGTTTTATTTACTTGGGGAGGTTTTAAATGTGTCTCAGTCAAGCATTTCATTTGTAAATCTTAAAGTTTACCAATTAACTATGGGTACTTGTTTTAACCATCATGAAATTATAGGGCGTTTTCACTCATGTGGCCAGCGTCTGTACTAACTTATTGGAACAATGTTTTTGCATAGGAAAAGAGTTCAACTCCCACAGGATTAGTTTAGAACACCAACATGGCCACCGTTTCATTGTTACGGAACGCCAATATGGCCGTTGTGATGTCTGTGAAAACGCTTTATAAGGAAGTAGTCTTCATTTAGCACTGATGCTTTAGGTAGTGTGCTAGTATAAGTTTTCTGAGCAATGTAATAGTTTTGAAAGTTCCATTAGAATGCACTCAAGCAATGCAGTGAAGATATGGGTGTTCCAATGAAAGAAACTCCACCATATAGAACTGTCAGTAACTTTAAATGTTGCTATTGACTGATATTGTAAGGAGAAGTTCAGTTATGGTCACTTGTGGAGGTTAGAGAGTACGAGTTTTGCCTCCTACAGCTGGTGACAAAAGTAATGGTTTATGCACATTACTCTGAAGGACATTCCCTTGGTTTGCTGTCCCTTCCGCACTGCCTCTGGAAATATTGTCCTGCAGTTCAGGGTATGTGTCAAAAAAAAAAAAAACCACATCATTGTCCCTACAATAATTCTTTTGTTTCCAATTGTAGCACAAAAATATCCTTGCATAGCTTCCGACTAAGCTGTCAAAGTAGCTGTCAGGGAAATCTGAACACACAAAGTAGAGGTGATCGTGCAGGTTTCAGACCAATTTAAGGCTTTAATTCTGAAGCAGTTGAATGTCTAAGGTTTTAAGTGAAATTTCTGTTTACCATTGAGTTATATGTTGTAGTTAATTTTTTATCTCAGATAATTTTTGTTTTTCTTTTGTTTTTGGGCATGGTGATGTATGCTAATGAAGTTGAAACGAAATAAAAATAAAAATTTCCTGAGATAAAAAATTAACCATACAACTAGTAAGGATTTATGAAATAGTTAGACAATGTTATGCTGCTTTCTATTACTACTACTTACTACTATTTGTGATTATTTTAATTTAAAAATTAGGGTTAGTAAGGTAATTAGTTTGTTGAGCGTTACTTCAGGTAAATAACTTTTACATTCATGTTTGATGATTTTATATGTTGAAAAATTATCAATGGAGAAAGTAACACCTATGATATATAGAGTTATAATTTTTAAAATGTTATATTTAGAAATAGCAGTGAGAAATTCAAAAGGATGCAGTGAAGTTTTAAAGTAAATACTCTGTTTTTAAGAGTCTTTTATTACATGATATGAAGTTTTAAGTGTTGTGGTAGTCTCGTCCATTCCATGTAAAGTATTCAAATACTTCATTTGAAAGTTGTCATAAAGAGAAAAAATCCTACTTCTAAATGACATGTTAGTGACAAACAAATATGTGTCATGAGTGTTTTAATACAAAATTAGGGACAACAGCAATCTTTGAAAACTGTTACGCAGAACAGTTTCGAAAATACCCACATGCAATCTTTTTATATCTTCAATTCTGTTCCTCCATCCATGCCTTCTATTGTTCACAATAAAAGTCAAAATGTTCCCAGGCTAATTTGACCTTCAAAAACGAGAAGGAAACTTAGCTGAGTTAGCTTCACAAAGACTTCTGGGATCTTTACTGGGGGCACCTTGGTCAGCTATTGGCTCCTGTAACAGTCCAAGAAGTCTTCGCCATTATTCCAATTTCACTCCATGACCATGGCAGGATGAATTGTCTCTAATACGGCCTGTTTACAAGGAGGTGGGGGACTCCAGGTAAGTGAGGTGACATGTGGCGGGTCACCCCACCTATCATGTAAACGTGATCAAATGAAAATGAGAGATTAAATGGACAGGCGGGTTACCCCATCTAAGAAGGTTACCTCACCTTCCTGGGGTCCCCCACCTCCATGTAAACAGGCCCTTACTGTGAACAAAATCCTATAGTTTGCATGTTGCTATAGCGATACTCACTCTGTCATCTCCTTTTTATATCAATGTATCAACCAGAAGTGCATCGGTTCTTGCAAAAAAAAAGTCTTCTTTTGTTTCAGTCGTTCCAATTTTGAATAACAAAACATTGTTTGTAAACATTGATGTCTCCTGTTTATCTGTAATTTTCTGTGAAATTTTTTACATTGGCCACAATTTTAAGAGGGTTATTTTATATTCCACTGAGTAAATCAGTTAATTTTCGGCTATAAAAGTAGTGGAAGCAGTGAATCGTCTTGGGGGAACAGGCGGGTTTTAAAGTACCAACACTAAAAGCAATTGGACTTAGGCGAAATGAGGAGTTTCGCAGGTGTTCCGTTTTAATTTCTTACTTCCTCTCTGTTAAGTATATCTTTTTCGGCTATCTCTTTCGTTTTTGTTTTTGTTGTTATTTATCTTTGACATTTTTTCAGGTATGGGCAAATTCGCGTACAGGTTGCTACGCCCCTGAAACGACGTGGTTTAAAGGCCTGTCGACATTTAAATATTTTATGGCGCAAATGTTTGATAAAGTAGAAGAACAAGAAATTATGTCAAGGTTTTTTTTTTTTTTTTTTTTTCATGACAGCCATGCCAAACTGAAACCAAAAATAACACGAACAAAGGAAAACACCGAGTCCCGGGTGGGCGGATGACTTCAAACTCATGACCTCTTTATTCAGCGGCTGCATGCTCAGCTCTCTCGGTCCTTCCCGTGAGCCTGCACGGGCGCGCCTGTCACTCCTCCTCAAGCAGAGACTGGAGTGGCGGGCTCTGAGCTCCCCCGCCATCAGACTAACTCCCTACATAGAATTTGCAAGCGTTAGGAGCAAGTTTCGTTGCCTGCAAGCCGGCGTCCACAGCTTGTCCGGGAAACAGATGGCATCAGCTGCATGCAGGCTGCAAATTTTGCACGTAATAGGATTTTAAGGTCTGCGGCTGTTTCACAGAAAAGTTATCTGAAAAAAACTAAATATTCATGGGCAATTGCACCGTTTTCAGCGATTTCTTACTTACCCTCTATTCGATTCTGGCTCGTTTTTTTTTCATCATGTTTGTTTTTATCGATCAATTTTTTTTTCAGGTACGGACGTGCGTTGTACAGCTAGTTACGCCCAGTGCGAGCGCAAAGCGACGCGCTCTTGAGTGTTGAAAGGTTACACAATTCCGAACATCGATGTCAATGCAACCATACTGTAGGAACTTAGACAAGGATATGATTTCCCTGTCGTACGTAACAGGTAGCATGTGAGTCTAGAGCAAGCAGTCTGTCTTTGTATAAACGACATTTACCTCAGTTGGCTTTGCAATTAAAATCCATCTGGTGATTCCCGACACCCCTCCACCCCCCCCCCTCCCTCCCCCGCCGCTGAATTTAGATGAACTCTTTAGATTTCGATGGCGATCGCGATCTCTAAATGAAGCTAAGAGGTGTTTTTTACTGCAATTTCACGAGAAGACCAAGAGAGTCCCAAGACACAGACAGCCCATCCGAAATAGCTCAGTACAGCCCGGCCTGTAGCTACGCGGCTCCTGCTACGACCCATCTTTAATAATGTTTAAATTGCCTCAAGCACGCGTGAGTAACATGCTTTCGGGGCCTTATAAAAGGTCGTCACTCAGAAAACGGATAGAGCACTCGATCACCACCAACGAAATGAGATGTTTGCCGCTCAAGGCCACAAACAAGACGCGGCAGGACAAGATCAGAAATGAGGAGATCAGAGAAGAGGTTGGCAAAAGGGTTTTCCGTGACGCGTGGTGGATTAGCCTGGTGCGCGATGGTTATTCTTTTTCTTGGCATGACACGTGATGGCTTTAAAAAATTAGGTGTGATGCGTGATAGGTACCCGCCCCCTTACCTTTGCCACCCTGAGCGAAATGGTAGGATTGGTGGCACAACACCATATACCGGTAGACAAACAGAGAATGAAATGGTTCGGCATATGACGAGAACGGAAAACAACCAGCTCGCACAGCAAGCATACAACACCAGTAGACACATTGATGTCAGGCTATAAAGCGAGTGGACTTCAACGGAAGACAACCGGGTGAGGGTAACTCAAGGAAATTTCATGCAGGGAGGCTCCGCCCCGAGGTCCAACCCCTTACCTTATACATACCACTTTTGACGGAAAAGGTACCCCTTTTGAAATATCTTCTATTAAAAGATGGTACCTCTTTAACATACCTCGTTTAGAAGACTGCAATTCTTCTAACTGCTGTAAATGCACCGTCTATATAATATGAATTGATCATTAGAAATCAGGAAGAATTGTTGTCTCTTTTACATCCACGAAATGCGTCGATTAGCCCCTTTAGGTCCTTTTACAGACCAAAATGACAGATTTTCTTACCCTGTTATATGCTTTAACCAATGAAGTCCCTGCCCTTTCATATACCTGAAGGCTGTAAAAGGTACCCCTTTCGGGCGGAGCCTCCCTATATAGAGGGTCGTGAAGGGGTAAAATGGGAACTGGGATTAGCCTTATTGTGGACTGGGAAAATGGGATTTACTCACTGGGACTGGGATTTAGCCACTGGGAATGGGATGAACAATTATAAAATTGGAATGGGATTTCTTTTCTTCAGCGGTCTTTGCTCCAATATTTTGAAATAGAAAAATGAAATTTCGTAGTAATAGACCTTGCACTCCTCAGCAGAGACCGTGAAATCAGTATTTTTCGCCTTCGCGCCCGCGGTCTAGCTACCAGCTAGCAGTGAAAGCGGAGACAGTGAGTCAGACGAGGATTGTACAGATGATAGAATTGGTTTTCATATGGTTATGTCAACAAGGGCTGGAAGAGAAAGAGTGTTGACCAGCAGAATGAGAGATTTTCTTCAGTCCAGGTGAAGGTACGTGTATCCAAATAGCGTCAATCAGTGCTTTTAATTTATTATGCGCATGATTTTGCAAATAATCATTAGTAATGGATTTTAGATTTGGTAACTGGGATTTTGGCAAAAATTAGCCGGGGAACTGGGATTTGGGCCAAATTTAGGCTGGGAACTGGGATTTGGTACCCCCCTTCACGACCCTCTATATAAACGACTACAGGGAGTCCCCCCTGGCGTAAGACTTGCATTAAGGGCTTCAAAGACAGACTTAGGGCATACAACACAGCCCCTTCTTCACAGCCTTTAGACTGGCGGCTGATCAGAAGCTTCCGCTCTCCGCGACACCTAGCTCTGGTATAAGCGGGATTCGTACGGGTTGAGCAGGAAAGTTGATACAGTCAAACCTCTTTAATACGGACACCAAAGGGACAGAACCAAGTGTCCGCTTCACAGAGGTGTCCGTATTGTAGAGGTAGGGAATGTATGATTTTTGGCATTATAGAGGTGTCTGTAAGGAGAGGTTAGACTGTAATAAAGTTGAAGTAAAATTTTTTTTTTGAATATTGGGTGAACTTTTCCATATGATATAAATATTTTGAGCCTCGTTCGAACCAGACGCCCTTTGATTTTGCAAAACTTTCTGGAATTTGACCTCCGTAAATAATCATGCATTTTTGGCGACTCAGAATTAAAAACAGACTGAGAATATCAAATTCCCTCCCGATCTGTAACGTAAAACCACTCGATATGATTTTAACATTTTTCATGTATCAGGTTCACATTTATAATATGATCGACGAATTGCTAATCTGGATCAAGGTTTTAAAGTCTTCATTACCACTCCGTGAATGTGGGCCGAGCCGGTAAATATACATTTTCTTCCCCTCCTTTTCAAATCTTTGAAATTTATCAGTCTGAAACCAACCCATTGACTGTAGTTTGCGGTCTCTGATTTCTCAGCTGTTGAGGTATTATCGCTTTCTCGAGTGGAAACAATATCACAGGAGATCATTTATTTCGTTTTTCTAGTGAATTTGTACGCCAGGAAAGAGTTGTCGTGGATACAGACCTGTTGCAGAACTGAAATAACAGCTGATTGCTACGTACTTCCGGCAGCGTGCTGAATGTCGATTGGTCAATTCCTTTTTCACATGTACATCAATATTGTGCGCATGTTCGAAAGTTGGTATGAACTTTCCTCTCACAATTTTCCTCTAGTCCGGGAGGCCGGCGATTTTTGAGTGAGAAAAAGAACAACAACTGTGAGCCGACTGCGTTTTCCCCTCGCTGTAACGCTCTTTTGAGCTTCACGATGCAGCCTCTCGATCCAATAACCCTGGCAATAATTGCTGTGGTGGTAGCCGTTGTACTCTCTGCACTTCTGTTACTTCTCTTTACATCCCGTGAGGAGAAATTTGAAGATGTTCTAGCAGCCCAGCGTTCTGAACAAGAGGCGTATCTTGTACGTTCTGCTGCTGTAAAATCCGCCAAACCTCGCAAGAAGTTCAGCAAGGGAAAGAAGAAATACTCAGACGATGGGGAAGTCATGGATGAAGTTTCAGAGCCTTTGGTCGAAGAAACGATCGAGACAAGCCATGTCGAGGAAGACGAGTCGGGTTTTTCTCCATCCGGAAAATATTTTATGGAAGCTGACCCACCGGATGAAGAGAAGGTACCCTTAGCGGAAGAAAAACCGAGCACTGGGATTGTGAAAGAGCGACCAGGGAAAAAGAAGTCGAAAAAAGCTGCCCTGAAAGAGGAGAAAAGTTCCGTGAGTGAACCCCATGTAAGTTTCGACAAGCCACGTGAGGATGTGGAAGAGGTTGTAGCTCAACTCGATTCCGCTTCAACTTTGGAAAACGAGCCAGGCAAGTTCGAGGAACTCGAAATCGAAGAGCAGAAACTTCCTGACAGCAATGAAACAGCGGCTTCAGCTAAGAAGTCGAAGAGTAAACCCAAAGCAGCCAAAGACAAGGGGTCTATTCAAGGTCAGTGTGGTGTCGATTGTAATAAGTAACCTTAGTGTTATTTAGACTGTTCACAGTCCCCATCTTTCGTAGTCGTTCCAAGCGCTTATTTTGAGTGAAAACTCACTTAGAGCTGTCGAGCGAAGTTTCTTTTCCGGCCTTCAACACAGCAATGCTGGTCACACAACGGAGATATTGTTACGTAAATTTCAGCAATTTATTGAAGCAATAGTCAGCTGAATGGTATGAATTTAAATCAAAGTTGTACACTTGAGAGATGAAAAAGTCAACGTGGCAATTTGGGAAGGCTACAGCTAAGACGAACGCTTCTCTGCCCTCTGTTTTGCTTTTTTTCGTTTCAAAATAGGCGGAGTTTAGCCTTTTCAAAACTAATATATATTCAGTTGTACACGAGAGCTCGAGGGAAGAAAAATAGCGTACTTCTAAGCCGAGGAAATAAATAGAATAAATTATTTAATAAAATGGTGAGGCCTGTGTCGCGATGTTTTGTTAGTAGTGAATACCAAGTATCATTAATAAAAGTGTTACATTTCTTTGTTTTTTTGAGAATTTGGCTTCTAGTACTAGGCAGAAATATTAGTTTCGCAATCCATTGGCGATTTCTCGCCTTTCTTTTGATTTATACAAGTTCACCAACGTTAAAATTGCCATTATTTCTTATACCTGCTAGAGCGATTTTTTTAAAATCAGTTTTACGATTGATGAGTAACTGAACTCTAGACTTCCTTGATTCAATGGAAAATCATTATATGAATTTAAAAACTTTAAAATGACCCCGATTTACACTTTGCTTGGTTTTACTCATTGGTTGGAAATATTGTAAATATCATTCAAACATACGGTTATCATCAAACATGAAGAGAAAACCTTAGCAATATGTGTTTTAGTAGAATATGACAAATAACAAAAAACTTGTAAACATAAAAAGACGGTAAAGTTCATAAATTATCACATTTCACAAAAAATGTAAAATTTGATAGTGAACAAGATTTCCATACTTAACTCCAGACATTATTTTTATTTAAGAGGATTAAAACCTCTTGTGAATTTTTGAAGTGGTCTTGTTGTTCCAAATGCATGTTTGTGCATTTTTTCAAAAAGTGGGAAGAAAAGTCTACCTACATAGACCTTACAAAAAAGTCACAGTTTTTGACGCCATCCTGACGAGTAGGCAAATGTGTGAGAAATTACATTTTTTGTATGAGAATCTAATGTTGAATAATTCCTGTAGAACGGCTGTTCTGAAAAAAAACATGACTTGTAAACTAAAGCTACAAAACAAAGGATTGTACTAAAAAATTTTTGGGGCGTACCTGTGTTTAAATTTCTCCAGGGGCTTGCTTTAGATTTTCCATATATGTGTCTGTAATTTTTCGTGGGACTTTCTTACAAACAAATGAACAGAAGATTTTAAAAAAGGAGTTCTAGGAATTCTAGGGCATGTGAGACGCCCTCAATTTTTTTCAGTAGAATCCTTAGGAGTGAAGCTTTAGTTTACAAATCATAATTTTTTTCAGAACATCCGTTCTATGGAAATTATTCGACATTAGATTCTCATACAAACACAGTAATTTCTCACGCATTTGCCTACTTGTCAAGATGACATCGAAAACTTTGACAAGGTCTATTGTATAACATCGTATTAGATTTTTTAGTGGTAAAGTTTTCGATTTTTTTGGAGAAGTTGGAAATATGTCATGTGACCATCAAGTTATCCCTCTGATATATTTGATGATTAATGATTTTAAACAGTTTCTTTTGCTTATTAATAGAAGGTCTTTTCCTCTGTTGGTTTATAAGACAACAATCCAAACTGGGCTGATATCCTGAAGATATTGAGGAATGTTTTGTTGCTAATGAGATTGTGTGTTGCCTGAAGAAAATCATATTATGTAACGTTTTGGGAAGCATTGGAACTTTTGATGTTTTTTGGGTATAGTTTTTTAATGCATGTGTTACAAGTACCAGCACAACTTGTTGTTAAAGCATACAGCTTAAACGTCCTTAGATTACTCAAGTAGTTAGATTTATGTAAATTTGTTGCCGACTAAAGACAAATATTCTTATATTGCTCCCTTCCTGCCAAACGACCCCCGTGAAAAAGTTATTGACAGAGACCTGCATATGTATGCAAAGGTTTTAAAGCATATACCACAGTACTTGTATAAATGCCACTGAGTGCTTTCTTTATGAACTATTATAAACTGTACATCAGGCAGCGTCTTTTTTACTGTGCCATACATTGTAGGTTCTCCTTTTTTTCTGGCCATGAATATCACTATTTTTTTCATTAGAATTAATAGAACCGTGAAATAAATTTAGTCCCTAGTACAGCAAGCAACATTTTTGCCTTAGTTGATGTACATTGGCACTTTTAGAAACGAGAAAGGGATTGAAACACTGCAGTTGATTTTAGGATTGTTACTGGGGAGGAGCCAGTCAGCTATTGGCAATTTTTCCCCCTGTCCCTAGTAACAGACCCTGAAGTCTTTGCAAAAGTGAACTTGGTCAAGTTTCCTTCTTATTTCCAAAGTGGCTAATTGCATGGACAGGGTGCAAAGAAAGTTAGTTTTACAGCCTGCCATTTGGGCAAGCTGTAGCTAGCATGTACTAGCCCACAACTCATTTTAACTAGCCCCAAAACCCTTTTTGTTTAGCAGGATTAATAACAATGCTTCTGTAATTTGAATTTCCCCAAAAGAAAGCAGTCAAGTTAAGAATAAACATCACTAGCCCGATATTAAAATCCACTAGCTCCGGGCTATCGGACACGATTTTTTTTTGCACGCTCATGGAACATTTTATCAAACAATTTCCCAGTCCTTTTGGAATTTGTTAGATCAGAGGTTCCATTATATGTAAAACAGCTGAATTTTGAAGACCATTTTTTGTTTTGTCTGAGCAGGGGAGGTGAGCGCAAAACGTCTCATGGAACTGGTGACCTCTTCCAACCTGAACTCGTCAGAAATTCAAGCGATGATTGATGTGCTATTGAACAAACAAGGGGAGAATAGTCAGTGGAAAAAGGTATAAATCTTCAAGTATTGATTTTAACAATATATCTTTTTTCTGTATTGTAGGCCAAGTCATATTGTTCTTTTGAAAAGAATATAGCAGAGAAATGCCCAAATTTGTTTGGAAATCTTAAATGAAAAAAAAAAAGAAAAGTACTGCAAACTAAACAAGTTCTGCTGAGGCATTCTATATGACTGCCATTCAAAGCAAAAGTGCTGACACAATTGGTTGGGTTGCATGGTATGATGTCATGGAAGTGGTTTAATGATTAAACTAAACCACTCCTGTAACTCATTTCACGTACCCCAACCCATTATTTGTATGACACTCTTTGAACAGGGAAGGCAAATTACTGTCTTTTAAGAAAAAATTCAGGTGAAACAGAGAATCAACCATTGTAGGTTAAAAAAAATTAGCCTGAATTTAATTTTAACCTGTAACACATACACTTTTACCAGCTACAGTCAAACTCCACTAATACAAACACTGCATACATTTGACAATGAAGTGTAGCAAGGTTTACTTTCTATGAGAATCTGTTGATTGGGCGAGAAACAAGAAGTGTCTGTTGTCCACATTAAGGGGTGTCTGTATTAAGCAGGTTGAATTGAGACAAAATGTAAGGTCTTTCCCCAGGAACAAAGAAAACTGTATGTAATGATGAGGTGTCTGTATTAAGTGGGTGTCTGTAAAGCGTGGTTCGACTGTACTGGCATACTAGGAGTTAAGTTAGGCTTGGTTAATTTCTGCTGGCAGAATTTTTAATAGAATAATTAATTTTTAAGGGGAGTATTCTGCTGGGCATTTCTGAGGAGAATTTGAGCAGGGTAATGTGAATATTAGTGACATTATCATAATGTGCAGCATAACGTGTTCGAGAAAAATTGAATACTAAATAATTATATTACAAGATGTAAGATCTTAAGAAAACTAATGTCTAATATGAGAGATACATGTATTGTACAAAGTAAGATGTAATAATTATTTATCTCATTATTATTATGTTATGCATAGAGCTGTAAAAATACATACATGTAGGCCCAAAGGGCTGAAATTCTTTTGGGTACCCACAGTGTAGCAGAAGTCATTCTGAACAGATAGAATTGCAAGCAGAATATGAAGCAATTTTTATTAACATTGCTAGCGGAAAGAATCATTCCTTATTTCTCTGGGTAGCAATTATCCAAGCCTAAATTTGGAGATGGAACCTATGAAATTATTGTAGAGAGTGTCATTTGTTTTTTTCTTTTCTAGTCTACCTCCAAGGGAGACACTGTTGAGTTGCTCAAAAAACAGCTCCAGGAGAAGGATAATCAGATATTAGAAGGTAAATTTAGTAATGATGATGCCCAAGATAACAACAGAACAACATAAACTCAAAAATCCAGCAGAAATCTCTGGAATTTGTTTTTCTCATATTCTGTAAGTAAGCTTGGCACGGTTCCATATTCCATTATTCCCGTAATCTTAGCTACAGATGTTTTTCTATAATTCTGTAGTTATACGCACGGGATAGAAAAATAGATTTGAATGATATTTTGCAGAAGTTCTTTTGCTGGATGGACTTAGGCCACGGAGCATTCATACAATGATTTCTTCTTCTTCTTCATCATCTTTTTCTTCTTGTTATTATTACTATATAAACAACTATTAAATACTAGGTGAGCTTTTGCACAAAAACATGATATCTTCACATGTGAAAATAAGATGTCTTCACCCATTCAAAGATCACTGTTGCCATGGCTGCATAAGAAATCACCCTCTTTGCAGAAAAACAACATTTAAGTGAAATGGTTTGACTTAATTCATTGGTGTTTATTTATTAGAATTAATAGAACATTGCATGACGTATGCAGTTACAAAATTTTTCTTTTTGAACTATTTTTAAATACTGGAATTGAAATTTCATATCACTTTGCAGCCATGTAATATCGTCCAAATTTGCACATTTCTTGTTAACAATTTCCTTTTCCTTTAATAATTAAAATGCAAATGTTTCAATAAAAGGACCCATCAAACTAAGTTAATGTGGGTCTATATTTTCTCACAAGTCAGTTAAGACAAAATAAATGCTACAGTAGGCTCTTTGCATGACTTGATCATGTGATCAACTTTCAAATATACATATATATATTTTCAAAACTGTCATAAAATATTTCCCTAAGCATTACAGGGTCCAAATCTCCTTTTAATTCATAACAGACAATTTGAGCCCTTAATTGCGTAAGAAAAAGGTTACACAACAGTTTAAAAGATTTAGAATTTACAAGGATTTGTATGGAAAACCATGGAAGCGTGACTGGATGGCAAAATTTTTTTTTCTAATACAAATCCTTCTAACTTTCGGCGGCAGTTGCAATCGCTACTTTTGAGATATATGACTGAAAATGCCCAGGTTACCTAATTTTAATATGCTCTTTTAGCTCGTGCTAACAAAGTTTTTCAAAAGCGAACTGTTTTCATGTTTACCGAAAGTTGATCACGCGATCAAGTCATGCAAAAGCCCATAAGAGTGAGTCAATATGTTGATGCATCCAGCGTCAATATCAACAGTGAAGTTTATCCATCAAAGTTGGATTTATGAAGATATTGATAGATGTAAAAAAAAAAAGGTTTAAAGGCTTTTTTATAGTGGAAAGTGCACTTAGCTTACCCAGCTAGTTTATTAGCACTCCACTCAAGTACTTAGAAACAAATAATTCAAATACAACACAACAGGATTAAATACCCCAACTGGCAAGAAGATTATTGTAAGACTATTGTTTTCGTTTTAGAACGACAGCAGTCACAAAATGCCGCCAACAAGCTAAGGGAATTGAGGTAATAAGAGTAGTAATAATATTTTAGTACATGTTACATGTTGCAGTCAAACATTCCCTAACCTTCACCTCCCATACTGTCCATATTGGCAGACACCTCCTGTTATGCACTGTAGGCAGGCACTACTTAGTCAATGCCCCTGCCACAAACAAATGTTGTTGGCAGTGGTGTGCAAATGGATGCATCTACTCCCAACAATGTTGGGACCTCCAGTGCATAGTGGGAAGGATACTACCCAAAAGACTTTGTAGACCATTGTGAAATGGGCAATTCCAGAAAATATCCATACCCAACCACGGACGGCTTCCATGTTTTAACCCCCCCTTGCCTTCGGAAATTCCAAAATGCGCTACCCCCCCATGCCCTCAGAATTCCATAGTCGTGAACCCCCCCTCCCCTTCAGAATTTCCGGTTTTTTTTGGAAGTACATTTTCGACTTAGCAACGCCTATAAGAACAAACGAACATGTATTTATGCCTCCTCAAGGCTGTGATCTAGTGGCGCCAGGTGACAAGCTTTACTCTTCAGTGACAAGAAAAACCTACGCTAGTTGCCAGGCCGTGCAAACTCCTTTTTAAGTCCGAATTTGGCTATAAAAATAAACACCACTTAAGGTAATTTTATTCCTCTTTGTCTTCTTGTGCTGTTTTGACGTTTACAAAGGAAAATAGCTCAAACAGACTGTTAAAATCTTTTGGCGGTCAAATATACCGTCGAGTCGTGTTGCGTCCTTTTATACGTCATGTAGTGCGCACGAAAAGCGTTCTAATCTGACAGGCGTTCCTTGGAAGTGAGGGACTGGTGCGAGTTTTTTACTGTTTATCGGACGGTTTCGGACGGGAGTAACAAGAAATTTGCAAGTGGTATTAAAAGATACATGTTCAGTTTTTATTCACGTGACAAGAAATTCATCAAGGTAAATGTGAAACCAACGTTTTACTGTTCACTTCTATAAGTTATGAGCGTAAACACGTGTCTGATCTATCGATGCTTGTCTTCTGCTTCCGCGGTCATACGTTCGTGGTTTATTTACGAGCTACAAAAGTCCACAACAATAGCGTTTTCCAGGAACTTACTCTACACTTTCTACTCCAGAAATCCCACCTGTGGAATTCCCCCATACCTTCGGATTTCAAATCGTAAATACCCCCCCATGCCTTCAGAATTCCATAATCGTGAATCCCCCCTCCCCTTCGGAAATCCTTAAAGCTGTCCGTGGTATGGTATGGATATTTTCTGGAATCGCCCAATGCACATTTGCCGCGCTAACGATATTGGAAGAGATGTACAAATGGATTCAATGTTGTTGTGCTATGCTTTGGCGATCACGGAACAAAAGAAATGTTGGGAGTTGTTGGCTCAAAAGTTTGACTGGAACAACTCCCAACAATGTGTAACAGGATGTGCAAAAGGATGAAACTTGTAACATCCAACAATGTTGGGAGCTATTGGCCAACAATGTTGCATCCATTTGCGCTGGGCTTAATGCAGACACAGATCTCCTAAATGGATAATTTTTGTGGTCTCAAGGGTGTCCACTTAATATAATCAGGAGATTAAACCGATGATATGTGGTAAACTGTTTCGAGTTATTCATAGCAGCATTGTCATACGGGAACTGAAGAGGAATTATTCCCCTTTTTTGCAAGCATCTTAAAAATCTTCTTTGAGAGGCTTTTTTATACCCAAAGTGCCTCCAGAGTACATCTTCAACCACATAATCCCCTTTTTGTCAATTTTTTTTTGCATCTGTGTCTAATCTGTTTCTTAGGGTACATGTGAGTGGGTTCGTGTGTACCTTGAACATATATATGAACTGCATTCTGCTGCAACTCTTATTTGAATTCTGATACCTTTTTTGCAGGGATGAGCTTCAGCAGGAAAAACAGAAGCAAAAGCATCAACAAACCAATGCGTCTAACAAAATCACTGCCCAGGTAAGGCAGCCATCTGTACATCATGATGTAAAAAATCAACAAACCAAAGGGTGCAAAGAAAACCAGTTTTACAGCCTGATAGCAAAATCTACTAGCCCTGGGCTATTGGACACTACTTTCTTTGCATGCTGAACCTGATTGCAACAGTATGAATGTAATGTAATGTAATGTAATGTCATGGCTTAGAGGACAACAAGTCATGCCCTCTTTACATATATTAACATGTTAACTGTTTAAAAGAACCTCTATAAAAACCTTTAACAAAGTCCTTGGTATAATGAGCAATATTCTTTTCTCCAGTAATAGTAAATTGTGTAGGTGCGTGTGGCCAAGCGGTTAACACCTGGAGGTCCAGGCTTCAAGCCTCGCCCGTTGCGTTGATTCCTTAGACGAGGCGCCAGTTGTTCAAAAAGGTGGATAGCACAATCCACCTGAGAAATCGCTCTCCACTGTTAATACAAATTGCTTTTCCAAATACTTGTACACTACATAGTGATTTATCTGTTGGATAGAGCTATCCATCTTTTGAGCAACTAGGGCCAGGTGTTTTACTCCACTTTGTCTCTCTTCACCCATGTGTATAAGAAGTTACTGGCGACATACTTATAAGGGGTAACCCTGTGATGGACTAGCATCCCGTCCAGGGGGGAGGGTAGCAATACTCCTAGGCATGCTTCATGCTAAGGAAACAGTGTTAAGTTCCGGCCTTTCAGGCCTTTGGCTTGTGTGCGCCTTTACCTTAGCTTTTATCTGGTAATGGTAAAATTAATGAAATTAAAGGACCTCGATATAACAAAACCTCATTATAGTGAACACATTTTGCCCTTCCCTTGGCCCTTTGTTAAAAAGAGGATTCACTGTAAAAAAAAATTAATTTCATTTTCTGCAGGGTAAGGAAATCCAAGCTCTCCATGCACGTATTCAAGCTTCTCATGAAAATCATGCCATAGAGTTAAAGAACATGCAGTCTCAGATGAGACAGCTGCAAGAAATGGTTACATCGAGTTCCATGGGTAATCTGCAACGCCTACAGGAGGTAAATTGGTACTGTAACTACTATCTTGTATGAGATTTACATAAAATATACTGTATTTACTTGAATAAGCGCTATTAAAATTTTCATGCCTCAAGTGTGGCGCTTATTCAAGGGTGGCGTATATTTGAAAGTTGATGAGATAAAGAGTTGTATTAACTACAGTGTTGATATTTTCCCGATTAAACTAACAGAATTAACATCTTTTCTTTTGATTTTGATTATATTGGGGCGGCGGTGCATATTCAAGGGCAGTACTTGTTAAATTCTTTCTCCCAAATGCAGCCTTTATTCAAGGGCTGCACTTAGTCGGGGGTGATGCCTATTCAAGTAAATACAGTTATTAAACAAGTTTTATCTTCACATACATGTAGATGTGTTGTGGTTCAATTTTTCGTTGGTTCAAATTTTGTTCTCCTTTGTTTTGTTTTTCTTTGATTTGTTATGGTATGCGATAGAAACTCATTATTGCATTTTTGACCAAGTGTGAGGTCAAGATGGCCAAATATTATTGTTGTAGTTGTTTTTTTGTCAATATCTAACCATCTTGTCCAAACAAGCTTGGTCAATAAAGGATTTTTCATAGATTCTTAAGAAAATGTTACCTTGGGACCCCACTGCGCTGTGGGTCCACTGCAATCGAGGAGACGTAAACCATAGAGTCGAATATAACTCACTTTTAATCACAGCTTAAAGTGTGGCACTTATTTTATTTCTTTCTCAAATGAGTGGAGTGCTCATGAACTTTGTTTCTTTCATTTTGTTCAGGAGAATGCACAGTTAAAGAATGCATCTATGAGAGCAGCACAACTGTAAGTTTCTATTGTGATTTTTACATTTGTATGGACTTGATTATAGTAGGTTTGTTGGATCATTATACTTTTCTGGGAAACTGCCCACCTATCCCTCCCCTAAGCCAACATTAACACTTACTTTTCACTTAGGGCAAAAATTATGTTGGCTTAGGGTACGGGTAGGTGGGCAGTTTCCCAGAAATGTGTAATGATCCAGTCTGTCGTAGGTAAAGTTGGTTGTCAGTTGTGCACGTGTTCCGTAGCCATCATTTCACAAGAAAACCAGTGGTTGCGTGGCGAAAGGTGGACATGTCTACTCAGGCTGGTATAGACAGTTAAAATGGTGACAAATGACACGAAGATGTGTTGAAATGGCAACACCGAAGTAGAAA
The DNA here is from genome assembly GCA_964035525.1 of Porites cylindrica. Taxonomy (NCBI): domain Eukaryota; kingdom Metazoa; phylum Cnidaria; class Anthozoa; order Scleractinia; family Poritidae; genus Porites; species Porites cylindrica. The sequence continues at coordinate 9,504,891 of OZ037782.1, read as the reverse complement.
AGTGCAAATTATATACAGCTATTTCGAGAAAGGTTGTCGGAAAAAGAGCACGCGACAATCCCGAAAGGTATCGTGGGTGGTTTTCAGTTCACTGTTCTCCAAAGAAATTTGAAAGAATGGCACGAGTGGGTATGGACGTATGTTTGTGAGTGCCAAAGGAAAGCAACAAAAGTAGGGCGACAGCTAGACTTTCAAGAACAGTGTATTGATCATATCCCATATGACCATTTGGGATTGTCGCGTGCGCATTTTTTCCGACAACCTTTCAGGAAATAGCTATATACAATAGTAAAATACCAACAGGGATATGGCTTTCTCCTCAAAACCCCCAAAGATGGGTTTTGAAATCCCGACAAGGGACATGTGCCCCCCTCTCCCCCTTAACAGGGCCTCTAGAATAGGTCCATCTCTCTAGCTTTGTGTGTGAAGTCAGTGCATTTGTTCTCTCAACAGCACTGCAGATAAAGAATCTCTCACAACAGAACTGACCAAGCTGCAACAGTCATATCGCCATGTCAAAGGAGATCTGGCAGGCAAAATGGAACAACTTGCACAGAGTGAAGCAAATCGTAAATCTGCTGAGGAGAAAATCAGACAGCTGACCGTTCATCAGAACAGTGCTGTAAGAAAATGCTTTAACCCTTTATGTCCCAAGAATGACCAACTTCAATTTTCTTCCAACAGTATAAGCTAATAATCAAGAAAAAAGGTTTTAAGAATTGATGAAATGGTAGCCAAAAGGGAAACGCGTTAATCTTTTATCAAGTTCTCTTTACAAAATCTTGAAGGAAATGTATGGAGAAGGGTCTGGAGAATTTTTATGTGGATATCGGATACTTGTGAGTTAAGTTACTCAGTTACTAATATGCTTCGTAAAGTTTATTTGACAGAGTCTTTTATTTGCGCGATAGAATCCACACAGTGTCCTCAATTCTTCTTTCCTGTGTTTTTACATACCAAAAACATGACATTTCACTTCCAGTGCACTGCACAGCTGAAAACAGGAAACTGGGAATGACTATGAGGTCACCTCAGGACATTAAGATTTGCAGCAACCAAATTAATATTCCAGTCATTTCTTGCTTTTTCAACAGAAGCCGGTGCTTTGAACTGTATTAGTCTTTTTTGGTGATTTTTTGGTGCCATCCATTCTCTAGATGGGTACCCTCATGATAAAAGGTTATTGAGTTGCTTTGATTTCAATTTTTTTTGTAGAAAGAGGCTGAGAATGCACTCTCAAAAAGACTGTCTGAAGTGAATGAGGAACTGAACAAGTCCCAAGCAAGGAATTCTTCATTGCAACAAGATCTCAGTGGTACAAAACAGTTGCTTCAAGCTGAAGAAGCTAAATCAGCCGAGCTGAGTGAACGCATGAAAGGACTGACAGCAACGGACTCAAGTTTGAATTCTTTGACTGCTAAACTTCAAGAGGCAACTGCCAGAGTTTCTGAGTTGGAAAATACATTAAATGGTTTTGAAAATCAGTTGAAGGACTCCCAAGAGATGCAGATGCAGAAGGATCAGGAGATACAGGCAAGTTGATCTTTGCCGTACATACATCAGCTACCGTAAATTAATGATCTAATTGATGTCCCCTCTAAAGTAAATGCCTCTTGTCTTGTCTCTTACGATGTTACTTTCTATTGTTATAAACTGAAGCATTGGATAATGCAATTCTAGAGCTCTGATTGGTTTAGCTATCATGGTACATGAGCCATTATACTATGCTCTCCAAATATGGTAACTGTACGCGTCTGCTTAAAATTAAAAACAAGCTGAAAATCGGTTGTTTTTACAAGTAAAGTTGGTAAGAATTCTCGATATTTTGTGGGTGTTTTTAATAAAACAATAATTATTATTCCACCTGCGTTAAAATGTTGGATATGAGATGATTATGGCCAACTAGCCAACACGCCTCATTGGCTATCGAAAATCTCATATTCAATGTGCACTCGTGAAATAATAATAATTAGACAACACTCTCGTATATACACCCCCTGTCTAATGCCCTGCCCCCCAGGCCATGACAACATTATTTTATTACTCCTTGATACTAGAAAATAGCCCAAGAAGCCAAATTATTCAATTGGGTTAGTTTCTTGCTTGATTAACAAGGCTTGGCATATTCCATCTAGGTCAATGTCAAGTTCTAAGTAAGGCCGGACTAACAATGACAACACAGTGACCTTAAACTATGATTCTGACATGGATGTTGAGATTTTAAAAAGTGCCATACGGATATCTCAATGGCCTACAACAACAACAACAACAAAACACTTTATTCACATTTCCATTACAGGGTTTGACTAGAAGTGTTGATGCATGGGCTGGATATATCTGCTTTTTGTAAACTCTCTTGATGTTTTTGCAAAGCATGTTAGTTTGGTTGAGTTTGTTAAAGTGCTGAGAAGAAACGCCTTCTATGTAATGCCTATCTTGGATCCCTGAAATGGAACGAATGCCCCACGTCTATTTAAACATTAATTTATGGTATCTGCCAATAGAAATCCTGAGTTCACTAGATATGTTTTTGAAATACATGTAACTATTATTGTTTATGCTCTTTTACTGTATTCTAATTAGGCTCTTCAAGAGGAACTTAAATTGGCTAAGGAACAGGTTCAAACATCTGTTGCTAATCATGTAAACAGTGCACCACCTGCTGAAGTAAGTTAACTACAGTGTATGGTACGTAAACAACTATTATTTGAAGATTTGTACATTGTATTAGATTTTTATGGCAATTTATTGTGTCATGTTTTAGAATGGTAAAGAACCTGAAGTTTCCAGCAAGGTCCAGGAAGATGCGTAAGTACCATACTGCAAGAAGAAAGTCCCCTCTTGATGTCTGGTAAAAGTAGATTTTCTTGCTGGGCTAGTAATTTTTTACCCTTGCTTACCCAATGGGCAAGTCATCTGGTTAACTATACATGTAAATCTACACATTCACTTTGACAATGCAGTAAAAGACCCAGGCAAGCAAAATGTGAAAGCTGCTTGCCATTAAGGACAAGCTGGAATTCAAGTTTTTTTTTTATTTTTCGAGTCTTGAAGAATTTATGGTAACTGTCCATGATTGTTTTAGCCAGTGATTTTGCATCTATCTGTTTTATTGTGATTTCCATAACAGCAAGGTCTCGGCAAGGCAAGAGCAGTGATTGTAACAGCTTGTTGTGGTGGTCTCTCTGAAATACAGGTTGAAAGTTAAGGAAGATGTTATAGCTGAGTTGCATGGAAATGTTCTAAAGAAAGATGAGGAAATTGCTAGTCTTAAGAGCCTCTTGGATGAGCAGAAGAACAAAAACAATGTGAGTAAACTATATCTTACGCTACATCATATTCCCCCTCTCTGAACATAAATTTAACCTTGACAACCCCGAGTGTAGCATCCACCCATGCACCGTCACACTGCTAACCAGTGGAACCTAACATACAAACCATAAACTTACCATAGGGAGCGGGGGCAGGGGTGAGGGAGCGGAAAAAACTCTATGCAAGCACAAGCCATGAAAGGCAAGGAGATGATGACAAATTATATAGTGGCCTGACCTCAAGAAAAAGGCTGTAAAAATACAAGAGCCCCTGGATATGTCCACCTTGTTTATACATTGTTACCAGAGAAGACTGGTTATGAAAGCCACTGAAAAGGTAAAAGCAAGGTGCTGCTGCAGTTTATGTTGGGTGACTGCTCCCTGACTGCACAATCTCCTGTTTTCTACAGATAGAGGCCGGAGAAAACAGCCAACAATTCACGACTCAACCATTGGTTTCCCCACAAAATGATGTCTGAGAAATGATAGAAATTCCACACTGACAATGCACCACCACCCAGATCCGTGTAGTGCCTCTGATTGGTTGAAAAATTGCTTCATCCAATCAGAAGCACTACCCAGATCTGGGTAGTGACAGGTCATCAGTATGGAATTCCTGTGGTCGTTTCTCAGACATCATTTCAAAGGGAACCAGTGGAAGTGTGGTCTGTTTCTCAGGCTATACATACACACTCAGACTGAAAGAATCAATACGATAATGTTTCTGCCGGTCAGTTAGTGTAACATGGATGGAATGTGATAGAGTGTGTTGTGCACAGTCAAGGTCTAAAAGAGCTAACAGAAACATGTGGCAAAGAAGTCCTTTAGGCTTCATAACCATTACTCTCTAGAAAATTAATGACAGTGTCAGATTCTTTGGGCCTTGGGTGCCTGATCATGTTAACACTATTTTATGGCATTATATTTATTTATGGCAGACTGTTGTAATTTTTAAAGTAAGATGCACTTTGATGTTTTAAGCTTTTTTTTTCAGTAACAAGCATTTTTTATTTATTTTTTGATATTTACTGTGGCTCATGCAGCACCAAATCTGCTTTCTAAGACTAACTAATCTTATTTTTTTAACTAATGCTTGCTAATCTGTAAATGTCTTTCTGTGCCACTGTGATTCTTCTTTGATCGCAATGTAGTGTTTCCTTTACCTGCTTATCATTTGCTTATGTTAAAAAACAGTAATACAAATATAAGAACCCAGGGCATTGGTTAAAAAAATAAGAAAGAGAAATTATTCAGTAATTATTTATAGTTGGACCTGGATTGCATTTTAAGATACACTTGCACCAAAACATGGCTATTCTGCCCAAAAAGTTCTATCAGTTGGCCATAAGGGATTTCATTCACACAAAATAAAAATAAAGGCTAATGCCCACTTCACAAGAAACAGCACCATGTCAAGCTGTTAAAATAAATGAGCTCAATTTTAAAGACACTATAAGCTTTGCAGCTTGCACAACTTGTCAAAAGCATTAGTATTATAACTCAAAAGAAAGAAACGGAATTTCCCAGCTGGAACGATAAATACATCGTTCCATTGTTGTGCTCAGAATTTTGGTTTCTAAACATTGTTTAAGGCTTTATTACATTTTAGTATTCTTTTGTAACTCAGGAACTTCGTCAGAAGAACTGGAAGGCTATGGAAGCCTTATCTGAAGCCGAGAAATCTGCTCAGGCTCAAATTACTAAGGCTCTTGAGGCAGCCAAGGTAGAAAGAACCTTCTGCCAGTAACTCTTGACTAACTCCTTTCCTTCATTCGTGGCATGTAATGATTGTCTTTTTATCCAGTCATTAAAATATACAATGTGTTAACCCTCTCCTTTTAATTTCTATCAGTATCTATTCTAAATTACTTTCTTTTTCTTTAAAATTGTTGTATTCCTGAATGCTGACTGTATGAAAGAACCTCCTTTAACTTTGTGCAACATAGTATGATTTTTGTCAGTGTAATCTGTAAAGCAATCCAAACTAATCCTGGATTGCTAGAGTAGTAAATAATTCTTAAAAGCACACTCTAGAAGAATTCTCTTCTTAGGACACAGTATGAAATACTTTCATAGGTTCATGTTAGAACTGAAATTAGTTTGATTGGCATCAACTTTTTGTGTCATCATTTACCTACAGGTTGCAAATGATAGCATGGCTAATGGACAAACTGCCTTGTAAGTTGTAGGTCAATATGTTGTTACTAGCATGGCTAAACTTTTGTTTAACCCCTGGCTACAAGCCAAGGGGGGTAGAAAGCAAAGGCTTATTCAAAATTAACCCTATAGAAATCACCAATTACATGTAAGGTTTCCTTTGTTAGTTATTAGATCATTGTTTTTGTTTTTTTTTGTACAGAAAAAGAAAATTTGTACCATTATTGTGTATATGTTTTCTGATTGGATGAGAACACATCAGGTGCCACTTGCCAAAACTAAAGATCTTCCTGGGATGTGTAAAATTCACTCACATGTGATTGGACAGAGTACCTTCAAACTGCAGGAAATATTTGACCAGTCAGAGGAGTGGCTCAGGCATAATGACTGGCCCCACTGGAAACAGTGAGGGTCTCGGGGGCAAAAAATCTGTTTTTTCGGGCAGTCAATAAGTGATAAGTGATGTGTGCATAAGTAATCGCAGATAATTTTAGATAACTCCAATGCTTAATTCTAAAATTTGTGCTGTTAAGTTAAAATTCTCCCAAATACTGCTAAAATAAAATAATGTAATGGGACAAGAGGGAAGAATTTAAATTTTTTTTTGGTTACAAGTTGGATATGATAAGGTTACCTATTGCTTGTGAAACTGTCATGCTAAGGGTTACCTTAAATTTTCAGAATAAAGGAAAAAGATGACTCGATAGAAAAACTTCAAGCAGATCTGAAGGAAAAAAAGGAGGAGTTTGATAAATTAGAGAAGGTTGTTCAACAACAAAAGGAGAAGAATAATGTAAGCAATGTTAGCAATAAAATTATTACTGGTACTACTGCCTTTATGCCAAAATTCTTAGTGTTCTTTAATGTGCATAATGGGAAATGCTTGTGTTTTCTAACATAAAAATAAAAGAGTGCTGTAGGGCAAAATTAGGTAAAGATGGTTTCAACCTTGTTCTATCCGCAAGCCTTGCCTCCAAGCCTAAGTAATTCATGAGTATGAGGAGGGTAGTCAATTTCCTTTGTCTTCTAACCTTAAAATCATCATAATCATGAATATTAAGGAGATGTAGGAAATTTAGAATCAAACTCGGCTGAAGCCATTAGAACCTGAATTTGATTTTCAGCTCTAATCTTTACAGTCAAACCAGGTCAAGCGTTCCCGTCGCTAACGAACTAATGAATTCATTCACGGAAAAATGATTTCGTTTGTTGATTCAATAATCCATTCATAAAATGAACAATCCAATAGTCATATTTAGCCTCGATTCCATAATCGAATGTTGATTCAATTACTGTTTTTTGAAAAATTACACTTTCCACAAGTTGACCTCAGAATTTTGTTTTTTCCTCTTTTTTTTTCTGAGAGTTGAGTGCTGGCGAGTTCTGAAGTTCAAACCGAAACAAACTGTTACATGTACGCCAGTTTGCTGCCAATAATCAGTGCAACAGACCTAGGCCTGACCTCTTAGAAAACACGACGGTCAAACTGAGGTCAGTGTATGTGCGGTGATTGGTGGATTTCGATCCTCGGCCTTTGTCAGTTTCTTTGCGTTTGTGGTCTGTCTATTCTAGCTGTTATTTTGATTAAAGGCAATGAAAAACGCAATCGTAAACGGCAGGAAAAGGGAAGCAAATGCGATTGAACACAACAGACAAGAATAAAGAACAGGTAGATTTTGTTCATAAACCAAATCAACATTTGATTATTGAATCGAGGTACAATTTGACCGTTGGATTATTCATTTTATGAATGGATTATTGAATCAACAAACGAAATCATTTTTCCATTAATGAATTCATTAGTTTGTTAGCGACGGGAACGCTTGACCTGGTTTGACTGTAATATAGCCAGAAAACTCCTGAAATTTTAAAAGTTTCTCCTTGGGTCCTAGAAAAGTTGTTTAAAATTCTCTCTTTGTCTACATATTACAATATAAATATTGGAATGTTCCTGAGATGAATGTGGCATGGAACACACTCGTGGAAGAATACAGGAAGTCAAGTTTTTTGGCATAAGTTAAATGTCTGTAGTCAATGAAATGTAAATGAAAATCGATTCACCAGAATTTTCATGTTATTTTGTACCCTTGAAATCTCCTGGAGTTTTCATTATCCCATTTTAGGACAAAGCCTGTAATCTGAGTGAAGAATTTAGTGATGTTTTATTGGATTGATAATTCCTGTAATAAGCAAATGTGAATTCGTGATCTCTTCATTTTGTGTGGCTCAGGAATTACGGGAGAAGAACTGGAAGGCAATGGATGCATTATCAGAAATGGAGAAAAATGTCAACAACAAAGTGAAGACTGCTGTGCAGAAAATCAAGGTAGAAAAATACTTACACTCATCCAGAATGCTTTATAATAAATTGTCTCTCAAATATGTATGGTACCTAGCCTCGTGCATCAAAAAAGTGATACTGCAACCAGATGCAAAAATGTCAAGACACTCCAGTAATTATTGAAAACTAGTCACACGTCTATGAGATATATCACTTACCAGCTCCTTCTCCTCGATTCAAAGTTGTTCCTCCAAGTTTTGAGCATGGTCTTGTAATGCCAGCAACTTTGACAGGGAAGAGAGCGGATGACAAGGACAAGACCTTAGAATGGTTATGAATGCCCCAATAAGGTACCAACAGTTTCTCAAGTATTTTTGCTACTGGTTGTAGCTCCTATTCCAGTGTAAAAGTGCTTCCTTTAAAGCAGGTGAATTTTCCATTTAACTAAATTTAATCCCTGCTGTTATTAAGGTAATTAAATTTACACATCGTAAGTGAGTGTTGTTGATTTCTGCACAAAAAATGTTAGGTAGGTCTGTCAAGAGCAGAATAACCAGTGAGATCTTTGAACAATTTTGTGTGGAAAATAATATTACTTACTTGCAGGACTGGAAAAGAAACAAAAAATTTGTAAAATCCAAATAAACAAAGGATTGCCCAAATGTTGCTTTTTTTTTCTAAATATTTATAGCTACACTCCTGACATCTCCATTTGGAACTAATGGAGTTATTTGTTATGTACTTATTTATCTATTTTTTGAACAGGACGAGAACAAGACACAACAAATCGAAGAGCAAAATGTAACAAAGGTAATAATCTGAGAAGTTCTCCATCATCAAGTTTCTTCATTTCTTCTTAATGTAGTGAGAAGAAACGTATTAATATTATCCTCCAACATTTTTTGTTTACAGAATGCTCTTTGTAAAATTCATCCTAATGTCACAATAGATGCCACTTTGGTGAGTTCATTAGTTTCTATAATTTTATTATTATATTGACTGCAGGCAATCTTTTTTTAAATTCCTTTATTAAAGCATTGTCTTCAAAAAATGGTGCAGGTCCTCTTGGTTGCCTCAAGTTTGGGGCTTGGCTGGGATGTTCAAATCCTGTTTATTGCAGGAACAAGAGGAGCCCACAATCCTAATCGCCAGGCTGTTAATACGCATGCATTGCATGTATGTAGCCAGTATTCGTGTGGACTTCCACTAAGAATGAGTTGAATGCATTGAACACTATTTGATCATACGCATTTGGACCTTCTGTTGTTCATAATCTGATCACACTTGTTTTGACTATCTGTCACATGAAACTTTCGCAAAGCACGGCGACCTTTGATCATTGTCGCCCACACTCTGTAACCATTGGTTATTAGTAGTTATAATAATGGAAAGCCTAAAGTGCGCCAGAGGTGTTTCCTCAATAATAATAATAATAATAATAATAAAGGAGATTGTCTTTCTTGCCTGAACAGATACATGTATTTTAAGAACAATAATTTATGAGTTCTTAATGTTGATTTTTTTAGCCATATAAGAGCTGGCTTGATGAGTTTGAGAAACAAGCATCAGAAGCTTCCAGTGATTCCAAAGAGGTTATTATTGTTATTCTCCTCTACCTTGTGTCCAGTGTGTTTTCACAGATTATGACATTTAGTTCCCTCTACTCATTAATAATCTGAAACCTAAAGTAGAAATCTTTTTTGGGAACTGGGATATGGGGTCTGTTAGACGGGGGCTGGGGCACGGTCTGCACACTGCAGTGTGCGATCTTCATTCTGCAGTCAGCAAAATATGTCATACACTGCTATGAAAATCACTTTATGGCCTGAACCATGCTGGATTCATGCTATGTAAGGCTACAAATGTTTAAGTTACTGAAAAGAAATCAAAGTATAGAAGTGCAGTTATTAAACATTATAATGATATTATTTCTCATTTCTCAGCTGGAAGAACTCAATGCAAGATTTGAGGAAGTTCAGGCACAGAAAGACAACTTGACTGCAGAATGTGCACACTACAAAGTCACACTCCAAGAAACAGTTAGTACAGATCCAAACTTTATTATCCTCCTTGGCTTTCCATATTGTAATTTCTTCAAAGAGGAAAAGGGAATTCCCAGTTAGTTTCATAAAGAGGGGGAGGTGCAAGGCTTTTAGGTTATACAGTTTCGCGTTGCTTAGTTTTGCAGAAATTTTTATTTAAACCTACCGGTACATTATTGTGGTTTACAAGGCCAAGGGTAGAGCTTTTGGTAAAATAATGCAGCATTGCCAGCTTTTAACACTTTTGTGCACGTCTGTGCACTTTTCTTACCCCAATGACACCCCTTTCTCTTTGGGAGGTGGGGATGTTTGTCTAAGAAATGTTCAAATTGATGGACAGATTTGTATGAACAAAATAGTGTACATCCAAAGTGCTCCACTGTTAGCCTGTGTTGCAGGCACTTTTTTAGGTTAAAGGAAGAAAGAAGATAATTACCAGCGCCCGCTATGCAGGCTATTCTTTTATTAAAACCTTGTATTAACATGAAGGTTATTTCTAACTTGCACAAACTTTTTTAACTATTACAGTGACAGCTGTTACAACTATTTCAGAGCCCTGGATCTTATATATTTAAAATATATAATTTTTGAATGTTTCTTCGCGCACAACCCAAGAAGAAACATTGACGGCTAAATATAATGGCGTTTTGCCCAGAACACCCCAAGTGAGACCAAAATCTGAAATTTACACCCCTAAGCAAGATGAGAAAAAGAAGAAACACACTAACTCACTAATTTAATGACTGTTTCAGGAAACTTTACTTAGAAAACTGGAAGACAATGTTGAATCAGAAATGGACAACTGGCAAAAAATCGTGGAAAGAACTCAAAGAGAACTGAAAGAGGTATGACTGTACACAATAATCATGCATTACTGTAGCTAACATCTTATTCTGAGGAATAAGCCAGCCAGCCAGACAAATCCCTTGGTTGGACAGACAAGTTGCTTTAGAATAACTGTATGTACAATAAGTTTTATGCATGCACTTTTTTTAAATAGGTGCATTCTATTTACAAACAGATTGATTCAGCCAGTCAATTCTGAGCAATAATAAGGTACCTTAAAACGCTAAAAAGATGTTTCAGCTTCAGGTGGTTGCTACTAATGGCTATATAGGGTATTGATCGACTGGATGTCATTGCGGATTATTATACGTCTCTGGGAAACTGCCCACCTACCCCTCCCCTAAGCCAACATTACCACTTACTTTTCACTTAGGGCAAAATGTTGGCTTAGGGGAGGGGTAGGTGTGCAGTTTTCCAGAAATGTATTATGACCCGTCATTTCTGATGTATCTAGGTTTACAAAAGCAGATGCTGAGGCTAAGCAAGTGCTTGTTGGGAATGTGCTGTTAAAAACAGATAAATATGGTTAAGACTTCTTAAGTTACTCTTTGTGCATGCAAATTTTACTTTAGATTATTTCTTTGAAGTGCATTATTATGCCATCCTGTTCCACTACCGAAAGTTGTCATGGTACAAGTTGCAAAAAAAAATTATGCCTGTATTTCTCAGCTTAAACTGAATTTGAATTTGCTTTTTAGGCCAATGATAGAATATCTTCTTTGGAGGAGGATCTTCAAAAGGCAAAAGGCTCAGCAGCTTCACAGTCAGAGATGGTAGCATCTTTAGAGGAGCGTCTTGAACAAGCTAAAGCTGCTGAAAATGAGGCAAAGGAGAAGTTTACTGAATTACAGGAAGAGCTTAAAAAGTCAACTGTATCAGAAGAAGATGCAAATAAAATTAAAGAATTTGAAAAAGAACTTGAAGTTCTTAGAGCGCAAAAGAAGGAACTTGCCGAGACAAAATCAAAATTAGAATCGACAGAAAAAGACATGCTAACGTGTAAAAAACAATTAGAAAATGCAGCTAAAGAATTAGCTGACCGTGACAGTGAATTGGCGGCATCTAGAACTGAACTTGCTAAAGTACAAGGAGCGGAGGAAGAACTCAAGAAAAAAGTGGCGTCATTAGAGGAAGCTCTCACAAAGGCCAACAATGACTTGGGAAAGTCACAGGTTTGTGGTCAAGAATATAAGAATTATAAGAATTCAATGCACGAACTTGAAAGTTGGAAATCGTTTCTTTTGATGCAGTATCAGAAGTTACAATCTCATGTCCCCATGATAAATATCGACTCCTTTAAGATAGAAATTGGTGACCAGTTTAATGAGCATAAATTGAATTATCATTTCCCAAAGGTCGCTGTGGTAGAAAGCCCTGGAGTTTAAATTAACTATGCGTGGCTATAAAAGTCATTTTATCTTACCATAGTTTGTAACTTCTGAGTAATTGAGTTTTAATCAGTAATTTTGTTAATAGTTGTTTCTTATCAGTAAATTTTGATCTTTTTTAACATTCTGTATGGTGAATAACGTTAAAAAGTCTTAAAGATACAGTTAATCATCGCAGTGCTTCACAAGAAAACGTATTGCATGAATTGGCTTTTCAATTAATCTTATTCATCTTAGATTAATGTAAGTTAATAATAGTAATAATAATAAAAACAATAATAACAATTCCTATTATTATTTCTGTCGATGATTGTAATAATGTAATAACATATTTGTACATGATTACTGCTTTAGTTTAACATAAACTTCTACCAATGCAGGTCCTGTAAGATTAATTGTTGTTAAGTTAAAAGTGAGATTTGTATACCTCTAGAAAATGTAGTTTATTGAAGCATTAAATAGAACCTAACTGTTAAAAATAAACTCCATGTAGGAGTCACTTGACAGTTTAAATAATAGTCCTGACAAGAAGAAGAAGGGCCTCAAAGGTGCATTCACTAAAGTTATGTCTAAGGTTTGTAACTCTAGTTGTAAGTTCATATTTAAAAAAATATTTTACTTACTATAAATAATTCTTGACTAAACTGGCAATGTTGTAATACAATAATTGTAACTATAACTTTAATCAGTTTGCTCAATAATTTGGGACAAAAATAATTGCTGTTGCATGCAAAAGTTATAAACTGTTACCATTCTTTAATTTACTAACTTATAAACTCATTTATTTGTTTGAATGCTAAGCTAAAAGGCTGACATGGTTATTGAATGTTGTTTATAAACAGTTAGTTTTTAGAGTTGAGTGTGATTGTCCAGTTGAGTGTAGTCCTGGAATAAGACTGCTGAGGACAGTGACCCAACATGTGAATGAACAGAAGTCTATGTCCAGTACTGAAAAATTCATTATTTTAATAAGCCCTGGTGTGGTTTTTCCTGCTTTGATCTGGATTTATTGGCGAGAAAGTTCAAGCAACGACGATCGTAACGGCAGCTTAAACGCCACCCAAAAAGTGAATTCGCGCTGTTTCAAACTCCATTGTTCTTATTGCAGCTCCTTGAATTTTTCAAATGTTGGCGATTTTTCAAGAGTTAAATCCTAAAGGCTTGTATCTAAGTTCACAAAAACAAAAAGAAAATCGTTGTCTTGTGTCCTCGTCCTCCATAAAACGTGAAATTAGGACGTTTCACGTCGTAGTCGTGCACTGACGGCAAAGTTGTTGTTTTGCTAATCTAAAACTATCGCTTTTTTGCCGTTCTCGCGGACGTCGCCGTCGTCGTTGCTAAAGCTCCCTATTGATGGGGGGTGGGGGGGGGGGGGGGGGGAGGAAGGGTCTATTTAGCAACAGAAGGGGAACGTCATTTGACGACGGGAAAGCGCGCGAAAAGGACTAAACTCGACTTGCGGTTCCCAATTTCTCGCCCTGCCATTGGTCAAGCCAGTTGTTTGATTTGCGCGCGCCGTCGTTCTGTTGCAAACAACGGAACCACAACTACAAGACCAGTAGATGGCTGCTGATTAAACCGCCAGACAACCTTAAAATTACCAGAAGGTAGCAGTTCCATGTGAGCTTAGGAAGCTAATGATGCCTGTAAAACTTTGTTGCATTTTAAAACCCACCTGCACCACTAGAACCAACCAGTAATTAAGTACGTCAAATTTGAAGAGACAAACGGGCCATAAAGTATGAGGAAGGTTACTATTTGAATTAAGCTGAGTGCCAATAAAGGAAGGTGTGTATTTTTTTTATAATTTTAGACTTTAAATTATTTGAACAAATGATTTCATTGCAGAAGGAAAAAGAGAAAGATGACAAACAACTTGAAGAGGTGAGTTGGCATGGATTTGTTGTTCTTGTTGTGTTGTATCATTCATTGGTTAGAGAACTCATTATTTTTGCAGAAAAACTAATTTTTTTTGTTTTTATCCAGGCTCAACGCAAGATCTCACAACAGCAAACTGAGATAGATGTAAGTTCGTGGATGTACGCTCCTTTTTGTGTAAAGTGTTAAACGACACCTTAAACGATGCAAAATTTGTTGTTTCCACAGGATCTTAGAAATGCCAGAGAGAAACTTGAGAAGCAAAACAAAGCCTTGGAAGTTGAATACACAGAATTGAAGAGAAGATCTGTTTCTGTAGAAGCTGTAAGTATCGATACTCAATTAAGCGATTAACATTTAACTTGTCTTGATAACATCATTACATTGCACAGCAGAAAGGTGCTGAGAATAGGCAAACGAATCAGGATGTTATCTTGATATAATCCTAAATTCTCTCAAGTGATGTATATGAAATGTGTAGCAACCAGAAAGGGAATTCTATATTTGTTATGCATTTAACTCAACGTACTCAATCAAGTTTATTTATTTATTTTCTGCTCGCGTTTTAGGAGATGACAAAGTCACAGCAGATAGAGAAAGACTTGGTAGAAGCCATGAGTGATGTAAGTCAGTTTTTGCTCTACATGATTAGACGTTTCCCGTAAGATCGTCTCTATCGAGCGCTTACTATTCGCCACTGTAGGGACCTGGGCCGAAATGCATCCTGCAATTGTTTCAGAGATCGTTACTAGGGATGCGCGGCAACATTCCCAGAAGGCTTTGCGAAAGTTAACTCGGTCCAGTTTCCTCGTTTCTCGGGCATTCCTCTCGGTTTCACATTTACCAGGAGAAAGGACGTCGGAACATGAAAATAAGCACCTCCTTCCCCTCCCTGACGCTATACGCCCACACGTTCCGCCTCTGCTAAATCTGAGCCCGAGATGGCTGCTCACCTCGTTACAAAGCGTTCAGTTGCGATGATCTGGAAAATACGGGTCTATTATAGAAGAACGGATTTTAATTGTTATAAAATGTTTGAAAAGTTTGCATATAAGTACCCTCTGTATTTCATACTATTTTATGTAGTATAGATTGATGTTTGTGAGTTAAGCAAAGTGTCTTCTCCCTCAGGCCCAATCTCCAATCCCTCTTGAGCCCCACCAAACAGGAGCTCTGCACAGATTAGAAAAGTGATCGTAACTAATATATAAATACAATAAGTACTGCTGATAGATTTTTTCAGTAAAATTTACAATAACAAAATAAAATGTAAAGGTTGAGAAAAATTACTTCGCCGTTGTTCTAGACTTATGACAACCAAAGAGTAACTTTAATATTGAGATATGAATCTAAAAAAACCCTGTTAGATCGCACGAGGGTTAATAAAAGTAACTTTTAAAAATCCCTAATTTAAGTGAGGGACTAGAAAATAACTTAAGAGCTGATGAAGTGAATTTGTCTGCTTTGTCAAACTGTTTTCCTTGAGCGGTATCTTCTGTTTATTTTTCTAAAACAAAAATATGTTTCTATGGTGAAAGCCTGAAATAACTATGATAATGCACGCCTTCTGAGTAAACCTATTGTTAATAGCACTGGTAAACGTACAGAAAAATAAAAAAAATATCTTTGCGTAAATTATTTTATAAGGGCAAAAAAAAATTAAATTCGGTTGGTTTATTGAATAGCCACCTACCTCATAACCTTTTTCAATCACTAACCTGTACCAATGCTCAATATGAACTTGAAAATAGCTGTGTCTAGATGTGTTAAGAGTCAAAATTCCTTTAGATGGGTTAAATTATGAGTAAATTAAATCGTAATAATGCATACGTCAAATTGCTTTCATGTTTAACAGACTGCGTTAAGCCCCGTCAAGCCCCGCGTTCTCCCCAGTGAACGGAAAGTAAGTAAAGCAAGCCATGTCCAACACTCCATCGGATGTGAAACAAACAGCCGCCTTTCTTACTGATATGGCCGGTAGCCTGAGAAAACAGTCGACATTTTGCAGCGCCGCCACTGGTTTCACCGTCAAACGAAACGTCTGAGAAACAAACGCAGTAGTTCTATTCTTGGTTTGCAGCCACGTGACAAGGTGGTTCTCACGTGACCATTCATGGTGGTTCTCAAAACAGTACAGTCAGACAACGTTAATACAGACACTGAGGGGGTCATAGAAAGTGTCCGTAAATGTAAAGGCTTTCTTTCCCTAGGAACAAAGAAAACTGCCCGTAATGATGAGGTGTCTGTTTTAACCCTTTAAACCCTAACATCAAAATTCAAATTCTCATTTGTTATTCCTATGCGTTTTCAATAGAAGTAGTAGGGAGAATTTGTTGAAGTATCAATTAGATTCATCTTGTGTGATCATGTCCTTAATTCTCATGACCACTCTGTTTTATAAAGCAGTGATATTACAAGGAGAAATTTGACGTTGATCACTCTTAGGGCTTAAAGGGTTAAGCGGATGTCCGTAAAGCGGGGTATGACTGTTCCAGTTTTCCCCCACCAATTTGCACGAAAAAGAAGTTTAATTCCCATCGGAGGGAAAAAGTTTTGTTCTTTTGAACCAAAATGGCCGCCGTGACGTCAGTCGCTAACCGGCGATACTGGTGACGCAACACTACCCAGATTTGGGCAGTGCTTCTGCTTTTGATTGGTTGAAGCAAATTTCCGTCACGGAATGACGAATCAGAAACACTACCCAGATCTGGTGGTGATGGAATTCCTGCGCTCATCTCAGACGACATTTTGCAGGAAACCAGTGGTAGCGTCGTGAAATGTCGGTTGTTTTTTAGGCTACTCATATGGTAAAATACGGTGTATGGGCCTCTTGGAAATCAGGAGTGTTCTGGTTCCTTTCTTACAGCTCAATAATTATTCTCACCTTGTGTATTGTTTGTTCAAATTACGTGTCAATTCGCAAACCTCTTTGGTTCTCTGCTACTCGATGTGTGGTTTTAGAAAACAAACTGAAACGCTTAAACATTTAATGCGGCACGTTATAGGTAGGAGAAAATACACGACTAGATCTCTCTCCTAAAGGGAAGCTCGATATCGTTAATTACAGTATTAGGCGAGTTTACCAAAGCGATAGGTGAATTGACCAGTAATCGTTTAATCTTTAAAAAAGATGTTTCAAGGTTATGACCCCCCGAAAAGAACTTTGTTTGTGTTTCGTTGCTGACACTTTGGTACCCTTGGTTCCAGAGACTTTACATGCGTGGTTTCTGGTGTCGATCAAGTATTTATCGTGACCCGCCGCACACGAGAATAAAAAACCTCTGGTACCCAGAGTAACACGTTGGCTTTGACGTGCTCTCTCTAATGCAGTATTCACCTCACTGAAGTGTAGGTCACGCGTACAGTAACTTGTACTTTATGCATTTCGAACTCTTTCTTCCAGGCCGAATTTCATGGAACATTAAAGCCTGCTGATAATTTTGATCCTGAAAAAGACGCTGAGGCACTGAGAAAAGCCATGGCAGGATCTGGTGAGGAAAAATAAACAATTGTTGGGTTAGGTTTTTGTGATATTCGGAATAATCAAGGTCGCCTAGTAAGTTTCATCGGCCGAGGCTGATACGTAACCCTTAACCGAGATTTGTGATGTAGTTTACTTAACTTAAAGTCTTCTTTTTTTCATCCCACAGGTAGTGACAAAGATGCTATTGTGGCAGTTCTTGGAGCCCGCACAAATAAACAGCGCCAGGAAATCGCTGCTAAATATCAACAAAAATATGGCAAGGTAACGGTGCTCCCTCTTGTAATTTTGTACACAGATCATCAAAATGATTAGTCTATGAACACGTAGCCCGCGTTGCAGACGTTATTTAACCCAAGCTAGTTAAGTCTGCAAAGCAACGCCGATATCCTATTCTGGGCCCCCAACGGACTCAACGAATTACCGGAAGTGCGTTACGAACTTTCCTTCATCCTGATTGGCAAATCGTTTGTGCCAGAACAAAAAAGTGAGGATTTCGGCGCTGTCTCGCAGACGGACTTAACTAGAGTTAAGTTTCGTCTGTGACGCAGGCTAATTAACACGTTGAGACGAATTTATCTGCATAACTTGCTTACAGGATTGTTTAATCTGTTCTGTAGAACCTGACTGATGACCTGAAATCTGAGCTGAGTGGAAAGTTTGAAGATGCCATTGTTAGTATGATGCTTGTGCCAGAATCTCACGATGCTGTTGCCCTTCACGATGCGATGTCGGTAGGTTTTTGTTAGAAAATGATGATATTGATTTACTAATTTACTCTGCGTTGTAATCAAAAGAGGTGCATTTTAATTTCTCAGTATATAATAAGTTTCCCAGGAAGTGGCCACTTTTGGCCACTTAAAAGCGTTGAGGGGACTAGTGCTGAATTGTGTCCCTCAATATGCCATTTTACAGTCGTGGGCTTGGTGTCCTAGCCTTTGAGTCAACGTGAGGCTGAGGTTGACCTTGTTTTGATACAAACCTCCTTCCTTCTCTAATGTGAATTTTGCTTAAAAATGCTAGTTATCTTAACAGCAACATGATTCACATAATAAAGCCAGAAGGGTTGTATCAAAACAAGGTCAACTCCAGCCTCGTTTTCAACCGTAACTGTAAAATGGGTTATTGTTTCTGGAATCGTTACTGGGGACGTATCGTTCAGCTATGAGAGAGTTTAAGCTTCACGTATACCGCAAACGTCGGATTCAAGTTGAGAATTTCTCAAAATTGAAATTGAACTGATAGAAACAGCTCAAAACAATTTTTATGGATAAAAAATTGCGTGAAACTAAATTTGTGCGTAGAAATAATGAACATTAAACGACAAGTAAATGGCAAACTTGGTCACGTGGTACAAATTCGCGTTTGCCCGTTTGATGTAAACGTGATGCTTAACCCAGAAGTCTGCGCGAAAGTGAACTCGACCCAGTTTCCTTGTGGTGGCAAATGTAATCTAAACTGTTGGAAAAACGGGTCACCACTTATAACAGCATGTGCTCTCTTTAGACTTTCTAAAAGTCCTTCATTTTTTTCATGGTCGGCTATGCCATTTTAAAGGACTTTTCATATCCCGTTTGGCGCGAAATTCACCGGTGGAAAATTCTACCAGTGACGTCATGGTAATTGACCAATAGGACAGTGAGTGATATCTCACCCCGCTCCTAACACAGCATAATTATGTCAATCTTTTTTTCCCGCGTGAATTTATAATATGATTCAAATCCACTGAGGCGAAACAAGTCGACCTCGAGACTTCGTCGCTCGCCTGGTCGCTGCGCGACCTCGTGCATTAAAGCTCGCTTCGCTCACTTGTAAGAACTTATGATAGGTCGACTTGTAGTAAGTCTAGTGCCGTCTTAGTGTGAATGCAGACCTTAATTTTATGATTTTTTGTTTAAAACTGCCCTTTTTTTCTTTTTTTTTTTTTTTGGATTTTGCTAAATTTACAGGGACTTGGAACTGATGAGCAAGTTTTGGTAGAGATTTTAAGTTCACGCAGTACCAAGGTGAGTTTTGGTCCTTGTCACCTGAAACAAAAATTTGTGAGGAAACTAAATTGTACATGCATCGTCACCGTTCACTTCAGGGAAAGGACAAAGTAAAATTCTTGAATATTGGGAAAGAAACACGTCTTGAAACGATTATTTTGAATGACTTTCATTAAAACATGTTTATGATTGAGTGTACAGTCACAAGAGAGCGAGATTATTCTTGAGTTTTGTTCTTTAGCTTTCGTTTGGATAGGAGGGAATCGATCGAGGAACAGTTGAGTACTGCACGATATCTTAGACTTGAACACTGGCATGTTGGGTTCGTTGGAGAAAATTTTGCAAACTTAAGCGATGTGAACGCTGCGGTCATTGCTTTTACTAGGATCGCTGAAAAAAAAAAACAGTTCAGCGATCTCTACGTTTATTTGAAAACAACTTTTTAACAATCCCTCTAACAACCATCTCTGATAGGCTTCACTTGTATTATATTAGGTTGGTTTCTATATAGATCGCTAAGACAGTTCAGATCGCTGGACATTTTCAGCGGTCTTGTCGATCATAGAGAAACCAGGCTTAATAGTCTTGTTATACTCTTTCTAGGAAATCGAAGCCATAAAATCTGCTTACACACAAAGTAAGTTATTTCGTCAACCTTTTCTTCCGCGTTCTGTCGTTGACAGTTGTTTACCACCCATTTTGTTTGTTTGTAAACACTAAAGTTGTCATTCCTGTTTAGTTTATAGTGGCAAGGATGTTGCTAAAAAGCTCAAAGAAGACACTGGTGGCGACTTCCGAACCGTCCTAATGACTCTGTTGGAGGTAAATATTTTCATGGTTTTTGTTAAAAAGGGCGCAGGAAAGTTTACATATGCGATGAGCGTTACGCTGATTATGTTCTGTGGGGCAGGTGTAAAAAGACAACTGACGGATCCGGGAGGAGATGAAGGTGACAAAAGCGAGGGGGGAAACTCGAAGGTTAAGTGACTTGTTGCCTAGTGAGAAGACCTTTCCGTCTAGCACGGATTCCTTTTCCCTTTTTGCTTCGCATTTTCCACTTACTCTGTTACTCCAGTCCTAGCAGTATGCAGGATGTTTGTCATAGAAAACTAGTTTAGTGGTCATAGCTCCCAAAAGTCTCTTGTAGCTTTGTGGTAAGGCAAAAACTGGTATAAAGCAGAACTGGACTGGTATAAAGCAGAACTGAGGACATAGGTTCGATTCCTGTTGGAAGTACTCAGATTTTTTTGTTCCGAGCCGCCTGTGTTACTGACTGGAAAACGGCATCTTTGTCATGTATTCAACAGTCTTAATATTCGCTTTCACCTCACTATCGTTGTGCATAAGCACATAGCAAAATTCCAGTCCAAGCAGTATGCAGGATGTTTGTCACATGAACCTACAATCCTGATCAAAACGTTTGGGACACTTTGCGTTTTAGGTGACGAAAATGTAATTCAAGTTGACCCCCCTCCCCCCCTGAACAGTGTTGGGTGTTACAAGTCAAACACCTTTTACATATCTTGTACACTTTATGGACCTCAACTCTGTTCAGGGGTGGGGCAGTGGGGGAAAAATCCTGTTAAGGCCATGTTAATGAGTGTGTATCGTAGGTTAGCTGCAAATTCCATACAAAACCAAGTGAAAAAGGGGAGTTGTCCCAAAACCTTTTGGTCAGGATTGTAATTTAGTGGCCTTAGCTCCCTGAGTCTCCTGTTGCTAAGTGTTAGAGCACCTAGACAAATAACCAGAAGGTCATAGGTTGGACGCCCGTCGGGAGTACCCCCTTTTTTTCTTTCGAGCCGCCTGTGTCACTGATTGAAAAACATCTTTCTCGTGTATTCACCAGGCTTAAATTTCATCTTTCTTATACTCTGTTGTTGTTTCACAGAAAAAACCGGACAGTTCAGGGGTGAACACAGACCTCGCGACTGATGACGCCAAGAAACTTTTTGAGGTAAATATTTTTTTTACGATAATGATTGGCGGCCTTTATGGGCAGCAGTGTAGCATCAAAAAAAAGGTAGACTGGTTTTATCGAGAAAAAATGGGCCTGCTCTTGCAAGTTGGGCAGCTGAGCGTTTATGCGTTGGGCTGAAAATGCGCGCAAAGAATGATTTTCCAGGGGTTATTTTGGAAAGAGTCTCTGTTCATGTCATGTATGCACCCTCGTGCGCTTGACCAACATTGTTAGATATCCTGTTAAAACTTACCCGGCAATGTTGGCATTTTCCTGCGATCAGCAAATGACACAATCCAAGAAATTGAAAAAGTGCTGAGTAATTCCCTAACCTCAGAACAATAGCTACATCACCAATAGTTTACCCAACACCACAAAACAGCACGATGTCTGAGGCCTCGCCTCACTCAATTCTTGGTTTGTAGCCGTTAAATATAGGTCGCGATCCATTCAACCAAAATTCCGACCGGAAAAAGTGGTCCACCTCAAAAGGTAGACCAGTTTTTTCGAAACTTTTCCGGTTGGACCGAACCGATCCATTGAGTTTTGGACCGAAATTTCCGGAAATTTTGGTTGAATGGATCGCGCCCATTCTTTACCGTCTACCCAACATGAAGGTGATGCTCGATGTACCAAGTCAATATAAGCACTACTGTGTCGTTCTATTGTTTATTAGGTTATTGTGTTAGGGCTAGGGATCATTATTGCGTTCTTTGTGACGTCACTCGAGACTTGCTATTCACTTGTCATATCGTGCACCAGCCCAACATGGGCGTTTGGTGGACCGATTTGTTCGTTTATATATTAATTGTGTTGTACTTCAGGCTGGAGAAGGGAAAAAAGGAACCGATAAAGCAGTATTTGTGGAAATTTTCACAACGCGAAACTACCAGCAGCTACAAGCCACCTTTGACGCTTACAAAAATGTAAGTATTTGAATGCAGCTTCTTTTCCAATCAGAGACTCGTCTTGGGGTTTCCTTTCGCTATATGTTGATTTAGTTAAATCTCGAGACACTGGTGTCTTACATTACTTGACTGATGGCTCTTGATTGGCGACTTGAAGTGGAAACAGTGAAGTTTGTTTATTGACAGCGGTCAGCTTTACACCACAAGTTTTAAAACTAGTTGTAATAGATGAAGTGCTGACATGTTGTGAGATGGCTTTAAAGTAGTGACGCCGGGCTTTCGAATCTTCCTAGTTTTTTTGAGACTTGGTATTTGGCAGATTCAATAGACATTCAAAACTTGAATGTTTTGTCTTCCTAATTCAGACCAAGTGATGTTCTCCAGGGATTTTCATAAATTATGCATACATGTGCATGTGGATACACGGGCATAAGATGACATTTGAACGAAACAGTTTTCTGGGGTACAATCACGTGGTTTAAAATGGGGGAACAAAACATATGAACTAAAAAGGTGTATTTCTAATGACCTTAGCATGTTTCGGAAGTATTACAACTAAAGTAATGTTGCATCTTTTTTGCGCTTCACAGCTCGCCAAAAAAGATATTGTAGACTACATCACTGATCAAATAAAGGGTGACTTAGGAAGCGCTTTGAGGGCGATAGGTAAGGATGCACCATAACCTATAATCATGGACAAAAGCTACACGCATACACAACCCCTCCCCCATCCCACATACAAACCGTGTATCCACCGTGTTTTGTTTTTCAACAAGGTATTGGGGCGGAGACTGAGGGGGGGTGGGGACTGCAGGGTGAAGGCATCCTGAAATGTTTGTAGTTTTGTTAACAGTTTGTAGAGTTTTTTTAGCTTCCTAAACTGTTAGACTGGTTGTTAACTATTTAGCAGTCCCTTTTTAGTAAACCGAGAACGGAAGTAGTCGTGGCGACGTTGAGACAGACCCCGTTTTCTTTGTTCGCTCGCGTTTAATATACTTGCCACAATCCCAATAGCCTGCGAAAACAGCCGTCGCACGCTCCTCGTCCCATAGGTAAGTTTCGCCAGGAGGGACGTCTGCGCCTTAGCGACAGAGATTCCATACTGATAACGTAAAATCTGTCGGGAAAGTTATCAGGAACACGATTGGCCGACGTTGTAGTTACATTGTTTTAGCTATTGTTTACGAATGACAGACAATAGACAAACGGCCACAAAGATCAAATGTAAACACGATGAGTCTACTAGAAAACAGTCAATATTCGTGGAATATATTCCTCTTTAGAAGAAGCATCCAAGTTTTGCAGGAGCTCGTTCGCAGTAGAACACAAAACTTTGCCATAATCGACCAGGAGAAAAATAAAATCGAACAAATTGCATTTGAAACCCCATGACTACCGGATAAATTATGTAAACTTTGACTTACGTCATCAGTGTGGAATTTCTCTCGCTGAGGCGCAGACGACCCTTCTGGCGAAACGTCGCCAGCGTCGAGGAGCGACGAGAGACGGCTGTTTTCACAGGCCACAATTCCTAGAGATTACCAGCAGTTTATTTTTGTGCTTATGACTGAGTCGGCGCATGCGCAGTTGTGTGTGTCTAATTGCACCATAAGGCTGTTTTGAGGACGAATTTTAGCCCAGATAGAGTGAAGACGTGTGACGTCAGGTTACCATGGTAACAAGTTTTCTGGATCTCAACAGTCCTTCTTGACATTGACGGCTAATTGCATTGTCGCCCGCTCGCTCGCTCGCTCGCGCGCGCGGTTCACTTCGCTCGCCAGTCGAGGTGGAGAGCTTGCTCGTTGGCTAGGAAATTTGTCCTTTTACTTTCAAAGCCAACGACAGGTGGAGCTTAAGTGTAAATATTACAGAGTGTTCTAAAATAGCTAAAACCTCGCTGTGCAAGCAGATCCCAATTTTTTAGAACGCTTACCCAGAGTGCCAGAGGTTTTCTTCTTTCCTAATTCCGAGAGCTTTATCATAACGTGCGCACAGGTATTTCGAGAACAGACCTCTGGAGCCAACCTCTGTAGTTGAAATATTGCCCAGTTGTTACTTCTGTATCCTTCTAGCCTCAAATTATTCCAGGACTCAAACAATAGTACCGACAGTGCTGCATGGTTCCTTCTCTTTATCCCCTAAAGCTAACAATACATGTTGATGATTTCTTGATTATTTTCAGTTCGCTGTGCGCAAAGCCCTCCTTTGTACTTTGCTGAGTTGTTGGAGAAGGCGCTAGACAAATCGAACAGTAAAACTGTAACTCGCGTTATGGTGACAAGAGCAGAGGTTAGTGACAATCCCTCCATGCTACGCAGGCTATGTAATGACGGAAACGAAATGTACCAAAATGTGTAATGAACGTGCAAGGTTGTTGCTTTGAGTTCCTTGCCCAACCTATTGTTTTTTGTTTGTTGGTTGGTTTGTTTTGACGTTCTTGTTGCCGTCGCTTTCGTGGCTGCTAAATATCGGTTCAAAAAGAACAGAGGGCGTAGACTCTATTCATACACTTTTTGTCTGGTGAAGCTAAGGAAATTATTGTAACGATACACTTTCAGGTCGACCTGGCTCAGATCCGGACAGAGTTCGAGAAGAAGACAGGACAGTCACTTAAAGATGTCGTCGTGAAGAAAATGAAAGGAGATCTAGAAAAACTACTATTACAGCTTTTAGGCAACTGAATTCAATTCTTTAACCCGTTCACTCCTAATAGTCGCCAAAGGTAAAACTTAAACTGAAAAAAAAAATCAATTTGTGTTGGGGAAAACACAAATTGTACCATCCAAAAGTTGTGGTAAGAAAATTTCATGTGAGTGGCAACACACAGGATTCCACCCGCAGATTCAAAAGTACTCGACTAACAAATAATTTCACCATAAGGTGTTCTTGGAGTGATTGGGTTAATTTCAGTCATAGGCAGACACATTAGTTTTCTCTGTTCAAATTATTCAAGCTTTTCTTGACTTTTCTGTTTGGAACGGTTGTTTCCTTCTTTGAAACTTTAACTTGCGGATATTAATCACAAACCGAATTCCTTGCAAGTTAACTTGAGTTGTCGACACCATTGACACTTAAAAAAACTGAAAAGCAGTCGAGAGCAGAGAAGATTGATGTTAGAGTTGCGTCCACATGAGTGGGCCAACTTTAGAATTTTAACAAACGTACCCAAGTCGTGACTCTTCAGTCACTATACCTAAATATTTGTAACACATCGATGTTTTGTTATACAAAAATAATAGTAACTATTAATATTTCGCGCCGGTGAAATACTCGGTGCTGCGATATTTTTTGAATTCTAATAAGACTTTATACTTAAATTATAAAGTAAATTCCCATCAAAGGGTCAATTAATTCAGTCAAAGCTTGACGTGACCGTTACGTGAGTCTCCATGCAACATTGCGTGACAAAGTGTCACGACGTGTGTGACTACACATTTTGCGGCTACAAAACAAATTAAAGGTAGGAAATCTTTTCCTATTCTGGATAACATTAATGTTATTAAAGCTTCCAGGGGTTAAAAGGAGTAACACACAAACTGCGGTTACAAACATCAGAAATAACAAACGCATTGCATAACTGACTTCTATAATATCGAACTTGATGTTTCGTTTGCTTCAACATGTTTTTAACCGCATTTTGTGTGTTATTCCTTTCAAAATTGAGATGGCCAAAAACCAAGAGCTTTTCCAGGGGTTATTTCCAAAGGTACCGTTGTAATTGAATGTCATTTCCGTTATGAGGTTGGAAGTCTGTACTTGCAGTAACATGGAGATATTATTCTGTTTGCCACATCAGAATGATTTATGGGAATGCATTTTGTGCCAGTTCATGTAGTTATAATTTTTCCGTGGAAAGATAACGGTACGAGTTAGGAAACGATTGATTTAACGGTTACTTAGCGTTCTTAACCGACCGAATGAGTACGAAGCTGCCTGCGTGAGCCCGCTGTTTTTGTCATACGTTTAAGAGGTTTCCTAGTAAAATGTCCGCTAAAGAGAGAGTAGATGCTGATGGTGATCTGTAACCAAAAAATTAATACCTCTAGTGTTGCAGAGTGGTCCCAGCAAATCGTCCCCTTTCAGCAGTAACTATAGCTTGGTTTCATTTAGGTGTCGTAATCCGCCGTTTAGTAGACGCGCGTTCGTAAGAATTGATCGAATAAACGCCAAAAGCAACGTTTCGCGTTTCCCAGGAAGCAAGCAGCTGTGGAGTGGAGACGATCATTGTCTCGTTTGTTGGAAACAACAAACGATACAAGCGTACAATGCAAAGACGTTTTCGAGCGACGCACGGAAGTGGACTTTTTGCATTCTTGGGTCGTGGTTTTGCCCAAATTTTCGCGGGGCAAATCGTCTCTGTAAGAGTAAAGACTCTTAGCAATACAAATTTAGTAGCGTCGAGGTATATTAGAAGAGAAAAGGCGTCAGTTCTGGTTGACCTGCGTCGCAGTGCAGCTACTGTTTTCAGTCTCCAAACCAATAGCTCCACTTTTAATGGTTGTGAAATTCACGCAGAGACCACTTTGCTGCGGCTTAGTCTTTTCACCAAAAGCGTTTAAGGTTTGAATTCCCTGAAGTCTTCTTAATCCAAAGCCAATTAATCCATCGCTTCATTCCTTTATTAAAACAGTTCTTTCCTAATGAGTTGTTTCCTTTGTTGTAGTCGCTTCTGCCATTGATAACAACAGTGCTGTCATGACAACCCCTGCAACCTCGTCCTCAGGGCTTTCTCATCCTGTCTTTGAGGAAAGAGCCCTGGGGACGAGGTTGAACCCCGCCCCTTGGGTTAGCAAAACTCTCAGTCTGAGGGGCTCTTTTAACACCAAATGCAATTGCTCGTTTTTGCATGTCCTTGCCGAAGTCGCTTTTCCGCTAGAGGTATAATTGGAAATGAATTGAACTTTACTGTCTCGTGGAAAGAAGTTTACATAGTTTGCATTGCATTGCTCAATTATAAAATAACTAAGATAGTACGCGCGCTCTGATTGGCTGAGAGGCGTGTTTGCATGAGAGTATGTAAACATGGTTGTGGCGTCAATATGTTTTGCTTTTCGCGCGCTAATCACGCAAGCACAAATTTGAAAAAGGTTTCAAGTTCAAAACTCGACAAGTTTACTTTATTTACCCATTCCTTCGTCGGCTGAAACTTGGAAAATCGTTACAAAGAAAGTGTGTCAATTTTTTTTCGCTTAAGCTGACATTTTAAGCGAGAAAAGTCCGTATTTGGAAAGCATCTTTTTGCAAAACAAGAACTGACTACGCGTTCAAGACTTCGTGGACAAGACTTTTCGAGTGATAAGAATTTCTCTTTTAATCACTGCCATGCAAAGAGTTTTGCGTTTTTCGTCGGGAAATTTATTTTATAAAAGCAATAGAAAACTTATTTCCTGTGTTTGCATAGCCTGATATAAACACTCGAGGCGTTGGGAGAATTCTCGACAGTTATGCAAACCCTCGACTTCGTGTCGGGTTTGCATAACTGTCTCGAATTCTCCCAACCCCTCTCGTGTTTATATCAGGCTATGCAAACACGGAAAACGTTTTCTATTGCTTAATTAGTTAGAGCGCTGCACCTGTATCGCAGAGGTTGGGGTTCGGATCCCGGCATGCCTGAATTTCTTCAGGCTTTCTTTTCGCGACTGCATGAGTTGTGTAGTTAACTGTGATGATCTTCTCTGCATTTATTGGTTTCATAATAGTCACAATTTCTATGGTGTGACAGGGAACAATTGTTGATAGCTTTTCAACGAAACGCGATAATGTAAAAGGGGTTGGGGTGGGGGGGAATCCATTGCATCGTAAGTGTAAATAAGGGGATATGGAAGGTTAACCACAGTGGCAGCGGGGTATTGCCACATTTTTTTGTTATTGATAAGCCACCACATTGGATAGAAAGAAATGTGACATTTATTCAAATGTTGTATCAGTTATTTTCTTGTTTTCATTACTGTTTAAAATGAACCATTTTACCATAGTTATTAGAGGAGACTGGTTATGAAAAGCGGCAAACATCTATGATAAAAACAACAGTGCTGCAGTTTATGTTCAAAGCACCGTGAAAGTGCACAATCCTTTGTTTTCTGTTGGCAAATTGTTACGGAATAAATTAATGCAACGTTTTTATTGGTCAATACAATCAAAATGATAGGAATTCTTTTGAACGTTGTGCACTTTCAGGTCCACAAAAACATATAACAAAGGAGTCTGACGGGTTTCATAACCATTCCACTCAATTAACTATGATTTTACATTACAACACTTGCTAAGGGTAAGAATTTCTGTACAAAATCTACAAAAATGGCGTCTATTGCTGCCTTCGTCGTATCAGCAGAAGAATTCCTAACAGTAAAGCGAGTCCAGTCATTACATAAATATCCCAGTCTTCACCAACATAATTCCTGATCTTCGAAAAGTTAATTGATCCATAATTCTGCAAAAATAATACAAATCACTCTTGAAGAATGAGAAGAATGAAAGAAAAGCTATCCAAGTTGTCTACAGTCAAATTAGAAACTATAACATCCCTAACGAGATTTAACGAGGAAACTGGGCGATCACTGTGTGATAGAAAATAAGAGTATTTAAATGCGAAATAACCAAAACGCCGACGCTAAACAAACATGCCTTAACTTCAATCAACGCAAAATGATACGAAAAGGCACTAAACACTTTGACATCTTTAGCTGCTCCAGGCGTTCAGATGGTGGGTAGCAAGTAAAATCGTACGCGGGGAAAACGAGGAGAGGAGACCGGGGCGATTCGCCTTTCATCATCCACTAACAATTTTTACACGCCCTCTTCAAACTGCAGTCGAACATCATTCTCTTTACGAACAACTACGTAGTACGAACACTTGCGAACATTTGGTTCTGTCCGTTTCGGTGTTCCAAGGACTTGCTTAGTTTGAACTATTGTCAATTGCTGGTATGTAATTACTGTTACGTTTTGTTGTCTCAGGGCTAGTAAACTACCGAATTTCTAAACAAAACCCTACGTGTGACGATCCAAATGAAACCAATTCACAAGTACGTTGATATGGCTATATAAGCAGATTCTGACTTTTACCTCTTGAACCCATTCCCACATGAAGAAGACGCCAAGTTTCATCAGGGCGAGCGAGACTGGAGCCTGGGCATCAGTGCTGGTCTGCGCGGCCATGTCGTAGAACCTCTTTGCGAGGTGAATATCCTGAAAAGAAGTAAAGAAAGTCAATATTAACGAAGAGCGACTACAAAAAGAAGAATCACTTTCCAGATTAAGGCTGACGACAGGTACTATATCAGTGCCAATACATCAGCAAGTAGCGTCAACTGATGCTGGCAAGTCAGGCAGGAAATCGTGTGAGCAAGCCATGATTGACACGTTGATTAGGGACGACGGCAACGGCAGAGAAAACGTCACCAAAAAGTGATTTAGCGCTGCTTCAAACTTCATTTCTGTTAATGCAACTCTTTTAATTTGTCAAATGTTGGCGATTTTTTTAGAAGTTGAATTCTAAAGGACAGTATCTAAGTTCACAAAAAAAAAATAAAAGAAAATCGTTGTTGTACATGTGTTCCCGTCCTCCATAAAACGTGTAGGTAGGCGTTTCACGTTGTAGTCGTGCAACGACGGCAAAGAAATGTACAAAAAAGCGAGATCACTGCAAAGTTGTTGTTTTGCCAATCCAAACCTATTGCTTGTTTTCCCTTCTCGTTGCCGTCGCCGTCGTCGTTGCTTAAGCTCCCTATTGACTAATATACGACGCATACAAGTGTCTTTCATCCAATCACAAAGCGTTAGAGACACCAAAATATTATCATTACCTGTCTCATGCCCAGTCCTCTCTCATGCATGTAGCCGAGGTTAAACATGGCCTGTGCGTTGTGCTGTTGTTCAGATGCCAGTCTGTAGTGATATGCAGCTGTCTCGTAATCAATCTCGGTTCCGTATCCATAATAATGATAATCACCCACTTTCACGCGAGCTGCTGTGTTACCTATGGGAAAAACAAACAGAACTTGAAATTGATACAAAAGAGCACCTCAATCTATGCAACTACTGTACTTGTCTAAGGTCACTTGAAAAAGTAAGCAAGGCAATGGACTAAGAGACATCTGTCCACTATGAATAAAAACAACGAGTCAATCATTTCTTTCTACAATCATTAAATGATCGTTCAGTTTGTCGGCAAAAACAACAGATTTATTACTTCTGAGTAGAAGGGAGCATTCAAGTTAAGCGAAAAACCTGTTTATAAGAGCTTGATTAGGTGCTTAAGAGCGGGGACATTTATAAGTGTTAGTATGGTGGCATCCGAACCTGGAGTCAATTTAATAAAACTTTTACAAGTGTAATTTACAAGTGTACCCATTATTTTAGAGTCTGAAAAGAATAGCTACACTTGTAAAAGTTTTATTAAAGTGACCCCTGTAAATACCCAGTACAGGTGTAGGAAAGATACCGCTACAACCATAGATACAAACCTTGAGTAGCTGCTCTTGTCCAGTACAGGAGAGCGCGAGGAAATGTCTCGTTTCCCAGAATCACTGATGTTAAACCTGAAGCAGTCAATACTCACAAGGTAAATTTCAACAACAACTATGAACACAAAATCAACTGACTGTTGTCCATATTTCTGCTGCCTTATTGTGCTTTAAATACTTATTTGTCATCCAAGTTTTTCGTACCGTAATAACAAAAGCTGACAAAAAAACTGTCCGAAATCAGTGCAAGTTGATGAAATGCAATCCAATACCTGGTTTCTAAGGGCAAAGCATTGTTGACAGAAAACTAGCTTTCACTGGCCATAATTGGATACGCTGCACATAAACCAACGTTACCTAAGGTTTAATTTCACACAATGCGAGGATAATACAGGCTCTCAGGCAAGTATAGCAGACTTGGGTCAAGTGAAAATGAACGCAAGCGCATGCTCAGGAACAGATAGCCTGCATAGCAAAAGCAAAAGAAAAGCGCAAAAGGGAAATAAAAAGGGAGTTCCCTATCCTATTCTCTCCAATCCCCTCTCCCTTTCTCCCTCCCTTCCCCTTTCCTTTCGACGCCTGCTACACAGGCTAAAATGAAAGCCCAAGAAATGGAACAATCCATGCCGTCGAGGCCATTTAAACGTTGAAACTGCGCGAATGCTAGCATCGCTGGTGACAAACTAGGCTTTACCAATCAAAAGCTGTTGCTTACGCTGTAAACGATTGCAATACGCGAGACAAACTTACCATGGTCCAGAATATAAGCCACGTTACTTTGTGCAACTTCATAACCCAGTTCAGCTAACATGGCGTACTTCAAAAGAGCAGTATCAATATTACCAGCGCGATATGCTTCGTGTGCCTCCATCAACATCTGGGCCACCCTACCACGCTCAGCAACGTTCTTGAAAAGCTTGAGAGTAAAAACAAAAACAGCAACTCAAATAACTGCAAGCAAATTATTTTTACTCACAATTTCAAAGAGTTATCAGTTTTCACTAATGCCAAACGCTTTCCCCACCAAGGTGAAAAATGGAGTCTTGAAAGATAGTTCTAACTCTTAAGTCTGTGGACGAAGTCCTATGCTGTGACCATTCAAATGAAACCTCTTCAGCAGTACTTACACATGGTACTATTAATTTAGTATGCGCTCTTAACTTTTGAGTCTGTGAACGAAATCCTACGGTGTTACCATTCACATTAATTCTCTTCGGCAGTATTTTCACACGAGCGCTCCTTGTTTTTTCCATCTTCATATTTAAACTAACTTGAGTTGTGGTGGAAAACAACCCCTACTTGTCAAAAATATAACCAAAATATGTTAAAAAGTGTCAGGGTTTGTGTTTCTAAGAAAGACATCAGTGGTCCAGTTACCCAAGAAATATGGAAGCAACAGGAGAGGGCAAAGAGAGAGCACCAGCAAGACATCAGATATAGAACCAACAAGACACTATCGCGGATAAGTTGCAGGTAAAATCTATTCTCAGCTGTACAGGTTGAAGGGAGATTGGATTAACCTATGAGAATAGATTTTACCTGCAACATAGAGGTCAGTATGGACTATCTGGTCCTTCTCCTTATCTCTTGGCCTGCATGACGGATGCTTTAAAACCAAGTGAGGTGAATGGGGCAGTTTTATTCCCCTCCCTTAGCTTCACAAAAAACGCTGCATTTGTCTTGCTTGGCTTGTGAAGTACCTGTCCATCACAAAGGCTACTAATCTCTTTACTCTAACATTGTAGGTGTAAATGATCCTCTGTAGTTGTACATTATATTTTGCAAACGCCACATACATGTTCATGTTCAACAGACACTAACACCTTTCCTACCTCTGTTGCAGTGTTACAAGATCTCAACACACCAGTCCCCGATGCATGCATGACAGCCAGATTGTAAAAAGCCAAAACGTGGCCTAAAATAAACAAATATAATGTAACAGCCACAATTCTCCTTGCAGACCTGTGTCTTCACAAAATTACTACATCTTAATAGGAAAGCAACTCTGGCACTCGAGACTGCCCCCTAGGTGTCTGTGGAGACTTAATTTGAAGAGGCTAACAATGTCTTGACAGTTAAAATAGGAACTGGTAAACTCTGTCTGTTTGAGAACGTTTGTTGCTTTGCTGATTTTGTTTTTTCCAGTTCACCACAAAATGTTAACTTGCTAAGTGATAGCACGGTAAAAGTCTTTTATCAACAAAATTACTCCCACACCCTTGAATAAGGGTCATTCATGAGCAATAAAACTGCGAATTTCAAACAAATGAAGTACGGGTGATGAAGTTCTTTCAGAGTGCTGAAAAAAAAAAAAAAACAAAAAAAACGGGTACCGTTCGGCAATTCATGGCTCAATCCATTCAAACTTTCACCAGTTTTGCTTATCTGCATTTCCTTGGTGCTTGTTAACAGTTTGGATCTGCTAGTATATTTCGATGTCTTTGTCACTTCTGTGACAAGTCTGTGATTGCTGAATAAATTCATTATTGACAATTTCATGGCCTAAACCCTCAAACAAAACTGAAAGCTTACCAGTCTGTGATGCCAAGTTAAAGAACTTGATAGCCATCTTGTAATCACGTCTCACACCAAGACCATCTATAATAAACAATAAAAAAGGCCAACCAGTTATGCTAGCATCTACACAACCCAAAGATTTCTGGAACAATTACAATAACAAATAGGATGGTGTTTTTGTTTATTTTTGGTCTCACTATAGTCTCTTTGACACTGAAAAGTGACTGTAAGTACGTTCAACCATTTGCTTTGGGTCTTTATTGAGGGTCCCATGGGGTTTTTCAATCCCACCACCCAACCCAAATTTTTAGGGTCTGGATGTCAGCTACCTGGGATCATTATGAAACAACTGCTGCAGGTCAGTGAATATAGTCTGCCTCTCCTCTTTCTTCGCAACTAGGGACACGATGAGGATTGAAAAGAGATGGCCATATTCACAGGCTAATTGCCCAAGCAGCAAGGAGCGAAGGGAAATGTCTGTATTGGTAGGCTTCAGTAATAATTGCATTTCAAAATGTGAGTGGTCTCTTATTTTTTTCTTAAGTTCCTGGGGGAGAACATGTAGCACTCAAGCAAGTGTAAGTCTCTGTCTAATCCCTCCAGTCATGTAAGTGGGAATTTTTTCTTTCTTATGAATTTCCATAGACTACGCAAAAAAAAGAGGGGCAGTTGGTAGTCTAAGTGTATTTTGATCCTCACTGTGCTGGTAACAGTTAATTAAACACAATGTTAGTAAACTTACGGTAATACATGGTACCCATCTGAAGATGTCCATCAACCCAGCCCTGTTCAGCAGCCATCTTGAAGTACTGAAAGGCTTTCTCATAATTCTACACAGCATCAGAAAAAGAAAACATTCCAGTTTAACTGATAATTAGTTTACAACACCAGATAAACAGAGCAGTCATCAGGAAAAGTTTTGGCTACCTTCTCAACTCCTTTGCCAAACATATACATCAAGCCAAGCCCACTTTGGCCAATGGCATTTCCCTGTAATTAGAATAACAATATATCAATTCAATTAAACAATCAGCATTTAGTAAAAGAAGCCACATGCTAAGAAAGGGTGCAAAGAAAGTCAGTTTTACAGCTTGCCACTTGGACAAGTTGTAGCTAACATGTACTAGCCCAAGAGTCATTTTAACAACAGAAGTCACTAGCCCCATGGCAAAATCCACCAGCCCCGGGCTAACGGACACCATTTTCTTTGCACACTGCTCAGAACTAAGAAATTTCAAAGCTACTCTAACACTTTTAAAACAGTACCCTGCCTCAGTCATACTGACAAGTAAAAATAATTAAGTGATTCTTACGTTATCTGCTGCCTTTTTAAACCAGTTAAATGCCGTCTTATTGTCTTGTTTAACTGCGGTGCTTCCCTCAGAATACATCTGTTAACAAAAACAGGTTCCAGCCATTAATCCTGTCACATTAAATATGGACACAATTCAGAAACTACCAAAACATATTTTCAGTTCTAAAACCAGAGATTTGACCAAGTTGCTTAAAGAATAGTGTACCTTGCCTAAGTAGGCCATGGCATTTGAATTTCCTGCATCAGCTGCCATCTGGAGGTACCTAAAAGCTCGCTATAGATAAATACCATAAAATAATGTTACCAATAAATGCATGGTTGCCTTAAAAATTTCTCTATTGCATTAAAAAATATAATGGTTAGTCACTCGTTTCATGAACGTAACATTGACAACCCCAAATTATTATTCACAAGCAAACAAGTCAAGTGGGGCTTGAGGCTTGATAATGCCGGGGTCAGGGAAAGTTCGAAATATGACAAAATACCTTACTTGGACCATTTAGTTGTTATTAAGATCCCTGATGTTACTGAAGGATGACTTAAAACATTTACAAATTATTAAAATTAAAAGAAAAGCTTCTCTTTTTTATGATTGGCTACTTTCCTTAGACAACAAACTTCTTCATGGCTTAAAAATAACCTTGTTATAACCATCACAATCCTCAATACAATGACAGGCAAAATAATATCATATTCAACTATACTTACAGCATGGTCCATGTCAACTCCACGTCCACCCTGATAATGTAACTGACCAAGACCAACCTAATGTGGGGAAAAGGAGGAAGCAAATAATAACAGTAACAGTTACATTTGTTTAGAGAGACTTGAAAACTTCCGGTGATGTGACAAATTAACATCACTAATTTTTCATTTATCATGTAGAAAAATTTAAAGATCTTTAAAAAAGGCTTTCGAGTCAAATGAAGGGTTCACACAGATTTTAGCATACAACATTCAAGATTTTTTCCAGACTTTTTTTTGCCAAAACAGTTTCTGTCATTCTTTTTTTCAGACTCAAGGTTATCAATAGGTGATCAATAGGGACTAAAAACACAGGGACAAAGCTTTTTTCATTATGTGCTGCAACCGTATGGGCGAGACTGAGTATGATTTGCCCAAAAAGAAATTTATTTCACTAGTCTTATAAAGCACTTGTTGTAGCTTTAAAAAATATATTCAACACTTTGTACCATTTTTCCAGACTTCATCTCATTTTCCAGACTTCTTCCAGGTCTGGAAAATTGCGGGGCAAATTTCAAGACTATATGAACCCTGCAAATGTGACGTGCATTATATATACAGCGTACAAAGAAAGTACTGTCCGATAGCTTAGGGTTAGCGGATTTTCCTATCGGGCTAGGGCTTTTGTTCTTAGCTTGCCCGATGGGCAAGTGATTTTTTTTGAGAATTCAAATTACAGAAGACTGTGTATTCAAACCTGCTCATCAAAAAGCTTCTAGGGCTAGTTAAAGTGATGTTTGGGCTAGTACATGCTAGCTACAGCTAGCCCGAATGGCAAGCTCTAAAACTGACTTTCTTTGCACCCTGATATACCACATATTTTTGTACCCGGCCACATACTTCAAACAGTGTATGCAAGGAATTTGGAGTTTTAATAATTATATTCTATTTTCAGAGCAAGGTTGGAGTTGAATGTTATCCCTGCACAAGGTCCACAAATGTTTACAAAAAAAGTATTTACCTGTGCCTGGACATCCCCCTTATCAGCAAGAAACTGGTAATACTGGATAAGATCCTCATCAAGAACAGCACTGCTGCCACCCTATGGATAAACACAATAGTGAGTTAATGTTTTTTACAAAATACTTCTGGCAGGAGCAAAGGGCTCCTGGAAGGGCAATTTTCTATCCTTCCAGAATCTGCTGCACAATTACCAAGTTTATCAATCAAACTGAAAGCTAAATGGATTCAGAACTGCATAATCTGCATATTGACCTGAAATAACCTGATCCATAGATGTTACACGTCAAAGTAAAATCCAGGTTAAAATTTTTTTGACCTAGCAGGTTGTTTCTCAATCTTCTATGTCTCTAGCCCTACTTTGTGAATAATTAGGGTTAGCAGACAAAAGAAAGTGAGAATTATCAACCCAGGTTAAAAAATTTTCACCTGAAATTTATTTTGACTTGTAACATAGACAAGGGGTTAAGCAATGCCTTTGTTACAGGTCAAATTTGATTTCAGGTTAATTTTGATTTAACCAGGTTGATTCTCAATTTCCAATGTCTCCTACACCTAAAAAAACAATGGAAATTAGGAAGCAACCTAGGTAAAAAATTTTTAACCTGAAATCAAATTTAACCGGTAACATCTTCATGTATGGGAAGCTAGTAAACTAAAAAGGTGAGCTAGTATGCAGATTCATTTGCAGGGCTGACTAGAGGATCCTGTTTACTGAAGGCTAGGTACGTAAGAGCAGAGTGTATGACTTTTCTTAAGCCCTGGGCCCAGTTGTTCAACTTTTCCCAGGTTTCTTTTTCTGTTGTTCAAAAGCATTTTCTCAGATAATTTTCTCTGTTATTTTTGAGAGCATCCAATCATCAACTTGTTGACGAAAAGAATTATTAAACAGAATTTTCTCAGTGTTTAAGCTTTTATATCTAACTTCAAATTATGCACTAACCCTGGGTTATCTTAACCCAGCTTTGAACAACCCGCCCTTGAGGAGTTAACAACAGAAAATGTAATAATATCAGGTCACATTAATGTATTCATACCTGCTCTTCTTCATCTATTAGTCGTATTCGCTGGATAGCAGCTCCACCAGTCAAGGATACATCCTCAGCAACTACAAAAATCAGCAAAGTCAAAAAGTCTTGCAAAATTTGTAAGATGACATAGTGGCATAATGTTCTTTCAAAATTAATGTTTTCCATATGATTACGAGCCTGAGTTTGGAAAGGAAAGTACATTTTAAGCCAATTGACTGAGAAAAAATTTCAGTAAGATAACATTTTCATATATAGTTTGTACACATATGCATGCTGTGACTGGTCAATTTTGCATGCCAATAACATATATTCTACTGCACATACAGCTTGCTAAACTAGAAAGTTTCTCTTCAGAGATATAAAAAAATATCCTATGAACCTCAATTTCTCGATCTGTACAGTAAGTTACGGATCCTCCTTTTTTCCTGTTGATTTATGCCCCAGCAAGAAGAAAAAACTTGGTCTGAGTTACATAGTATAAAATTGGTTAGTAAGATGTAAAAATTCAAATTTGTCACTCTTTTCAAGTTGAAGTACTGTTATTTTACAATCTTCAGTTCATATTCAAGAACTGATCAGATATTTGAGACAAAAGAAATAAATTATCAATAAAGCACAGTAAACAGCAGGGCAGCACAGTACTAACTGGACAGATGATAACTGTCATCAAGTTGTGAAACCTACCTTGGTTTGCAACTTTGCGGTAATAGGTGAGTGCAGATTCACAAAATGAAGCAACTCCTATGCCAGCCCAGTAGCGATAACCCTGTGTAGCACATCATGTAAAACAAGGGATGATTTGTCTGTTAGCTGCTACTTGTGACAAAAATTAATACTATGTGAATATAGCTAAGGGTCTGTTTATATGGATGAGCTAACCCAACTCACCACCACTTCACTGGGCTGGCTCAGCTCATACCTTGTTTCCCCATAAAATTTTCATTTCATTTTTAAAATGTATACGTGAGACCTTGATTCAAGCAGTTGACATCTCATTAGGCTGATTTAGCAACAGAACCGGAACGTCATTTGACAACAGGAAAGCGTGCGGAAAGGACTAAACTCGACTTCCGGTACCCAATTGACCGCTCTGCCATTGGTCAAGCCAGTTGTTTGATTTGCGCACGTAGTCGTCAACTGACAGTCCCGTTCTGTTGCTAAAACAGCCTATTAAGTGGACCATCCCACCATTTCATGTAAAAAAAACAAAGTGAAAAATAATATTAGGAAACAAAGCATGAACAAGCTACAGCTACCAGCTACAGGCCCTTAAATTTGCCTTCCGCTGGCACAAGAAGGAGTTGCCAAGCATTTTTCAGAATTATTTCCAAGATGCTGATCAAGTAGGTAATTAAAATACATGATATGCCCCAAAAAAGAACTTTTATAAATGACGTCAAGAACAAATATTGGAAAACAATCAATCCAATCCATAGCGTTGACCTCTGGAAAGATCTTCCCCTTCATTTCAAAGACCTCCCAAATTATGCCTTCCCACGCTTACTAAAACAACACCTACTGACTAGACAATTTGAAAGTTGACCATTGTTCTTTTCCATCTCCACATAGTGTATAATGTGTGCATTATTTACTTACTTATTTTGTTTTGTTTTGTTGAGTTTTTTGCTACTATTCTACCTGTCACCACTGTGTAAAAAATATCATTTTATAGCTAGGTGCTAACATGAAAACGTATGTTCATTTAGCTCTTAGACATCTTTGTTATAATAATGCATAATTTTATGTAACAATTTCTTCTTTTCTTTTCTTTTGATTAGCTATGAAAACATGTACAATTCCCTATACAGATGTAATAATAATAAAGGAACTTGTTGTTGTTATTGTTGAACCAAGCCAGCCTGGGAAGGTATGCCAGCTGGGCTAACCAGGATGGCTAACCTCATATAAATAGACAGGTCCTGGGAATGTTGTGAGATGCCATTTATAATACTAAAATGATTTATTATTACCAAAGCCATCTGTCCTTTGACATTTCCACCAAGTGCAGCAAACATATAATACACCAGAGCTTTTGCTTGACTTGAATTCACACCAATACCAGTGGCATAAAGAAATCCTAAAGTCTAGGACCAAATAACGTATCAAGTATTAGTGATAATGAAGAAATCTTCAGTAAAATAATTTTCCTGTCACTATATACTCACGGCAGTCACTGGTAGCAGGTAGCCAGCTTTTTGAGCTGACTACTGCAGTAAAATCAGCTGGCTACTCCAAGTTTGCAAATAAGTCACATTTAACAAATAACGTTATTAAATATTATTAAAGGAGGATTTGTGGGATAAATGACCAGCTACATTTCCTGAGAGACCAGCCCCTTAAAACCTTCTTGACAGCCCTTTCTAGCACATTTCTGCCTTCTATGTGCAGGCATTAGCAGTTTTTTGTATAAAGTTTAATTCATCTCAAGTATAATTTTTATAAATTAGAATTCTAAAGTATAATTTTGTAGATTTTTTTAGTACATTTTCATATTTTAAGTTTTGTATCAATTATTGTATTTGTAAATTCATGCAATTCAGTCTTGGTGGGCTGCCATATGATTTGAATTAAAGCTATCTATCTATCTAAAGCTATTTATCTATCTATCTATCTATCTATCTATCTATCTATCTATCTATCTATCTATCTATCTATCTATCTATCTATCTATCTATCTATCTATCTATCTATCTATCTATCTATCTATCTATCTATCTATCTATCTATCTATCTATCTATCTATCTATCTATCTATCTATCTATCTATCTATCTATCTATCTATCTATCTATCTATCTATCTATCTATCTATCTATCTATCTATCTATCTATCTATCTATCTATCTATCTATCTATCTATCTATCTATCTATCTATCTATCTATCTATCTATCTATCTATCTATCTATCTATCTATCTATCTATCTATCTATCTATCTATCTATCTATCTATCTATCTATCTATCTATCTATCTATCTATCTATCTATCTATCTATCTATCTATCTATCTATCTATCTATCTATCTATCTATCTATCTATCTATCTATCTATCTATCTATCTATCTATCTATCTATCTATCTATCTATCTATCTATCTATCTATCTATCTATCTATCTATCTATCTATCTATCTATCTATCTATCTATCTATCTATCTATCTATCTATCTATCTATCTATCTATCTATCTATCTATCTATCTATCTATCTATCTATCTATCTATCTATCTATCTATCTATCTATCTATCTATCTATCTATCTATCTATCTATCTATCTATCTATCTATCTATCTATCTATCTATCTATCTATCTATCTATCTATCTATCTATCTATCTATCTATCTATCTATCTATCTATCTATCTATCTATCTATCTATCTATCTATCTATCTATCTATCTATCTATCTATCTATCTATCTATCTATCTATCTATCTATCTATCTATCTATCTATCTATCTATCTATCTATCTATCTATCTATCTTTCTATCTATCTATCTATCTGATACTAGACTCTTTATCTATCTAACAATAATATAACTACTGTTATTGTACTACCATTTAACTACCTGTTGTCCAACCGCAGATCCTTTTCCTGCAATTTCTTCCAACATTTTTACAGCTTTAGTAATGTTGCGAGGCAGATGATCTCCAAACTGTAAAAGAAAGATACCATAAGAGAAGGCCTGAATAAAGCTCGTCATAACTGTTCCATTGTTTTGATGTGCCAATTTTTAAACTATGACATCTTTACCTATATATTTGCAGACATTTTAAACATTTGCGGGAGGTTTTTACCGAAAGATTCATTCACAGAGGCTTTCAGTATAAACAGCTACATCAATGTTCACAAAGTTTGAACAAAATGATGTTTCTATTGCTAGAACAATACACTTAAAATAAACATAATTCAATGAGCCACTGGAATACTGCAGGTGTTCAGAGCCGCTGAAATATGTGGAAGTTTGAGACAATAATTGTCTAGTAATCATTCGAGTTAAATCAAGACACAGTTCTGGCAATTCAGGACAGAATACCCATCAGAACAGCGCGGGCACCCAGTCTTAAAGTAGCCCTAATCTCCAAATTCCAATTTGATCTGGGATAGTAGACAAAGAACCCATTTGTACTATTATTTTGTAAGATTTTGTCATGTTACTGTCTACGGAAAATAAATTTTTTATAAGCACATACCAGGTAGGCTAAAGCAACAAGTTCTTGAGCTTTGGTGTAATTGTGCAGAAATGCAGCTTCTTCCAGCAAACTGTAGGCTCTGAAAAGAAAAACATCCACAAAGAATATTTAGGAAATTTGTGATATAGATATTTCTACTTTAATATGAAGTGTTAATGATGCCGCAAACCTTAAATATTACAGCATATTGAGAAACTAAATGGGACTTGCATGAGACAAATTTTGAAATACACATATAATTATTTTTGATCTGGAGAGTTTGAACAAGTAAAATGAGCTTGTTACTTCCTGCAGGCATGCACACAAATTTCTTTTCAGCAGCTTTACTCTTCAGTTGTCATGCAATAGTTTCTGATTCAAATCCTGTGCGCGTGTGTAGTATAACTGTATGTTGTAGCGAACTATTCATTTGGCAATTTTATCTGAGGAGTGCCGCACATGCCGTACTAACAAGTAGTAAAATGCCAAGTTGGATCTTACGTTGATATCACCTAGACTACAATTTTTTTCTGGTCTATTTGTTAGAACTCTCAGATAACAGACATTTGCAATGATTAGAATTATACATAATAAGTGCTGTGTACATACTTTTTGTAGTTAGGTTTTGTTTGATTTAGAAAAGATGTGGCATCTTGATATAGCAACTGGCCAACTTCCTCTAAAAAGGACCAGAAAAATAAATCAGGGCATCTGAAGTAAACTTGAAAACAACTATGATTAACACATTGAACAATAATAATCATCTGGCTCCGCTGTGTAACAAGCCATTAAGTTCCTGTATTGATACAATATCATACCATTGGAGAACTCCCATTAACAAAGTTTATTAAGTGAGTTACCCAAGACAGCTCTGTCATTAAAGGCTGGCCAACTCATTTAAAAAACACAAGAGTGTCTGCCTTAGAAA
This sequence comes from Porites cylindrica, assembly GCA_964035525.1. NCBI lineage: Eukaryota > Metazoa > Cnidaria > Anthozoa > Scleractinia > Poritidae > Porites > Porites cylindrica. Next base: position 9,462,517 of record OZ037782.1, on the reverse strand, counting down.
ATTATACCTTATCTACTGTCAGCTAGAACAACAAAATGAAATAAATTTTTGTCTTGCTGATGAAGCAACATACTTCATGTAAAAAAGTTCTTCTTTCTTTTGTTTTTATTTTTTTTACCTGCTACCTAGAACCTAAATTGTTCAGGGAGCTAACAAGAAAACCAACTGGTTCATTTAGCTTCCTAGCTTGCACATTATTTTCATGAAACTTAATAAATCTTCTATTGTAAATAAATCTACTAAATTATAATATCAACTATATACTTTGACAAAAGCATAATAAAGATTATTCCATTATTCTATATTCTATTGGCTTGGCTGCATGACAGGCACAAAAAGGCTAAAGGGGAGGGAGAGGGGGAGAAAAGTGATTCCCCTCTGTATTTTTCTCCTTCCTCACCCTCCCCTTTTGACGGCTACCACACTGCCAAAAGGTTGGCACCAAAAGATTTTTTCATACACTGTATTAGAAAATAGTATGCTGGCTGTATTGAAAAGACCAGCTTGGAAAGTTTGAATCCCCACTACTCTTTTCATTTCCCCACATACTTAAAAATGACATCCCTCCAAGCAGACAAGTAGCACCAGAGAACTGATCAAACCATTATAGAATAAAACCTAACCTTTCAGTTCCTTGTTTTCTTTCTTGATTTCTTGGTTTTCCTCTTCAAAAGATAAACAGAAATTCACAATTACATTTTTACTATAATATGCAATAACAGTGCATAATTTAATGAGGAAAACTCATGGAAATACAAATGATTTATTACTGAGGCTTAACTAACAAAAAATATCCCCCACTAATGGAAGCACTCGTGAGCAAGCTAGTTCTGCTTTAAAAGTGGTACCATCTGCATAACATTGTATGTAAATGTACAAACCATGCATCTACATGTAATTCATTTTATTCTGAAGAGCAGTGATGGGATGAGGGTCATGATGAAAACAAAATAAAAGACGTACAGGTAAAAGGTACACTAAATAAGCAGACAGTTGCCAATTTTGCCGCATCCAGCAATCAGAAATATTTGCTGCCTACTTGACCCTTACATGTATATTAAAAAAATGCACTTTTACTTCAGTGCCTGCTATGCTAGTCATCCTGCATACTGTCAGTGCTCGAAAAAAAACTTTAATTCCAAGTAGCTCTTTGTCATGCTTCCAAAAACAACAACAACAACATATCAAAAGCGCAATGACAAGCAACTAGAAAACAAGTTACAGTGTAACAGAACCCAAGGGGATTTGAACAGAAATAAAGTAACAAAAAAAAAAAAGAAATAAAACCTTTCAGCTGCTTAATCTCTTCTTGTAAGTCCTCTTTTATTTTACTGACATCTTCATCACTAAGTTCTTCAGCTTCATCCAAAGGCTTCTCACTCATTTTCCATGATTCAATACTATCAGGGTCCTCATAAAAATCTTCTATTTCATCATCATCTACTTCATCGTCAAAGCCCTCATCATAAGAATCAATATCATCATAATCATCACTGTCCCATTCATCCATAGCATTACGTTCAGTAACCTTCTTTCGACCGCGTCCTTTCTTTGCTTTTGCCTTTGCTTTCGATTTCTTATCATACTGACCTGTTTTCACTTCCTCTCCTCTCCTTTCTTCTCCAGCCTGTATTTTACCACCATCTTCCTGATCTTTTTTATTTAAAGTTTCTGTTGGCTGTTGTTGTTGTTGATCATCAATGGACTTCTCTGCCATATCAGCTTCTTCAACTTTCTGATTGTCTTTATTACTAGAATCGTCATTACCTGGCTTTTTCTCACCAGAATCACTATTTTCAGCTGTCTCTATGTAATCACTTTGCTTACTAGACTCCAAAATTTCACTGGATTTAGAAACGTCCTCTTTCTGTTTTTCATCAACAACATGTACAGATGAAAATTCAGCACCATCTACATCCTCAATATTTTGTACAGGGTCACCAGGAGGAACTTCATGACTGTTTTCTCCTTCCATCCCTTTTCCTGTATCTTTAATATCTTTTTCATTTAAGTCCCTCTCTTGATTAGCCTCTTCAATATCTGCTTTTGCAGCATGTTTTTCAGACTGCTCAACAATTTGTTTAACTTCTTCTACAAGCTCTTCTCTCCATGATTGCGGATTATCATCTGTCTCTTTGTTCAATTTTTGTTCAGTTGTTTGTTCATTGTGTTGCACTGCCTCCTTACTGTCCACCTCCTAAAAGTCAAGATTAAGTATCAGATTCAATCTTTGTGAGACCAGCTAGTATTTCTTATAGATCAGCACTAGTAACTGTGACTGATACAGCTAAAGTTGCAACTAAAGATTTAACTTTTATGACTTAAATTTATGAAGAGGCCCTGTTCACACTACGAAAATATTTTAAAACTGTGAAAGGTTTGAAGCCAAGAGTCATTTCAAAAGTAGGTTGAGTTTGATCGTCCAGGTCAACGTAGTCCTGAATAAGACTGTTGTTGTTGACAGTGACTGACGTTTCGACAACCTGTGCGATAGTCATCTTCAGAGTCAACCACACAGGTTGTCGAAACGTCAGTCACTGTCAACAACAACAGTCCTATTCAGGACTACGTTCACCTGGAGGATCAAACTCAACCTACTTTTGAAAACATTTTAGCTACCAATTTTTCGTTTTTGTAACCTTGTTTGCAGCTGAGGCACCTAAAAGCTTTCGTGTAACCAAAAACGTCAAACCCAATAAAGGATGGCTGTCAAGGAACAAAGGATTTTGTCACCCGACAATAAATTCTAGGCCTCCAAATTTCTTGACGGCATCATTGAAGTTTGAAGACACTTGAGAAAATTTTGGTAGGTGAAAAAATTGTTTGCACTAGAAATGGCTTCCTGTTGACATTTTTTTTTTGCAAAACAAACAAACTCTTGCATAGTGTGAACTGAGCCTCAGTTATAATATTGACAGTTATTGGTGTTGGTTAAGTTGTTATCCCTAAGTTTTGCATTAGGCAGTGCAATTGAGACTGCGAGCTGCAAAGGGGCCTATCCAAAATTAAAATTGGGTCCAGAGATGCCTTATTCTGCAAATAAAATGCTCCCCTCAAAGATCAGTTATTCCACTCAAAAAGTCTGCCAACAGAATTTATCTTATCCTGCTGGGAGGTGGGGGGGGGGGGGGGAAGGGGATTTGCACCTTTCTCCTGGAAAAATGACAAATGCCTGGTGGCAAGAGGGGGAGGGTATGTTTGGAAGGGACTAGGTCATTACCTGCATGTATAATAACTAAGTCTTTGTTTTATGCAACGAAAAACAAGCAAATGTTTGGAAGTAAATCGAGTGTGATCAGATAAGGCTGAAGGATTATTACCTCTTGTGGAGCAGTGGGGACACTTTCACTTGGAGAATTTTCAACCTTTGGTGAATCCTCGCCTAAGGAAACAATCAAACTCTGAGTTACTTGCGATAAATAAGTACCATAAAGTGTAGCCCTTGAAGTTTTCAGGATGCTATAACCATAAACATGCATGTCAACAAACGCATACTTACCGAAGGCCGTCTCTGTACAAATTGTTATAAACAAACCATAGACTGTCAGACTACTCCATAAAAATCTCTGTGATAGTTTGCGATTCATGATACTTCTTTCTACCGGTTGGTGTGAATAAATATAATTTTAAACGACATAAAACAATTTTAAAAGCGTATCAGAATGTAACGTTAGCTAACTACAAGGCAAATACGTGTTTTGACCTCATTTCGTTCCTTCATACACAAACAGTGAACCAAGCGATGCCACGTAAGGTCGCTAACACGCATGTGCAAACTCGGGCTTTTCAGTTAGTTTTCGTGAAAGAAGCCGAGTGATCTCCGAACATAGTTATCCAATCAGAGATAATACGAAGATAATACGAGGATTCGCTGCTAACTATAGTGGAGTCATCGTCACGTGCTGTTCAGTGGTCATTCCCCTGGTAATCATATGACAATGGCGGAGCTTTCGGCGCTAGCCGGTGCAAGGTGAAATAAGGTAACGAAGCAAGAGTTCTCCAGCAAAGTCAGAAAATGAAAAGAGGATTATGTCAAACTATGTGGAAACTTGTTCAAAGGCAAACGTACACGTGTTTGTCCTCGCGTCATGGAATATGGCTGTGCATCGGTGGACTTTTATTGACTTTGATTTCTGCTTTCCAGTTTGGAGAAATTGTTCTCGAATGGAGCATGCAGAAATATGCGGTCACTTTTAACACGTATCACGACAATATCCTTGGGAATTCCTACCAGAACAGATTGTGTCTTCCGATACCGATTGACGTTGTTTACACGTGGGTAAACGGAAGCGATCCCAAGCTGCTAGCAGACTTAGAGAAACTCAAATTGGAAATAGAGCTAGAACAAAATAGAACAACTTTGAAAGAAATAGAGCGACTCAAAACCGAAACTAATGCCACCGAGAGTGAAATTGCAGATATGCTTTTAAAGAAGTCTCTGGAGAAAGAGAAAAAAGCGAAAGGAGACACGAAGAAGGACGGTGGAGCCCTAGGGAATTCTCACTGTCCTTTTGAAAATTGTGTGTCAGCTTTTTGCGTCGTTGTCGAGGAAGGTCTCCCTAGTGATTTACAGCTATCTAAAATACGCGAACTAGACGCATCATTTTCAAAATTAACTAATTTCTACAACGTGACCTCCTCTGGTTCATCAAAAGAGCTTATCAGTGTAATCCAATTCCCTGGAAAAAGCGAGACCAATGAAGCCTTAAAAGTTAAAATCAAATGGCAGAATAGAAGTTTGCGAAGCAAAGAAGGGTATTTCACCAGTGACGCAACCAGACCAACTGCGGTTAACAGAGGAACAGAAATCATGATTTTAGATCTGAAGGGTAACAGTGAAGTGGAAAAAGTGAAGAAAGAATTTAAAGAGCGTTTTGGAGATAAACTCCTTAACGTTGTTTTTCATGCTGAGAAGCTCATAGGTGTGGCATATTTCTCAGATACGACATCAGCTTCTTCTGCCCTAAAATTGAAATTGACAATTAATGGAAAAGCTGCAAAGTTAGCTCCTGCCTTGTTAATATGGGCACCATTTAATTCTGTTCTTGTTGCTGGTGATGATTCAAAAGAAGACGCTGACATTTCAGCAAGTCGTTTTGCAGACAACGAAGAACTGAAATATTCTCTCCGTTCTGTTGAAAAGCATGCACCATGGGTCAGGAATATTTTTATTGTTACAAATGGTCAAATACCCTCCTGGCTTGATATGGACAATCCAAGACTCAAGATAGTCACTCATGAAGAGCTATTTTTGAACAAGAGTCACCTACCAACCTTCAGCTCTCCAGCTATAGAATCTCACCTGCATAAAATCCCTGGCCTTTCTCAGAAGTTTATTTATCTTAATGATGATGTCATGTTTGCTGATGATGTTTGGCCAGATGACTTCTACACCCATGCAAATGGCCAAAAGCTCTACCTCACATGGCCTGTCCCAAACTGTAATGAGGGGTGTCCCTCCTCCTGGGTAAACGACAAATATTGTGACAAAGCTTGCAATGTGTCAGAATGCGACTGGGATGGTGGAGACTGTATCGGTGTTAAACGCAAGACACAGTGGAACTATCAAGGTTGGCAGAGTCAGCACTCTAGTTATCGCATCCAGTTTTGCTCTCCAGGTTGTGCAGACACCTGGGTAGGTGATCGCTATTGTGATGTTGCTTGTAATGTTGCAAATTGTGGTTATGATGCTGGTGACTGTGGAATTTCCCAGTTCCACGAGTTGTATCATATTGACATTGATCAAAACACTCAGACAGTTAAATTACCTCAAGGTGTATCTGTGCTGTATTTTAATATTTCAAAACCTTTTGGCACAGGGAAGGTCACTTCGGGGGACTACACAGAGACACAGTGTGTGCGATCTGCAACTGTGGCACAGAAGTTTAAAGTTTTTACCTTGACATTGCGAGAAAACTGTACCTCACCAAATGTCAGGTTCAATATTGAAGGATTTAGTGACCAGAATGAAACAAACAAGGTGGCTACTATATTCAATGTGTCTTTTGACACAAGAGCAGTTGAGGGTAGTAAGTCAGTTCATACTGCAACACCAGCACCCACCAAAGTTTTGACAACTGAAGTCCCAGCAACAACGCCATCTGTAAACAAAGTACGACAAAACATACCTATAACTGTCTATCCAATAAGGATTCAGAATGCTAATCAGTCACTCAATTATTGGGTCGTTGCCAATGCGTCTACCCACCATAAGCCAACATGGCAACCATTACCAGAGAAAGTGTACAGCATACCATTGCTTTCAAATGATACAGTTCTACCAGAGTATGTTCAAAATCAGTTAGCACATATAGAGAGGGAGTATGAAGATGGTGACTTGACTCAGAAGGGCTATGCAAGAAAGAAAGCAAAGATTTTGCATGACTTCTTGAATTTGCCAGCAACTGAACGAGCTCCTGTGGTTGTTGCTATGTTGCGTACACCTTTATTTGAAGCTGAAAAAAACCCCACTGTTCCTGCCAAGTTGCATGTCAACCACAAAGTGAGTAGATTACCATAAATTCTCTATTAAGCCCCCCCCTCTCAAATAATCCCCCTCCCTTTAATACCCCCCCCCCATTTCAGGAGAAGAAAGCTGATAAGCCCCCCCTCTCTATTAAGCCCCCCTCCCCCCTCCCCTCCCCTAATTATTCGTCACAAATAAATGATAGACTATATTAATCACTCACAACTGTAAAACTTTGTGTGGACTGATCCAGGATGGTTTATTTACGAACTGGAAGTTCGGATTTGATTCTGATCCTCGGCTACATAACCTAAAACTTCCCCCCTCTCAAATAGCCCCCCATCTCTATATTAAGGCTGGCCCCCTCAAATGGGCTTGAAATAAATAAGGCCACTGGGGGGCTTAAGAGAGGATTTAAGGTATTGTTTTTTTGAGTTCATTGTATTATAATTACAAGTATTTTTTACAATTTTCTGCAGCTGGTCTGCACTATGAAGGAATTAGAAGGACAGCTATTTATCAGTTGATTTAGCAACCCTGACCTGTAATATGTTGCATGTCACAAGAATGGAGGGCAAAACAACAACTTGAAACAAAAAACATCTTATGACTGTCATGTGTTCATATTATGCCCCTGGACTTATAATGGTCCTTTCATCAGAGCCAAAACTGACTCAGTCTATAATCAAAAGGAGGCATGAATATTAGTAGTCATTGATGTGTTCGTCTTAAACCCTGTCAATAAAATCAAAAAAATATTGTATATCAAGACTTTCTTGTCAGGGTCTGTTTTTGAGCTAATATTATTTTAGGTAAGATAATAATTATGAAGAAAAGAGAAGGTGCGAAGGATAAAAAGATGACTAAAATGGGTTGGTTGATTGACTTGAGGGCTGATTTACATGTGTAGCCCCTGTGTGCTTGTTCTTTGGACTTGTCACAGGGCCTGGGTAGGGTAAATTCTGACAATTTTAAGGGATGTAGCCTTGGAACAGTAACAATAGGCAGATGAAAATAATAGAAACAAACAACACAAGCCTGGATTAAAAAGAAGGTAGAAAGAAAAAAGCCATAGATAGAATACTAACTACGAAAATGTCTTTCTTAAATACATGGCAAAGAGTTATTAAATCCACGCTAGATAACTTATGTTTTCCCGTCTACATTGGCCTCTGTCATGCATCTCTCTCCTGGTGATAAAGATGATCAACTGAGAGAGGAGCAGAGAAGAGATGAGGGAGCATATTAAACAGGAGTGGCACCAATACTTGATGATCATGCGTGTCACTAGCAATTCCTAGAGTAAATTTTACTAAATTATAGAGCATTTTTACCTGACGTCACAGCAGGCATGCTGGTGTTCCAAAGTAATTCTGTGGGAGTTAAACTCTTTTCTTAATATGTAAAAGCTTTCTTTTGTTCCAATAAATTTGAATAGATGCTGGCTACGTGAGTGAAAATGCTCTGTAGTAAGAACACTGTATATTGTCATGTGAATTTTTATGAATTCCTTTCCCTTTCAGGATGAGAAAACTGTTACAGATGCGGAAAGAAATTCTACCTCTTCTGAGTCTGTTGATACCAAATCACATCAAAGGAAGCTGCTGTCCTTAGAACTCCCAGAAACAGAAGCTATCATTAGTGATTTAAACAACCAAGGAGACTTCACTGTAAATCTTAACGAAGCTGGAGCATTTCAAGATGGTTTTGACAATAATTTAGACAGAACTGCCATTTCAACGGACGATCTTATTTTGGCAGACTGGATTGCCAATACCAAACAGAAACAGTTGTCATTGAAAAGCGACCAGTCAGAAAGTCTTGAGCAATGGAACAGTCGTTATGGTGACTGGCATCCTCTAAAGCAGCCTAGTGCAACAAGTTTTCTTCCTTGGGAGAGGCTTGGAACCTTTCAACAGCTTCAAAAATCATTGGAAAGATGGAAGCGTTCACAAGAATTTGCCAACTATCAGCTCCCCAGCAGAAAATTAATGGACACTTTTGCAGACTCATTGCTTCATGTGCATCGAATTTACAATCGCAAGTTTGGTTACATGGGACGTAAGGTTCCTGCTCATATGCCCCACATGATTGACAGAAAAGTCATGGAAGAATTACAGCATATGCTTCCAGAGGAATTTGACAAAACTTCCTCGCATAAACTTCGCAGCCCGGATGACATGCAATTTGCCTTTTCTTATTATTACTTTGTGGTCGGTCAGAAAAAAACACCCAATGTTAGTGAGTTCTTTGCTGAAGTGGATGCAGATCATTCAGGTTTGAATTTTTGTTTTTCATTTTTAGGGGACAGTATTATTATTTTTATTATTTGTTTTTGCTATTGTTGTTTTGTTTGTTTGATTTTTTATTTCATAAAACACATCAAATTCAATGTGAGGTCTGCATACATGGTAGGCAAAGTTTTGTAACATAATTTTACTGTTCTGCAGATGTACAAAGCATTCTTATACCTTCCTTAGAATTATTTTTTTGGGACCCCCTTCCTTTTAACGTGCATTGCAGATATAATCTAACTCAGGCTAGTAACATCTGCAAAGCAGCACCAAGATCCTTGTTCTGGTCCCCCAGTGGACTTAATGAGTTACTGAAGGAAGGTTTTGAATTGCTCTTCAACCTGATTGCCAAATCGACAATGGCTTTTTTAACAGGCCAACCACAGCATGTACTCAAATCCTGCTTGGGGCACCAGAACAAGGGTTTGGCGCTGGCTCACAAACTGACTTTACCAGACATTCAGTTTCATCTGTGGTGCAAGCTACCTCGACCCTACCTACACTTTCCAACCATGGATGGATCCTAAGCCCTGTTCTCTCTACAAATACTTCACTCTGCTCTTCAAACACCCAATCATAATATTACAGACAATTCACTTCTACATTGGTGTCCATTTATTAGTTTTAACCGTAGCTATCTCCCTTGGAGATTTTGTAGTGTGAGTATTTTCTTGGACTGCAAATTCATCCTCCCTACTTCCCTTCCCCCACCTTACCTCAGACACTGTGCAAATGTTTTGTCTGAAATATTTCTTAGAGATTCTCACAAAGTATGAGCTAAGATGGAATATTTTTACTAAGAATTTGATTTGAAATACAAGTTCTGCAGGATCTGCAGCATCTTCAAGATCTATAGGATGTACCGTACAGGATCTGTCTGACGCATAAGCTCTGCAGGATCTACAAGATCTATAGGATCTACAGGATTTCATACCACAGGTCTCATGTACCTAGCCAGCCTTCGATTGAATGGCCCTTCTGTTGTACAATGTAGCTTAGTATAAAAATGTTACATGTACTTCATCCTTTATTTGTGTATTTTCAGGAGTACTATCCGAAAGAGAGCTGCGCACGTTGGCAACCCGGCTCTACACACTTCCATTGGATCTCAGTGACCTAAACTCCTTAGAACAAACACTGATGAATTGTAGTAACGGTTCGGCACCCCAGTTCAACACCTCAGATCCAACCCATTATTTGGTCTTGCCATCTGTGTCAGAAGAATTCTTACAAAGCTGTGATCCCTTGATGAAAATGCTAAATGATTCTTTCAAGGGTGTCACAAAGTACAAGTATGAAACTCTTGGAGATGATAATGTTGCATTCCACATGATCCGTGACAATGCATCAGCTGTTTTACAAAAGTTAGATGCTGTCAGAGGAAAAAGAAAGAAGTTTGTGTGCTTGAATGATAATATAGACCATTCAAAGAAAGACGCTGAGCTGATCAAGGCTCTCCTGGTTGACTTCTATCAATCTCTTTTTCCAATTCCGTCTCAGTTTGAACTGCCAGTGGAGTATAGAAACAGATTTCTTCACATCAGTGATTTGAATGAATGGAAGAAGGAAAGGGAGGAAGTCAGATTTTGGACAAACGTTTTAGTAGCAATTTTAATTTTAGCTGCAATTTTAACACTTTTCCCGGGACCTTTAATCTATCTGATCCAACTGTTATGCCCTCTTAGAAGACTTTTTTCATTTTTTCAACGAAACAGTTCATCGACAAACTCTCGTCTTATGACGGTCTAGGAATATTGCAGCCATGATAGATGAATAATAATTATTATAAACTAGTTTTAATATTTGATAATTTTAACATCAAAATTTGTTGCCTAATTAACTGCATTGTTGTTGGATATTTATTAATCAACTTAGTAACAAATGAGAAACAGTCTCAGAGGGGTGGGGAGGGGAAGGGTTCAAGGTCGGAAATAGTCCAATATAAACTTTAAATAATGATATTTAATTCTTATACCATGTTTCTAATACTGCTGTAGATAATCTCTGCTGGGCTTAAGTGAAATATAATGGGGAGCTTAAGCAACAACAATAGTGACGGCTACGAGAATGCCACTTAAAAAGTGAAGTCAAGCTGCTTCAAACTTTATCGCTCTTATTCCATCTCATTCAATTCGTCAAACGTTGGCAATTTTTTCTGGAGTTGAATTCTAACAGGCTGTATTGAAGTTCAGGAAAAGAAAAAGGAAGTCGTTGCCTTAATTTACAAATTCACGTCCTCCACAAAACATGAAACATGTAGTCGTGCAGTGACTGCAAAGAAATAGTACAAAAAAGCATGATGCATCTGCACAGTTGTTGTTTTGTCAATCTAAACATTGTTTTTTTGTTGTTCTCATTGAAGTCGCCGTCGTCGTTGCTTAAGCTCCTTAATATAAAGTGTGGGAAACTGCATCCTACTGATAAATGGGTAGGACAGGAGCAATAACAGTTGATTGTTATTTTCAGTTATCTCACAGGAGATTAAGAGGCCATCTTATATTTTAGTGGCAAGTTGTCAGTCTCAGTGTCAAAACTGTCTGTTAATCTTTATGAAAAGAACCTCTATTACTTAATGGTGACCATTCCAATACATTACTATACCCTGCGAGCAGTCATTTCTCCAGGACAGACGTTGCACTACAAAGGTATCTCTTCCTTCGTAGTGTTGCATCCAGCTTGGAGAAACCACTGCTTGCGGGGTACACATACATGTGTTTCCCAGGGTCTACAGCTTAATGATCGAGATTCGACTGTTTTTATTTACACACCTATGCAGACACATTCATAACCATATTACATATAGAGAAAAAAAACATGAAATAATTCAGTATGTATAATCAAGATTTCCAAATAATTTATCTAGAAAATTGAAGGAGCCAATATGCTCACATAGTGTAGTAGCTGAATCAGATTTAGTGCCGATGACAAATGATTTTTTGGGGTAAAATTATGCATGTTTCAAGTGGCTTGTTATCCACTTGGATTTAGAAAACCCAAGTTAATGCAGACATCTTAATAGTACAGACAGCTCAACTTCATGCAGTCACCCATGTCACATGCCTCTGTAGATACCTGGTTAGCGTGCGAGCAAGCTCTCTGGGGCGCTCTTGCGGCGGGACAGGAAAAGGAAGGAGAGCTTTCAACAACATCTCTTGAATTTGAATATCTACATTGAAAACGTCTATGCGAAATGCTGATTGGCAGAGATGACACCAGTAATGATATCATTACACTTGGCACTTGTTTTTCAATGTCTGTTTACATTCATTTACAAACGTGCTTAATCAAAAAAAGGTTCTAGAATTTTTGTTGCAAGAACAAAGTGGGCAAGATGTAAGCATTATCTTGCCCGCTCATATTGTAGTCAGTCAGAACCCACGGTTCACTTCATCTTGCCTGCTTGTGGAGATGCTCATGTGATGATGTACAAATTATATTTCTGTATTATGAAGGCATTTGCCTGGACCAGATCCTTTGTGACTAGCCATTTCAGCATAGATAAATTATTACAAGTTTACCTCTGTTAAGATGACAAAATGCTTCATTTTATTTATATTGAGGACAGATTGTGATTCAAGAAGGTTGCAAACAAGACCTGCTGTTTTATTTAAGAAAAATGTAACATGACAAGGAAATCAATGAAATCAATCAAGGTTCTATTAAAAAAAATACTGCTTTTTTGCTATCTCTAATCAAAACAAAAAAAATTCAATACCATAGTCGGCTTACGTTGAAATATCTATGAGTGATTAACTGTGATCATCAGTAGCTAGTCAAGGTACTGTACAACTAAACAGACTGATTTTAGTTAAAAAGTGAAAAAGTAAGTTAGTAAAAAAATTGCCTTTTGTATTGATAATATTATTGCAAAGAAGATTAAAATCGTGGTTCGATAGACAACTTCAAGTCATTATTGTCAAGGTTGAATTTCAGTAATTCAATTTAGTTGTTTTTAATTAGATTTTAATTTCCATCAGTTTTTGTGTAATCTTTAGCTTATTCTTCAGAATACCAGGAAGGTAGTGATCCGTAACAAGTCTGAGTCTTCAATTATAGCTAATTATGTGTTTTTTAGACTTAAAACTGTTTTAATAAATATTGTTTCTACCCCCCTATGAGGAAGTTCTTTGACATAATAATTATTATTATTTTAAAAAACTTGTCATTTTGTTGTTTTCTTCATAATTGGGGCGTATAAAAAGGGTTATTTTAACCTACATCTGGACAGAGTTTTGACATAGCAGATGTCTGCACAAATGCAATTTGAAGAGGGGTGTGTGGGGGGGAGGGGGGTAATAGGTTTAGAAACAAATTTATGGCAAATAGCAAGTTAATTTTGTACCATGTAACAAAGTTTTCTCTTAACTTGTCGCTTACTGTTCATTGTATCTTACGTGCATAAAGAAGAAGTTTCATGCCAGTTTCATCCATAATAGTAATAGACTTGCCACAAGTCGACCTCGCGCGTTAAAGCAAGCTTTTTTGGCCAACCCATATTAAATTGGATGAAGGCCTTTTTTATAATAGTGATTATTTGGACGGGTTTTTATCTGCTCATTTCATACTTTGAGAACAGTAACTGTTTGCCGTAAATGTACCTCTAAATCTCTCCAAAGTAAAGGAATGTAGCTATCAGTCATGAATTACCCTATCCACCTTCCCTTCAGAAAAAGGAAAAAAATCTTGATTCATCCATGTCAGACTGTGCCCTTGGTGAATAAATCACATATTATATAAACACCGATGAAATACCAGGTGAGCTTTCGCACGAAAACATGATATCTTCACACATGAAAATAACATGTTATCTTCACATGTGAAAATGTCAACATTGCTAAGGCCACATAATAAAAAACCAAAAACTATTAACGTGAAATGGTTTGGTATTTCGTTGGTGTTTATATAATAAATAGAACATTACATGGGCGCTTGGAGATACGAAATTTCTCTTCTCGTGTTGAAAAAATATTTCACTCGTTTGCTTTGCTCACGCGCGAAATATTTTTCAACACTTGAAGAGAGATTTTGTATCTCCGCGTGGCCATGTAATATCCTCTATATCCCCTCCTAATGGCCTATAATAATCCTTGTACAAAAACAACCAAAAAACAGTTAAGATTTTTTTGTAACTTTTATCTATCAATTGAAAACATGGATCCAAAAAAGCCCTCTAAAACTACCGGTACATTTTATTAAATGTGATTATATGAGAAGGATAACAGAAGTGTAAGGCAGTCATGTGATTGGGACATCCACCTCTAATTATTGCTCACTATCAAAAAAACTGTCCTGTGTGGTGAGGATTAAGAGAAGGCTGAATGACTGCAGGCACATTTTAAGAGACTCGGTATGTGATTCATAAAGTACATAGTCAGGGGTATGGAGTAGGCTGGGATGAATCAGTCTATTTAACTACCTGCCATAATTTATAATATTACATACACCAGAGTTACTATGACTAAGCTATGTAACTGCGTAGCCACCATACCTTTGCATTGTTTAAAAAAATAACTGGCCCAAAGTGACTCAGATGTCATGCTTAATCTTCCCTTTGTTTTTTACGCAAACACAGGGCAACTTGTAGGGAGAATCAAGATCAAAGTCTATCAAAGAGGTTACTTGGGGTTAGTTTATTTTAAATACCATACAATAAATAATGTATAAGAGACTTGATTATGCAATTTTTGTGAAATCTGATACAATTGTTACAGTTTATTGAAAATTATTGGTTGAAGAAGTACCACAACGACATTTTTTAGCTATTTACACATTACTAAATGAACTGACTTTCAGCTTTCCTAGTCTCAACGAGACAACCAAAATGATGATGACAATAAAAATTCAAGAGTTGTTGAAGGAATTATAAAATAATAATTATTATTAGTCTACCAGAGGATAGTACAGAGCGATGCATATTACAACCTAAACTTGAACCCCGAATGCTCCCACACTCCACACCATTCTAACACTAAAAATCAAGAAAATAAATACCAGCTAAACTTGTTCTTAAATATATACTGTGCAGTAAATATTTTTCTATAGCAAGAAATGCTGACCAAAAAATATATTTACAAATAATATCAAACTATACCTTTCTACACCTAGAAAAGAAAATTTAATTACCTCAATACATACCGGTTATAAGCCTAGTTAGAGATTTACTCTGCAAATCACAGAGCAATCACCGATTGTCTGCGCATTGAGTCTATGAGAAGAAAATTATTACGCAATGACTATTTAAAGAGGCTTTGTTTATCTTTTTGAAAAGCTAAAACGAGTCTTTGTATGGCTGAATCCCAAACATAACAGGCCAGATTTGTTAGAAAATACTATGTTTGGGCATTGAAACTTTTTCCTGTCGTCTGTTGCTACAGATGACAAGGGTGGACATGGACTGAAAAGTGAAAAAAAAAATGGGCGAACTTATTCAAGGTTTAATGCTATGGCTTCACAGACTCACCAAACATATTAGGGACCTTAAGCAATGGCGACGACAACAACAACAACGTCAAAAAACAATTATTGGTTTTAAGAGCGAAACAACTGCTCTGCTCATGCATCACATTTTTTAGTAAATTTCACTGACGTCCACTGCACGACTATGACATGAAACCTCCAAATGCGACATTTTATGGAGGAAATGGACATACTGCGACAAATTTTCCCTTCTCTATTTGAACATGGATAAAGCCCTTAAGAATTCAACTCCAGGAAAAGTCTCCTCCATTTGACGAATTGAGCGGTTCCAAATAGAAGCGATAAAGTTTGAAAGGACGTCATCATCGTCGCTGCTTTAGGTCCCTATTTTGGATGGTGCTTATCAAGGAAATTTGTTTGATATCATCTTCATACCTATTTTACACTAAAGGAGCATTTTGTGAATGGGTGAAGACACTAAGAAATGACTTCAGCACAGAATTACCAAAAACCGCAATATCCTGGTGACATAACCCTCTTTATAAATTTGAAGAATTATGTTTTTATGTATAAAAAAACATAGCCAAACTTCCCTTCTATCAAAGAAAACCCTGTTTCAACCCCTGATTTTATAAGGATTAAATGCATTTTTAGTAATCATCATCTGGGTCAACATTAGCATCTTCCCCAACTTGGGCATATTGTCTGACAAGGTTTTCATCATTTTGTTCGCCTCCAATCTTACTAGACATCATCTCGACTTTACTGGCTTTGTTTAAACTTTGATCACTGTATATCTCTCTTTGCATCTTTGCATCTATCTCACTTTCTTCCTTAACATCTCTTGTAGGATCAGGCGCTGCCTAATTAATACCAATAGGAGAAACTGATTACAATGAAATGTTCCAAGTGCAGAGTTGTACATGTACATGTATCTAACCACCACTATTACAGACGTTTTCTATTGAGCAATACAGTAAATTAGGAATGATGATTGATGAAATTAACTTGGAGATGATTCTGAAGAAGCATTGATCATCATTTAGGTATCAAAACGTTTCATCCATTTTGTACTCAAACTTTAAGGTCTCTTCCCTCCTGGCTCTGCAATGATCAAACATTACTCCAGTTTAATTTAAGATAACTTGTAGTACTCTTATAAGAATTAATGTTCTCACTTTCCACAAAGTACAAGTTTTTTTAATTTTGCAAGATAAGAAGGCATCATCAATGAATTCTCTTCTTTTTCTTTGAAACAAAATATTTGAAAAAACTTTGAATGTTGGGAATTGACGTTTTGTTTATCTTTGAAGTGATAGTACATTATCACTTTATAAAGATTAATTTTTCTTTCTCTTTCAAACCTAAAAAGTTTTCTAGGATTCTTTGGATACTTGGGCTCATATAATAAGTTTTTTATGTATCATTATACCATTTGTATTTATCTTACATGCCTTTTTGGAGAAATCGAAATAAAAAAGGACAAGTGAAGATTCACTGTTGCAAAGGATACACTACAACAGAATAACACAACAACAACAAAACAACATAATAACAATTACTATTAATTATTGCGATCCTATAAAATACTTTTTCATGCTCAACTCACTTTATCACTGTCTGAAGATAGAGCTTGGTCAAATTTGTCTTGCAGATCTTTCATTTGCATTTCAATGTTCTCATTTTCTCTGGCAATTTCATCTGCTGTCTGAAGAAAATAGAACAGTACAATTTTAAGTACATACATGTAATAATATTCTTTAGCTTAGTGACCATTCTGTTTGACTCTTTTACTTTTTTCAAAAAGCTAGACTTACGGCCAGTGAGATCTAGCTAAAGAAAATTAATAGCATCGTATGTGCATAAGCTTTGAGCTTAACTTTATCAAAATTGACCACGTATTTCATTTTGTTAACTGTAATGCGTTGTTATTTTGTGTAAACATATGGCATTAATCAGCCCTCATTTGGAAAACCATGCATCGCTTCTTGACAAATGCAGACCTCTGGGGAACAACTTTTAGATGAATAACAACGATCACAGTCGACCAACCATTTGTGGGGATCAAAATCCACCAACGTCTGACGAGCAAAGTCAATTGCCACCATCACCTTATAAATGTTTGTGGTTGCAAGACAAAATATGGCTATCAATCAATCAAGGAACTTTAAATTACTTGATAGCAAAATTGCTAATAGTTATATTATTAACTACTTACTTTCTTAAAGTCTTCAAAGCCCCCTTGATCAGCTACATTCTCAGTATCCTCTTGCTGGTCAGCGAGGGACCTACCACCTTCATCTCCTTCGATCATATGATCATCAGTTGCATCACCTTCATCTCCAAATTCATCACCCTCATCCTCACTGGTGTCTTCATCTTCTTGTTCTCCTTCATCTGACTGACCTGGCTGTATCTTGACCACCTCTTCCCTGCTATCATCTTCATCTGCATCTTTGTTATTACCATCGGCATCATCACTTTCAAAGTCTTCCTCATCATTTTTAAAGTCCTCATCATCATCTTTGCCATCATTCTCATCGTCCATGTCACTTTCATTCTTAAGTTCTTCAGCCTGTTCATGGTCAGCATGTCGGTCTTCACTGGAGTCTGTTCAACACAGAAGCAGTGATTTTGTTACAAATAGTTATGGTGAGCCCTGGGACTCATCTTGTGAAATCTCATGAGTCCCAGTTTAAAAAATAACGAGTCCGAAATTGAAAATGCCATGGCCTTTATTGTAACCAAAGAGTTAATCTGAAAACAGACTCCAAAACTCTGTCACTACAATTAAAATATAGTCCTTCTATTTCAAAGCACAACAAAGGCTAAAAGTAATATGCATAGCTCAACAACAGCCGTAATAACTGCCACAGAAATTACACGAACAGGATATTTCTACAAATACACAATAATAGGCACACATTCGTTATTCAAACGAGATCCAAATATGTGGCGGAGTAGTCTGAAGTTTAGCCGCTGTTTACGCCACAAAGGAAAACTTAACGTGGCGTAAACTTGTAGCCCCGTCTAATTCTTGCACCGTGAAAAGGATTTTACAAAAAGTCAAAACTACTCAAGCTTGTAGAAGCATTCAAAATAATACTCTTCGCCTCCAATCACCATCATGAACTGATCAATCCGAGTGCCGCAAACGAGCTGTTTCCTCCACACAATATTACTATAGAACGTTTTCTTTACCTTCTAAATATCTTGCAGAGATGATAGAAGTCCCTAAAACTAGGAGAAGAAGGAATAACAATCTTTCCTTTTCCAACATTCTGAACATTTTCGTCCGCAACTACACTGCTTGCATTGACCCAGGCACAAAAACAAATAATGGTAGACAACTCGGATCGCAAAGCTTCAAGGGCAAGCCAAGCCAAGGAGCCAAGCCCACATATGAAGACCACAGGCACCCCAAATTTTATGTCTCCCGTACTCGTGTTAGATCTTGTTAGTCTTGTAAAAGTTTCTATCGGCGTTGCTGTCATTTTTTTCTTACCGCAAGAGAACTCTGGTAGAGGAGAACTGCATCAAATAAAAACAAAAATGCTGTTTAAAAAAACGGCCATTCCTGGGTAATCTTCAACAAGCTTATTCCGGCTTTCAGATAGTGGAGTGGGTGAGCTTTCTGCTGAAATCTCTTTGCGCTTGGAACAGGCTAATCCCTTATAAGAAGAATGGCTTGTCCTTCCACAACATTGAAAAAAATGGCGCTTCTCCAGGCTTCTTTCCTTTCTTTGTTTGCTGCTTTCTCGAGTTTTCTCATGATAGGGAATTTATGTGGGAGGCCGAAATAGTAAACACATTTTTTTTTTCTTGAACCTTATTGTTTATTTATTTATCTATTTATTTAGGGGATGACAAAAAACGCAAGTATCAAATTGGAACCTACAGAAATTTACAGATCCTCTCGATAGGCCCTATGAGATTAGCTAGGCTCTATCTTCCACATTTCTCGCGTGTTTCTTGAAGGCGCAACATTTTGCGCAACTACATAGTTGACCCAACGAAGGTTACCGCTCTTTTTTTGATAAAATGTCGTTTTGACAAAAGTTTATTCAGTCGAGATGTAAACAGTTCCACGTACTTGGCTTAAAGAACAAAGAATATTCACCCAAAATGTTTTTCTTGTTCACGCGCAAACTACCCTTGAAGTGAACGAAATTTTTGTGCAATTTCACTGCTTGAGTTCGTATCGAAACGACCGGTTTCCCACAATTAACACAAACAAGGAATATGGCTCAATGAGTAAAGATTGACTTCAAAAGAGTTGAACCCAATTCTACCTCGGAGTTTGTTTTGTTTTTTGTAAGCAGGTCTTTTTTCCGCAAAAAAAAGGTTGCGTGATAAAATAAACGAAAGCGAGCTAATATCTTAAATAAACAAAAGAAAAATTCATGAATGTATCTACAAGTTTTTTTTGTTTTCTTTTAGGGGAGGCGTTTAATAGTTAATTTACAAGAAAAGATGACATTCTCCCCCCTGGAGTAAGAAGTTCAGTTCACCTAAAAAGAAACCACCATCTCAAACACAGTTCTACTAATTGTTTATTAAGGTTAGTTATTATGTATAGTTTTAAAAACTTGCACAGTTGGAAAGATTATTATTTTTTCGCGCCTTACAAGAATAACTAATTCATCCTTAAACTTGAATAAATTATTCACGTTGCTGAGGATCGATCGCCAATCTAACCGCGAAATAAAAACTGGCCGCATTATGAGATACCAGTATCCAAATTATTTTTTATTTCACAAAAGTAAGAATTTGATATGATTTATTTGTTTGCCAGTCAAGATTAGGTTCGTTAGCGTCTGTCTAGCAAGTTTGTAGCAATTAACCAGATCAAAGAAAGCAATACGCTATCTTGATGGTTTTATTTCTGTCATGTTTCATGTTAACAATTTCGACTGCCTTGTAAACGTTAAACTCGCATTCAGTCACAATGGTATCTGTAAATCTCCAAGAAGCAATGTTAAATTCATGATTACCTTACCTAAAATCTGTAACGCGCCAGTTTTTTTCTCTTTTTCTTCTCGTAAAACAAACGAAATTTGGTAACAATTACAGGACTAGGCAAAGCAATTACTAGTACACCTGCTAACGTGCATAATGCTCCTAAAAGTTTTCCCATCACCGTTACAGGAACCATATCGCCGTAACCAACGTTTGTAAGCGAGACGATCACGAACCAAGATGTTGCTGGAATACTAGAGAAGATATCTTTTTGTTCCTCGTGCTCAACATAAAACGTCCAACCAGAAAAGATCGCTGTGGTTATTATGATAAAAAACAAGATCATGATTAATTCCCGCCACGTCGCTCGCACTGTTTTGGCGAGAACTTTAAGCTCGTCGAGATGTCGAAATAATTTGAACAATCTTGATACTCTAAGTAACCTTAGCGCGTCGGTTTTTTCACTGACAGACCGTGAGTCACCCAATACTATCTGTACGTAGTGTGGCAAAATAGCCGCGAGATCTATTACGTTCAAGAAATCAAAAAGAAACTTCACCTTGTCTGGGCACGAAACAATTCGAAGCGAAAATTCTAAAGTGAACCAGGCGATACAAAGCGATTCTAGAACGCTGTATAACTTTGTAAGTTCAGCCGGTCTGTTTTTCCTGAACTGTTCCAAGTCAGTTATAGACGTTGTATTTCCTTCGTTCTCGTGAACTACTGTCTCGGCGCATAAAACGAAGATCGAAATTGCAATGAATGAAACCGAAATAGTCGCAACAAGTTTAGAAACTTTTGACAACTTTGGATACTCAAACCATAGCCATATTTTCCGTAAAATTGCATTCGTTGGGAGTTCTACTTCTTCTTCACCTTCTTCAATAGCACCCTCGTCTCTCATGAATTCAGTTAGAGTTTCGTCATTGATCTGAAAAAACTTTAACTCTTCGCAGAATTCCTGCAACCTGATGTTATTTGGCCGGGTTAGAAGACCATTCGATTGGTAATAAAAAAGAATCGCATCAAACGCATTTCTGTTGCGATTGAAAAAATATTCTTGTCGCTCGTGATCGAAGTAATCTCTCCTTCTAACGGGATCCCCTAGAAGGGTATCCGGAAATCGCGCCAGAGTCGAATAAAAAGTTTCGTAAATATTCCCGCTGATGTTGATCTTTACTCGTGCATCGAGAAGTGCTTTTTCGTCTTGTCGTGAATTCTTTCTTGCCCTGAGTGCTACCTCAGGACAGCTCACTCGGCGATTGTAATTCTTGGTAATAAATCGTTTGGTTGCTGCGGTGTAGTCTACATTAGTGGCTTTAAGGACAGACTTCATGTCGTTGACGACCTCTGGCGCCGAAGACAGCCTGTTTACGTACTGAAGCATGTTAATGCCGTCCAAAGTCTCTAAGACCACAGCTTGTTTGTGTAAAGTCGTTATAACGTGAGCCTATATGTTGCCTTAAGGCGACGTTGTGTGTTTTACACTGCATGGTACCGTATATTGATTACAGCTCTACTTTAAAACTAGAGGTCGTTTAATACGCGGTTTTGGCTTGCTTGTGAATTATTTATATTCTTGTTAGGATTTAGCATTTTTCTTATCAAAACAATCAAGCCTTCAAAGAAGTTTAATTAATATTTCTCACAAAAACTACATGAGAGCTTTGAAAGGATCAAGTCGGGAAGTCCACAAAATGACCGATTAATTGTTTATACAGTTCTGGGGAAACAATTGTATCGCTGAGTGATTATAACTAATAATCTACTGGTGAAAAGTAGAAAGGAGATATATCCTCTTTTTTGTAGTCCGGTGGTTATAATCAGAATAAACAATAAGGATCGTCATAAAAATGTCTTGAATGTTGAATTTTTGACATTTTGAACGGCTTATGGTTATTTCTTGCTCAATTTTGCTTAATTTGTGAGTGCGGCTACGTAAGCGTATCTGAATCTGTTGTTGCCGGATAGTATTTTTATTAATATTACACCTGCCAACAGTGCATGTGTTAAAAATATAAAGCTGATCACTTCTTTTAATTCCTGACTAGAGAAAAATATAGAATTTACTTTGGTTTGGCTCTGTATTACTAATTCTTGCCCCTTCTTTTAATTTCGTACAGATTCTTAAAATACACTTTTTTACCTTAGGGACGGATATATAACTCAAAGAGACGTTCTAAATTAAAGTAGAGATTCTAAACAATAAAAGAGAGCATGTTAATTTAGAGCATCTTATTGTTGCCAGTGAGGAAACTAGACTGAAAGGGGCCTTTCTCTGCAGACACCTTAAATTAACAAATTACCGTTGATTAGAGAGATCGTAAAAGCTCTATAGCCAAACTTTCCTGTCAGTAAACTATACGGTGTTATAATAACACACATCACAACAAACAAAAAACTTTCCACCTTTTTACAACCAATTACAGTGTTTCTCTTTTTTATCCCACCAAGAAATAATTGATACTTCAACTTGAACAAATAGTTTTTAAATGTGTACCTAACACTTAATGAATTCTCACCTTTCAAACATTTTGTTTTTGTTGTTTTTTTACGCGTTCTACTCCCCAACTGAGAAATTATTACCTTGATCAATTAGTTCGAAACTACAGACAGATACAGACAGTTTAACGCATAATAAGCTTATATATCCCAACCATTCATTATATACTCACAATCCTGTCCCCTCAAGCAAAAAAAAATTTCTTTTACAATAATCCATCCCATTTTTATCAACTTTTTGCATGGACCAATTAGCGCAAATTAAGAGATATCGCTGGCAAGATCGCTACGTTGAAAACTGTTAATTAAAAGCTGCCACGTTTAAGAGTGATTTGTTGAATTCTAACGAAGATATGTCTTAGCAAAGTCACCGAATTTTGCAGACGTTTTTAAAGTGGGGCGTTTTCCTGAGCCTAACTGTCCATGTAAACATACAACGAAGAATTTTTTTCTGTCTTAACTTAGCAGTTAAGAAACAGGAAGGTGGACGTATATAGTCTCAGACCTAAACTTGCTCAAGAATAATCGGGATTAGTTGAATATACCCCCGGAGGGGGGGGGGGGGGGGGTAGTCCATTATAAGGGCTTAATGGGAACGTGCGGCCAGCCAGGGTATGTTTTTCGGGATTTTTGTCTTAAACAGGGTATCGATTTTATCAGTTTTTGTCTTAAACAGGGTATCTTTTCTTGGACGATAAACAGCCTCCGCGTATGTTATACGAATGTCTTAGAATCTGTCTTAAACAGGGCAGGAAAATCAGCGATTTTTGTCTTTAACAGGGTTAGGGTATGAGGGGCCGAGCCGCACCTCCCCACCCAAGGATATATCGAGTACCCCCCCCGGAATATACCCCACTTCCAGAGATAAAGAGGGTTTCGTATACTCTGTTCAAGAGACAGAGAGGCAAAAGATAACTTGTTGAGAGGTGCATACCCGTGAAGTCCGTATATATGGGCCCGTATATATCCCCCTCCCCCCGGGATAGCCTACCCTTTCGTTGATATGAATTTAATTTTTGTGTTCGAACTTTAAACTTATGTTCATATGAAAGGATGAGATCAGGACTCGCTTAGAGGAGGGTGAAGGTAATTCGGAAATGGCCTACTGAATTCCATTCAAATGTTCAACCACCATATAGAATTTTTGCGGAGGTTAAAGGGAAAGAAATCTAAAAATAGATTGAACGTCTAAAGTTAGGTGACCGTTGGCCGATGGTCGGATGTCCCTCTGTGATGAACTGCTGCTTCTTGTGACTCATGCAAAACGAATGGATAACTTTGATCAATCACAAGTTTATTTCTACTCATAAAGCAATTAAAAGACTCCTGTTTTCATGGCGCCCTGCAGGGCTGGAAGGTATAATCTAAATAAGTAAATAAATACATGATAAAACTTTATCAGTTCAGATAGCCTATAAATGTGATAGTAGAATAATTTCTACACTCTACTAGATAGCTTTTCGTGCTTACACGAAAAGTTAAACTATATTGTCGCAATTTGTAACAATCATCGCACTTTGCAATAACCTTTCGCAATTTGTAAGACTCTTGTAATAAACCATGTTGCACTTTGTATTAAAAAAGCTGTCGAAATTTGTAATTATCAGTTACAAATTGCGACATTTTAGTCTATTACAAAAAGCGATGGGCAGTTATTACAAATTGTGACAGCTTTTATGCTACAAAGCGTAACACGACTTATTACAAATTGCTACAGGTATTACACAAAGTGCGATCATTATTACAACTGTACGACAGTACAAATCAGTCACTACTTGTGAGGTGACATGTCAATTTTTTTTCTTTTTGTCGAACCAGGCAGCGGTGTTACCATGAAAACGAAGCGAAAGTGTCTCGGTTCGATTCTGCCTTGGTTTGAATGCTTTGCTTCCATGTGTGTCTTAAATTTAATACAAAATGAGGTACTGCAGTTATCTTCCTTGGGAAAATTGTATAAACGACTATATACAAATATACAAAAACACATGGTTCCAACCGTACAGTGTAGCATTTTCTCTATTAACTTAATTACTTTTTTCTGTCACAATGATCCGAATAAACTTTTTTCTGGTCTTAAACGACCGTGAATAAAATTACGTCAACTTTGAGAACGTCGTTATTCTTATCCCCATGTAAGGGAATCCAGACAAGTTCCCGGAAGGAGAGGAATATTTGCTTATGGAACCTGGAATCCTGGGCTATGGAATCCGGAATACGGTTTAAAAAAAATCTGGAATCCATAAACGATTGGAATCCGGAATGCAATACCTGGAATCTGCCGGAATCGACAGCGTGCAGCGCGCCTTCTCCTCTCGGTTCCAAGACTGTCTTGGATTTCCTTACATGGAGCGAACGAGTGGTAGCCTCTTCCAAAAACAGCTGAGGAACATTCCGATATACTTTAACGCAAACCGCATAAGATTTGCAGCTGTTTAACTTCAGAATTCGTAGAAATCTTTGTCCTTGTCTTCATCCTCATCGTCCTGATATTCCGTGATCAGAATCACCAATCTGTAGATTAGTAAAGCAAGTGCCATTGCGTTTTTGCCCGTAAAGAAAATATGCAGAGTGGCGTTGACACCGTAAGCAATGATCAAAACAAGTCGCACTATAAGAAACGGTCCATCTTGCATCAACATTAAAGTCAATATTGAATACAAGTCTCCGTGAAGTTTAAGCTTTTGTTTCTCTTTAATGTGGTTTTCCAGTATCTCCTCTTCTCTCCTCACTTCTCGTTGCACCTGTACTACCTCAAACGCGGCGTCGTGTATTGACATTCTTGCTTGTCTTCCACGAGCTTTGTACGCTTTTAGCTGTTTCATTTGATCGATCGCGGCACGCAAGTCCGTGTTTTTCTCGATTTCAGCAAGTTCGGCTTTTTGCTTTTCAGCTTTTTGTTTAATAAGTTTTTTGATGTAGTTTGGCAGCTTAGTTCCGCCTTTTTGCGCTTCTTCTGTTCTTTTAATCTCGGAAAAAGGCTCCTGCAAATGTAAATAAAACATTTTTCAGGTCAAGGATAGCTAAAACAGGAACAACGGTTTTTGTCAGTTTTTAGAAGCTGACAAATGGTAGTGATATTTATTAGTCTGAGTAATTCGAGGGTTTAATCCGATTTAGGGCAAAATAAGACCTAAAGTCAGTGAACTCTGAGCGAATGCAACAAAGTCAACAGTCAAACATGCATTAAGCGCTCACCCTCTTTTAACCCCAAGAGTGATTGCTAAATACAGGTTTAACTGTATAGGAGATAGACTATGAGTAGTCCCCATTTTCCTCCGGGATAGTAGAGCGAACGAAACGCTAGCGCGAGGGAAAATCACCCCACACGAGAAGCGTCTCGCCTTTCTCTCGTGGGGTGATTTTTACTCGTAGTCTATATAAGAGACGCCAAGCTCACCTTCTTCTCGTCTTTGTTGTCTGGGATAGTTTCAGCAGTGGCTGTAAAAACGAGTGCAAACTGTAGAAAAGACCACGTGTAGGTGGCCAGGACGGCGATAGCAACGCCCTCTTTACACCACAGTCTCGGCTCCTTGTCGAATACTTCAAAGAGCTCTGAAATGTGAATTAACAAAGACCGCAATTAAATACGGCACTGTCAAACAGAAGACAGAGAGTCACGGTTGGTCATATCCTACGGCATGGTGATCCTATTTGTCCCATTAGTTATTGAGGGAAGAATAATAGGGAAGAGACCAGCAGGAAGACCTCGAGTGGGAATGCTGGGTAGAGTAAAGAATGGCAGCCCTTACCTAGCGGTCAAGAGGCTCGCCTTAGATCGAGAACTATAAGGAAGGACCTGCCTGTACTAGAAGACTCACACACACATTTTTAAATACGTTTTGGGTGGGGGAGAGATATTAAAACAAGGGTTCATTATTTCACTATATTATAACTAAATACGACACTATTAAACAGTTTTTTGCATTTGGGAAAGGTATAAAAACAAGCGTTTATCATTTCACTTTGTTAAAACTATTCTAGAGCCAAATCTTTAAGGAAGTTTAAGAGGAGCGCCTGATTGTGAGGCCATGCCCACACTAATGCGCAGCCCGTAGGCGTTCTCTCCTGACCTCTCGGTGACGTCACAGCTCACGGTAGAGTCCAGGATTGACCTCGCCAAGAACGCCTAGGGACTAGGCTGACATAATGCGTATTCTTGTGAAAACGCAGACGTTTCGATGCATTACGGCCTTCCGTTCATACTAATACGCTGAGCGTTTTCATAGAAAATCATCGAGTTGAAAACGCTCTTGAAAGTGAATCAAAACGAAATTGCATACATATCGTATTGGCGTGGAAGGTTAAAAACGGTCGAAAACGCACCAAAATGAAAACGATGACGTCATATTATCACGTGGGCTTGCGCATAGAGTTCAACTTACATCACAACGTTCAATTCTACCGTTTTCGAACGTTTTTGTGCAGCCAGTAGAAAACGCATCAAGCAGTGATGTGGACGCGAATCGATCGATGCATTTTCGATGACAGTGTGAACAGAGCCTAAATATCACAAATGTAAATGATATTCGTCATGTCGGGCACGTCAGCTAACGAAGTTAGAGACGAGTCCATAACATCTCACAATAACTGGTTGTACCCTTACAACTGAGCGATGGAGGTACTAATGATAAGCAGGGCCAAGGGAAGAGAATGAAAAATAAAAATAAAATAAAAACTAGCTCTGCTCACCCATGATGTCAGCAGCATTCGCTACGTAGACTAAAAGTAGCGTGGACAGCTGGTCACGTGTTAATTCTCCTCTTGGCAACAGCCAGCGACCCACAATAATCAACAATATGAGACCAAGTTTGGACCACTTCTGTGCTAATTGTCCAGAATCGATTGTGATTGTCACCTGGTGAAATATAAAGAATATGTCAATTTTATCGCACAGTTCTCAAGTCTTCCGACCAATCATAGCAAAATTACTGTACCCCTTGTACTCAGGCGCCTATACGCGTAAAGGGAGAAAGGTAAGGTTAAAGATTAACGTAAAGGGTCATGGCAAAGATCAACCGAAAAAAGTTAGGCGGCACGTCAACATGAACTACGCAGGCCAGTCGTCCGCTTCTTCCCTCTTCCCAAGGTGCCTTGCGCACTACGTCAATCACCGTCAACAACCTATTCCTATTCCGGACTACGTTCACCCGGGCGATCATACTTAACCCAATTATTTAATAAATGTTTTCGGTCCGCTCAGTATAAAACACGGACTGGGTGTACAAAAGGGACTAGGTATGAAATGCGGACTAGAGACTACGGACTGAGTATTAAACACGGACTAGGTATACACAGTCCGTAGTCCACGTTTTTTACCTAGTCAGTGTTTTATAATTAGTTCGCAGTTTCTAGTCCGCATTTTATACCTAGTCCGTGTTTTATACCCAGTTCGCAGTCTGCAGTCCTCGTTTTATACTGACCGGTTTTCGGTTACTTACCAGCCCACTGACGGAAATACTTTTTTCCGCTTCAAATGTGCAGGTATCTGCTCCTTTTGCGATCTTTTCATTGAGGATTTTTAGTTCAGCGACCCAGATAACTGGTAACACAGTCGACATGTACAGGAGACTTCCAGGCCAAATACTGAAAAAAGGGAACAAATGTTACCTACTTATTAAAGATGACGCCGCAATTGTCGTAAAAAGTGGGTGACCTCAACTCGCATAGGTGTCTTAGAACCCACATAAAGCGTATACTGCGGCCACTGCTTAACCGCGACCAAACGAAAGAAATTTAAAAAAAAACTAAGCAAACTATTACAAAGTTATAGTCACTTGTCATATTTAACACTTAACCAAAACACCGCAACCTCGTCCCCAGAGCGCTTTTTCCTTGATTTACTTAGGTTAGTTTTTGGAAATAACCGTTTTTTTTTTTTTTAAGAGTTGAAGTTGAAGTTCTCCATCTTCAGGAGATTTTGTGAGAAGTGACGGGCGGGAAAGGAAAGGATCCTGGTCCATCCTCTGCCCCTCGAGGCTTTTTACTCTTGCTTGCGCGTTCTTTAGCGGCTCGCTAAGCGTCCTTAGCTTGCCAATCGAAATGGAGCTAGGGCTTGCTCGCGGGCTAAGAAATTTCAGACTAGTGCTGGAAAACGAAATTAACAGCACACTTACTTGTTCGATTGCGAAACATTTTCAACCAAAAGCTAAGCTATGATGTCCACATATTAAGAGTCCGTTTAAGGGTGTTGACACAAGAACTTGCGCGGCGATTAACGCGGTCAACGCAAGAAAGAACAGTCCATGCGATCGACGACGGATACGAAAAAGGTTCTTAAACGGGCTTTGCCATCGTGAGTTCCATATTGTTTAGTCAAAGCAAGAAGGACTTCATCCGGATCATCGAGCTATGCATGGCCTTATGTGGTGCACTACACTTTCGAGTGGATTTCTATGCTGTTATCGCACGACTAACCTTGTCAGCCTTGATAAGAATGGCAATGCTTTCATGTCTTAATCGTAGATTCTATCTCTAAGATCGTCGTTTCATCGATGGCGATCGCCGCAACTTCGATTTCGTCGGAAATACCCACACAAAGTCTTAATACAAACAGCTGTTTCATGGATAAAAGTAGAAATTACCGTTCCCGTAGACCTAAACTAATGATTTATAATTGTCTTTGCAATAGTCTCATTCATACAGCCTGCCGATCTTCATTTTCCCTGCTCATTAAAGCAAATAACTAGCCTTATGATAAGGCTAATGGTTCCGAAAGCAGCTTCGTTCTTCTGCACGACAGCCTCTACTCGCACACGCGCACATTGTTCCTTCCGCTACTTAAAGAGACAAGTACATTAAAATGTTTACAACAGATGAGATAAGAAATACTCAGCCATGTATATGTAAAAGACAACGAAACATAAAGTAGTAAGGATTCCGACTTTTAGGTTAGAACTGTTTTGGCTTTTTTGCTGTGACATCAGACTCGGGCCATTCCAAACACTATCGTCTCAACCTCATCTGAAGTTCCTTCTTGTCGGCAACGGCAGACACGAAATTATCAGTGTTCATATATTGGCCAGTTCCACGAATAGAGTCCTTTGAAACCGTTTCCTCTTGTAATATTGTTCAAGAACACTGCATAACTATCTGTTTGTCTATCGCCAGTTAGGCAATGTCAAATCACTGTTTAGTGATGGTTAGTGAAAGTGTTTCACTAAGCTGCTTGTACGGGAGAGCTTTTCTGACTTTCAGTACGATAAAACGTTGAAAATTGTTTGAAATTTCGCGTCCTCTTTATGAATAAACGGCCACTACAAGTTAACTAAAAGTTGATAATGTGCCATTTGATTATTCTGCGACTATATACCATACTTTCATTTTTATTTTAATACAGTTTTAACACAATTCAGCTTTGCACCACTTAGCTAACACTTCCCTTCGTTCAATTATATATTGCAATTCTTGTTTCAATTAGCAAGTGGTTATCAACATTCGCCAAACTAGAATTATATAGAAAAAAACTTAAGCCACTTAAACTGAATGTCCAATATGATGAAAATTTTCATCGAATCGAATGTCCCGTGAAAGCAAAACATACTGTTTTAGCTAATTGACTAATAATTATGATCTCACTCTCTGTTGTCGCTTTCGAAAGCTGGGTTATTAAATATTGCGTTATAATGACCTTTTGATCAACAGGGAGCAAATTACTTTCTAATATCCAAAAATTGTTCCCGCTATTATAGATCAAAGATCCTCGCAACGGAGCAAAAAGAGGTTCTTTGTTTAGCTCAAACTGCACCAGTCGTGTAGCTCTACCATTTTAAGACTCGGACAGATCGCGTTGCTTACTTAATGTAACATCTTGTCAAATTCCTCGACTCGCAGCTCAACGTCTATTGAACTCTTTATAACCCTCGATGCCGATTCGCGTTTGTTAAGGATTATATCTGGCTTGTTTTGGGGGGGATAAAAAGCAAACATGATATATCACTCGAATTAAACTTGCCTAAAAATGCGAGGGAACGATTCGTGTTTTTAGCTGGCATATAAAGCTCTGATGACTTACTATTTATATTCCTTGCCTCTCCGAATGACGATTGTGTAGAAGGATTCTATCAGAAGTAAGAACAGTCCAGTACATAACCACCAATACTTTGATTCCCCTTTGCTGTCCACGATTAGATAGACGCTAACCAAGCCATGAGCAAGAAATATAACCCGAGTAAAAATCCCACTGAAGAAAGTGAAAAACACCATGATGAATCGGAACCATGCGTGAAGCCAGATTTCCTTAGAAACACAATCCTTCGGTATGCTATGCGTGATTACACTCGCGTGATTTACATGTTTACGTTAGATGACTCCATGGTTTCGCGACACGTATTTGGTGTCCCAAAAGCAGACTGACACAAGGTTCATTAGCATAACTTAGGGCATTAGACAACTTGATACGTAATCAGAACAAAGAAAAGCTGGCACTCCTTTCAGGGTTCATTGGTTTTAATTGTCTATTGTTTTACTGATTTTGTGTTATTAGTGCTGGTAAAACTTTTCGACTGATTTCACACATGCACGCAACCACAAACTGTGCTCCAAGACTTCTTGAACTCTCCGGCTCTATGCATTTTGTTAGTCATCAAGGGCATCTTTTAGATTTTTTCCACCGGCGCTTTTAAAACCAATCATGTCTTCGTTAGATGACAAGTTTAGTGTTTATTTGTGCCATAAAAGAGATTTAGAATATCTACAAACAATTGTATTGAAATGCATGCAGGTTAGCCAATCTTGATTGTTACCGGTTTTTCATGACGTAAAAACCTCGTTTTCAAGGGCAGAGCTATCTACAGGAATGACGTCACGTTCCACATTTGTGGATCACTCAGGGTATCGGTTTTCGTTTTGGTTTCAGTGTCTTGAGGATTAGGGTGTCTGAATTACTTGTTGAGGGGGACATTGGAGGTCTGTCCACACCGCATCACCTCAAAAAAAAAGTGACGAAACACCGACATCTCAAATGTAATTTTTGTCCTACGATTAATCTAATCCAAATCTCCATTATAATTGGAGATGGAGGATCCCGGAGCTGGTTAGTGATTAGTAGAGAGCCGAGACTGACCTCAAGACTCTATCTTTCACTTACTCTTTTTTTTTGCGAACTCTATATTCAGTCATGCAGATAGAAAAAAACATTCAACGCTCATGGGAGTGAGCAGACAGTCGTGAAAAAATAAACCCAAATTTCGCCTGTTCTCCTTTTGTTTTGAAGTCGTTATTTTATAAAAAGACCATACAGATCATCCATCGTTAATGCTATAAAAAGTGAGATATCAAAATCAGTTTTACTCGAGGTTCTTAGGAGGGCAGAACTTGTTTTGGCTTGGTTGTTGTGGATCTTTTGCCGATTAGTTTTGATCGTTGTTGATCATTTTGGGTCGTTGTGGATCGTTTTGGTCGTTTTGACTCGTTTTTGCTGGTTCCTCTTTCTAGTAACTAGGGCCAAATGATAAACCACTACACCGCAAAGTGTCCGTAAGTTATTTCGTTTCACCAAATACCGTAGGTTTAAAAACAGAAACACCGCACACCGTACGGTTTAAGATCAGCGCAACACCGCAAGATGGGATTTTATTCACCGCAACCTTGCGCATAAAAACATAAGCTACACCGCAACACTACAATTCCCTATATCCCCGACTGTGTACGGGCGCCCCGCCCTCCGCCCTCAAACAAAATCGATTTTGTTTTAGGGAAGGGGGCGATTGTAAGCAAGGACTGCAAGCTTGCTGTCTTTCAAAATTTTCTTTTGACTTCATTTGGCGATCAAAACAAGAATTTGGCGGTCTCGAGAGATCACTTGTTCGCTGGTTATTTCTGTTGTAAGCTCGACTCTAGCTACGCACTGATAGCTCCGGTTCCGCCACGGTTCCCCAGCTCTGGGCTGCCAAAACAACTGAGCCACGGTAGCACTTTTAGTCGATATCAGTACAATTGACGTCAAATGTATTGATATTGCCAAAACATCTTCTACATTTATTCCACGCTAGCTGGTTATTAATAATTAGCCGGGGGATTTAAGCAAAACGTAACAGGAACGAGAAATATCTTGAATAAAAAAAATTAATTGTAACGAACTTAGAGGTGTTTTGCTAAATATTTGTTTGTTTGTTTTTGTTTTCTTTCCTTAGTGTTTCTCTATATATTGATTCATTTGCTGCTTTTATAGTGTGTAAAATAGACTTTTTTCATTCTATTTTGTTTTGGGATGTCTTTCGCTCAGACAGCTAACCTGGAGTGTCGCTGGGCATGGATAATACTTGGGAGCATACTATTTGTTATAAAAGCTGTAAAATAAAATTGCATTTAACGATTGAACGATCGCCAATCACCAAACTGATGCAGTTGAACAGGTCCGGTTCCCCGGGGGTACTCCTCCATATAAGCCATGGGTATGTGCCGCCCCAAAGGGTGGGGTTTTTGCGCCGTTTGGTCTGAAAATGGGTATAGACTTTGCCCATTTTGTTCTGGAATCGGGTATGGTTTTCGAGGGAACTACGAGAGTGTATGAACAAATTTATCGTTTTAATTCCAAATGTGTAAGAAAGAAAGAGAAACCTGCGAATTCGAAATGATATTAAGAAATCTTTTTTGTGTCCTCGTATGGTTGATTCTTTGCATCTCCCTTTATTTCCTTTATAATACTAATATCAGTGGCCAGATCAGTGGTCAGATCTCTGATCAGTGGCAAAGGTTGGCGTTTTTGTTGGCGTTCTTATTTAAGTAATGATGACATCATTTCTTAAAGGCTCCTGCTTATAGGCCAGGTCTGAAAAGGGTGTGAAAAGTGACATTTTTTGTGTGAGATAGGGTCAGGGATCGGAGAACCGGGCGGGACAACCCCACCAAGAATTCTCAGGAGTACCTTCCTGGGTCCCGTTCAATTGAACATATTTTAACTTGCGTGTAATAGCTGACAATTTTTATCACCCAGTTGTTGCTGGTGTAATTTAGGATCTCAGTAATCTCATAGTTTTTCTTTTGCAATAACTGATACATTTATTCTCTTTTAATGATGTACAAAACAAAAGCAAAATGTTCACTGAGGCACATAGATAAAGGAATGACTGGAATGAAAGTCAATAAACGAACACGGAAATAAGAAATAAGAAATGTGAAAGAGTGGAGGATATTGTTATCGCAGTTTTTTAATTCTTGATTATGTCACGTGATTTAAGCGGAGCTCTCGCGCGCGAAGCGCGCGCAGCGGAGCACCATGAGTAAAAAAATGTGGTAAACTACCCATCCGAGAAAATTTGGTAATCACGTGACCGTACACCGACCGCCCGCCCGCCCGACCGTCCGTCTGCACCACAGGCATACCAAAGTAAAATAATTCAATCAACAGGTATGGCAACCCAAATGTAACTCAACGTTTTATTTGAAAAGAAATCGCATGGCCGCCCGGACTTTTAGAAAGAAAAAACAACAACAAAGTCGTGTCTTTTTCGACGTTATTTTTGATGTTTACACTCGCGTGGATAACAGAGAAAGAGCTAGAGCGAGTGACTGAAAACAAAAGAGACGAATTTTGTATTAAGAAAAACATGAAAATTCAAAGCGGCTGTGAGACAATGAGAAATGCTAGCGGCCAGCAAGGTAAAAGTGAGCGGCAGTGAAAAATAAAAGCGAACATGAACACAAGAAACAAAATATTGGGTAAGCACATAAGACAATTCCTCCATAAAAATAATGTGTAACTAGGATGTTCGACGTTTTAGTCCTACAAAACAGCGTTGTAGTTGTGCAAAACAACGGCAAAGAAAGACAAAAAGTGTGCTGCACGTGCAATTTGTTTTTTTGCTAATTGATCTTGATGCCATTTTCATTACCCTCCCCGTTTAGCGTTACAAGATTTAATTTTTTTTGCTTACAACTATTATTAACCAGAGCTTCACTTTTAGCCCTGGTTAAATCTATATATTAGAGATTAGAATAAAACCCTGTATAAAGCTCACGATCAGCCGATTCCTCTCAACCTTGTTGCCTGATGTCGTTTAAGGAGGAGATGCTCCAACAAGACGTCGCTGTAACATTTAAATAGACTATTTTAATGGTCACTTCCATCGCAAAAAATATGGATTTACTGAATCTTCAATTGGATCAGAGCGAAATTAAACTACAATCTAATGTTATTTTCATTCTTTTATGTCATTTCTCCAGGAGCGCAGAGGAGCTTAGAGGACTGGTTCGCAGTTGAACCGTTTGGGGTCTGGAATCAGCTAGCATTAAGGCTTTTCATATGCAAATGAATATCATTTGAACAGAAAAAACAAATATTATCTGTTTTTCTTTTGTAATGTTCTTTCAGGAAGCCTGTTGGCCGATTAATTTGCTGGTGAAATTAAATGATGTTATCGTTTCTAGGATACAGATCATTATCCGTCTTTTCTGATCTTTTTTATGATCAAAACAAGTTTTTGAATTAAATATTCCATTAATATCTCAGGTCTTGAACACTTTGAAGAGCACTTGAGACATTCAAAATTCGATTGAGAGATCGGTATATTGTAAGACATTGGACGAAATGGGTAATGAGCCATTTGTAAGCGCTGAATATTAAATGATGGTACGAGACTAGATATTAAGTGCGCCATGAATTTGAACTTCTATAACATCTTGCAATTTCATTTTTTTTTTCTCGCCTTCATTCAGCTTTTGTTAGCATTGTGTGTGATAGTGCTTATTTTGACTCATTCACTGATCTGTTTTACTGTGGATTTTGTCAATTCTTTCCAGTGGTGAATGATAATCGATGCTTACAAAACCTGTACCAGGTGTTTGTGGGTGACGACGAATCAAATTAGCATACACAAGGCAGCTGTTTGCTTTTGTTTCGCCGTGTTTCAACAATGTCTAATTTGCATTTTGCGTTTATTACATCGCGAGCAAGAGAAATCAAATTGACAAAGGATTTTTTTTTATTGATCCTTTGAAAAGAGAAAGGTGCTATTCTTATCAACTGTAGTAATTGCATAGCGCACCGGAATCATTAATCATTGTGAGTATTTTCATAGAAAATAATTTTTGTATAGTTCTTTTTCGATGAGAAAAAAAATTAAAGCGCGCGGTTTTTTTTAGACCAGGATCGATTGAATATATTGTCACAAAGCATTAACAGAACCGCTTCGGGCAAGAAGCTATTATCCTGTTTGCAATTCAAAATGTGTTTTGGTCTCTGCACCAACAAAGCAAAAATAATCACTTGTGCGAATATTTTACGAAATAGGGAATATATTAGTTAAGTTTGTTGAAAGCGCTTTCGTACACTGGCGTCATCTAGTGTGACAATTATTCAAAATTCTGTTGTCTACTTGATATGCGCATATTTAGAAAGAAAATTGATTCGTAAAGTGAAACAGTATTGTACAGGTTAGTGATTATTTATTCCCCGCTCGCTAACTTTCCCAATCTTTTGAGAAAAGATTTAGGAAAAAGAGAGACCGTTTTGGAGGACTTTAAAGACAGTCGGAAATGAACAAGCCGCGTGAAAAAGGAGACAAAAATCTTGGACGAAGTAACTTTAAAGGTAGAGGCAAGGAAGCAGAATTTCGTACCAAAAAACAAAAGAATGAACTGCATATATTGAAAATGTCCCAGGAATGGGACTTAAGAAGGCAGAAGCGACGAATGGATCGGCAAAAATGGGTCGAAGAACGACGAAATCAGAAATTGCCCATATGGCAACGAGTTGGAAATCTGCGTGTCCAGGCAAATGAGGAAATCGCACATGATACTAGAAATGAACTTGTAAACAAGAAACAGCAAATTATTGAAAATTCAAATGAAGCAACTCAATCCCGAGTTTTAAATCAGGATGATGAAGTGAAGGAACTTTCATTTGAAACGCGAGGAAAGGACCTAGGGAGCGCACTTCTTGCTCAAGGTTCAAAAGGAACGAGCTTTAGAGAAAACGCAAAGACAGACACGGCCGAAATAAAGTTTATTGAAAATGAGAAAGTTAGAACAATGGGACAGCCGTTACTGTACAACGTGAGCACGTTAAAAACATTAAAAAACTCGACGCAAATCGCAGAGAAAAGACCCATCGCAGCGTTCAAAACGCCTTCAAAGGTAAGATCATGTAAAATTTTTATCGCGGATTATTTACACAAGGCTGCCATATTTAAGAACATAAAGATCAATATCCGAGCTGGTTAATATTTGCATACAAGTTCCCCGGTAAGAGAATTCTGAAAACTGATAACGCGCGCAGAGAAAAATATGCGGAGAGTAGTTTTTAATCTTCTCATAACACACGGTTTTGATTTTTTAAAAAAACCATAGTTGCACCTGTTCCAGTTTTCAGAAGGGAGACGCTTTCATTCGATTAACGTACGTATGGAAGGTAGAATTTTTGTTTTGAGCTGTTGTATATTTTGCCTATAATTTGCGCCCTACCGATGCTGTAACTAATAGTGTTAACCAAGTTATCTCTCATTTTTCACTCACGTTTTTCAGTTTCGTGTAAAAGGTTTTTATTTATGCACTATTAATTGAAATCTCATTATCTAAGTCTAAGTTTCGCGGTGACAGAGGAAAAGAAATTAGATGCCTTAGATCAAGAACATGTCACGGTTCAAAGTCTCCTTGCCAACTTAATCATAAGGTTCTAGCAAATGTTTGAGTCTCAGGAAACAGTACTTGAGCTGAAAATGAAAGACAAATGAAAAAGGTACATTATACCTTGTAAAGGCCAGGTTGCACTCGCCGTTTTGCCGCGCGATTTTTTTTAGCGATTATTGCAGTACGCAGTTTTAAGGAATTTTTGATGCGATTTCCAATCTTTATATAGGGTATATAACGGTTACCGTAAGTTTCAACTGATGTCAACACTCATCCAAGCCAAGGAGGCTTTTGGTCACTCTCGAGCAGAAAATCACTGATAAAGTGCATTGAAATTCCAACAAGTTTGAATTAACGATGATTGCGCAGCGACAAATCGCCATGAAATCGCTAGTAGTTAGTTACATGCGCAATTTCAAGTCGCATCTGAATCGCATTACTGAAATGAGGCAAAAATCCCGCAGCAAATCATCTGTGTCAGAAAATGAGCCTCAATGTGTTGGTGGCGCCGCGCATTTTGCCTACCACGAGGTGCTAGAGGACATAAACGTTGTCATGACAAATGATCTTTTTTCGGATCTTTCATTGCTTTGGTGGTGAAGAATCCATTTTATATGAAAACAAAAATCCGTTTCCGTACTTTCCCCCCCCCCCCCCGGCAAAAAAAAAAACCGCACACTTAAACAGAACTTTCGCGTGGCTTTTTCATTCTCATTAGACGACGTGTCGCCGCAGATTTTATTCATAGAAAGACGGGCCCGCGACCTTTTTCGAAAAATCAACCAATGAGAAGTAAGTCCAAACCCTCAAGTCTTTTGCCGCTCGCCATACTTGCTATCGGAACAGCGATTTTTTAATTAGAATTGGTGGCCTTTCAACAGCGAGCCTCATTTGCATGACTAGGTATAACAAAGTGGTACACTGAATGGTACAGTATTGAAAAAGCCATTCAAATTTAATCATGAATTATTTAGTTTAAAAAAATTATAATCACTGCTTATTTTTAGGCATTTAAAGGAGTAGTCATTGTGACTACTTTGTCTTTCAGTTCTAAGCATGACGAGATGACTTTAATTGTTTGAGCGTTTTTTAAAAAACCAAGGTATTCTGAATGCGGTAGAGAGACTTACACAGCACCATGCTGATTTTATCGCGCGTATTTATTCTGAGATATTAGTCTATGCTTTTAAAGGCAATTCACAGATTAGCACCTCTTATATTAGAGCATGATTAAAACAATGAGTATTTAGCCGAAGCCATCTTATTGGTTGATCCAATAAAAGTCTGTTGCTGCAGCGGTTCAAAGTAAATAAACATCTCCAGCTTCGATGTCGATGTTTGAAGGGAATTCGTTCAAGCTGGGTCTCAGATCACCTCCCTTGCATCTGTTTAATCGTAACTAACCATACGCTGCTGTTATTTTTGCAGTCTCTTAACAATCAGGCTGGCGAACATCTTGACAGTAGAAAGTCCTCAGAAACAGGTACTACTTACAACTGTGTGGATTGTGTAAACTGATGTTTTCTTCAAGATTTTGTAATTTCTTAATAAGCAATTATGTACACGTATAACACTGGCCGAATATTAGCCAGACCTGAGAAGGAACACGGCCGATATCTGGCCATCCTTGAGCAAATACCTTTGGCCATGAAAGGGTTTTATTATATGGCCAGAAGAAAGCTTTCTTGCGGGAACAAAGCGGACAATCTCTCGAGTGCATGGGCAGCTAAAAATCCATCTTTTCCGCTCGAGTAGGTAACAACTGAAATTACATTTTTGCACGCAGATCACTTGGAATATATTGAATATGAAAATAACGATCATTTCAATTTGAAATACGCAAGAAATTCTTCCAAATTAGGGCTTTGCCTGGCTTAAGGGTTCTCGCATGTATTTACGAATGAAACCCGAAGGGGAGGGCGTGGTCTTCAAATGGTTTAGTCTGAAGGCAGGCCGTATGCAAAGCAGAGGATTTTGGAAAAAATGATTGGCAGCACCGCAATTAAAGGTTTTGAGACAGGAAATGGATTTTTGGTGTCTAGACTAGAAACCAGGGGAACAACATCGAAGGAACGAAGATCCTCGTTGTCTCGTTTAGTGTTTTAACAAGAGTATATGCAGATTTTGGTCCGCCTCTCTTATGGTGTTCCAGACGGAACGTCAATGATTTTACCAATACAAATATCGCTTTGGGTCGTGAAAAAGTGAAGAAAGAAGGAGATGAACGGAAAAAGAGGGAACCAGGGGGTTTCAGGTTCCCAGGGGCAAACCCCTCCCCTGCAAAAAAAACTTATTA
The DNA here is from genome assembly GCA_964035525.1 of Porites cylindrica. Classification (NCBI taxonomy): domain Eukaryota; kingdom Metazoa; phylum Cnidaria; class Anthozoa; order Scleractinia; family Poritidae; genus Porites; species Porites cylindrica. The sequence continues at coordinate 9,423,018 of OZ037782.1, read as the reverse complement.
AAGGGATTCCCCCGGGAATTGCTGGTGGTTATATAGCCTCCGCCTTGGACAGAATAAAATCAAAATCAACAGACCACGATTTTAATCGTAAAAAGTAAAATGTTAATATCAGTCATCCCCTCTGGTAAAATGATTGTTAATCAAATTGACTTCGCAATATTTGTTGTCATCTGTTACCACGGGAATATGAATATATTTATTTGCTAGCGCGACCAAACTTTGCCAGAAAGAATTAACAAATAACAAACGATGCACGTGGCGGAGAGAATCTTCTCGACTTTTGGTGCTTTAAGCTATCCGCTTGGAAATGGCAGCTAGATTTAAAGTCCTACGTTCTTATTTCACAGGGCCGGAAAAAGCTGGGAACAGCAATGAGGCAAATCCTGTCGCAATACAAAAGCTTTTACGCCTGGAACCAACAAATGGACAGCCGGATAGGACAAACAGAAAAAGGAAGCTAGAGGCTATATATATTGATGGTGATATCGACGAAATGGTAGGCAGATCGAATGTGCATGAAGTTCGCGTTTTTTTTGATACCTTAAAATTTGCGTGGGATTCGATTACAGCATGCTTTGTGCAAAGAAAACGAATGCGTTGCTGTAAACTCGGTTTGCATGAGTGAAGAAAAATTCGAAAAGGTGTTTGAAATGAATCCCCTAATTATTGGAGTTAATGGAAATTTTCACCGGGAATGATGTTCAAAAGGAAAATTATCAAAGAAAAACAGACCGCGTTCGTCGAAATGTAGTTTTGTTTTTGTGATAATAATCCTCATACAAAATGTTTAACCAAATTTTTCATCCTTACAAGTATCTAAATTCTAAGTTACACTGAATTTTAATATGAAGCATTATCAATGGCTTAGAAAACATTTGATGATGAAGTACCTTAACGCTCACCGCATAAATTGAACAGTAATTTTAATTTAAACTTATCAATATTTTTTTAGGCTCCAATTTTACTAACTTTACCAAAGTTTTGAAAAATAATTACTGACGAAGCGGGACTCGTTATGCTTCGATTGCTATATTCCTTGACGATACAGTTTTGAGCGCCTTTTATCGAAGAAGATCTATATACAGCTATTTCGAGAAAGGTTGTCGGAAAAAATGTGTACGCGACTATTCCCAAAGGTAATATGGAATATGCAGAATACACTGCTCTTGACACTGTAGCTGTCGAACCTACTTTTGTTACTTTCCTTTAGCACCCGCAGACATATGTCCATAGCCTCTCCTGCCATTCTTTCAAATTTCTTTGAAAAACAGAGAACTCAAACTACCACCCACAAAACCCTTCAGGGTTGTCGCGTGCCGTTTACCCGACAACTGGCTTCCCCGAAATAGCTGTGTATATATATATATATCCCTGACTTAGCTCAGGGCTATTAGAGAAGCTTGGAATGATTGTTCGTAAAATTTAAAGTGTTTTACACTTTAGCAGTTTGGAGACCTAACACTGAACCAAGCGAATTTGGTAATTTATACACTTTTGACACTTTGTCATCACAAAACAAAAGAAAAAAGTAAGGACGAAATTAATACAAATATTGGGCGAATAGACCTTTTCAAAGTGATCAAGCTGAGTTATAACTGGTCTTGTTTCCAAATCAGTGTGTCGGCAACTTTCGCTTTTCACTTGTGATCCAAATTCAAAAAAAAATCGAACACATTCGTAAAACATCCGATTGGAATAAGGTCATTTCGTGTGACTTCGACAGTTTATGAAAATCAGTCAGAACTCCTATTAAAAAGCAGTATTTTAGATTATGCCCGCTTCATAGCAACGCCAGAATGATTTTAAGTATTTTTGTATCTGCATTTAACTTACAAATACAAGGGAGAAGAAGAGTAAGGGAAAAAACTATTACACAAAAGGGAAGATAGAACGAATAAACAATTCGTCTTTCTTGGAGAAGCATATTGCGTAATAAAATTTACATATAAATTAGAAATTAATTTTTTCGAAGCCGGCAATATATACTGTAAACCCTCGGGAAGAAGATTGGTTTCTTCTCACCGACGATTTAATGTAGATATCGTATCTGATTTATTGACAACTCTTGACATACAAGATCACGGGAGGCAGACTGGAGACGAGGGACACGCCCTGGGAGGGGTAGGAGGGGAGGCATACCCTCCAGAAACATTTTACATCTAGAAGCTCCAAAACCGGGTTATCTTCAGAATTTTTCATCACCTATTTTTTCAGAAGAAACTGATTAATCTTGTTCGACTGAAGATTATTTTAAAACTAAACATTAGGGCCATTTATGCGAGAAAAAATAAGACGCGAAATGTACCATTTATACGAGCATGTCTTATCTAAGACGAGAACAGCTCGTATAAATGGTTCGCGTCTTATTTCTGTTCTTGACTCGTTTTCATGTGAATGTTGCCCGTTGGAACGGCAATCCAACGTGGCGCGCCAAAAATTAACGCATGCGTACTATGGGTTCGCGTCTTATGTAAGACGCGAAGGTCATTTATACGAGGTTTTTCTCGTCTTAGCTAAGACGCGTCTTATCTAAGAACAGGTGTTAAGGGCTGTTCTAAAATAAGACGCGTCTTAGCTAAGCCGCGTCTTATTACTTCGGCGGAGCGCGAAGTAAAGGATTCGCGACGCTCAGGAATGTATCAAAGTTACAATTTTTTGACAAGATTGGGCATGCAAAGTCTGTAGGTTTTCGGTTTTATTCGGCTATTTGACGAAGTGAGAGCCGAATTAGTTCGAGATATCTCGAGATCACTTCGATTTCTTTGATTTATTCTTTAACTTTTTCGAGGAAGAAAGAATTATTATTTTGGCTTCCCCGGGGTTTGAACCGACTCACCTGTGTGACCCGTCAGATCAGAAGGGACTCTAAGTTGAGGGATTAGCCGATTGCGCTACTGCGACCCAAGGTAGTTCGGGATATGAAAAATAGTTATGAAATTATGCACTAGTTTCGGGACAAGATTGGGCGTGCAAGTTCGCGACTTTTCGGCTTGTTTCGGCTATTTCACGAAATGAAACCGGACTACTTTGTGATATCTGAGATCACTTCGAGTTTAGTCTTTAATTTACTCGAGGAATAAATAGAGGATATTACGTGGCCGCGCAGAGACACGAAATTTCTCTTCTAGAGGTGAAAAACATTTCACGAGTGAGTCCTCCTTTCGAACTGCTTTATTTAAAGTTACAAAATGCTGCACAAAGACATTTTGTCTTTGTTGAGTGTTACGTAGTAAAATTGCTTTCATGCGTTGCGTGACTTTCTCGAACGTTCTCTACTTCTTTGGATTATTCATGAATAATTAATTAGGGCATGTCTACATTCAGCATGAGTCAACAGATTTGCATCAGTTACTGAAATCATAAAATATGTCGAAAAGCTACTACTATTCGTCCGTTTAGTATTTTCTAGAACCTTGTGTCAAACGGTATACAAGTTCCAAGCGAGGTCTTTTTACGAACTAAGTTTTTTTTCCCACGAGCTGGACTGCTGTGTTTAGTCAAGTGTGACGAAGGTCAGTTTTCAGTTTCTGTGTTTACAAGTTGGCGGAAGCCGTAAGATATCTGAAGTTCAAGTGAGAGTTTGTTATTATTGGTAGAGGCTGTTCGGTTGTAGTTAAGTTCAAGTCAAGTTTGTGTTGGCGGATGCTGTGATTTAAAGCTCTGAAAAGGCTATGTTCCTTTGGTATTAAACTTCCTTGTGTTAATCCGACATTCCTGCGTGCTGATAGTCAGTGAATAATTATCCTCAAAACATTCGAACTCGGAACAGCCAATTCCATGCTCAACGTAATTGACTCCTTACCCAATGCCTTACATATCTGTAATCAGTACATGAAACCGCTATGCTGTTTTTGAAGCCTGATGTGACTAAGAAAAATAGAGAATTCTTTTTTCACTGTTTGTTTTGTTAGACTTGTTATTCACCGCCAGTAACCTCATATTTGACTTAGGTCTAAACGTTTAGACCCAAGTCAAATTTAGAAGGATTTGTTTGGAGTCATCAGAGCATAACTGGGCTAATATCTCAGAGACAATTTGTCCCGAAATGTTAGTTTTTGGCAAGTAGGCCTCTTGGATGTTGCTCTTTTCAGAATATTCTGACAAATCCCATAATTTCACAAATTAATACCTTACTCTTACCATATTTCTTTTCTTACTATTCCTCCGCATTTACAATTAATCAGTTCCTCAACCACGACGCCGAAGTGTACGCTCCGTAGCGTCTTGTTTTAGACGAAATGTACCGTTTATACGGAAAGTTCGCGTCTTATTTAAGACGCGTCCTATGTAAGACGCGTCTTATTTTTCCTCGTATAAATGGCCCTATTATGTTCTGAACCAAGTCTTGTCTCGTTCTGAACTCTTGTTAGCTAAGGCTCTGTTTTCAATACAGATTTTCTTTTCCGGCTTACGTTTTCGCCTCACCGAAAGCAGCATTGATGGAAATAACTGTTCATTTGTTACCCTTTGCAATACAAAACTGGTCGTTGCACTTAAAAAGAGCTTTTGAGAGTGATTTATCTTCCTTTGTAAAACGTCTAAAAGCCGGTCAAGTACATTAATGGGGAGGGCATGTTTCGCACGATAAAAATTTTACAATAAAATGATTGCACCATAATTAGTTTAAAGAAACTCTAAACTAATTAGTTAATTAACTAATTATTTATATGCATCATTTTTCAATAATTTTAGCCTTCTCTCATGCGTGTTGACAAGCCAACGACGCTGGAGAGTATAGCAAGAGAAAATGGGGTAAGCTAGAGAAAGTCTGTCCTTTGTTCATTAAAGGTTTGCCTGCACGCCTGGTAAACTCAGAAGGGGAATGGGAAGGGAAAATTCGGGGGCGCGCAAAACGAGAAGGGAGCGCGTTCTTCGCGTTTTAGCACGCGCAACTTCCTTTCTTCCCCTTCTCCATTGCGCTCCTGCCACGTAGGCTATACAGTGTTCGCAGTTTACTTGCCTCGGGCGGATCTAGGGTTTTTGACGCGAGAGGTGTAGCTACTAGTACCAAAGGAATAACAAGTTGGAACTTTTTACCTATATTTTCCACAAACTTTATTCTGGAGAGCCAACCTGACATAGCGGAGAAAAGAGGAGAATGGGAAAAGGACTTTTTCTAATTTTCTTTATTTTAATTTACTTCTGCTTAATTACAATTTTTAACATTTTTATTTTATATCTTTTTCTAGCCGGTCACGATTTCAAGTTCTGCGAATAGTGCAGTAGTAATAAGACCCAGTCATAAAAGCGTAGATCAACCAGAAAACGAAAAAGGTACATGATTTTTTTATCTTCAACCTACACCCACTTTGTGGATAAGATGCATGCTATCACTCCATTTGGCTAGTAAATACAATTTGGCCTGATCGATCTTAGTTTACCTCACATGTCAGTTGCTGCTACCTTAGTGCAAAACAAATGGCTAGCCAATGAGAGTTGTTGGCAAATTAGGACCACTTTTAAGACTTTTAAAAGCGTCACAAGAGATGAAGTTACCATGGCGTCAGTCTTCACTAGCCTGTTTAAGACACCCTTAATGTTAGCTTTAAGTGCCTAGAACTCAAAAATTAGTTTCGTGTGGACTTCAGTGTTTGTAAACTCAAAGTTTGGTATGTCAAGGTGCAATTGTTTAATGGGGCAATGTCACGCTGTTTGCTGCCTTCGCATCAACTGAATTCAAAAACTAATGACTCAATTTGTATAGGTAATAGCATGATTTGTAGTGATATTTGGCATAAATACCACGAGTGATATTTAGAAATTGTAAATTACGTATAAGTAATTTGAGACAATTTTGAAATATCACCAGTGGTATTTATGCCAAATGTCACGTACAAATCATGCTATTATTCGTTTATACTACTACCCGCAAAAGGTTTGTAATTTTCACGAGTAGGTATTTCAAATTAAGCCGAAATACCACTGCTCTTAGCCAATCAAATTGCAGAAATTTCTCATGTAGTAGTATAATGTGGCTCGCGCGCACAAGACTCTTACGCCACGCTTTTCCGATTTCTTTAATGATTTTGAGAAAAAAAAAACCCGACTGTTTTGCAGTCTAATGTCATTTAAGACATATTTTTTATCTATTTTACTGTTTCCTGCCGTCTGTTGCAACGTGGGATGGCTAGTATGAACATGGATTGAACCTTTTTCAAGTTTTAATGCTATCCCTACAAAAATCCTCCCAAAACTTATTATGGTTTGTGCTCCTTGGGGAAGTTTGTTTGATATCTTCATTCTTAACTCTACAGGGGCATTCTATGTATGGTTAAAGCCCGCGGGGGCACTTGGGTATTTTTTGGGTGGGTATGTGCCGCCCGCGATTCCAAATTGGCACCCCGTTTTGTAAAAAATTTCCCTTAAAATTGATACCCCGTTCTAGAAATGGGCCAATTTTTTATATCCCGTTCTAGAATTCGCCCTAAAACTGATACCCTGTTCTAGAAATGGGCCAATTTTTTATACTCCGTTCTAGGGTGCAACAAGAGTATAACAGTTTGCTTGGTAACGCATTGAACCGTATTTTTAAAAGCAATCTGTCCTTGAATAATTTCAAATGGCTGCTTAAAAAAATGGAGCTTTCGTGAGTTCGAAATATTATACCCCGTTCTAGAAAACGCCTCTAAAATGGATACCCCGTTCTAAACCATGAGCTTCAAAATCACGATCCCGTTGGGCGGCACATACCCGTATAAGTAATGTATGGGAGTACCCCCCCCCCCCGGCGGTTAAAGGCACTATGTAATGACTTCAGCACAGAATTGACCTAAAACAACAATATCCTTGTGACATCGCCCCTTTAAGATTAGCCAAGCCCTAATCGCTCCACGCCGCTCGACGCGACAGTAGGGAGCGACGAGATAGAGGCCTCTGTATTTCCACAATCTCTCAACTGATGAGCGCAAAGTAGCGTTTCTTTGTGGGAGGTGAAAAAAAATTACGAAACAATAGTGTCAACGAAAAGTATTGTATTCTGTTTTCGAGGGAAACCAATTCTTAGGGCCTGTTTACATGGAGTGGGGGACCCCGGTCTAGTGGGGTTGGTTTCTTTTGTTTTCACGCTTTGGGGGCCACAAAACAAAAGAAACCTACCCCATTAAACCGGGGTCCCCCACTCCATGTAAACAGGGTCTTAGTGCTCGTCACGCTTTCCTCTCTGGACACTCTTCACCCACCTCTCCCACATGAGCTTTGCGGCCTGATGCTATTTGCCACGACGTTGCAGCAGTGTAAAAATGGCACCCGGCGTTCCCCTTGGGGCTCACCCGGACTGATTAGTTCTACAGTAGTTATACAGTTAGTTATACAGTAGGTCTGTATTTTCTCTTTTGTTTTCATTTTATAGAAGAAGCTATGCCTCAGATAAAGCAGTGCTATTCCCTGCAAAATCGCCGCGACGAAACTCCAAACTTTAACTTCTTCGCAGCTAAAAAATCTCCTACAAAATCTAGCCCAGTTTCGATTTGCAAGACATCACCGGTAACCATGACGACCACATCAGCCGCGGTTAAAGTTCAAGTAGCAATGCCGTCGGTTCCTGTCGATTCCAAATGTATCGTTTACTTAGCGAAGGCCCCAGTCCCATCTCCCACTCCTGGGACTCCCACTAACCCCAGGCCAGGTTACCTTTTGCCTGTATACAAGACAAGCACCAGAGAAGCGGCTTATGCATTTGTGCCAGCTGGAGCACAACGGACGCACAGGGTGGGTGACAAATCGATGTCACCACTGGAGGGACGTGCGCCTAATCATGTTAGAAGCGAATGTAGTCTGAACGGCAGTTGTACGACAGTTGGACACTACGTGACCCGCCCTTATCCTAGTCCGAACTCAATGACTGCCTTAAAGGAAGTGCATACTGGGTGTGTTCCCGCTACAGGGAAGCTTCTGTCGGGTTCACAGGCGCCACCCGCACTGTACAGTGATCATATCCATTCCAAATCAAGAGTTCACTCATGCTGCGACTTAATCAGCGATGCCAGCGCGTTAAATCCTTCGCGGACTGACTCGGTCAATACGACTGGATGCTCAACAGGCGGCAGCAGTAAGAACTCCTTAGTTAACATTCTGAAAACGATAACTACACACAGCGTCGGTCTATCGAGGGGAAGTGCGATTCCGCCCAGCTCTGCACCGTCGCTGGTTCAAGAGATTTCAGGCGGCACGCTATCAGCTTCACAAGAAAAGCCTCCTTACCCGCCTCTATGTCGAATACAGGAAATTGCGCCAAACCAAACGGTGTTGAACAATCAGGAAGCCATTTTCAACCCGATGTCGGTCTATGTTCGGGCCAAGTTGGTTCCGCGAGAGGTGGTGGCGGTGAATCAAGGAGTAGAGCCCAGTCCTCCACTGGTCGAGTACATAAAGACTAATGCAATATGCGACAAGGAGCTGACGAAATGGAGCGTGAAAAATGTGGCGGATTTCATTGCTGCTACTGATTGTGCAGATAAGGCGGAGTTGTTTTTAGAGCAGGTTTGTAATACAATCTCTGATTTTTGCTAAGACGTCAAGGATGGGTACCGCCAAAGCTGAGAGATTACACAAGCTGATACTCGCACTCATTTTTGTATTGCGCTTTAAAAAAATGTATTGATATCAATTTTTTTTCGAATTTGATTTTCCTTCTTTCAACTCAGCAGACTTGTGTTCATAACAGTACTTTCAACTTTTGCACGATATATAGAAGTTCCTGTAAAAGAATGGAATAACTACAGACTACGGACCGGCACTCAGGGTCTTAAAATAACTGCGATGACAGTGCTGCCTTCAGTGACATCTGCAAACGATTAGATTTTTTACCCTTCTGGGATAAGGACGAAAACCCGTGGGTTCCGTCTAACAGCACTGTCACTTAGCTGGCTCTTGTGGGACGTAAAAGAACCCTAAGTCTGTTCGAAAAGAGTAGGGGATGTAGACCCCGGTGGTGAGGCCAACCTTCCCTGGGAAGGGTGGGTTATCTGTAAGGAGAGACCTTAATACAGGGATAACCTCATGATCTTTCTTCAGGTGTCGTAATGGCTTCCTACAAATGGTGTATGTTTTGTGGTACAGCTTCATTCAGTTTGATGCAGACACCAGTCTTAATGCCCTGCGGTGTTCTCGAAGGCTGATTTAGAAACAGAACGGGAACGTCAGTTGACGACGGCGCGCGCAAATCAAACAACTGGCTTGACCAATGGCTGAGCGGTAAATTGGGCACCGGAAGTCCAGCTTAGTCCTTTCCGCGCGCTTTCCCGTCGTCAAATGACGTTCCCGTTCTGTTACTAAATCAGCCTAATGTTGCAGATAGTGGACGTACGTCAAAGACGTTTAATCTTTTATCTCTCATATAAGAAAATCCGGATTCCGGAATCTGGGAAATGGTTGCTTGTGGAATCTGGAATCCGTAAAATCCGGAATCCTAGGCTTTGGAATCCGGGATACAGCTTAAGGAATCCGAAGCCCCACTTACGATTGGATCCGACAAAGAACCCGGTATTTAGTACCTGAATCACTGCGTGGGATACAGAATCCAAGACTGTCTTGGGTTCCCTTAAATGGGCAACTTTTGCGTGAAACAAATAGCTCCTTTTTGTACGTGTCATGAACGATACATATATAGTGTGCATCTAGCATAGTAACGAGTTTTCTATCCGCAACATTACACTAAAATTGGCATACCATGATAATCTTATTCCTCACATTTTTTCTTATCCTAAAGAAAACGTAAAAAGTATATACCCTGCCTTGTATGCTGTAATTAAGCCTGTCTTTCCCTTTTTGAAAGTCAAAAAGGTCTGATTTTGCCATGTTTTATAATTTGTATTTAATTTTTGTTCCGTTGTAGGAGATTGATGGTAAAGCGCTGCTTTCATTGTCCCCTGAGATGCTAATGAAGGGAATGAACTTAAAACTAGGACCCTCAGTGAAACTCTACAATCACATTATAAATTTAAGAACGGCCTTGTCGCTTTAAAACTCCAGTCTCAACCAGACCAGCAAGCGAGGTCAAAAGCTGATCGTATACATTCACATCTTTCATTCACAAGCATACTTTCTCTTCCAAACGGAACCTGAACATACCCGGTTCTATTTATAGTGAAACGTACGAAAATCCCCGGACGAAGTAAACGGACGAAAATTAGTTTGAAATCGCGCATGCGTTTAACAGGATATTTATTTTGTATAATCCGCTTCAAGAGTTGTGATTAATGTATATAATGAATTGCAGAATAAAGTGTTTTCAAATATAATCTTCAGAGTAGTTTGATATTGAACGTTAACATTTGTAATTAAGAGAATCAATTCAATTATTTGTTACGCCTTTGTACAATTCAACACGAGCAATTACGAAAAATCAACATTATATTAAAAGTTCATGCAGGATAAAAAATGCGACAGAGCGCCGGAATCGATCTGATAAAGATTTGCAACTAAAGTTTGATCTTAACAACTAAGTAAGATTAAAAAGGTGATGTTCCAACGCGGTTATCTGTTCGTCAGATCCGCAACGACGAAGGACTAGTTGTCAAATCGTCAGCTTCTCAATCTCTCTATGGTGGCCAATTTACTTTATAAACTCAATTGATCAAGCAGCGCCATTCTAGCTTTAGAATCCTTATTCATTTGATTAGGGTTCGTTATAAAGAAAGGCTAGCGTTAGGCAAATCACCTTTAATTCATCATAATTTGTATTAGGTATATCTCTCAGGTTAGTACCCGCTGCGCTGTGATCAGACAATTTTGAGGGTCGTAATCTCCCGTACGAGCCGCTAAATTTGCAATTATTCTTTCCTGGGCGCCTAATTAACCTCGGGGATAAAATAGATATCCTATAGTATCTTTATAATCTCTTTTTCTGGGTCCGTAGTTGCGGATCCTCATTTTTCCCGTTGATTTATGGGGAAAAAATCAGCTCGGTAACTTACAATCGGGACGGATAACTCGACAAGTAAGGGGTATTACAAGTCGTTATTTCATTCTATCAGTGGAATAATAAAACTAGACTTGCATTTCAGTACTTCAACACAGCCTCCTTTCGAAACCATTTTTAGCATGTCATCTGTAAAAGCTCCTTCGATGGAGGTTTTGTGCCCAAATATGAGTCTCTAATTAGAGGGGGTTTATGTAAATACAGTAGGACGTTTTTGTGACCTATTTTCTCGACGGGGATATTCATAAAGGACCCACGAAGCGTTAACTTTAGAGTAAACATGGTTGCATCATTCTGTTAATATGTAAAAAATAATTGGCTTGTAGGTAGTTCATGTTTTTGACAGTACTTTATAGCTGCCTCTTACTCAGACTTCTCTCTCTCGATGAAAATGTGCGCGCAAGGGAAGGCGCGTCTGTACCCTTCCCATGGTCCCTTGCGGTTCATCACCAGTCACTCGCCTCTACCTTGCGAAAAACGAAGCGCCTGAGGAGGAGGCTGAGTTAATAG
>OZ037782.1:9316590-9406590 GCA_964035525.1 Porites cylindrica | reverse complement strand
GCTGGGTATCTGGCACAATTAACCAACCAGAACCCAAATCCTTTTACAGTCTTTTCTATGACCAAAAGGCCCAATGTTAGCTACTTTTGGCAAATGTAAACTATGTGATTCCAAGTTAGTCATTTTGTATTCCTGAATCTGCTGTGTGAACCTTTGTAATTTCCAGTCAGGAGTTTGTTGGACTTTGAATTTATAAGAGAATGTATGACAATAAACAAAATACGTCCTAAATTCCATTTTTTGACAAAAAAAGAAACGAGAATGACTTACCTTGTGTTTTTGTTTTGTTAAGCTAAAACGGCCTGGATATACCCTACTTCAATAATTATTATTTATTTATCAGTATTTTAGTTATTCATTTTGATATTAGGCAGGTACCACAAGGAAATGATTTGGTTGTTCCTTTTTAATTTAGATGATAGGTAACTTTGTAGGTGATAATTATTTGTAATGCACTAAACTGGGGGCCTTTCTCTGCTACCAAAAGAAAATCTTTAACTTTTAAAACAGAAAGGTCAAGGCTTCTTTGCTGAATCAAGGCACTGTATCGTGGAACACAGTGCTTTTTAGAATTACCGCCAAAGTAGCAGCTTTGTTTCCTGAAAGAATGATTATAATGGAAGCTTTATTTAATGCATGGCTAATTTCAAATTTTCAGGTGACTTTCCACCCCAGGTATAGAGGGTACATAAAAGCACATTGTGGAAGTGGAGAAAGAGTAAGAGGAAAGTAAAACAGAGGAAAGAATTGTGAGAAAAGGAAGAAATGAAAAAATGGTTGTAGAATTGTAAACAAACAACTTTATTTTTATAAAAGTAATAAACAATTTTTTTTACACATTTTATCAAATTCTTAGAGTGGTTTGTTTATGGTTTTGAGAATTTTATTAACCAAATGGTCAAGCTACCCAGACATGCAACTGAGCAGCCAACTGCTTGGCCTCAATGAAAAATTTTTTTTTTCCTGTTTTCTTTTTTCCTTTTTTCTTCATTTCTTCATTTCTTTCTCCAACTGGTTTCTCTGTTCCTCACAAGCATTTGACTGCAACACCCTCCGGATCTCCAACTCCTCCTCCTGTTACAGCTGCAACATGGATATACCTGCACAATCATTTTTATTCCATTTTAAATTTATGATAAGCTCACCATACTGAGTGAAAAACAAAAAATAGCCCATAACCAGCTTAATGCTGAAGGTCTTGTCTCATCAGGAGCTCAGAAGGCAATCAAGGAAATAGGTAATAGGTCACAGGGAGGGGAAGGAAAACACCTTCCCCCCCTCCCCCCTTGAGTGGAGGAAGGGGGAAGAAAAAGAAAAAGAAATCATCCCAGGATCAACAGGATCTATTTCCACAGTTTTCAACACCATGATGGTACCACTTGGCTGAGGACTATTGTCAGAAAGTTCAGTGTGGAATAGGATATGGAAGGCAGAGAGTTTTGGTGACAATGAGGCTCCTAGGATTTGAAACAAAAAACGAAACAAAATACAAGTGCAAAAAAGCAACTATAAATAATTTTGCAAAAATCCTAATGCTTAGGATAAATAATTTGAATTGATACTAGAGTTTCTAGTAAATGTAAAAAGATAGCAGGTAAACATGGGCGGGCTGGCAGAGGCCAGCAGTAGATCTAGGGGAGGTCCCCTGCCCTCCATATTCTAGATCAAATTGAGGACAACAGTGCCAAGAAAATTCTCTTCTAGATTGAGCTCCTCCGTACCTTAAGGTCTGAATGAGTGGTTCCTTCCCGCCACCTTAAGGTCTGGTGAGAATCCTCCCCCCCCCCCCTGCCCCACCCCTCTTCTTATCTGAAGGTTCCGATCTGCCACTGTAGGCTCCAGGTCCTATATCAGAGCTATACAGAGACACTACACTAATACAATCTGCAGGGTCATTCTTTTTAGAAACTTGAGCATATGTCTGCCTGCACTGTCTTGTAATAGTGATCACCAAGCTACAAGAAGTATGACCTGAAGTAAATTAGGGACCTGTCATTTATTAGAGGGGGGGGGCAGGGCTGGTGCAATTCTTTTTTCCCAGGTGAATTTTTTTTATACCCTCCCCCAATTTCCTGCAGAAAAAAATGTAACCCTCCCCCTTGTATGGCCCAAAATAGTTATTACCCTCCCCACGCTAAAAGATATGACAGGGATTATTAAAAGAGATCAACTTTTGCCTTGTGATGAAGGGAGGCGCCAATACGACATTCAGGAACAGGTATCTAAGATCACCTCATGCATTGAAGCAATATTGAACACAAACAATCCTGGTGCTGCTGGAAAATTTTACACGACCGATTATGTTCTTGTCCCAGCTGATTAGTTAATACTGAGGGCGAACATTATGAAGCTCAGTGAGTTACTAGAGAACATATTGGATATGGATAAATGCATTAATGCTCACCTTAACAACCTGTTTCCCTCAAAGACTGGTAATTTTATACGAGGAGAAGAGTATTCTAAATCGTTTGATGAAGCTGTTATTACAAGGCTTGATGAAGCTAAAAAAAGAGTAAACAGTGAATTGAAATATCTTAATGAGAAACTTGATCAATGCAAAGACATGTTTCGCAGTGTGTTGCTGTTGAAAAACAAATCAAGAAAAAGACGTACATGTAGGGTTGTTGGGTAGTTCAGGTTGATCATTATGAAAGTTTAAAATGCTTACTGTGCAAGGGACTTGTTTGTTAAATAATATATTTTATTTGTTGATTTATTTTTATTTTAAGTGAACAGCAATGTTTGCTAAAAATGGTATGGCCCTCCCCAAAGCCCAGCTTAAATTTTTGGTGACCCTCCCCTTTTTGGCTACATAAAATTTAATGACCCTCCGCCCAATTGCACCAGCCCTTCCCCGCCTCAAAGAAATGACAGGTCCCTTATGTGTTTTTCACTATTGTTAACACTTGGAATCAACTAACCCATAAAATTACAAGATGGTTAACTGACCTTAACTGTATTTGTACCCTCTTCGTAAACGTAACAATCATGTTTGTATTGGGAAGTTCAGTAATAATAATCCAGATGGCCAAAACTTCCATATTTTGGCCATTCTTATTCTGAAGTATCCACCTTATTCTGAGCTATCCAAACAGATACTTTGCTAAGAATAAGCTTTACACGGCTGTCGCGGTAGTGGTACTGTAATTAAACAGACATTGTTTGCTCCTTGCACTAAATTCTTACAAAAAGAACGTGAAAAACAACTAACCTCTATGTAGGCTTTGATCCATATTTTGGAGTAACCATTCTCATCTTAGCCTTTTCAGTCTTTGTATACTTAGTCTTTCAACACAACAAGGTCGTAAAGAGTCGGAGCGATTTTCCGAAAAATAATTTTATTCAGTTCCAGTCTCCGAGCGGATACCTGATTTTGGAGTATCCATTCTAGTCGGTCGGCATTATATTCTACCCACCAAAACCACATCGATCGAGAGGGACTGAGATTGAATTTTGAATAACTTAAAAGTCGTAACCGAAGAATCTCAGAAAATGTACGGATCAGGGATGATATGCACGAACAACCGAACATCCGAACACTAGATCGGAGGTTCTAACTACTGAACCACCAGGGCTCTAGCGTTAGTGAAGTCGGAATTCTACTATACCAGCAGAGTGTACTACACTTCTGTACTGGGAGCTGAAAGAAAGAGAAAGGCTCGAGAAAGGCTGCGTCCATTTCACAGTTGTGGGGGTGCAGAAAATATATCAGGGGGGTACAGTTTCATGCATAATGACTGAGATGTTAGTAAGATGTTGGAAATGAGCAAAGCGGCGAGAACGAATCGCCAAGCTCGCTGGTAAGTGCTCGTTCTTTCTCACGCGGAGAAAAATCAAGAACAACCTCTGGAACCAGGGTAGCTAGGTGTAAATTGCAGCGAGCTTTATATTCCCCCCCCCCCCCCCCCCCCCCCACTCCGCAAGAAGAGGATTCTTTCCGGCATGGATTTTATCGACTATATTGACTTCCAAAATTATTTATGATTGATTTCGAAAATTCTAAATTTGTAAAACTTATTTTTAAATGTACATTCACAATGGCGATTTTCGCTGCCCCCAGTCATAATTACAATCACAAGCAACGAACCTTGAAAGACCTTGAAACACAGAAACACACAGAACGGATCGAAATCCACCAATCACAAATCACAAACCTTGACCTTTTGAACCCGTTAAAGTACAGTTTGGTTTCCTAAGAGGTCCGTTAAGATAATTGACACCAGCGAAAAACGCAATCGTCAGTTGGCTTTTGAACTTCAGAATTCGCATGTTTGTGAAAAGCGCAGTAATAGATGAATCTTAGATACACACCAATGTTCCCAAAATCTTTGTCCACTTTGAAGCAGGAAAACTTGATCGTCGATCTCGTTTCAAACTCTGCGATGAGTTTATAAACCTCTTGGACGGAAGAAACACATCCAAAATTCTCAGCAATATTTTCCTATCGAATGTGGGTTCGTAACTTAAAATTCCCGCCATGATCTTCCTGTTTGTTTCCCGGGAATGATGGGATTTGGAAGGTCGCGAGTTCGATTCTCGCCCGGGACACGAAAGTTTTCGTTGCCCCGGACGAGCATGGGGCGCGATCCATTCAACCAAAATTTCCGGAAATTTCGGTCCAAAACTCAATGGATCGGTTCGGTCCAACAGAAAAAGTTTCGAAAAAACGGGTCCACCTTTTGAGGTGGACCACTTTTCCCGGTCGGACCGGTCGGAATTTTGGTTGAATGGATCGCGCCCATGGTTTCTCCTAAGTTCTTCCAAGTGAAAATGTTCACTGGAAGTGTAAGTGTGCTGCTCACAAGTGCACATTAAAAATAATAATAATAATAATAATAATAATAATAATAAAAGTAAAAAAATAAAATATTTTGCATGTGTAAACAATAACAACTTATATAAAAACCATGATTAAAATTTTCATTGTGTCAATAATCATTATGCTTTATGAGCATGGTCTTAAAAAGTCGGTCAGTACTTTGCAGAAGCGTAACTATGCGCCTAAAAAAATTAAAACCCTTGCCTCTTTGGAGATTTAAGAATGGTTATAGGTAAGGGCTCATATGTGCGGTCTGGACAGGTCGAGTGGTTTTGGTGGATGTAGACTTCAACATCCACCAAAACCACCAACAGTGTTCGGGGCTAGATGTGTATCACGTAGCCCCATGAAATATCTGAAACATGTTTTAAAACTTCATGTACAATATTTGCCAAAATACAGTTATACTCGTTATATTCATCCTTTGTTGGCGAGAACGCTATCTCCTAAATATAATAAAGCTCAAAGCAAAAGAAACGCGCATCCCCGAGAGGCGAATACATCAAAACATCGTAGGCATCTTTCTTTGGTATAACATGTCACAAGGTGTCCAAAATTCAATCTCAGTCCCTCTCGATCGATGTGGTTTTGGTGGGTAGAATGTTATGCCGACCATTCTAGTCACGACCTTCAGGGCGGAAAAACGTAATGAGCATGCGTGGACTTTTTTGCCCAGATCCCCTAACCGGGTTTGAAAACATGGCGGGATTTCAAATATTTTATTGCCTAAAAATAAACTGTTTCCACTCATAACCTGGAAAGTACAGGCAATTTGTCTTCAAAAGTTGCAAGCTGTGGTTATATCCTTGTCGTTACTTAATTTTCTCGAAGAATACCTCATAGTAAAACGGACTTTAACGACATTAATTTCCTTGCGTTGTACTGGAAATGTGCCTGCGTAGGTCCGATTTTTTTCAAGATGCATTCACAAAATGTGTTCATATAAGGAAGTTCCTGGATATATAAGGTCCGGAGCTCCACTGTGGACACAAAAGCAACATATCTTTGGACAGTGATTTGCCCAAAAAAATTAACGCTTGCCCACAATGTGTTTGAAGTCACTGAACTTTGTCGCACTAGAGCTGATATTTTAAAACCCTCGCTCGATCGGACACTCGTAGTTTCGCAGATCACTAAAATATAGACAAAAACCTCAATGTAGAAGTTATTGTGTTAATATGTGGGCAGAAAAAAGGTCAATCTTTATCTAGTAAAATCTTCCCAAAGATCGGTTTCAAAGCAACTATAGTTGTTTAAACTTGCTCGTTTCGCGCAGATATATAAATTTTGCTTTGTGTTGTCAAGTTGAACACGCATACTATCTGTCAAAAACCTACGCGTGAGTAGGATTTCCTTCAAACAAAGTTAAAGTTACATTATTTAAAAAACTTCTTGCTGACAATGAAGAAATGAATTTTCTGTACGAAAACAACCTACCTATAAAGATCTTAAAAGCAAAAGATCAGTTGCAACTTGACAGCCAAGCCATGATTCACCATGTAGCTATTTTATTAGCTTAACTGGTACATGCAAGGGTCTTCGTTTAAGCAAATTAAACTCAGCCGATCATTAGAAAATACAGAAAATTGCACATAAGGGTTTGTTCTGCTCGCCTCAGTCAAATCCAGCTGCAGCAATTGTTTACGGGAAAAGAGTCAATTGTTTTGAAGTCACTGCCGGCAGTTGTCGTTCTCTACTTCACAGCGACTGAAAAGGACAATTTGTGTACAGAAAGTTATTCTTATAACAGAAACTTTCACAGTGCACTGGAAAACAAAACTATGTAATGAAAAATGTAAAAAACTCTGACTATTATTACTTGAGCAAGAGAAAAAAAATGATCTTGAGTAAGCTTGCTGGCCTTCTATTTCCGAGAAAGTTTAATAAGCGCACAAGTTTGTTCACTCTGATGCGTTATAACAGCAATATGGTTCTTTGACTGAAGACAAAGATAAAGCTGGTTCTGCAAAGGTAATAAATCTGGGCATTTAAAAAAAGTAACCGTAACTACTAATAACAGAATACAAGCGGGTTATAATTCAACCCGGCAAAATCAACTCATAAATTAATCGGATGCACAATCAGAAAAAATACTCGCCTCTTTGAAAATGTTCAAAACCTTTTATTCCACCTCAGACTGACGGAATGATCCGTTTTTCCTTTAACATTGGTTGTTCTGAATCCAAAGTAATTTTCAAGCGACGAAAAAAAAGCAAACCGAATAAAAATGCTTTACAAGGAGCAAACGTTCGCACCTCGTGCACTTCACTCAGAACTCCAGCAACAAACAAACACAGTCAACACACAGAAAAGCCCGCCTTGAGCCTGCGATAAGGGATGCGCAGAAGCTTGCGCAGAACGTTTTTCCGCCCTGAAGTCACGACCCTTTCCAATAGGTCGTGACTAGAATGGATACTCCAAAATCAGGTATCCGCTCGGAGACTGGAACTGAATAAAATTATTTTTCGGCAAATCACTCCGACTCTTCACGACCTTGTTGTGTTCAAAGAGATAAGTATACAAAGACTGACAAAAGGCCAAGATGCGAATGGTTACTCCAAAATATGGATCAAAGCCTACATAGAGGTTAGTTGTTTTTCACGTTCTTTTTGTAAGAATTTAGTGCAAGGAGCAAACAATGTCTGTTTAATTACAGTACCACAACTGCCGTGTAAAGCTTATTCATAGCAAAGTATCTGTTTGGATAGCTCAGAATAAGGTGGATACTTCAGAATAAGAATGGCCAAAATATGAAAGTTTTGGCCATCTGGATTATTATTACTGAACTTCCCAATATAAACATGATTGTTGCGTTTACAAAAAGGGTACAAATACAGTCAATTAAAATTCAGGGTTGTCACTAAGATTTCAAGTTGCCGGGTAAATACAACAAGTAGGCGGGGAATCAAACGGCTAGGGATTTCTTTTGGTTCTAATTTTCTTCTATTTTCCAATAAAAGTAGCCGGGGGCCACTCTCTTAGTAGCCGGGGAAAATGCCCGGTCCCCGGCTCTTAATGACAACCCTGAATTATTGTGTAATTATGGCTCAGTTAATTCGAAGCTTGCTTATAGGATAGAAGGCCGGGGGGCGGGGGTGCGGGTACTCGACCAATACTTGGGTATACGTGAGCCGCTGAGGGTTTGAAACCCATACCCTGTTTAGGATAACACCCTCATCTTTAGTACCCTGATAGGACAACAACTCCCTCAGATGGGGACAAGGTTATCAAGCACACCTGTCAACTTGTACTTATCTTAGCTAGACAAAGGTGCCAAGAACAACAGCATTTATATTTATTCCAGTAAATGCTTTGGGTGATGAGGTACTAAATATCTGTAAACGTTTGCACTAAGACGAAATCAATCATGCATGAAACACCCTGTTTATAATTAGAACAGACTCGCACAAATCATGCACACTGTTTAGGACAGACTTGCACGAAATTGTATACCCTGTTTAGGAGAGACTTGTGCCAATCTATATACCCTGTTTAGGACAGAGAGGATGAAAACCATACCCTGTCAAGTGGCACATCCCCACGTAGGCCATATAAGGGAGTACCCTCCCCCCACCGGGATAGCAGACAGTTGTTCAATTTATGGCTCAACATAAACTATTTCTGTTTTCTTATATATTATGGTTGATTTTTTTTTTCAGTAGTAAGTTGGTGTTTAGTTTAGTGTGACAATAATGGATACTTTATGAGATTAAAAAAACCAAAGTGTCACCCTCACAACCTGTGGGATACATGGGTCAACCTTTTGGTGTGCTGGGTGTCTGGCACAATTAGCCAACCAGAACCCAAATCCATTTATAGTCTTTTCTATGACCAAAAGGCCCAATGTTGGTTACTTTTGGCAAATGTAAACTATGTGATTCCAAGTTAGTCATTTTGTATTCCTGAATCTGCTGTGTGAACCTTTGTAATTTCCAGTCACATGGAAGGTGTTGAAAAGGTAGTCCCGTTATAGTCCATCCTGTCATGAAATGTTGCACCATCCACAGGAAGCCCAGTTTGTTGGACTTTGAATTTATAAGAGAATGTATGACAATAAACAAAATGTGTCCTAAATTCCATTTTTTGACGAAAATAGAAATAAGAATGACTTACCTTGTGCTTTTTGTTTTGTTAAGCTAAAATGGCCTGGAAACTCTACTTCAATAATTATTATTCATTTATCAGTATTTTAGTTATTTATTTTGATATTAGGCAGGTACCACAAGGAAACGATTTGGTTGTTCCTTTTTAATTCAGATGACAGGCAACTTTGTAGGTGATAATTATTTGTAATGCACTGAACTGGGGGCCTTTCTCTGCCACCCCAAAAAAATCTTTAATTTTAACATCTTTTCATAATAACTGTTGAAAACTCTCATCTAAAACAAAAGGGTCAAGGCTTATTTGCTGAATCAAGGTACTGTGTCGTGGAACACAGTGCTTTTTAGAATTACCGCCAAAGTAGTAGCTTTATTTCCAGAAAGACTGATTATAATGGAAGCTTTATTTAATGCATGGCTAATTTCAAATTTTCAGGTGACTTTCCAACCCAGGTATAGAGGGTACATAAAAGCACGTTGTGGAAGTGGAGAAAGAGTAAGAGGAAAGTAAAAGAGAGGAAAGAATTATGAGAAAAGGAAAAAATGAAAAAATGGTTGTGGAATTGTAAACATTTGAACGACTTTATTTTGATAAAAGTAATAAACAATATATTTTACACATTTTATCAAATTGTTAGAGTGGTTTGTTTGTGGTTTTGAGAATTTCATTAACCAAATGGTCAAGCTACCCAGACATGCAACTGAGCAGCCAACTGCTTGGCCTTCTCCAATTTTCTTCATTTCCTTCTCCAACTGGTTTCTCTGTTCGGCTCACAAGCATTTGTCTGCAACACCCCCCAGACCTCCAACTGCTCCTCCTGTTACAGCTGCAACATGGATATGCCTGCATGATCATTTTTATTCCATTTTAAATTTATGATAAGCTCACCATACTAAGTGGAAAACAGAAAGTAGCCCATAACCAGCTTAATGCTGAAGGTCTTGTCTCATCAGGAGCTCAGAAGACAATCAAGGAAATACTAGGTCACGGGGAGGGGACAGAAAACACCTCCCCTCCCCCCCATTGAGTGGAGGAAGGGGGAAGGAAAAGAAAAAGAATTCATCCCAGGATCAACAGGATCTATTTCCACACTTTTCAACACCATGATGGTACCACTTGGCTGAGAACTGTTGTCAGACAGTTCAGTGTGGGATAGGGTATGGAAGGCAGAGAGTTTTGGTGACAATGAGGCTCCTGGGATTTGAATAAAACAAAACAATAAAACAAAACAAAAACCAAGTGCAAAAAAAGTAACTACAAATAACAGCGCAAAAATCCTAATATTTAGGATAAATAACTTGGATTGATACTAGAGATTCTAGTAAATGTAAAAAGTAGCAGGTGAACATGGGCGGGCTGGCAGAGGCCAGCAGTAGATCTAGGGGAGGTCCCCTGCCCTCCATATTTCTAGATCAAACCGAGGACAACAGTGCCAAGAAAATTCTTTTCTGGATTGAGCTCCTCCATACCTTAAGGTCTGGATGAGTGGTTCCTCCCCGTCACCTTAAGGTCTGGTGAGAATCCTCCCCCCCCCCCCTCCCACCCCACCCCTCTTATCTGAAGGTTCAGATCTGCCACTGCAGGCTCCAGGGCCTATATCAGAGCATATACAGAGACACTACACTAATACAATCTGCAGGACCGTGTTTTTTTTAGAAACTTGAGCATATGCCTGTCTGCGCTTGTAAGAGTGATTACCAAGCTACAAGAAGTATGACCTGAAGTAAATTATGTGTTTTTTACTATTGTTAACGCTTGGAATCAACTAACCCATAAAATTACAAGATGGTTAACTGACCTTAACTGTATTTGTACTCTCTTTGTAAACGTAACAATCATGTTTATATTGGGAAGTTCAGTGATAATAATCCAGATGGCCAAAACTTCCATACTTCGGCCATTCTTATTCTGAAGTATCCACCTTATTCTGAGCTATCCAAACAGATACTTTGCTATGAATAAGCTTTACAAGGCAGTCGCGGTACTGTAATTAAACAGACATTGTTTGCTCCTCGCACTA
The DNA here is from genome assembly GCA_964035525.1 of Porites cylindrica. Classification (NCBI taxonomy): domain Eukaryota; kingdom Metazoa; phylum Cnidaria; class Anthozoa; order Scleractinia; family Poritidae; genus Porites; species Porites cylindrica. Next base: position 9,395,650 of record OZ037782.1, on the reverse strand, counting down.
AATTCTTACAAAAAGAACGTGAAAAACAACTAACCTCTATGTAGGCTTTGATCCATTTTTTTGGAGAAACCATTCGCATCTTGGCCTTTTGTCAGTCTTCGTATACTTATCTCTTTGAACACAACAAGGTCGTGAAGAGTCGGAGCGATTTGCCGAAAAATAATTTTATTCAGTTCCAGTCTCCGAGCGGATACCTGATTTTGGAGTATCCATTCTAGTCACGACCCTTTCGAATAGGGCGGCGGCCGCCGCCATATTGGAAAGCGAGAAGACCCTGGGGACGAGGTTGATCCTGGCACACAGCGAACTAAAACGATCGCTGATTGGTGCACTCCACTAGGCGTTCATACGTGCGCTCTCATTGGTTCATTCCTTCCAAAACAAAGATGGTTACCCTTTGAGGGCTTCGTATAGGCTTAGAAGTGCTTTCTCCAGTGTTTGAGACCCAAAAGGTGGACAGAATTCAGGTCTGATTGTTCGGAAAACTGTGACTGTACCGTTGGAAGGCAAAGATTCGAATATAGTGATATCATAAATGGTAATCGCTGGGAATATTACAACGCGTAGAGGTATTTCTGTTGCTCGTGCTATTTGGTTTTTGTGTTCTAAATTACTAAAGATTTGCTTCTTTAATTCCCGATATGTGAAAGAATACTTGCAAGGCTTCAGCTTATCAATAAATTTGGCTGTCCGTTTGCAAAGGTTTAGTGTTGTTCTGCTTTTTGTTTTCTTTGAACAAAAGCTGTATGCATAATATTATTGATGTATGGGGTTATACGGAAATCTTGCATAATCTGCGCTTTGTCTCAGCAGCTTTTTTGTCTAGTGAAACATTTTTTTTCACTTGATCGTAACATGCATGGGCCTAACCTGGCCTTCTTTTAATTTTTGCCACTGTGATTTTGAAGGGGGATGAGCAGCGACAGAGGCAGATGTCGAAACAAAACTAAAAATTGAAGCCAAACATAGTGTCGCTATCCTTTGATATTTTTAATCCTGACTTTTCATTTATTCAGTTTTGGTGTCACAATAATGATAATTTATTATTATTTGCTCATTTCAGTGGCAGTAAAATACAGCTAAATACAGAGACATTGGGAAAATGAACTGTTTCCTATTCTCAGAAATGAAAAACTTGCATATTAATGTATTGAAGCTTGTGGGATTTCTTTCTAGTTGCAAAAATAAAATAATGAAAGCACATGATGTCTTTTATTCTATCAAGTTGAAAACAGTGATGAGCCCATGCAAGGAAATCTGACAGTCTTGGATTCTCAATTCTGCACCATGGATACTGCATTCTGGATTCTTTGTCAGTGGAACTTGGATTCCAGATTCCAATTATAAGTGGGATGCAGAATACTTGCCCTTTATTCCAGATTCCACGAGAAAAATTTCCCAGATTCCAGATTTCCTTACATGGGGTGACAGTGACCCTAAGATAAATACGTTTTCTGTCAAACTAAAACCGGTCAATTGAGCTTCTAATTACTGTAGGCTAAGTGTGCATGTTGTTCTTGTCACTATATGCTTGAAAAGCGGGTTTGTGGACCAGGTGAAATAGTGGCTGGTACTGTACTATTCCAAAACCAGCTGGGTATGATTATGAAACCGCTATAATTCAGTTCTAAAACTTGGATTTACAAAAATAAACTGCTTCAAAGGGTGCATATATCACTATCCACTGAATAAACAAGAGCGGAAAGGGCCTGCAGTGTCTTGATCATGGGATTTTTCATGTAGGGATGCCAAGGCTTTTAAAGTGTTTTGCACCAGAGTCCCCACTAGCATAGTGAGCTTTTAGTTGCCTAGTCATGACCAATGAGTTTCGGGTCACGTGGTCCCAAGCAAAATTTTGAAACAATTTCCCTCCAGTTTGCCTAAGATAAGTCACTGAAATGAATTGACCAAGAAGGCTTGAGAAAATACCACACAGGGAAAAGGCAAGGCTTTTAGCTTGTTTAGGTGTTGGGCTGTGAGGTTGCAGCTGTTAGATGTGCTGGCTGAAATACTTCCAAAGTCTACTTTAAGGTGTTGGTTAGTCTTAGTCATAGTGTCTATATCATAATTATATCATCAGAAATAATCAGATTAACACAACTATTAAACTGATAATCGATTATAGTAGATTATAGTTTTGTGCCCCCTGTGCGCCATTTTCAACACTGAAAATAATTTTGTAACTGAACAAAACAAAAAACCTACCCTGCACTGCAAGCAGAGGCTTATCTGTCACATAGTTAAACCAACTAAACATATAAAGCACACCACTACCAGGTCATGTCTCGATTTAATAAGAGTACGAAAGGGCCCATCTGACGAGCAAAGCGTGTTTGACTTAAAAGATGTATTATCTCCAAATGAGATAGGAACTTTTACAGTGCACATGACTCAGATAGGACTATTAAATTTTTGAACAACTGGAGTCTAGCCTTTAGTCAATTTGCACATTGACATAGCAAAGTGCAGCCCCAAGTAATATGTAAAATAAACCAAAGTCAGGGATTAAGAAAGTTTTTGCTCTAAAAATCGAATCTATTTCAAAGTGGAGAATACTTTTGGATTGCTATATTAGAAGCAATGGAAACACTCTTCACCTTTTGCTAGCTATTAAAGTGGGGTTAATGCCTTTCATTTTTTACATCTGAGAGGCAAAAAAAAAAAACAATAATAACAACATCTTAAATCCTCTATTAAGGCCCCCTCTCTCAAATAAGCCCTCCTTTTCAGTGGAAAGTTTTAACAATAAGCCCCCGTCTCCTTTAACCCCCATCCCACATCCCCCCCTTTTCTTATTCTTCATAAAAGACCATATCAATCAATGACGACTGTAAAACTTTGTGTGAACCGATCCAGGATGGTTTATTCACCAACTGGAAGTTCGGATTTGTTTTTCATCCTCGGCTGCTTGACCTCCAACCTTCTTGTACTTGGGATTTTTCACTTGGCATTTTTTTTGTGGGGGACTAATACCAGCGTCTTTGCTCTAGATTAAAATAATAAGGCCCCTATCTCTATTGCCCGGAAGCATTGTGAACAGGGTTAGATATCAAAAGCCAATAAGAAAGTCTAAAAACTGTGAAGTAGATCAAGATTGACAATAATTTTATTACCTGTACCAGATCAAGTGACAAAATATCCAAACTGAACAAGGACCTGTTTAATTTTCAACCAAAGTTCCCTCAAATTATATTAACAAAATAGTGTTCTATGGCTCTCAGTGTTTTCAGAAAAAAATTGTTTTTTTACATATCAGAGTTCCGTTAAAATGTGTGCAAATAGAAAAACAATAGTCAAAAACCTCATGAAGATCTGTAACAAAACTGACGATAACTTATCAGCTCAAAGTGTCTGCGACTCAATTTAATGCTTAGTTGAATTTCGGAGCGGAAGAAGTTTTAGAGCGTCATGACAAAAAATTCCCTGGCTTCAGAGGTCTGTTCTCGAAATTCCTAAGATCAAATAAATTGCGCTCACGGTTAAAAAAAGCTCCCCCTTTCACGAAAGAAGAAAACTGAACCTCTGGCACTCAGGGTAGGCAAAAAAAGAAAACAGTGAAGAAAGGTCGGTATCGAGAAATCAAGTTGTAGACAGTTGTTAAGTGCCGTGTACGCTAGAACGTTCAGGCCTAAAACTAAACCCAGGTCATTGAACAGAAAATAAGATCGCTATATCATTCTACCGCATTCCTGTGGCTTGTAAGTGCATTCATTCATATTTTTAGCTTCTTTGAGTTTGCCTCTGCCGCCATTTTGTTTGTTTTTCACCGGGTCATAAGACCTCGTACCCAGATCCTCTCACTCTTTAGCTTGGCCGCCATTTTGAATAAATTTCCACTCTCAGTGGACAAATCAGTCACGTGATTTCTGCTGTGTGCGATCAGTGTCGTGCTCGCAAGTCACGCAATCATTTTTCTTCCCAGCAACCTTAGCTTCCCTGGATGGCAACGCGGAATGTACATAAAATGGCGGATACTTTGAACCGCCGGAAAAAATCGTCATCCGTTTTGCGGTTTCTTGCCTCGATGAAACCTCTTTGAGCTGGCCGATCATCTCAGTTGTGCAGTGATGGATTTTTGTTAATTGGATTATTCGACTGATCCGACAATTCAGTAGTGACAATATCATCGGCTGCTTGCTCCAATTAACCTAACTGTTGGAATTTGCTAGCAGATTGAAATATCTGCATCGTTTATGATCAACGAAACGGAAGACTAGAAAGAGGCAAAACTGCTGAGTATCAAGGGAAGTAAGGAAGAATTTGGATCAGCCTGGACTAATTAATCCAGATCAATCAATTTGTTGATTGTTGAATTTTGGATGTTGTTCTGACAGCCCGGTGCAGTAAGAGAACTACAGTACACTTAAACTTGTTAACGACAACACTATTCGTTTTTCTTGCAATCAGAGTTGCACTGTTGGATTGCACATGTTACATCACTACTTTCTGAGAATTATCTACACAGTGTAACTTATTGGAAGAAAATTCTTTAAGCTATAAGTCTTAGTTTACACATTTATGTTGGAGTTGAGGTAAACAAATTGTTTCAAGCAACTTAACTCATTTTAACATCAAGCATGCCCAGGCCACAGTTTCAAGGAGGTTTCTCCGACACTGACTCTGCCGTTACAGAAAATGATGAAGGTGGCGAGGAGTCTGAAATACCAATAGCAAATCAAGTAGAAGAACCTTGTGAGGAATTTGAAGACAAAACCAGGTAACTAATTAATGCCCTGTGTGTGTATTTCCAGTAAAAACTAATGATGGAAATTCATGGCAAATAGCTTACTACTCTGCCGAGCATGGCAAAATTCAAGGAAATCTCTTGTGTGTAGAGCTACTGTTAGCTGTGTGCACTGAGATTTGCTGCCCAGCTGACACTCACACAGCCTTTTGTGGATCCTGCAGCACATTGCACTTGAATCAACTGGTTGCAAGTGCCAACCATTCTGTCAGGGTCTTGAAGGGTATTCCCAGGATCTTGGCCAAAGTACAGTGTAGGATTCAGGAAATGTTAACAGAATATGGTTGTGGCTGCTACCCAGGGAGCAAGTTTTGTCAAATATATATATCAGCAAGGATGTGTGACTGGGAAAGAAAATGATATTTTGGGAAGGTGATGGCAAAACCTTGGGATGCAGAATTCATGTGGAAAAGGAGCAGAATTGTGGAATCAGCCCCTTCTCCCCCTCTTAGGCTCAGTCTCCAGCCTTGGGTGTCTCTATGTGTCTGCAGTACTCCCCACCAAACTGGAGACTGAGCCTAGCCCCTGACTCAATTTCTACAGGTAATAGCATGATTTGTAGTGATATTTGGCACAAATACCACGAGTGATATTTCGAAAGTGTTATACGTAACGTATACGTAATTTCACGAGCCGTTAGGTGAGTGAAATTTGAGACAATTTTGAAATATCACCAGTGGTATTTATGCCAAATATGAAGTACAAATCATGCTATTATTTGTTTATACTAGTACCCGCAAAAGGTTTGTAATTTTCACATGTAGGTATTTAGAATTAAGCTGAAATACCACTGCTCTAAGCCAATCAAATTGCAGAAATTTCTCATGTAGTAGTATAATGTCATTTAAGACATATGTTTATCTATTTGACTGTCTCCTGCCGTCTGTTGCAACATGGGATGGCAAGGGTGGACATGGATTGAAACTTTCTTAAGTATTAATGCTATCCCTGCAAAAATCCTCCCAAAACTTATTATGGTTTGTGCTCCTTGAGGAAATTTGTTTGAGATCTTCATTCTTAACTCTACAGGGGCATTCTATGTATGGTTAAACGTAGTATGTAATGACTTCAGCACAGAATTGATCTAAAACAACAATATCCTTGTGACATCGCCCCTTTAAGATAAGCCAAGCCCTAATTGCTCCACGCCGCTCGCCACGGTCGCTCGACGCGACAGCAGGGAGCGACGAGATAGAGGCGTCTGTATTTCCAGAATCTCTCATCTGATGAGCGCAAAGTAGCGTTTCTTTGTGGGAGGTGAAAAAAAATTACGAAACAATAGTGTCAACGAAAAGTATTGCATTCTGTTTTCGAGGGAAACCCATTCTTAATGCTCGTCACGCTTTCTTCTCTGGACACTCTTCACCCACCTCTCCCACATGAGCTTTGGGGCCTGATGCTATTTGTCACGACGTTGCAGCAATGTAAAAATGGCACCCGACGTTCCCCGTGGGGCTCACCCGGACTGATTAGCACCATACTAGGTGATGGCTTACAGTAGTTCTGTATTTTCTCTTTTGTTTTTATTTTATAGAAGAAGCTATGCCACAGATAAAGCAGTGCTATTCCCTGCAAAATCGCCGCGACGAAACTCCAAACTTTAACCTCTTCGCAGCTAAAAAATCTCCTACAAAATCTAGCCCAGTTTCGATTTGCAAGACATCACCGGTAACCATGACGACCACATCAGCCGCGGTTAAAGCTCAAGTAGCAATGCCGTCGGTTCCTGTCGATTCCAAATGTATCGTTTACTTAGCAAAGGCCCCAGTCCCATCTCCCACTCCTGGGACTCCCACTAACCCCAGGCCAGGTTACCTTTTGCCCGTATACAAGGCAAGCACCAGAGAAGCGGCTTATGCATTTGTGCCAGGTGGAGCACAACGGACGCATCGGGTGGGGGACAAATCGGTGTCACCACTGGAGGGACGCGCGCCTAATCATGTTAGAAGCGAATGTAGTCTGAACGGCAGTTGTACGACAGTTGGACACTACGTGACCCGCCCTTATCCTAGTCCGAACTCAATGACTGTCTTAAAGGAAGTGCATACTGGGTGTGTTCCCGCTACAGGGAAGCTTCTGTCGGGTTCACAGGCGCCACCCGCACTGTACAGTGATCATATCCATTCCAAATCAAGAGTTAACTCATGTTGCGACTTAATCAGCGATACCGCCGCGTTAAATCCTTCGCGGACTGACTCGGTCAATACGACTGGATGCTCAACAGGCGGCAGCAGTAAGAACTCCTTAGTTAACATTCTGAAAACGATAACTACACACAGCGTCGGTCTATCGAGGGGAAGTGCGATTCCGCCCAGCTCTGCACCGTCGCTGGTTCAAGAGATTTCAGGCGGCACGCTATCAGCTTCACAAGAAAAGCCTCCTTACCCGCCTTTATGTCGAATACAGGAAATTGCGCCAAAGCAAACGGCGTTGAACAATCAAGAAGCCATTTTCAACCCGATGTCGGTTTATGGCGGGGAGCCCAGTCCTCCACTGGTCGAGTACATAAAGACTAATGCAATATGCGACAAGGAACTGACGAAATGGAGCGTGAAAAATGTGGCCGATTTCATTGCTGCTACGGATTGCGCAGATAAGGCGGAGTTGTTTTCAGAGCAGGTTTGTAATACAATCTCTGATTTTTGCCAAAACGTCAAGTCTGGGTACCGCTAAAGCTGAGAGATTACACAAGGTGATACTCGCAGTCGTTTTTGTATCGCCCCTTAAAAAAATGTATTGATATTAATTTTTTTTTCGAATTTGACTTTCCTTCTTTGAACTTAGTAGACTTGTGTACATAACAGTACTTTCAGCTTTAGCACGATAAAGAGAAGTTCCTGTAAAAGAATGGAATAACTACAGACTACGGCAGTGACTTCTGCAAACGATTAGACTTTGTAGCCTTCTAGGATAAGGACGAAACCCGTGGGTTCCGTCTAACAGCACTTTCACTTAGCTGGCTCTTGTGGGACGTAAAAGAACCCTACGTCTGTTCGAAAAAAAATAGGGGATGTAGACCCCGGCGGTGTGGCCAACCTTCCCTGGGAAGGGTGGGTTATCTGTAAGGAGAGATCTTAATACAGGGATAACCTCATGATCTTTCTTCAGGTGTCGTAATGGCTTCCTGCAAATGGTGTATGTTTATGTGGTATAGCTTCATTCAGTTTGATGCAGGCACCAGTCTTAGTGCCCTGCAGTGTTCTCGAAGGCTGATTTAGCAACAGAACGGGAACGTCAGTTGACGACGGCGCGCGCAAATCAAACAACTGGCTTGACCAATGGTTGAGCGGCAAATTGGGCACCGGAAGTCGAGCTTAGTCCTTTCTGCATGCTTTCTCGTAGTCAAATGACGTTCCCGTTCTGTTGCTAAATCAGCCTAATGTTGCAGATAGTGGACGTACGTCAAAGACGTTCAACCTTTTATCTCCCATCAGGGACCGCGGAGCAAGGTGAAAAGTGGGAGGGCTGACAATTGAAAATAATTTTTTCATATTGAAAATCGAAAAATTTCTAACTATGGGCTATTGCATTTAATATCCGCACCTCCCCGGTTGAGGAACCATGGAATTGTCCAGGGGTAAGTTATAAAAATTGAGGATTTCTTTAGGAATAGATATAGAGTAAACAAATATGGAATTCTTTTGGGGTGAAGCCTTAATTTTCACAAAATTCTTCAGGGGTAAACCCAAATTCTTCAGGGGTATGACCCAATTCTTCAGGGGTAAACCCATATTTTACGGAAGTCTTCAGGGGTGAATGCAATTTTAGCCAATCTTAAGGGGTAAGATGAAAAGGTAAGTCCTCAACCGGGGGGGTACGGACTTTAAATGCAATAGGCCTATGGCCGTTCACTGTTCAAGTAATGTAATTCTTCCTGCCATCGAATATTTCATTGATTCGAAAGGAGAAAGACAAAACATAAAAGTTTTATCAACTCAAAACAACCACTCACCTTTGTTTGGCTTGAAAAAGCTAGTAATAATCTTCATTTCGTCTGATAAAACTGATAAAAAACTCTGCCGGAGCTGGATTTACAAAACACGCTGCCGAACGAAGCGAAGGGGTGGCCAAGGCAATTGCCAAGGCATGGCGTTTGATCAAGGGGCAAGTCGGCCCCAGGGCACAATTACCGCGAAAAGCACAGGAGCCCCACAAAATGCCTGGCGTTTGAAATTAAAGAAAATACAGAGAATATAGCGGAATATAGTCGGAAAAAAAACTTGTTTCAAGTCTTTTTTTTAATTTTAATTATTTTTCTTTTTAGCGCAAAAAGTGGGGGCGGGGGCGCAAAAAAGTGGTGGGGCCGCGGCCCTCCCAGCCCCTCCCCCTCCGCGGTCCCTGCCCATATAAGAAAATCCGGATTCCGGAATCTGGAAAATGGTTGCTTGTAAAATCTGCAATCCGTAAAATTTGATTTTTCGAATCCGGAATCCTAGACTTTGGAATCCGCAAGACAGCGTAAGGAATCCGAAGCCCCACTTACGATTGGATCCGGAATCCAAGTTCCTCCGACAAAGATTCTGGAATCTAGTACCTGGAATCACAGCGTGGGATACAGAATCCAAGACTGTCTTGGCTTCCCTTAAATGGGCAACTTTTGCGTGAAACAAATAGCTCCTTTTTGTACGTGTCATGAACGATACATGTATAGTGTTCATCTACCATTTGATAGTAACGAGTTTTCTATCCGCAACATTACACTAAAATTGGCATACCATGATAATCTTATTCCTCAGATTTTTTCTTATCTTAAAGAACGTAAAAAGTATATACCCTGCCCTGTTAGCCTACCACGCAAACGTTCTTAGGGGTTCGTCACGCGTTCCTACCCCACGTGGGGGAGGAAAGATTGCCTGACGAACCCGTAAGAACGTCTGCGTGGGAGGCTACTGCCTTGTACGCTGTAGTTAACCATGTCTTTCCCTTTTTGAAAATGGTCATTTAACAGTCCAGGTTTAACGCAGTTACCAATCAAAAATGTGTCATTTTGCCATGTTTTATAATTTGTATCTAATTTTTGTTCCGTTGTAGGAGATTGATGGTAAAGCACTGCTTTCATTGTCCCCTGAGATGCTAATCAAGGGAATGAACTTAAAACTTGGACCCTCAGTGAAACTCTACAATCACATCATAAATTTAAGAACGGCCTTGTCGCTTTAAGCCTCCAATCTCAATCAGACCAGCAAGCGAGGTCAAAAGCTGATCGCGTACATTCACATCTTTCATTCACAAGCATACTTTCTCTCTTCCAAACGGAAACTGAACATACCCGGTTCTATTTATAGTGAAACGTACGAAAATCTCCGGACGAAGTAAACGGACGAAAATTAGTTCGCTATCGCGCATGCGTTTAACAGGATATTTATTTTGTATAATCCGCTTTAAGAAATGTGATCAATGTATATAATGAATTGCAGAATAAAGTGTTTTCAAATATAATCTTGAGAGTAGTGTGATATTGACCATTTGAGGTTAAGAGAATCAATTCAATTATTTGTTACGCCTTTGTACAATTCAACGCGAGGAATTACGAAAATTCAACATTATATTAAAAGTTCATGCAGGGATAAAAAATGCGACAGAGCGCCGGAATCGATCTGATAAGGATTCGCAACTAAAGTTTGATTTTAACAACTAACTAACATTACAAAGTTGATGTTCCAACGCGGTTATCCGTTCGTCAGATCCGCTATGACGAAGGACTAGTTGTCGAATCGTCAGCAGTCTCAATCTCTCTAATTTACTTTGTAAACTGAGTTGATCAAGCAGCACCATACTAGCTTTAGAATCCTTATTCATTTGATGAGGGTTCGTTATAAAGAAAGGCTGGCGCTGGGCAAATCACCTTTAATTAATCATAATTTGTATTAGGTATATCTCTCAGGTTAGTACCCGCGCTGTGATTAGACAATTTTGAGAGTCTTATTCTCCCTAGTCTGCTACACAGCCGTTTTAAGGGTCGTCACGCAATGCTCCTCCCCACAGTGATGGGGAGGAGTGTTGCGTGACGACACTAAAAACGGCTGTGTAGCAGACTATATTCTCCCGTACGAGCCGCTAAATTTGCAAGTATTCTTTCCTGAGCGCCTAATTAACCTCGGAGATAAAATAGATATCCTATAGTATCTTTATAATCTCTTTTTCTGGGTCCCTAGTTGCGAATCCTCATTTTTCCCGTTGATTTATGGGGAAAAAATCCACTCGGTAACTTACAGTACGGACGGATAACTCGACAAGTACGGGGTATTTCAAGTCGTTATTTCATTCTATTAGTGGAACAATAAAACTAGACTTGCATTTCAGTACTTCAACACAGCTTCCTTTCGAAACCATTTTTAGCATGTTATCTGTAAAAGCTCCTTCGATGGAGGTTTTGTGCCCAAATACGAGTCTCTAATTAGAGGGGGTTATGTAAATACAGTAGGACGTTTTTGTGACCTATTTTCTCGACGGGGATATTCATAAAGGACCCACAAAGCGTTAACTTTAGAGAAAACATAGCTGCATCATTCTGTTAGTATGTAAAAAAAAATTGGCTTGTAGGTAGTTCAGGTCTTTGACAGTAGTTTACAGCCGCCTCTTACCCAGACGTCTCTCTCTCGATGAAAATGTGCGCGTAAAAGGGAAGGCGCGCGTCTGTACCCTTCCCATGGTCTCCTGCGGTTCACCTTGCGAAAAACGAAGCACCTGAGAAGAAGGCTGAGTTTATAGGCTTAGATCCGGTGATCCACGCTACCAAAAAGGCCGAGGAGGAAACATGGATTGAGCACCTCGAAAACTACACCCTATCCCTTGGTTTGCATCTATATTGCCTCAATATGTGAGAACAAAGCTTCTGAGGGAAGGGGGCCCAAAGAGAGCTAAAGAGTAATTTGGAATAACCCTTGATTGATTGATTGACGTTTAAGATATTTTACCCTTAACACATGATACGTTTGACTTCCCATAGTGTTATTTTCAGGTAAATGTTGTGTTCTTTCTCACTTTGGTTTGATCAGAAACTTTAAATTCTCAGCTGCATGTTATTAAAATTGAGACTATTTGAAATTCTCCTCTTGGAAATAATTTTTCCCAGCTAAGGATGAGGCTGGGTTTTTCCAAAAATATAAGGTCCATGCTCCAAACGCACACTAATCTCAAGGCAGAACCAAAAGTTGTATTACTGAAATAGAGATCTTTGGTTTTACCTTTCTTGCTTATCCCCATTCGTTTTTCTGCTTGCTTACCAATCAGTGCCAGTTGCCATTGACTGACAGTGACTTGTGAATTGTTTAGTATGAATCACAAGACTTTCACACCCAAGCCACACATTGCAATTAGAGTTGAAAACCATGCGAAATTAGCACCAAAAGCAATCTCCCCAACTTGAAAGCCACAATTGGTGTACTGTGCATACTGTAGGAAGAGTGCCAGCTGGGAGCGGTTGCAGAATGGGTGTCCTGTGGGCCAGTCTTCATCTGTTGTCATGTTAAGTTCCCTAAGCATTCGACCAGACTGCGTTGTTACAGATGCAGCACAGTAGCTTGGATATACAAATACGTAAATGATTAGAAGACTTACGACGACATGATGGTACAAATAGTACCAATCTATGACTTGCTCAAAAAATGACAGCTTGCTTGCAACATAAATGACAACCACAACAGCTGACATAAACCAGTGAGTTACAAACCAGACCTTTAGGGACTCGGATGTGCTTGACATCTGTTTGCAAAGACGTTTATGAATACGAATGATGTCATCTAAGCTGCAGTCAATAGAACTTTGTCTAATTTCTGCTTGGCACTGCATCACGCAATCTTTCATTGCGCTGGTGATAACCACAAACATCCAGGAGCTGGTGAGGATGGCCCACGCTGAAAAATGCTCATCAAATTTAGAAAACTACCATAGGACGATTCTTTGAAATTGAAATGGAACCAAAATACCTCTACAACTAAAAAGAAGCCAAAGATCAACATCGAGACATTAAGTGTGACCCAAATAGAACGCCCTGCTGTAGAGAAAGCCTTCCCCAGGGTCACGCAGTAAACTGTCCTTTGATGTAATTTCCACATACACCAAAAGAATGTCGCGTTTGACATCAGTATAGCAGAGAATGAAGCCAATGACAGAAGATCAACCAGTTCAATTCCACCTAAATTATCTGCTAAGTCCACAAAGTCCACAAAGCCAAGTGTTCAGGGGCGTTTGGGACCGCCTGCAGATGAAAGCCGTAAGCAAACAGGCAATGACAAAATATATATCCACAAGCAAAAGAATTACGGCCATTATAGCGCGGAGTCCTCTGCTGGGATGCCAGAAACCTACGACAAACGCCGATCCCTTTACAAACATGCCAGAACAAAAGAGGTTTTTTAATCCGCACAGAATGTTGAACACAGTAGTAGAAAGGGATCTCTGAGAAGAGGAATAATTGATTCCCTCACTCACGGAGTCATCGAATAGTTCCTCGTTCTCCTCCATTGCTCAGGGCTGAGGTGTTTACTTCCGCAACGACGCCGCACGGGGCTTGTTGCTAAGAAAGTCACGCAATGGATCCTTTGTCGGGTAGGTCCCCCCGGGGTTACTCCCATATATGGCCTATACGGGGATGTGCCGCTTGAAAGGGTGTGGTTTTTTTTACCTCTCTGCCGCGCGAGTCTGTCCTAAACAGGGTATATAATTTTTCGCGAGTCTGTCCTAATTGCCAACGAGCAATCCGAGCGAAGACGCTCGGATGGCGAAGCGGCAGCAGAATAGAGCCGCGTAAGACTGGGCAACAGGCAGAAAAATTCTCGATCGAGCTGAAAAAAGTGTAACCCAATGTAATGTAGATTCCCCTGAGACCAAGTGGTCAGTTGTGACCCAATCAAAAGGCAGTACCTGGCGCACGGGCTCAAGCTGAATGACAAACAAAATTTCACACACTTCCCGCCGTCGTGACTTCCTGTGTTTATTTACGTAAATTTTTTCGTCAAACCCGGCCACCGCAGTCAAGAGACATGAGCACTTGATATATTCTATTAATTTTAGGGGCCATAATGTTAGCGGGGCTCCCGCGCGCGCGAAGCGCGCGTGGGACAGAGCCCCATACCCATGGAATATGGTCAACCTCTTTTCGTTTGGTTGTCACGTGATTGACCGAGCGTACGTACGTACGTACGTACGCGTCTACAGATTGTATGGGTGGGGTAGGGGAGACTATCAAAAGGAAGGGAGGGGTGTCTCAGGCGTGTCTTGGCAAGTCCACATCTTTAATATAGGACATTAACAATATGGTCAATTGACAGCTGTCCAAACAGGATAGCCACTGACCAGTATCCCATGACCATATCGCGGGCTCATGTGTCAACTCATCGAGGTGACGTGATTTATTTGGAAGCTGTCCGCTGACCAGTCAACTGTTTTACTAGATCGCGAACAACGTTCAATCTCATACTTTTACTAGTTTGGGAGCACAGGAAAACTGATAATGCACACATATTGGACATCAATGTTTTGATCAATTGACAGCTGTCAAAACAGAGTACCCGCTGACCAGTATCACTAGACCGTATCGCGGGCTCAGGTGTTGACCCGTCGAGGTCAAGTATTTTTTGAAGTTATCCGCTGACAAGTAAACTAGTTTTCAAGTGATCGCAGGCTCAAGTTCAATTTTTTTTCTTAATTCATATGAAATATGTTGTGTTTATGTGCTGCACAATTAAAATTTTGATTGCAAACTGACCTCGGACGTGAAAATTCAGCCAGCTGTTACAGGCAGGGAAGACAGTTGCTTTTGTTTTTTCTCATAATGGCCACGCGTTGGTCACGCTCTACGTCCAATTTTTATGCTCTGATTGGTCAAAATTTGACAGGTGAGTTCATGCGCAAAATTTATGCAGCATCTTGAATCTTGTTTACTTTAACAGCTGAAGCTGACAGAGTTTTGTGTCAACTTGTGATGTTTTTAACTGTCTTTTTCCACTGGATGTACAAAATGAAATTCAGCTGCTATCAGGAGTCTTCTGTTACTCATGGCTAGTTTGTTTATTGGGTTTTTGGTTGAGAAAACGTCGCTTGTCAAAGTCGGAAATCCGATTTCGGATGGCATCGTTTTCGTTTTCACCTTGCTTGATGCGTAAGAGGATTGCAAAGTCTGAAGCGATACTGGCTTTACCTGATAACTTTCAGGAGCTGCATCTCGAATGGTAAGCCAGAGAAATTATTGTATTTCATGTTTGTTTTTTTGTATCTAATTTAATGAAGTGGAGCGTAGTTTATGCGGGAATTTAGTTTATGCGCGTTTGTAAGATTTGAGACAACGATCTCACCGAGTATCTGGTTTGATATAATCTTACAGAACTTTAAAAAGCCTTTAGACAGTTTCTCACCGCAAATAGAAAGAAAATGTTCCAAAGAATCTTTAGTTATAATTCTAGCCGGAAAAGAAAGCTTTGAGCGATTTTCTTGCCTCGAGTTCGTCTTTGAAAAAACAAACACCGGGAAGGTGGCTTAAAACATAAACTTCAGCAAACTTAAGCTTGAAGCTTGAAGATTCAGGATATTTAGGGACACTTTAATACTTGTCTTCCTGAATGAAAATTGTTGTCTCTGTTTATGTTTCACCGAATTATATTTCTTTTATTGATTGTTAGTAGTCTCTCTTGCAATTTTAATCGCTATGCCGATTGTTTTCAGTCGTTCAGTGAACATCGCTTGCAGGAGTTCTCAAAATGCCGCGCGTTAAACCATCAAATAAAAAATAAACATGATAAATTCTTTATTATCTTGGAGCGTAACTCTGTTAATGTTCATTCAAACACTCGCTACAGCTCGCACTACAAAAGTGAGAACCGGATGGCCGTATAGGTGATTTTGGAAAATTTTTTTAACAGTTTATGAATATTGAATGAGAGCAATTTGTATTGTGAAATACTGCTTTCTGTCCATGGTATAAAAGGTTGGTTTACACGCACCCAGATTTGTTGGCAAGATTTTACAAAGTAAACTTGTCGAACGTCAAAACGTTGGCCTGGTTTTTTTTCTAAGCCTAATTGATCTACGGTGATCAATAGCCATTACGGCTCTTAAATGTGATAAAAGATGATTACCAGTTTTTGAGTGTACATATGAGGCTATCAACTCGATGTAAGATTTGGTTCACTCTTGGGCTGTTTGCAAATTATTTTTCTCTAAAATCAGGTAGCCTTTCCCTCAAAAGTCACATAAATGTGCTCTAAAGTTAACTGAATTGTGGAATTCGAATACAAGTTTATTGTTTAATTTAAATTATAAATTTACTAATGGGAGCCTCGCTTTTAGCCCTGGCTAAATCTATATATTAAGTTTTAACGAAGAGAAGTTTGTAAAACAGCAAAAGTGTTCTATGTGCAGCAAGCAACATTCTCACCACTAAAAAGGATCAGATTACACGAGGAGATAAGGAAAGCTTGACACGAAGAATGCAGTCGCTTCTGTTGGAAAATCTGGTGTTGGGGAAAAAATCTAACCAGCAAACAAAAACAATGGGAACAAAAACGAATTACAAGCCTAAAGCGAACGACAAAGGAAAAGCAAACAACGCCATTATTTTCGAAACCTCGCCGAGTTCAGTATAAAAATAATGAACTAAAATTAAATACCGACGTGCCGTACATCGCATGTCCTTGAAAACATTTCAGATGGCCCAGCGAATCATTCTAAGCTTCAATCCGATAACAAAAAGCCTCGGGAAATTTGAAAGGAGGTTTAAATGATTAAACTGTGCAAATATTTATCAACAATGTGAAACCGAACCGACAGTAGATTTGTAGCTGGACTTAATAATATTCCCAATCGCTTCCTCTGCAAAGCTGACTTTATTCTTTCAAGGCACTTCACACTTTTACATAGCAGGTTTGTAAAGCCACCAGACTGAATCTGAGAACTTTTCAAGAAAATAATCCTTGCAACAGGAAGGGACCAAGAAACGGTCAAATGGAAAAAAAAGGAATTTTATTCCTAAGCAAAATACGCATGATTTCCTCGTTGGCACTCTATCGATAGGTATACCTAGTTATAAACAGGAGGAAATTTGTTTGTACTCTCCGGGTTTTACTCCAAGTATAGATCGTTTTCACAGTCACGCAACAAAAAATTCAATTGGAAACCGTCCAGTGGAAGAAGCCAAGAAAGGGAAATGTTGTAAAAGACTAATATATAAACATTTTGTCCAAGTCTCAGGTCTTTGTGGCCCATAGTTTCTGAGTTATTTGCCGAAACGTTTCAGGCACCTTTGTAGAGCTTTGTATGGAGACGCCATGTTGGTGCACCGTTTTGGTGCACCAATATGGCCGCCGGAAAACAACAAAAAACATCTGGAGTTCACTTTTTCTATAAAAGCTCTTTCTTTTCACTCGAGAACTAGCATACCTACGCATAAACCTATCTTCTGATACTTGAAGTGGTTACACTGCTGAAAATCAAGAGGAGAGACTTTTTTGCAACGAGACAGCATTCCTATTTTGGTGTCACGCACTGTGAAAACTCGGAAGTTCAAATTGCTGTATTTTCGAAACGAAAATGCTACGGAAATGCAAACTTGTACAAAGATTAACTTTTTGTTTATCTTCAACCTAGTGTAAATAAGAATTCGTAAAACCTCGCTATTTTGACTTTACAATTTGATGACGTCACAGTGAAAACCATCTATATAAAAGCAATGACTATAACGTGAATTTAGTCTATTGCAATTGCCAGTAAATGGCTTAAAAACAAGACGGCGTGCATTTTGTCGTTTTTCCTAAACAGGGTAATTGTAATGATAAACAAAAGAAGCAAGGCTGATTTTACCGTCGGGAATATTAAATACATATTTTTTTTACCAATATTTCGGAAGGCACGGCCTTCCTTCTTCAGGGTCTATGAAGACCGTGAAGAAGGAAGGCCGGTAGAATATTGGTAAAAAATATATATATTTATTTCCGACTGTAAAATCAGCCTTGCTTCTTTTGTTTAATATTTTCACTTATTGCTGATTAGATTCTTTATATACAAAGACCCTCGCCAAGAATCCAAGTTCCTCCGACAAAGATTCTGGAATCTAGTACCTGGAATCACAGCGTTGGATACAGAATCCAAGACTGTCTTGGGTTCCCTTAAATGGGCAACTTTTGCGTGAAACAAATAGTTCCTTTTCGTACGTGTCATGAACGATACATGTAGAGTGTGCATCTACCATTTGATAGTAACGAGTTTTCTAACCGCAACATTACACTAAAATTGGTATACCATGATAATCTTATTCCTTAGAATTTTTTGTATCTTAAAGAACGTAAAAAGTATATACCCTGCCCTGTATGCCTGTCTTTCCCTTTTTGAAAATGGTCATTTAACAACTAAGTAAGATTAAAAAGGTGATGTTCCAACGCGGTTATCCGTTCGTCAGATCCGCTATGACGAAGGACTAGTTGTCGAATCGTCAGCTTCTCCTGAATCTCTCTACGGTGGCCAATTTACTTTGTAAACTCAGTTGATCAAGCAGCGCCATACTAGCTTTAGAATCCTTATTCATTTGATGAGGGTTCGTTATAAAGAAAGGCTGGCGCTAGGCAAATCACCTTTAATTAATCATAATTTGTATTAGTATATCTCTCAGGTTAGTACCCGCCGCGCTGTGATCGGACAAGACGTATTCTCGCTAGTCTGCTACACAGCCGTTTTTAGGGTCGTCACGCAATGCTCCTCCCCACAGTGATGGTGAGGTGTGTTGCGTGACGACACTAAAAACGGCTGTGTATTCTCCCTTACGAACCGCTAAATTTGCACGTATTCTTTCCTGGGCGCCTAATTAACCTCGGAGATAAAATAGATATCCTATAGTATCTTTTCCCGTTGATTTATGGGGAAAAATCCACACGGTAACTTACAATCGGGACGGATAACTCGACAAGTACGGGGTATTTCAATTCGTTATTTCATTCTATTAGTGGAATAATAAAACTAGACTTGCATTTCAGTACTTCAACACAGCCTCCTTTCGAAACTATTTTAAGCATGGCATCTGCAAAAGCTCTTTCGATGGAGGTTTTGTGCCCAAATGCGAGTGTCTAATTAGAGAGGGTTTATGTAAATACAGTAGGACGTTTTTGTGACCTATTTTCTCGACGGCGATATTCATAAAGGACTCACAAAGCGTTAACTTTTAGAGTAAACATGGTTGCATAAAAAAAAATTGGCTTGTAGGTAGTTCAGGTTTGTGACAGCAGTTTATATGCTTAGATCCCGTGATCCACACTACCAAAAGGGCCGAGGAGGAAGGATGGATTGAGCACCTCGAAAACTATACCCTATCCCTTGGTTTGCATCTATATTGCCTCAATATCAGAGTACAAAGCTTCTGAGGGAAAGGGGCCCAAACAGAGCTAAAGAGTCATTTGGAATAACCCCTGATTGATTGATTGACGTTTAAGATATTTTTGTTTTACTGAAATATATATTTTTGGTTTTACCTTTCTTGCTTATCCCCATTCGTTTTTCTGCTTGCTTGCTTACCAATTAGTGACAGTTGCCATTGACTGACAGTGACTTCTGAATTGTTTAGTATGAATCACAAGACTTTCACACCCAAGCCACACATTGCAATTAGAGTTGAAAACCATGCGAAATTAGTACCAAAAGCAATCTCCCCAACTTGAAAGCCACAATTGGTGTACTGTGCATACTGTAGGAAGAGTGCCAGCTGGGAGCGGTTGCAGAATGGGTGTCCTGTGGGCCAGTCTTCATCTGTTGTCATGTTAAGTTCCCTAAGCATTCGATTACACTGCGTTGTTACAGATGCAGCACAGTAGCTAGGGTACACAAATATATAAAGGTGTGTAAAACTTCTGAGGAGATGCTCGTACAGGATGTACCAGTCTATGGCTTGCTGAAAATAAGATACCATGCTTGCAACATAAATGACAGTCGTTATAGCGAGCATAAACCAGTGAGTTACAAACCAGACCTTTAAGGACTCCGATGTGCTTGACATCTGTTTGCAAAGACGTTTATGAATACGAATGACGTCATCTAAGCTGCAGTCAATAGAGTTTTGTCTAATTTCTGCATGGCACTGCATCACGCAATCTTTCATTGCGCTGGTAATAACCACAAACATCCAGGAGCTGGTGAGGATGGCCAACACTGGTAAACCGCTCATCAAATTTAGAAAAATACCATAGGACGATTCTTTGAAATTGAAATGGAACCAAAATACCTCTACAACTAAAAAGAAGCCAAAGATCAACATCGAGACATTAAGTGTGACCCAAATAGAACGCCCTGCTGTAGAGAAAGCCTTCTCCAGGGTCACGCAGTAAACTGTCCTTTGTTGTAATTTCCACATACACCAAAAGAATGTCGCGTTTGACATCAGTATAGCAGAGGATGCAACAAATGACAGAAAATGAACCAGTTCAATTCCGCCTAAATTATCTGCTAAACTTGTAGATGATGAATTTGTGGAGGACGTATTTCCACAAAGCCAAGCGTTTAGGGGCGTTTGGGACCGCCTGCAGATGAAAGCCTTAAACAAAGAGGCAATGACGAAATATATATCCACAAGCAAAAGAATTACGGCCATTATAGCGCGGAGTCCTTTGCTGGGATGCCAGAAACCTACGACGAACGCCGATCCCTTTACAAACATGCCAGAACAAAAGAGGTTTTTTAATCCGCACAGAATGTTGAACACAGTAGTAGAAAGGGATCTCTGAGAAGAGGAATGATTGATTCCCTCACTCACGGAGTCATCAAATAGGTCCTCGTTCTCCTCCATTGCTCAGGAATTACTTCCGCGAAGACGCCGCATGGGGCCAATTGCTAAGACAAGTCACGCAATGGATCCTTTCTCGGGTAGTGTAATAAGCTTTGCTTAGATGAACGGGTTCAGGGTTTTAACTAAGAAACATAACAAGGGTTGACTGGCTCGAAGGTTTATTGATCTCTCTTCTGGTACGGAATGTGGTTGATATATATAGCACATTCCAGGGGGTAGGATTACATGTCAGTCAACTGTAGCATCAATCAGTATTATTATTACATCTCCCTTTTTGAGAATGAAATCAAACACTATCATTAAAAAAAATAATCGAATAATAGCAATGACACTTCCGGTATGACAAAAGTTCAATGTTCTAATTTTCAGTGTTCAGTTCTTAGAAATTCATGACATAGTCCTTGAATTTAAAGGGAAGAGTAGTGATTCGCGAGGAGCGTCTAGGTGGTGTCGTCGATTCTGGGTTGTTGGGTTGCTGTTGTTCAGGAGGTTGTACAGGGTCTTGTTCTTTGTTGGGGGTTGCTGAGGTTTTCTGAGTTTCTGTAGTGTAATTAAAGTCGTTGTCTTGCGGGACTGATATTACAGGAGGGTTTTCTCCAGTTTGTAGCAGATCCTTGCGATTCCGGCGATATTGTTGTCCGGTCGTAGTTGTGACTAAATAGGATCTCGGGGTTTCTGCTTTCTCGTTTACTACGGCAGGTACCCAGGTCTTTCCTTGGCGTAGACGGACAGCTTCCTGTGGTTTGAGATCTGTCAAGGGCTTTGCTCCTTGATTGTAATAGTGCACTTGCTGATGTTGACAGGCTAACAGTTGTTGTTTGACCTCAGTAGCAATCTTTGGTTTCAGGAGTTCTTGTGTTACAGGGATCTTGGTTCTGGTGGTGCGACTCATGAGAAGCTGGGATGGCGAATATGTCATTCCTGTCACTGGAGTATTTCTGTACTCCATCAGGCCGATGTATGGGTCGCTTGCTTTCTTTAGTATTCGCTTAACGGTTTGTACTGCTTTCTCACTGAGGCCATTAGACTGCGGATATGTGGGGCTTGAGGTGATCAGTTCAAATCCCCAGTCGTCTGCGAATCGTTTGAACTCTTTACTGTTGTAAGGCATGTTGTCTGATACGAGCTCTTCAGGGATGCCGTGTCTAGCGAAGATTGACTTCATGTGCGTGACAATGGTTCCCGCGGTTTTGTCACGCATTAGGCTAGTTTCGATGTACTTGGAGTAGTAGTCCACCACTACTAGGTACGGTTTTCCTTTGTGTTCAAACACATCGGATCCGAGCTTTTGCCATGGACGATCTGGTATGGCATGGGGAATCATTGGTTCCTTCTGGTTCTTGTGTCTGTGTGTCAAGCATGTCGGGCACTTGACAACAGTATCATGGATGTCGCGTGACATTCCAGGCCAATAAACAATGGCTCTTGCTCGTGCTTTACACTTTTCAATTCCAAGATGGCTTTCATGTATCATTTCCAGGACGCTGTGCTGCATGGCTTTTGGAATGAGAAGCTGTCTTCCTTTGAATAGAAGACCGTCGGCTTCACTTAGCTCATCTCTGACAATCCAGTATGGCGAGAGGATTGGTCTCAAGGCTTTTCTATGGGTTGGGAAACCTTTTTGTATTTGAGCTTTCAGCGCCTGAAGTGTTGCATCTTTGGCGGTTCCATTTTTCAGCTGTGTCAACTTTTCTGGACTCGCTGGGATTTCGGTGATGAAACTGTGGATCATCACTTCGATGTCATCATTGAGGTCTTGGGGACCCTCAACAGTCTCATTTAGGTACGCTCTTGATAGAGTGTCTGCAATGAACATCAGTTTTCCGGGTACAAAATGAACTGTCAAATTGTACTTTTGAAGCCTGATTAGCAATCGTTGAATTCTCGGGGGTGTCTGAGATAATGGCTTTCTCATTATCGCCTCAAGTGGTTTGTGGTCACTTTGCACAATTATGTCATTGCCGTAGACAAATTGGTGAAATCGCTCGCACGCAAATACAATAGCCAATAGTTCTTTCTCGATTTGAGCATAGTTCTGTTCGGCATTCGTCAGCGATCTTGACGCGTAAATCACGGGGTGTCCTTCTTGCAGGAGGCAACTTCCGATTCCACTTTGCGAAGCGTCGGTTTGGATTGTAGTTGGCTTGTCTTGGTTGAAATACTGCAGAACGGGAGTGTTCGTGAGTGCATGTTTCAGCTTATCTATCGCGGATCGATGTTCGTCATACCACACCCATTGCATGTTCTTTTTCAACAAGTTGCGTAGGGGGGCTGTGATTTCTGACATGTTTGGTATGTACTGCGACAGATAGTTGACCATGCCAAGTAGGCGTTGCAAATCTTGCTTACATTGTGGTTCTGGCATTTCCACAATTGCTTTTATCTTCTCGGGATCTGGCTTGAATCCATCGGCGGTCACGATATCACCAAGATACTTCACTTGGTTGACGCGTAGCTGTACTTTGCTGCGGTTAAACTTTATGTTGCGTGATCTTGCGCGTTCCAGCGCTTGTTTGAGAGCTAGGTCGTGTTCCGCAGTGTCCTTTCCGGCGATGATAATGTCATCGTGCACTGCGAGAACTCCTGGAATGTCGCTGAAGTTTTCATCCACCATTCTCTGAGCGACGTCACTCGCTACACAGATACCAAACGGCATTCTGTTAAACTTGTATCTGCCGAAAGGCGTGTTGAATGTGCACAGATAGGATGATTCTTCATCCAACTTTTTGTGCCAGTAGCAATTACTCATGTCAATTACCGTAAAAACACGCTTCCCATTGAGCTTACTAGAAATGGTTTCGGCTGTCGGCGGCTTATAATGTTCACGCTTGATTGCTCTGTTCAAATCGTTCGGATCTAAACAAAGTCTCAATGAGCCGTCTTTTTTTTCCACGATGACTAGGCTGTTGACCCAGTCAGTTGCTTTTTCAACTTTGCTGATTACTTCCATTTCTGTCAGCTTCTCTAGTGTTTTCTGTAGTTTCGGCATCAGGCTCAGAGGAATTTTACGTGACGGTTGGATTGTAGGCCTTGCGTCTTCTCGAAGCTCGATGTGAAATTCTCCGTTGACTAAACCAAGTCCGGTGAAGACATCTTTAAATTCGTCGAGAATTTCTGTTCCACTTGTTTTGACTTCATTAACATCGTTGTTAATGTTTATCAGTTCCAGATCTCGGCAAGTTTGAAGGCCAATTAAGGGTTGAGCCTTTTCAACGGCGACAATAAAGAATTTGGCATCAAGGTTTTTGCTGTTTTTCTTGATTGTCATTGTGCATGTTCCTTTGATCGGCACACGTACCCCACCATATGCAGTTATCTTAACGTTAGTAGGCTGTAGGCTTGGCTTCTTGCTCAGTTTTTCATAGGCGTGTTCGGGAATGACATTGCACTGTGCGCCTGTATCAATTTTGAAGCTGATCTCTTCCTCATTCACGGTTAATTTCGTGAACAGTTCGTTTTTGTCATTTTGTGACGAATCTAATTCTCCAAGGAATAGATCCTCGTCTGAGTCAGTGTCTGACTGCTGTTCGACTTCATTGAGTGTTTTGTGGCCAGTATTTGCGCCTTTTGTGCGGCACATATGGGCGAAGTGATCTCTCCCTTGACATTTGTGACATGTTTGTCCAAACGCCCTGCATTGTTTTGGCTTGTGGATGTAACCACAACGACCACACGGTTTTATTTGCTGGTGCTGTTGTTTCTGTTGCCTTTTCTTCATAGGCTGATATCTTGGTGGCTGTTTTTGGTGCTTTGTGACGAAGTTTACGGCTGCGGCTTCCAAGCTGTTAAGGGACTCCATTTGAGTTTTACTCGT
This sequence comes from Porites cylindrica, assembly GCA_964035525.1. Lineage (NCBI taxonomy): Eukaryota > Metazoa > Cnidaria > Anthozoa > Scleractinia > Poritidae > Porites > Porites cylindrica. The sequence goes on along the minus strand of OZ037782.1, from coordinate 9,371,332 downwards.
CTCTGCGGCTCGTACGGTATTTATGGCTACTTCTAGAGTGAGCTCGTTGTTGCGTAAGAGTCGCTCCCTTACACTCTGGCTGTCGATTCCACACACGATTCTGTCCTTTATTAGACTATCGTTGAGTGTTCCAAACTCGCAGGTTTTGGCTTTTGTGCGGAGATCGGTAACGAAGGCGTCGATAGGCCGTCCGTTTTGCGTGCACGAGAAGAAAAGATAGCGTTCGTACGTGACGTTCTTCTTTGGGGCACAGTACGCCTCTAGCTTTGCCACGAGAGGTTCTATCTTATTCTCCTCGGCTTCTGTAAATGTAAAAGTGTCGTATACTTCGAGTGCCTCTTCTCCTATGGTGTGTAGTAAGACTGCACACTGTGTTTCTTCGTCTTTTGAGTCCACTCCACTCGCTTTCGCATAGAGGACCCACCTCTGTTTCCATTTTCGCCAGTTTTCTGCGACGTTGCCGTCCATTCGTAGAGGTCCAATGGGCTTCATGTGTTCCATGATTGGCCACTTCTGACACCATGTAATAAGCTTTGCTTAGATGAACGGGTTCAGGGTTTTAACTAAGAAACATAACAAGGGTTGACTGGCTCGAAGGTTTATTGATCTCTGTTCTGGTACGGAATGTGGTTGATATATATAGCACATTCCAGGGGGTAGGATTACATGTCAGTCAACTGTAGCATCAATCAGTATTATTATTACAGGTAGGTCCCCCCGGGGGTACTCCCTTATATGGCCTATCCGGGATGTGCCACTTTTTTACCTTTCTGCCGCGCGAGTCTGTCCTGATCCTAAACTGGGTATATAATTTTGTGCGAGTCTGTCCTAATTACAAACAGGAGGAAATTTGCTTGTACTCCCCGGGTTTTAATCCAAGTATACAAAAGCAATGACTATAACGCGAATGCCAGTAAATGGCTTAAAAACAAGACGGCGTGCATTTTGTCGTTTTTCCTAAACAGGGTAATTGTAATGTTAAACAAAAGAAGCAAGACTGATTTTACAGTCGGGAATATTAAATATATATGTTTTTACCAATATTTCGGAAGGCACGGCCTTCCTTCTTCAGGGTCTATGAAGACCGTGAAGAAGGAAGGCCGGTAAAATATTGGTAAAAAAATAATATATATTTCCGACTGTAAAATCAGCCTTGCTTCTTTTGCTTAATATTTTCAGTTATTGCTGATTAGATTCTTTATTAGTATCCGGTTCTTCTTTTTTGTAAGCTGGTCCTTGCTTCAAAAATTGAATTTAACTGTAATGTAAATTAAGGCTTAAAAAATCACTGCAAAAACAGGGTATGTATTTCAGGATTTTTTTTTTCCTAAACAGGGTCAGGGTCTCAAACCTCCAGCGGCTCACCTATACACAAGTATTGGTCGAGTAGCCCCCGGGAAAGGCCCTCCCTTCCATATCTCAAATCGCCCTTTCCCTCTCACTTACACTTAACCAGGAGCCTAGGGGGTAATACGCTCCTGCACTTAATAGATAAAATTTTATTTTAGTAAGAATCACAGCCTCAGTTGAAATTCCTGTTTAACAAATGTTCATGAAAGTTTAAGTCTCTTCCATTTTTAGGGGAAAAATTTTGCGTGGCGTGAGTGAGAATCGGTTGTGAGCGTACCGGATTTCTTTTGGCCCCATACTGGAAAAAGTAAAATTGTTCCAGTCTCAAAATATTTAGGATCAAATTAACTGTGTCCATTTATGGGCTCTATGTGGTGGTAAAGTAACTTCTAACGCCATCGAAAGGTTGCGCCCCGTAACCTACAACACAACGCTGAGCATCAGTTTTCCCCAAAATGTTATACTGCGGCCATATCCACGCTCGCAAGCGGCGGGGCTAAAGTGCGGGTCACTGGTCAGGTCACAGGGTACAGGGCATAGGTCAGGGCACAGGTCACACAAAAACAATAGGACACTGGACAAAACTGTTCTAGACTGACGTTTTACTATTGCTGGTTTTCGGTGTCACGCCATTCCAAATATTTCAAAATAAAAATCAAAACCGTTCAATAGATAAAGTCCAGAATCTGGGAAATGAAAGGAGGTACATATACAAAGACCCTCGCAAAGAATCCACGTTCCTCCGACAAAGATTCTGGAATCTAATACCTGGAATCAAAGCGTGGGATACAGAATCCAAGACTCTCTTGGGTTCCCTTAAATGGGCAACGTTTGCGTGAAACAAATAGCTCCTTTTCGTACGTGTCATGAACGATACATGTATAGTGTGCATAGCTGTGCATCTACCATTTGATAGTAACGAGTTTTCTGACCGCAACATTACACTAAAATTGGTATACCATGATAATCTTATTCCCCAGATTTTTTCGTATCTTAAAGAACGTAAAAAGTATATACCCTGCCCTGTATGCCTGTCTTTCCCTTTTTGAAAATGGTCATTTAACAACTAAGTAAGATTAAAAAGGTGATGTTCCAACGCGGTTATCCGTTCGTCAGATCCGCTATGACGAAGGGCTAGTTGTCGAATCGTCAGCTTCTCAATCTCTCTACGGTGGCCAATTTACAGTTGATCAAGCAGCGCCATTCTAGCTTTAGAATCCTTATTCATTTGATTAGGGTTCGTTATAAAGAAAGGCTGGCGCTGGGCAAATCACCTTTAATTATAATTAATCATAATTTGTATTAGGTGTATCTCTCAGGTTAGTACCCGCCGCGCTGTGATCAGACAATTTTGAGGGTCGTATTCTCCCATACTGTAATTGCTGAAAATCTGGAGGTCGCGAATAATCCAAATCTCAACAAAAACAAGGGTAGCACGGTGCGAGGCAATAGATGATTCGAACTCCACGTGATAGAATATCAAAGCAGATTTAATGACAGATCCTTAAAGTTCATAACAATAGTAGTCGTGTGTACAACAATTCAATGTAATAGCAATGTTCGTAGCCTAGTTACGACGTAACAAAACGTAGAGGTAGACGTAGACGCAGCTAAACGTAGACGTAGCTAAACGTAGCTAGACGTAGATGTAGGTTCGAACTGAAAGCGATAATTAAAGAATACGAACTACTTAGATTAACCATAAAATTAGGACTAAAGGGTAGAATAATCTAAACGACATAAAACTATGATGCAAGAAGCAGACAACTGAAAAATCCGATAATTGATACTTGAGCTAATTAACCGAGACAATAACATTTAACTCTCAGCGTGAATAAAACAATCAAAAAACTATATCGTAGCCATTCCGCTTGAACAGAACTTATCTTAAAAACACTAAACTAGATTATATAGAATACTTTGGTAACAGTAACAATAATCAATCCTGTTTGATTCCAGCAGATTTGTCTTCAAATCAATGTCCTTCTCATGAGATAGCGGAAAGACTTAATAGTTCCACGAATTACAGTACTAAATAACTATAAGAAAATAAAAGACTTACTTTGGTCGACGACCCGCACCAAAAGTAGCAAAAAATAGCAATCTAGCAGCAGCAAAATATCTTCTGATAGCGGGATAACTGATAATTTCTAGTATTGCGTTGCCTCTTTTAGAATAGAGTATACGTCAAGAGACTATAAAGGGGACAGAGAGGGCATCCCCCATATACACCCTATTCCATAGGTAATTCGTCTCGAGTTATTTTTAACACCACAGATCTCAAGGAGGATTAGACAACAGCCAATCACATAGCGCGAATGTGTTCCGCGTGGATGACCCACGCTGAGAGCCACGCGTCCTTCACGAAATGACGCAGAACAAAATGGGGGAAGACGCGGAGAGCGATTTTGCTATTCCTTTTGTCGACGAAAACGACTACAGCGAGATTTCTGCGAAAGCTGTGTCAGCGAAACCGAAATTAAAAAAGAATCGCCCTTCCTCTCTTGAATAGAACTAACAGTAGAGCAGGGAGATCGTTAACACAATGAATATTCTCTCAGGATCATTTATAATTTACAGTTTGAAGACAGCAATTTATGGTTTGATGTTTATTTTTTTCAGTCTTTATAGCGATTATTCCTACCCACACTTTGTCAATTGTAGGCGAACCGTCCTAAAGCTGAATTTCAAGGGACCATATTCAAGCTCAGAAGGAGAAATAAAATTTCGTCGTTGCTTATTTACTTCCTCCATAAAACGCGAAATTAGGCATTTTCACGTCGTAGTCGTACAAAAACGGGAAAGAAATGAACAAAAAAGTGTGTTGCACGTGCGAAGCTGTTGTTTTGCTAATTAAACCTATTGTTTTTTTGACGTTCTAGTTGTCGTCCGCGTCGTTGGATCTTAAACTCCCTAAATTGTACAAACGAGCGGTTTCAATAGACCGGTGAAATTTCTCATTTTATTAAAGCACTAAGGATACGACAACTTCGAGTTAAACTGATTTCACGGGTTGTCAAAGAGTCCAGGTGAGCGCCGACTCATTTCGCTTCAATATTCAGGAATGCTCTCGATCTTTTTACGCTTTCATTGCCTCTCGCCCGACATGTTTTGCACGGCGTTTGGTCATGCGAAACCTCCACGAAACATCCACGCCTCGCGCGAGGTAACTTTATCCCGATTCTAAAAATAACTCGAGACGAATTACCTATGGAATAGGGTGTATATGGGGGATGCCCCCTCTGTCCCCTTTATAGTCTCTTGGTATACGTGTATTCTGCCTAGGGCGTTAACTAAGTAAAACTGTACCTACGCTTTACGCGTTTCCTAGCGGAAAGTACCGCACCATGACATAAGCGTGAAAACCTACGAAATGTTTCTAGAAAGATTGATATAATCACGTTTTATAACCTAAAAATAAAACTGTCTTAGAGCAACTAAAATATATTATAGGACAAATGAACAAAAGAGCGTTTCAAAACTAACACATACGAGCCGCTAAATTTGCAAGTATTCTTTCCTGGGCGCCTAATTAACCTTGGAGATAAAATAGATATCCTATAGTATCTTTATAATCTCTTTTTCTGGGTCCGTAGTTGCGGATTCTCATTTTTTCTGTTGATTTATGGGGAAAAAATCCACTCGGTAACTTACAGTACGGATGGATAACTCGATAAGTAAGGGTATTTCAAGTGGTTATTTCATTCTATTAGTGGAATAATAAAACCAGACTTGCATTTCAGTACTTCAACACAGCTTCGTTTCGAAACTATTTCTAGCATGTTATCTGTAAAAGCTCCTTCGATGGAGGTTTTGTGCCCAAATACGAGTCTCTAATTAGAGGGGGTCATGTAAATACAGTAGGACGTTTTTGTGACCTATTTTCTCGACGGGGATATTCATAAAAGACCCTGAAAACTTTAACTAAAGAGTAAAGATGGTTGCATCATTCTGTTAATATGTAAAAAAATTGGCTTGTAGGTAGTTCAGGTTTTTGACTGGTAGTTTATAGCTGCCTTGTACCCAGACGTCTCTCTCTCGATGAAAATGTGCGCGCAAGGGAAGGCGCGTCTGTACCCTTCCCATGGTCCCTTGCGGTTCATCACCAGTCACTCGCCTCTACCTTGCGAAAAACGAAGCACCTGAGAAGAAGGCTGAGTTTATAGGCTTAGATCCGGTGATCCACGCTACCAAAAAGGCCGAGGAGGAAACATGGATTGAGCACCTCGAAAACTACACCCTATCCCTTGGTTTGCATCTATATTGCCTCAATATGTGAGAACAAAGCTTCTGAGGGAAGGGGGCCCAAAGAGAGCTAAAGAGTAATTTGGAATAACCCTTGATTGATTGATTGACGTTTAAGATATTTTACCCTTAACACATGATACGTTTGACTTCCCATAGTGTTATTTTCAGGTAAATGTTGTGTTCTTTCTCACTTTGGTTTGATCAGAAACTTTAAATTCTCAGCTGCATGTTATCTAAAATTGAGACTATTTAAAATTCTCCTCTTGGAAATAATTGTTCCCAGCTAAGGATGAGGCTGGGTTTTTCCAAAAATATAAGGTCCATGCTCCAAACGCACACTAATCTCAAGGCTGAACCAAAAGTTATTTTACTGAAATATATATCTTTGGTTTTACCTTTCTTGCTTATCCCCATTCATTTTTTCTGCTTACTTACCAATCAGTGCCAGTTGCCACTGACTGACAGTGACTTGTGAATTGTTTAGTATGAATCACAAGACTTTCACACCCAAACCACACATTGCAATTAGAGTTGAAAACCATGCGAAATTAGCACCAAAAGCAATCTCCCCAACTTGAAAGCCACAGTTGGTGTACTGTGCGTACTGTAGGAAGAGTGCCAGCTGGGAGCGGTTGCAGAATGGGTGTCCTGTGGGCCAGTCTTCATCTGTTGTCATGTTAAGTTCCCTAAGCATTCGATTACACTGCGTTGTTACAGATGCAGCACAGTAGCTAGGGTACACAAATATATAAAGATGTATAAAACTTCTGAGGAGATGCTGGTACAGGATGTACCAGTCTATGGCTTGCTGAAAATAAGATACCATGCTTGCAACATAAATGACAGTCGTTATAGCGAGCATAAACCAGTGAGTAACAAACCAGACCTTTAAGGACTCCGATGTGCTTGACATCCGTTTGCAAAGACGTTTATGAATACGAATGACGTCATCTAAGCTGCAGTCAATAGAGTTTTGTCTAATTTCTGCTTGGCACGGCATCACGCAATCTTTCATAGCGCTGGTAATAACCACAAACATCCAGGAGCTGGTGAGGATGACCCACGCTGGAAAAATGCTCATCAAATTTAGAAAACTACCATAGGACGATTCTTTGAAATTGAAATGGAACCAAAATACCTCTACAACAAAAAAGAAGCCAAAGATCAACATCGAGACATTAAGTGTGACCCAAATAGAACGCCCTGCTGTAGAGAAAGCCTTCTCCAGGGTCACGCAGTAAACTGTCCTTTGTTGTAATTTCCACATACACCAAAAGAATGTCGCGTTTGACATCAGTAGAGCAGATTATCCAACCAATGACAATATCAACCAGTTCAATTCCACCTATTATCTGATTACCTAATTATCTGCTAAACTTGTAGATGATGAATATGTGGAGGACGTATTTCCACAAAGCCAAGCGTTCAGGGGCGTTTGGGACCGTCTGCAGATGAAAGCCGTAAACAAATTGGCAATGACGAAATACATATCCACAAGCAAAAGAATTACGGCCATTATAGCGCGGAGTCCTTTGCTGGGATGCCAGAAACCTACGACAAACGCCGATCCCTTTACAAACATGCCAGAACAAAAGAGGTTTTTTAATCCGCACAGAATGTTGAACACAGTAGTAGAAAGGGATCTCTGAGAAGAGGAATGGTTGATTCGCTCACTCACGGAGTCATCGAATATTTCCTCGTTCTCCTCCATTGCTCAGGGCTGACGTGTTTACTTCCGTAACGACGCCGCACGGGGCTCGTTGCTAAGAAAGTCACGCAATGGATCCTTTGTCGGGTAGGTCCCCCCGGGGTTACTCCCATATATGGCCTATACGGGGATGCGCCGCTTGAAAGGGTATGGTTTTTTTTACCTCTCTGCCCTAAACAGGGTATATAATTTTTTGCGAGTCTGTCCTAATTATAAACAGGAGGAAATTTGTTTGTACTCCCCGGGTTTTACTCCAAGTATAGATCGTTTTCACAGTCACGCAACAAAAAATTCAATTGGAAACCGTCCAGTGGAAGAAGCCAAGAAAGGGAAATGTTGTAAAAGACTAATATATAAACATTTTGTCCAAGTCTCAGGTCTTTGTGGCCCATAGTTTCTGAGTTATTTGCCGAAACGTTTCAGGCACCTTTGTAGAGCTTTGTATGGAGACGCCATGTTGGTGCACCGTTTTGGTGCACCAATATGGCCGCCGGAAAACAACAAAAAACATCTGGAGTTCACTTTTTCTATAAAAGCTCTTTCTTTTCACGCGAGAACTAGCATACGTACGCATTAACATATCTTCTGATACTTGAAGTGGTTACACTGCTGAAAATCAAGAGGAGAGACTTTTTTGCAACAAGACAGCATTCCTATTTTGGCTGTCAAAACTCGGAAGTTCAAATTGCTGCATTTTCGAAACGAAAATGCTACGGAAATGAAAACTTGTGCAAAGATTTACTTTTTGTTTATCTTCAACCTAGTATAAATAAGAATTCGTAAAACCTCGCTATTTTGACTTTACAATTTGATGACGTCACAGTGAAAACCATCTATATAAAAGCAATGACTATAACGTGAATTTAGTCTATTGCAATTGCCAGTAAATGGCTTAAAAACAAGACGGCGTGCATTTTGTCGTTTTTTCTAAACAGGGTAATTGTAATGTTAAACAAAAAAGGCAAGGCTGATTTTACAGTCGGGAATATATATATATTTTTACCAATATTTCGGAAGGCACGGCCTCCTTGTTCAGGGTCTATGACGACCGTGAGGAAGGAAGGCAGGTAAAATATTGGTAAAATATTAGCCTGCAGTGCAGGCGTTTTCATCGGGCGCGCGAATGGTTTTAATCGCGAAAGCGCCATGTTGAAACTCCCGAAGAGAGGAGGAAACCCATCTCCTTTTTCGCCCTCACACCTACGCTAAGGGTTACTATTTCTACTCTCCCCAATCTTCCTCTGTCATAAAATCAACGATGGCGGCTTCATCGTAGCGATCCGATTAACAAGCTTTCGCCCACCCAAAATACGCAGGGGCACCCAACGAGAATATAGTTCAAAACCACTTAAACATAGCATTGTTAAACGTATTTTAGTATTTAAACAGTAGAATACGCATATTTTTATCCCCTAAAAATTTTTCATCTGTTCGGATTTTCTAGCTGAAAGTCTAGTGATCCGAAAATTATAGGGATCAAAGCTTACCTTTCCGGAAATTTCAGGCAGAAAAAAGGCTCCCGAAAATTTTAGGTGACCTTTTAAGGGTAAAAATCCGTTAAAAATGGGCAATTATACCCTTTTTTAGATGTTCGAAAATCCTAGGAGAAGCAGGCAAGCAAGAAATTTTACAACAAATGTTCCGAACATTCGAAATCTCAAATCGTCTTCCGAACAGATATTTTCCGAAAATTGTCGTTGGGTGCCCCTGAATACGCCTGCACTGTAGGCTAGTAAAATATATATGTATAGATTCCCGACTGTAAAATCAGCCTTGCTTTTTGATATTTTATTTTATTTATTTTATATTATTTTTCTTGTTTTATATTTTCACTTATTGCTGATTGGATCCTTTATCAGGATCCGGTTCTTGTTTTTTGTAAGCTGGTCCTTGCTTCAAAAATTGAATTTAACTGTAATGTAAATTAAGTATTGAAAAACCACTGCAAAAACCGTGAACGATCAATGTCCTAGACTGGGTATGTATTTCAGGATTTTTTTGTCCTAAACAGGGTCAGGGTCTCAAACCCTCAGCGACTCACCTATACACAAATATTGGTCGAGTACCCCCCCCCCTCCTCCGCCGGGAAAGGCCCTTCTTTCCATAACTCAAATCGCCCTTTCCCTCTTACTTACACTTACCAGGAGCCTAGGGGGAAATAGGCGCCTGCACTTAATAGATAAAATTTTATTTTAGTAAGAGTCACAGCCTCAGTTGAAATTCCTGCTTAACAAATGTTCATGAAAGTTTAAGTCTCTTCCATTTTTAGGGGAAAAATTGTGCGTGGCGTGAGTGAGAATCGGATTTCTTTTGGCCCCATACTGGGAAAAGTCAAATTGTTCCAGTCTCAAAATATTTAGAATCAAATAAACTGTGTCCATATATGGTTGTAAAGTAACTTCTAACTCCATCGAAAGGTTGCGCCCCGTAACCCACAACACAACGCTGAGCATCAATTTTCCCCAAAATGTTAGACGGCGACCATATCCATGCTCGACATGCTCGCCAGCCACGAGAGAACGAGCGAGGAGGCGGCAAAGCCTGTCGCATTCGCATCTCCGTGCTTCTCTCGCGTGATTTCTCGAGACTCCCCCCAAATATGGAGCCTGCTTGAATTGCAGGCTACAAAAACGTATTCTGAACATATTTGTCTAGCTTTTTATCTTTGCCAAAGTCCGTCTTCAGGCTTCTTGAATTCATGTTTTTTGTTCTTACTTCTTAGTAATCATAGCTGTACTTAACCGTTGATAGAAGAAAGCAAGCAGAGCTGCACAACACCAATCGTTCGAGGAAACAATCATCCAAAAACAAATAATTTCTGGATAGAAACTGTGAACACAATGTTTTACTGTTAAAATTTAATCGCTCCTTAAAACCAAGTGGCGCAAAGGTGCGTGTTGGTTTAAAAGTCTCAAACAAAAGAAATAAAACGAACAAAGAAAAGTGAAGTTTACAAATAGTTCAACATGTGAACGAAACATTTGGCTTATGTTTAAGTAAAACCAGGTAAAACAGTGGGGAGGCTAAAGCCCCCTTGGCCCCTCCCTCTCCAGGGTCCCTGCAAATGACACAATAAAAACAGTCCAATAACGTTGCAAAAATACGCGCGCGCATTGCATAAAAATTAAAATCGCTATAGTAAAAAGAAAATGCAAAATGGTGGTGGTGGCAGTTTAGGGAAAACAATAGAAGTGTGGAGAAGCAAAGAAAGGGAGGAGGGAAAGAGAAAATTTTTTCATGGTAGAAAGAGCTTTTAGTGTACAATTTGCATGGCAAGAATCAGTGAACCGAAACTGGAACAATTTGTTGGGTAATGAAAGCGGCAGGAAACAGAACTTGCATTATTACGCTACGACATAGTAATTTTAGGTCAGGGGTAGCTTCATACCCAAATAAAGACATGATGCACATAATTTTGAATAAACTATGAGTAATGACACCATCCATGTAAAAATAGCTAAAACCTGTCAAACCAGTTAAATAAAACTAGGAAATGACAAACAGGTCAAAGCTACATGAGTCTATTGTTTCTATTCTATTTGAAATACTGAAAGGGGAAGATATGAATCCATCACATTTTATTCATGAGATTAAGACAAAAGGCTATAATGTCATTGGCATTTTACCTGTTCTACTTTTGCACTTATGAGATTCCACTCAAAAACCGGACAATTCAGCGCACCCTATACTACTACAATCATTTAAAAGTATGAATACTGTACATTATTTATGGGTAACAATTTGGCCAAATGTGGTTGATTTCTATGAGTTAAGCAAAATGCTCACAATTTTCCCCACTGCATGAAAAAAAAAACCTGTTCTTGCTTTCAACCTTCAGTCAGTTGCAACGAAAGTGGTTTATTTGATCTCTTGTTTTAAAAATTGCACTATTTTTGGCATTTCTGCAAAAATGAATATTAATTTTGTTTATTTTAATATCCATCAATGAATTATGTGAGGAGTCTATTGTTCCTAATAGTGCTTTCCAACAAAGTTTGAAGTTTATTGATAGACTCTAAGGTTATAATTAATGACTGTTCCCAAACTGGCAAAGTTTGCACTATCCTCTCGAGAGCCCTAATTTTCACTTGTCTCTTTTTACAAATATGTTTGTTCCTTGCAAACATTTTCTGTCATCCAGATTTTCATACCACAATGAATTACAATCCACCACACATGAAACTTGTAGTGCTTCAATAGCCACAGAACACTCTCCGAAATATGATAATAAGGTGCTTTGCTTTAAATTCATGGCATGGCCATCTATTTTGGAAATGCCAAAAGACCACAAATTTTTGGGATAATTTCTCAATATGGCTTCAGTCGTGCCAGATCCTCCAACCAGGCAGTTACTTAGACATGACTACCGCTTTGGGCCTAATGCCAGACAACACTTCCTTTAAGCTCCATATAAACTTCTGTTGTCTTATAGCTAAGAACTTTATCTGGATATGCAGATCAAAAGAATGTTTCCCAATTCACAACAATTTCTTGTTTTATCTGAGACATATATACCAATTAGAAAATAAGACCCCACGCAAAAAAATGGAAACCTTTCTTTTCCTCGCTGGGTCTTGTCTCCTAACTCCAAAAACATAAATTAGTAAATGTGCACCTACCATGAGTATTTATATTACTTTCACCACAAAGAAAGAAAAAAAAAATGTAAAAATTAATTATAGATCATACTAAGTACAGTAATATATGGAATTAGCACTGCTGTAACGTATTTTAATATTTCTAAGTATATTGCCATGTAAGTGTGTAAATTCGCTATTTGTTTTTGTTTTTTCTTTTTATTACGTTATTTATTATGTTTAATGTTTGTTTCTTTTCTGTGTGTGTTTTACTTGCAATAATAAAAAAAAAATTAAAAAAAAAAAAATTTCATGGCATGGCTGGAAGCGTAAATGTTCTCTTCCAACTTGTATATTTGTTCATATTGGTTCACGTTATGTCATATATTTTTCAAAAAAGTACCAAGTTTTATATTCATGGGGCATACTCGAGGTATACTAAGGGAGCTAGACTCTCCAGCAAAACATGTTACAACAAAGATTGCTTACTCAGATCGATCGGTTAGGATTTTTTGGAGCAACTCCTTAGTTGTCAGTATGAATCACAAGACTTTCACAGCCAAGCCACAAAGTGCAATTAGCGTTGAAAACCAAGCGAAATTAGAACCAAAAGCGATCTCTCCAACTTGAAAGCCACAGTTGGTGTACTGTGCATACTGTAGGAAGAGTGCCAGCTGGGAGCGGTTGCAGAATGGGTGTCCTGTGGGCCAGTCTTCATCTGTTGTCATGTTAAGTTCCCTAAGTATTCGATTACACTGTGTTGTTACAGATGCTGCACAGTAGCTTGGGTATACAAATACATAAAGGTATAGGAAACTCACAAGGAGATGCTGGTACAGGCTGTACCAATCTATGGCTTGCTGAAAAAAAGATACCATGCTTGCAACATAAATGACAGTTGTTATAGCGAGTATAAACCAGTGAGTTACAAACCAGACCTTTAAGGACTCCGATGTGCTTGACATCTGTTTGCAAAGACGTTTATGAATACGTATGATGTCATCTAAGCTGTAGTCATTGGCGTGTTGAATTTCTGCTTTGAACTGTGTCACGCAATCTTTCATTGCGTTTCTTATTATCACAAATATCCAAGAAGTGGTGAGGATAGCCCAGTAAGGTATAATACCAAAGGAAATTCCTATTTTCATGTAATAATTGGAGTCCTTGAAAGTCAAATTCAACCAAAGTACTTGTGAAACGAGAGAGATGCTAAAAATTAACATCGTTAAATTTAGCGTGACCCAAGTAGAGCGATCTGCTCTAGAGAAAGCCTTCTCTAAAGTCACGCAATGAACTGTTCTTTGTGGCAATTTCCACATGCACCAAAAGAATGTTGTGTTTGACAGCAGCATGGCGGTGTACGAAACCAAGGACAGAATGCCAAGGGAATCAATTCCATGCAAAACATTCCGTAAACTTGCAGACGATGAATTTGTAGAGGATATATTTCCACAAAACAAAGAGTTCAGGGGAGTTTCAAACGAGTGGCAGATAAAAGTATAATAAACAGAGTAAAAAACGTAAGATATATCCAAAAGCAAGAGGATTATTGCCATTATAGTGCGGAGTCCTTTGCTGGGATTCGAGAAGCCCACGGCGAAGGTAGATCCTTTCAAAAACACACCAGAGCAAACGATACGTTTTAATGCGCGCAGAATGTTGAAAATTGTAGAAGGGGATCTTTGAGACGAGGAATGATTCATCGGCTTACCTGAAGAGAGTAATTCATCAAATTCCTCACTTTTCCAGCTTTCCTCCTCCATTGAAAAGACGGAGAGGCCTGCGATCGGTGTCGTGCTAACCTGTGAACAGGCTCTCTCGTGCTTGCAAGTCACGCAATCATTTTTCTTCCCAGCAATCTTAGCTTCCCTGGATGGCAACGCGGAATGTACATAAAATGGCGGATACTTTGAACCGCCGGAAAAAATCGTCATCCGTTTTGCGTTTTCTTGCCTCGATGAAACCTCTTTGAGCTGGCCTATCATCTCAGTTGTGCAGTGATGGGTTTTTGTGAATTGGATTATTCAACTGATCTGACAATTCAGTAGTGACAATATCATCGGCTGCTTGCTCCAATTAACCTAACTGTTGGAATTTTCTAGCAGATTGAAATATCTGCATCGTTTATGATCAACGAAACGGAAGACTAGAAAGAGGCAAAACTGCTGAGTATCTAGGGAAGTAAGGAAGAATTTGGATCAGCCTGGACTAATTAATCCGGATTAATCAATTTGTTGATTGTTGAATTTTGGAAGTTGTTCTGACAGCCCGGTGCAGTAAGAGAACTACAGTACACTTAAACTTGTTAACGACAACACTATTCTTTTTTCTTGCAATCAGAGTTGTACTGTTGGATTGCACATGTTACATCACTACTTTCTGAGGATTATCTACACAGTGTAACTATTTGGAAGAAAATTCTGTCTTAGTTAACACATTTATGTTGGAGTTGAGGTAAACAAATTGTTTCAAGCAACTTAACTCATTTTAACATCAAGCATGCCCAGGCCACAGTTTCAAGGAGGTTTCTCCGACACTGACTCTGCCGTTACAGAAAATGATGAAGGTGGTGAAGAGTCTGAAATACCGATAGCAAATCAAGTAGAAGAACCTTGTGAGGAATTTGAAGACAAAACCAGGTAACTAATTAATGCCCTGTGTGTGTTTCAAGTAAATACTTAATAGTAATGGAAATCCATGGCAAATAGCTTACTACTCTGCAAAGCATGGCAAAATTCAAGGAAATCTCTTGTGTATAGGGCTGTTGTTAGCTGTGTGCACAGAGATTTGCTGCCAGCCTGAAACTCACACAGCCCTTCATTGATCCGGCAGCACACTGCACTTGAATCAACTGGTTGCAAGTGCCAACCGTTTTCTAAGGGTCTTGAAGGGTATTCCCAGGATCTTGGCTAAAATCGAGGATGTCCCTAACAGCTGGCTGCTGGTTATTTCACCGACTGAAAAAGAGCTTACTGCTGGCTCAAATTGCTGTGGGAAACAAAGACATGGGGAAATTGTGAAGGTGAAGTTGAGTAAGATAGCCAGCTTGATTGATAAAAAAGCCTGCTCAGCATTTCAAAATACAGAGCAGGGGCCTATTTCTCGAAAGTCCCTGATAATTAACGGGCCTGGTAAGCTGCCTCCGTTTACGTTAAAGATTGAGGTTTCAATAGTTTTGCATCTAACATGATAAAACTATCAGTTAATGAAACAAAATGGAGTAGTTTGTAGTCAGGACCGGCATTCTTATTCTTTATATTTTGATTTGAATATTTGCTTTCGGGCCTGAAAAGTTACTGGGACTTTCGAGAAACAGGCCCCAGGATTCCGGAAATGTTAACAGAATACAGGTGCGGCTGCTACCTGGAAAGTGAGTTTTGTCAAAAACATTTGGGCAAGGATGTGTGACTGGGAAAGAAACTTATATGTGGAGAGGTGATGACAAAAGCTTGGGATGTAGGATTCTTGTGAAAAAGGGGTTGTGGAATGCGACCCCCTCCCCTCTCCAGACCCTGTTTTGTGATCACTGAGATGTCATCCTTATTTTGAATAGATGAGCATCTGAGTTCAGTGCTAAGAATATGGCATTTGCAGTGAGTGCAGGGGTTTCAAAAAGCACTGATGGCCGACAAAACACATTGGCTACTTTGCTCATAGAGGTCGGCTAGTCTTTTTATAGAAAGAAGAAGCAACTAGTTTGAATAACTTTGTAAATAAAAAATATATCATTTTTGTGAGCAAGGCAAATGGACCTTTTCCCGTAAACCTGGGTATGTTGTGGTTGTTGTGGGCATGCTTCCTGTCCATTCACACAAACCACCTGTGTGGAAATCTTGTGCATAAACATAAAACCGTAAACTTTGTCGTGGTGGAAGAACTTAACCTGCTACAGGGTATATCCAAATCAACAGAACAGGCTAAAAAGAGTAAAAAAATTGCATCACCTGAAGTCACAGCCCACATTTTCTGAAGCTTTCCAAACGGATTGGCGTTAAGCATTTGATTTTATAACAAGAACACAGTTCTTGTTGCACAAACAGCAGTGAACACCCTGCACTTTGCAAGTGGATTTCGGATGTGTGATTGGACAGGAATAACATTCCTGACATATTTCAGGTGTTTATGGTTTTCCCTGTTGCGCTGTAACATTTTGTTCTTTGTTCCCTTTGCAGCATTATCAAATGGAGTGGTCCCAACAAGAAATATCCCCAGATACATTTCTCTCCACATGTGCTTTTGTTGGCTTTGCCTCCTGAGTCAAAAACAGAAGCAGGTGAGAAAAATATATTAATAATATCTATTAACTTATATAGCAGTAATATCTATTTACACATTATATGTATTAAAAATATTTTAAAGTGTTGTGGCATTTATGTCATCTTTAAAAGATGACATAACTTTTAATACTGCAAGAGTATTTTCAAATAGTTGTCAACTTTTATGTAAAACAATTTGACTCATCAATATTGTCTCTTCAGGGCATGTTTAGGGCAGTTGGTTTGCGTTTGTGTTTTATATTGTTTACAAGTTATATTGCTCTGTAGAGTGTGGGTGGGGGGGGGGGGGGGAGTGCAAGACATCACATGCAAGTGCAATCTAAGGAATCGTAAGGAGGACATGTAAAGGAACTTGCTAAGTGGTTGGTGACATTCAGGAACAACTTACAGTCTCTGTATTAAAAACTTACCATGCCTTTGTTTCTTGTGTACGGGCAATCTGCAATCTCTTTCTATAGTTTGAAAGATAGTAAGAGTTGTTAGTTTTTTTTTCCACAGAAAAATATCATCTGACCTACAAGTTTGTGAAGACTGAGTGTAAACTTGTGCGAAGCATGTTGGGTGTCCACTGCTTTAGGGAGGTAAATAATGTTAGGTGCATAAATGGAAATTTGTTTTTAATCTTGGTGGTTGATGGGGTTTTTTAGCCACTGAGTCAAGCTCCAAAAATGTGAGATAATAAAATAATATTGCAGTTAGGTTTTAGAGTTGGAGTTTGGGGTCTCACTTCCTAATCACATTGTATTCTTAACTAAGACATTTTACATATAATATTGTTGCATAACTGGGCAAGTATTAAGCATCTTGTTTTCCAATATTTTGTTGTGTTTGTATTTCTTGAAGTGTTGTCTAGTGTAATTTATCCACTGATGTTCACATGTCTCACATTGTGTCTCAAAGTGTTGTGAAAAGTCAAGCTTGAGTTTGCAACCCTTGCTGCAACAAGAATATTTCAAAACATTAAAAACAAAATAAATAAATATGCATTTCACCCTATATTGTTGTCCTCCCTTGACACAATGCTGAGAGTGTCAATTCCATGCAAAGCATTCTGCAAACTTGCAGATGATGAATTTGTAGAGGATGTATTTCCACAAAACCAAGAGTTCAAAGATGTTTGAAATGTGTGGCAGATGAAAGTGTAATAAACAGAGTCAACAACGTAACGTACCGTAAAATTCTGAAAATAAGCCCCTCCATGTATTAGCCCCTCCAAATATAAGCCTGGGCCCCAAACCGGTAACGCAAAAAACCCTCCGTTAAATTGTCCCTCCAAATATGAGCCCTCCAGGCAGGAGCTTGTACTTGGAAATTGCCCTCAAATACAAAGTAAAACAAACCAAAAACGGTAGATTTCCTTCCAACTATAAGGCTAGCCAAATCGATTTTGAAATGCAAATTTCCCTCTGTATATTAACCCCACCAAATATAAGCCCCTCCAAAAATAAGCCCCCCTCAAAAAAGGGCCTTTGAAAAATATAAGCCCCAGGGCTTATTTTCGGAATTTTACGGTATATCCAAAAGCAAAAGGATTACTGCCATTACTGGGATTTCAGACACCCATGGCAAACGCCGATCCTTTCAAAAACACGCCAGAGCAAAC
Organism: Porites cylindrica; assembly: GCA_964035525.1. Lineage (NCBI taxonomy): Eukaryota > Metazoa > Cnidaria > Anthozoa > Scleractinia > Poritidae > Porites > Porites cylindrica. The sequence continues at coordinate 9,353,569 of OZ037782.1, read as the reverse complement.
AATATATTTTAATGCACGCAGAATGTTGAAAATCACCCTATATTGTTGTCTTAATTCTGTTGAATCTTCAACATTTAAAGCATGACCTGCATCTTTGAGGTTTTTCTCTACTTCCAATTGTTTTAAGTATTAAAATAATGTCACTTAATCTTCTTTAAATCTGGGTTGAAATGCTGTTGCCATGATGCCATTGCAGCTTTAGTCAGGAGTGTTTCTTTTACTATTTCCTCTTTATAGGTACACCCAAACAGTTCGAACTTTAACCTGATGTGGACAGGCTCACATATCAAACCTCATACTCTAAGAGGCCTGCAGGATTTCCAGAAGATTAATCATTTCCCAAGGTAACAATGGTTTGTGTGTGTAGTATGGCAGTTATGTTATAAAATCATGAGGACAGCTTAATTTCGTGTGATTTGTTCCAGATCTTATGAGCTTACTAGGAAGGATAAGTTGTACAAGAACATTCAAAGAATGCAGCATTCCAAGGTACGTAATCTGTACTTTTGGATTACTGAAAATTAATGATATAATAAAAATAGAAATGCTCTTTTTCATCAAAGCATATCAGCGACCTGTTATTATTTACATTTACTAACATCATAACTAGCATCATAACTCTTTGTTACTTCTTAATTGATAATTAGATTTACCTTTTGTCCCAAAACTCGGTATCTTTTCTTGTATCTTGTCCTTTGACAAGAGATTGCACGATGTAGCACTATGCATTTCATTTTTGTGAATTTTCTTGACCCTGCCTGATTTGGCTTTTTCCTTGCAAGACAATCCAAGAAACATTTCTGCTGTTCCGCGTTTCACAGTTTACTTTTGTTTTAGTCTACTAAGTTACTTATAATATAGTTTTTCCAGACTCTGCAGACACAACACAACAGCTAATACTAGGGATTTTTAGTTAGTGTTGGCTTGACATTTCTCACTGAACATCAAGTGGTAGTCCATTCATGTCAGCTCTCTAAGATTGTTCATTGTGCCTTTCCTTTTAGGGTGTGAAACATTTTGATTTTATTCCTGAAAGTTACATAATACCAGAAGAGTTTAATGAGTTTCATGGTAAGTGACTCAGGGATTTCCCGGTAAGCAGTAAATTCCAGTTTCGTATAATATATTATAATTATACACTGTACTAAACAGGATTGTGCTCTAGACTAGCAGTGCACGGTGGCCCCTTGTGCCTTTCTTTTGCTTTTGGGTGACAGGGAAATGTTACCTTTTTTATAGAAATCATATGCCGGGGCAGAGCACTGGGCTCCCTTCAATTTTTCTTGGAGCACAGCCTTGCTAAAACAGCAAACCCTGTTCATCATTTCTGAAGGCCCTTTTTCTGTGAGGAATCAAATAATTTTCAGTCTACAACATGTACATGTACTTGCCTGGGAATGTAAAAATCCTTTTTAATGGGAAGTTTAAGGCAAGCTACAGGTTATATGCTACATGTAATTCGAAGTCATGAGAGTGTTGTCATATTGAAGGAATACAATATCTTGTTAAAACTGCGAAAAGTGTGAACCCAGGAATCATTTCATAAGTATGTGGAGCATGATTATCAAGTGATTGTAGTCTCGAATAGGACTGTTGTTGACAGTGATTGATGTTTCAGCAACCTGTGATAGTCATTTTCAGAGTCAAAGTGAGTTGTATTACGTCAGTTGATGGTATTACAAAATATATGAAGTTAATATGTTTAATATAGTTTTCTTGCTCTGTTTTTCATCATGTCATTTTTGTGTTTAATTGCAGCTGCATTTCTAAAGGACCGAAAACCATGGATTGTTAAGCCTGTTGCTTCGTCACGTGGGAGAGGAATCTATCTTGTCAGTCATGTTAGTAGTTAAATTAAGTGTTTCTCTGGTAACAATTGTTATTCAAATGGTTTGATTTGCATCTTAACAATTTCAGACAGTCTATCAGCCACATGACCATTATCTTCTGATAATTTTTTGTAAATATATAATCATTTATTCTATACGCACCTATGAAATACCAAGTGAGCTGTCGTGCACAAAACATCGTAGTGATATCTAACACATGAAAATGACATGTTATCTTCCCATTGAAAGAAAAAAAAGATCACTTTTGCTATGGCTACATGATAAATCATGCATGATATCTAACACATGAAAATGACATGTTATCTTCCCATTGAAAGAAAAAAAAGATCACTGTTGCTATGGCTACATGATAAATCATGCACTTTTCACAGCAGAAAAAAGTATTGAAGTTATTCTTAAAGATAAAACAAAAGAAATTAATGTTTGATGCATGATTTCATGGCTTAACTTACAGACCAATCTTTTAGACCAAAATAACTCCAAATCTATTAAAATATTAGTGCAAGAATTAGTTGATCTATATCAGAGATTTTGAAGCCATTCAAAAAAGTCGCATTCGTGTATTATAGTCATGTATTATCAGGTGTAAAAACTCTTGGCTTCGCCTTGACTTTTTAAACCAGATAATACACTCTGCTGGTTTTTTAAACAGTACATAGAACATTACATGGCTGCTTGGAGATAGAAAAAAATTCAAAAATATTTAACTCAGTCACTGCGCTCACTTGTGAAAGTTTTTTCAACACTTAAAGAGAAATTTCATTTCTCCGCGCAGCTATGTAATATCCTCTATTTATCCACAATAGTTTTGCACAATCTGTGCATATGATGTTGGATATCATGTCTGTTGCATCCTGCAAAAATTGTATGCCATGTTGTAGAATGTTTAGGCTTCATTTTGATCTTTTTACAGCCAAGTCAAGTTCCACTTGATGACAACCTTTTAGTGTGCAAGTACATCAGCAATCCATTACTTGTTGATGGTGAGTAAACTAACAGAATGTGTAATGTGACAAACATCTCTTTTAGTATTATATTTGGAGCATTTGACTCCATGTAAATCCTTGGATTCATTTTCACTTGTATGTACTGTGTATTTAGATGTAGTAAATGATTTAAAATTTAAAATAAGGTTATTATTTAAACGATTTCTTACCCATGAAATTAAATATAACCTTTTGTAAAAGTGAAGTTGTTAGCTCCACATTAACCACTTACATGTAACCGCTAGCCCAGTTTTTTATTTTGATTGTTTTGAGCCTACTTTCAAAAATTGAAATTTTAAAAATTTATTCTTGGATTGAAAACTTTAAAATTCCAAACTCCAAAGAGTTTTAGTGAGTCAGGAACCTCAGAGTTTTGTGCAAAAACTACCATTTCCTTGTCACCCAAAAACAAGAGAATGGGAGCTTGCCATTAGTTTGAACTGGACCAGGCAAGACTAGTCCAGTCATAAATTAAGAGAATTCCTCTAATCAGAACTGTATAGCCAGTCAGTGTATTCCTAACTGATATGACCAGCAGTGATGGCGATTTTGGGACAATTTTGAGAAATGTTAAAAATGACCAGTCTGACAGCCACCTCTGACTTCCCATTGCCCACCGGTGTCTACCAGAGAACAGCCATTAGAACTGTTTTAAAAAATGTTTTTGTCATTAATTAAAACAGGTTTCAAGTTTGACCTCAGGCTGTATGTAGGTGTGACATGTTTTGATCCTGTCAGGATTTACCTTTATGAAGAGGGTTTGACAAGGTCAGTAGTTGGTATAAGTGATGAACAGATTATTGTCTTTAAGGGGCTATGTCCAGAGAATGTTGCTGTTTTAGGTCAATTCTGTGCTGAAGTCATTACTTAATACAACAACTTTGTAGTCCACTTGATGTGTGTATTCTTCATGGTATGTCGGGAAGATGTCGCAGTTAATGTTTGAGTTCAGTTATTTTTTGTTTTTCCTTTGTTTCAAGGTTCATTAGCATACATTTCCATACTCAAAAACAATGGAAAAATAAAAATTAACTGAAATAAAAAATTAGCTTCAACCTAGATATTAATACCTTCTGGTTGTTTTGTTTGCTGTAAACCCTTCTTGCAGGTTTGCCACTGTAAAATATGACAAGTCTGGTAAAAACATCAAGAATGTATGTATGCATTTGACCAACTACAGCGTCAACAAGAAAAATGCAGACTTTGTAAGGTATGTACTGAATGACAAACACAGAGTATATATCAGTCCAAGCTAAATCTCTCTTGAGTGAACTGTGAGTGCCCCCACCCCCCTCCACATCTCATGGTTGATGAGCCTCAAGGAGGAGGTACTCTAAACTAAAAAGTATATAGGTGTGCTCTGCTATGAAAACTGTCAATAAAGGGCCTAACTGTATTTCCTGCATCTGGATGCTTTGTGACTGAACAAATTTTACTTTTCCACGTTCATTTCTAGGTGCCCTGATCCTGAAGTGGAGGATTATGGGAACAAGTGGAGTATGAGCGCCATGTTGAGATATCTGAGACAGATTGGCAAGGACACAACAGGTATTCTTACATGAGGAACAAACCTGGATTTTTAGATGAAGGAGATTGCCTACAGTAGCTTTCTTTATTTCATGTCTAAAACAGCTTTTCATGACTTCAAAGTAAAAATAAACTTTTGATTGGACAGTAAAAATAGGAACTGTAAACGTTTGACGTTATTTTGGAAATTACTCCATTATTCACTAAATTTTCTCTGTTTAACATTTTAATACAGCTTTGATGATGAGAATAGAAGATGTAGTTGTAAAGACAATTCTAGCCGGCGAGCTGCACATCGCGTCTGCTTGTAAGATGTTCATGCCTTACCCGGGAAATTGCTTTGGTAAGTTCAACTGGCTAGCTTCTGCTTGGTTAAGACTGTTACTGTCTTGAATTTTATTGTTATCATTGTAATTGTTAAGATTTATCAGTCTTTGTGCTTCTTAACCTGTGAACAGCGTCTCCTGTCATGTCTTGTGGGGTTGTGGGACACAGCGAAGAGAATTCGAGAAATTGCAAGAAGATGGAAGGGAATGGGAATGGGAAGATCACCCGCTTCTCTCCCTTTCTCTTCAAATCACGTTTCTTCTGAATCCTGTTCGCAGCCTTTCTGAGGGCTGAGGTTACGTTGTCATGACGACAGTGCCAGAAATTGTTTTTAGGGAGTTTAAGCAAAGGCTTTTTTGAGCGACGAACGCCAACGGATAGTGGACTTTTCGCATTCGTGGGAAGTGGTTTCAGTCAAATTTTCGGGCAGTCGTCTCTATAAGAGTAAAGACACCTAGCAATACAAACTTAGTAGGGTCAAGCCGGATATCAAAAGGGAAAGACATTACTTCCGGTTGACGTGCGACGCTCGTAAATAGCTTTGCTTAAGCGCCATAGTGAAAAAGACTGTGAATTTGTGTAGTATTTCCGATTCGTTGAGAAGAAGTACAGGTTATCGCTTCCTTCGTCTTTAGTACACACTGACAGTAGGAAACTTTGTTGCATTTTTGTTAGCTATTACAAGTGTAAGAGATCCTTCATGTATTAAACTGCGTTGACTTGCATGCGAGAGCTAGACATCGCTCGGTAACGGATTCAAAATATACCTTGAAATCGCCTTAAAACATTCGAATGTCTTGACCTACCACGAATGAATGTTTTTATTTCAGTTTTCGCTTGATTTACAATTAATCTATCACAATCGAGGCCGGTTTAATTAGAAAACATTCTGTAGGCTCTTTTGTTTTTCTCACCTGAAATGAGCGGAAAGATTTCATTATAGGTTGAAGACTGTTGCTACAAAGGAGGAGAAAGACGAAACGTTGAGAGACGAAGTTGGAACAATTTTTAGGGATGACTGGTTACTTTATGCCTCGTATTAAGCTATAGTAGTCATTAACACAAGCTCTTTTGTCTTTTTCACTAGAAATATATGGATTCGACATTCTTGTTGACGAGAATCTGCGTCCATGGCTGCTAGAAGTGAACTTATCTCCTTCACTTGCTTGGTAAGGCTACAGTAAGACTACTGCCTGATCGCTCGTAAACTTTTTGCGATGTCTTTCCTTGCAAAATATATATATTTCGAGTGTTTGGACGCTTAGTAGGCTTTTGACGCGTATTAGAGACCTTTAGGTTCAAAGACGAAGACAATTACAAGAACCGAGATTTTCTCAATACTAAGGAATGCGCGCGTGAAGCAGCGTTTTTTTTTGGCGGAAAGCGCGATAGCTGTGGCCATTCTACTACGGGTTTTCGTAGCAGAAACAAGTATCAAATGTTAGAAGTTTTATCGTTTTATGATCTGGAGAGGGCTTAACCTCTTTCAATAAAAACAACAGCGCTAACTCTTCTGGTAAAAAAAAGTACAATGGAGATTTTTGTGAGAATATGCGAAAAAATCAAATCTTGTCCACGTGGTCGGCGTTCCCGTTCTCGAATCTCAAGTCTGTAATTTCCATCATCAACAACAGTCTAAAAGTCTGCACTGTTTTCATTGTCTCCTCATATTTTCCCCTTTATCCACGACACGTATTTTAATTTACCTATTGTGTTTAGTGACTCTCCGCTGGATCTCAAGATCAAGTCTCATCTGGTCTCCGACATGTTCAATTTAACAGGTAAGTGGCTGACAACTGCAGAACAATATTTTGTACACCTCTGACCACTGAGCTACAGTTGAACAGAGACAGAGTCTCAGTTACGTGCCCATGTTATTGGGCTTGGGTTTGCATGAAGTGTAGTACTCTTTAGGACCAACGGAAGCGTCTTTCGGTTTCCGGTTTACAGAGGTTGGGATTTTATGAATTTGGTAACTTTAGGACCAAGAGATGTGTCGGTATTATAGAAAAACCCTGTTTTAGACAATTCCTAGTAATGTTATTTACCTCTGCAATAATGCTAATACTTTTTTTGCAGGTTTTATGGCTCATGATCCGATGGTTCGGAAGCTTCCCACCCGGCGAGTTATCGATTATTCGACGAGGAATCGATATCAGGTAACCTTCAACAACTGCCAAGATGGCTGATAAACCGTAGCAATACAAAACAGTTTCAATAACTGGATCAGTTAGTCAGTAAACTTCATCAATCAATCAATCGACCAATTAATAAATCAAACAACCAATCAATCAGCCAGTAAACTGATTCGAATCCAACAGACGGAATTGATTTGGAGTCTGTATAAACCTTGAATTCTTATTAGATAGCTCTTCTCCACTGAAGTATTCACATTAAGATTTTATACGTTTTTCACGTTGAAGCTTTTCGTTTAAAGTTTTGCGTTTAGACAAGTCACGATGAAAATTCTATAGCAGCATTTAAAACACAACGCTTTATAAGGATCTTGGTTAAGCAAAGGTATTCCAGGGGTATTTTCTATATCATTTTAAAAGAACTATTTCCTCAAGTAGTCGTCAGTTTGTCGGCCAACAATAAGGTTAAGAAATCAAAAGAAACTTTTCGCGTTTTTAGATTAAAAATATTCCTTATTTAGAAAGCTCCCTGCTTGATTCACCAATCAGAATGCTGAAAAGTGAATCATTTCACTAATAGGTGACCTGTGCTATATCTTAAGCTCGCAATCTTCCTTTTTTTGTTCTGTTCGTTCGCTAGGCTGGGTGTCTCGATGCGCCCGCGGTACTTTCCACCCGACGGCTGGGCCCACGGGCTTAGCTATTGTGAAAATTGACCAATCAGATACCAGGCCGTATGTTTTATGCATTTTAATTACCCTGTGAACATCATGACGTCATGGACAAGAAACTAAGCCCGTGCCGCAGCCATCGGTTGGGAAGTACCGCGGGCACATCAAGACACTCACGACCATTTGTTCAGCAAAAAAACTTAAACCCCTCGCGTATCTCTCAGTTCTTTGTCTTGTTTGCCTACTTGCGTATTCATTTCTCTGTCATTCGATAATCAGTCTTTACGCTTCTACTTTTTTTTAGTGGCAGCGGTCCGCCACAGCTAGTGGTGTTTTATCTTCAAACTCCAGACCACTATCATCAGTGGCAAGGAAAAGAAATGGTGATAACCTGACAGCAGAAGAGGCGAGAGTATTACGTCAAACCCGGGAGGAATACTCCCGAAGGGGAGGATTTGTGCGAGTATTTCCCACACCAGACTCCTGGGAGCTTTATGGGTAAGGATCCAAACTCAGAGGACTTTTCGTAGTAGAGCTGTTGACAGTAGACTGCCGAAAACCAGAATCAATACCTAAATAATTTAGCCAATCAAAATACGCAGAATTTCAAACGAACCAATCAGATCTCAACGCAAAGTCAGGTAGGCTGGTTTCAAGCGCGGGAAAACGTGTATTAGTAAGTCATGCCCCCTGATTGGCTTAGAAAGTGGCGTGAGTGTTGACCAAACATAGAGCAAAGTAACACGAAACCAAAGTAATCTCGAAATTGCTTTTCAATTCAATTGAAAACTAACTAAAAAACAAGCTAAATAAAGTGTGGTTAGTTATCTTGTTTTGTGATAAACGAGAACCGTTTAAGTCATTGATACAGTAACTGATGATTTACCTGTTATTCCTCTTTCTACTAAGGTCATTCTTGGAACACCAAACGACGCACAATTACTTGCTGCACTCAAAGCTATTTCCAGGAAGGTAAAATCTGCTGTTCTTTTGACAAGAAAGACATTCTTTATTGCAGTTCCAAATGCAGGGACATGCGTTACATTTTTCAGTTTCATCTGACATCGTGGTTACTCTTCTTTTTCCTACTGCAGGGCCGAGTTGTTCGAAGGGCGATTAGCGCTTAACCCAGGGTTAAATTTAACCCGGGTTTCTTTTTCTTGTGTTCAAAAGCATTTTTCTGGGATAATTCTGTCTGTTATTTTTAGAGCTTCCAATCATCAACTTGTAGACAAAAAGAATTAAAACTGAAATGCTTTTAAAGCTTTCAAATCTGAACTCAAATCTCGCACTAACCCTGGGTTATCTTAACCCAGCTTTGAACAACTCTGCCCTGATGTATAAAGCGCACGAACATCTTTTACTTTAACCTGAGATCAGGCTCTATTTTCGTTTCGCTTTGAAAATTACATTCCGGCGGGCAAGACGTAGCCGTTAGAGAGAATGTATAAGAACCGCTCAAATTGGGCCTGACCTCAGGTTACTTTTACTTGCGAGAATTTGCTGTCCACAATAATCCTTTTGTTGGTTTCCCGTTTCAGGGCTCGTTAAAGAGTTCGTTGTAGGCACAGAAAGAGGTGTAGAGACCAAATGATAGTCACAGTCAACGTTTAATTCTTAGATAGCAGGTTATTTATTTTTTCTTTTGGGATTCTTCCCACAGGAAAATATCCTTTCAGCGTCCCAGTACAGCGAGTTTTTCCTCAGCGAGTGCGCGAGCAAGGTAAATGAAAGACGCTTTTTCGATTTAACATACGTAACTTTCAAGGAAGTAATTGTGGTATTCTATCGCTGGTCTTTTTCTTTTGTCAGGAATATCACGACGTATGGAGCATCGCAATCAAAGGTTACTCTTTCGGTGGAACCCACGGAGGTGAAAATGTGTTTACATTCTTCAGGGGCACCCAACGAGAATATAGTTCAAAACCACTTAAACATAGTACTGTTAAACGTATTTTAGTATTTTATTTAAACGGCAGATATAGGCATATTTTTATCCCCTAAAAATTTTTCATCTGTTCGGATTTCCTAGCTGAAAGCCTAGTGATCCGAAAATTATAGGGATCAAAACTTACCATTTCGAAAATTTCAGCCAGAAAAAAGGCTCCCGAAAATTCTTGGTGACCTTTTTAGGGAAAAAATCCGTTAAAAATAGGCAGTTATACCATTTTTTTGATGTTCGAAAATCATAGGAGAGGCAGGCAAGCAAGAAATTTTACAAAAAATGTTTCGAAAATTCTAGATCTAAAATCGTCTTCCGAACAGATATTCTTCCGAAAATTGTCGTTGGGTGCCCCTGATTCTTTCGCGCTTGTAGAGTACCCCATATGTACACAGCGCATTACCTGAGGCGGCTCAGAACTGAGTGTTTGACGGAATTTTATTGATTTTGTAGCTCTGTTGTGTCATTTTCTTTCAATATCGGGGTTTTTGTGCAGGATTATACAATATGGCTGAAAATCGATTTCTGAGTACTGTGCAAAGGAAATATCTGCGGAATGCTCTTGTTATGTGTAAAGCTTGATTGCTTTGAGATTATTTCCTGTGAACTACTTTCATTTTGGAAAAGAGGAAGAAAAATTAACGATCCAATGCGTGATCACTTTTCTCTACAAACCTTTCGAATGTGACGGTCCTAATTAACAGAGAACGGTAGAGTTATGTACCAAAATGTCAAACGTAGGTTAAGAGACTTTATGTTCGCTCATATTTTGTGTCGTTCCAGTCTCGTTCCTTAAATGCGCCTTTTTTTTGTTTTTTCCCAGCTTTCTGACAAAATCGGTCTCAGCATCAAAGATAGAATAGTTTGCTACGAGCGGAAACTGGACAGCTGGGTGAGTAGACTTGATAAAGGCAGTATTGAGTTAAATGGCGTATGCTTGCTCCATTCAATAATTTACAACCGTCACTGGGTTGATAGCTCCCTTGGAAGAGGGCTGGTCAGCAGGAATGTAGGAACGGAAGGTTGTGAGATCGATCGAACAAATATACTTCAAAGCTGATAGATACCTACTTCTGCTATTTTTGTGTGGAAGAAATTGTATTTGCCAATGTACCAAGACCTTGAAGTCCCTATCTGCTGACTGCGGATTGATATAATACGTGCAAACCGTCGCAGTTGGAAGCAGGTTGATTGGTGATAAGATTTTCCTATTCGCTGTACGGCGTCTTCCCAGGTCTTCTCGGTCAATTCATTTCGGTGACGTATCCGAGACAAACGGACCAAGTGACCCGAAACGCATAGGCCGCGCGGAATGATGAAGCCTAGCGACTAGGCAAGTGGTAAGGTAAAGAAAAGCTGATAGAAGGTGATTTAGTGATCAACTGCCACGAACTGTTGTTGGAGACAGTAGTAACACAGTAGAGTGGCTGCCCTTCAGGGTCAAAGATTAGATGTTTTAGCTTCGAGTTTTCGACGCCTTTTTGGCGTCTTTGTGAGGTATTTGCTTATTCTTACACGTGACCTAAAGCAATGAACACGTGGCAATTGTCAAACAATTTTTTCCGCTGACTGTTTCTTACAGAGTCCGTCCCTACTTCGAACGAAAAAAGCCTTGGGAAACTCGACTTCTGGTGCAGGTAAGGATAACAGCAGATGTGAATTTTTAAGTAAACTGCCAGATGCAAAGCACAGCTGATAACTAACGCTCTGTTCCAATGAACTGATAATCATATTTTTAAAAAGCTTGAACTCAAAGACTGAGATTTCGCACAGACGTCACGAAGACTACAAGATTTACTTTAATGTGCTTCTTATAAAACGCGGTTGAGCTTCTTCAGTTGCAATTTTTGACCTTTAGCGTTTTTCCTGGGGTTACAGTGCGTGAAACCCGTTTAATATATTGATGGTCATGTTTTTATTCGTAATTCAAGATACACCCGGTTTAAGCGAAAAACCCTCAGAGAAGCCCTTTGACAGTCCTGTGGCGTCCCGTCTGACACCAGATGGACGCTTGGAGGTGAATTACACGGAGGAAAATTCGACAGCTCATCATGGAGGTTTGTTTGAGTCAACTGGATTGTTAAAGAGTGGTTCTATTTTTGGAGCCGCTGAAATAATCATCTCATTTTACCCTGTCGGACTAAAAAAAGCGCGTATTGATGACACTGTGTTTTGGTTGATAGCGAGCAGTTAAATAAGGTAAGCTAAAAAGATACACTGTGTCGTTCCCACACCGGGAATCGAACCCGGGCCACGGCGGTGAGAGCGCCGGATCCTAACCACTAGACCATGTGGGAGATGACGAGTATTCCAGCAACAATGGGAGTTTGACATGTAAAGGACGTGTGTGAATTTCCATTTGACAAACAAAAGTATGGCTCTGATTTTTCCCTGACAATTTGAAAGACAGCCGGTTTGCCCTTTTATATAACTTTGCTAATTGTCCAAGGATAAATTTGAGATTTCTTCCTCTAACTAATTAACAATTATTCCTCGAGCCCGAATGGGCTCTGAGTCAATAGTCCGTGAGGCCAAAGATTTTGAGGATTCTAGAGACGAACTGACGATATTTTAGCCTGTAAATACGCCCGGGGTACTTTCTTGGCGGCGGACAATCTTCTCGCCACCCTGCTAACAAGAACAGCAGTCAGTTGCCCGCTTATCCCACCAGCCACGCAAGTAACTGAAAACTAAACCACTTGAGTTTACTATAAAAAGCTATTTAGTTGTTGCATTTGATGTCTGGGGATATGATAAATGGCAACAATAAATATGAAAACATTTCTGGTGCATTAAATGTTTGATAATTTAGGATTTTTTGAATCTCTGATATATAAAAATGAAATTAAAAAATTGAATTGACATTCCCACACCGGGAATCGAACCCGGGCCACGGCGGTGAGAGCGCCGGATCCTAACCACTAGACCATGTGGGAGATGGATGGCAGTTAGTCTACGAAATTTTATTTGAGGAGTCAAAAACTTCTCCTTTTTCGGTTGCATACGAAGTCTACGAAATAACTGAATACGAAAACCACTCTGCTGTCCAACAATTTGCAGATCATTTGAAGATCATGTTCGAACATTTCCAGTGAAATGGTTGAGGTTTGAATCCTCCATTTGATTTCTTATTTTGCTGGACAAATGAAAATCCAAAAACAACTTTTGGGCTGTTGCATAAGATGACTGGAACGTAATTAGACAATGGCAAAAATAAGTATGGAAAAACCTCTCTTGGATAAATATATTTGACAATTTGTGATTGTTTTTGAAACAGTGAAAAAGAAAAAAAATTATACAATAAACATTCCCACACCGGGAATCGAACCCGGGCCACGGCGGTGAGAGCGCCGGATCCTAACCACTAGACCATGTGGGAGATGGATGGCAGATAGTCTACGAAATTTTATTTGAGGAGTCAAAAACTTCTCCTTTTTCGGTTGCATACGAAGTCTACGAATAACTGAATACGAAAACCACTCTGCTGTCCAACAATTTGCAGATCATTTGAAGATCATGTTCTAACATTTCCAGTGAAATAGCCTGCGTAGCTTTTTTTTGCTTCCGCTCTAACTTTCGCGCAATAAATCGATTGGAAACGCTTGCTACGCAGGCTACCAGTGAAATGGTTGAGGTTTGAATCCTCTATTTGATTTCTTATTTTGCTGGACAAATGAAAATCCAACACTTTGACCATTCATATAAAACAGCTTTTGGGCTGTTGCATAAGATGACTGGGAACGTAATTAGACAATGGCAACAATGAGTATGGACAAAACCTCTCTTGGATAAATATATTTGACAATGTGTGATTCTTTTTGAAACAGTCAAAAAGAAAAAAAAAATGTAATAAACGTTCCCACACCGGGAATCGAACCCGGGCCACGGCGGTGAGAGCGCCGGATCCTAACCACTAGACCATGTGGGAAGTGACGAAGTTAGGTGGAAAATGTACATTTCTTATTTGATATGCTCTTGGTTTTCTAGCTGAGGTTCTGTCACTTTGGAAGAGTTGTTGTGGATCTCTTTTTTCTAAGACTACTTAATTCCTTGTAACAGTAGCTAGCATTATAGCATTTCGCGCCCAAAAAAAATCATCTCAATGACGTAAATAAATGTGTTCTGACATTTGACACCTTTATTAGTGGAAATTTAACCTGAAAGTTGATCATTGTTCATCCTCTCAGCATTGAAGTCCACTGTAGAACCCAAAGAGCCGACATATCGTGCGTCTTCAGCTAGTTCACATCCAAGACCCTCTTACGATGGCACGCGGGCGCAGAAACCACCTATACCAATCAGCGGCGAGACAGTGTCTAAGCGCGTGCTGTCTGCGCAGCCGCGGTATCAGCCAATCAGAATTGACGACATTATGGCAAAGGCAGGCACACTAACGTGAGTATTAAGCATTATTTCAATAAAATTTTACAAAATTGATTACTTAATTTTGAAGTCAAAACGAATTTCACAATGTAACAGTAAGAATTCAAAGCACAGACGTTCATGAGATCCTGTGTGTTTCCATTTACCTCTTTATCGAATGTTCAGTTTCCAAGAATTTGAGTTGGGTCATTTTGCCTCCATCTGAGAAATCTTACAACGGTGAGAAAATAACAAAGTGTGTTCAATTTGCGTTGCAACCGGTAATCTTCGGATTTATGGTAAATGGAAAATGATCGCTAAGCGACGGAAAACACGGAAAACCATGCAACAGTGCATGGCACGGAAAAAAAGTAACCAGAACAACCCGGAAAAATATAGGTCCTCTGCGAATAAAATTCTCTCATGCTGTTTGGTTTACTGTCATCATCAGCCTCCTCCTCAGGCCCTTCGTTTTTCGCATGGCAGAGGCGAGCCCGAAACGCGAGTGACTGGTGATGAACCGCAAGGGTCCATGGGAAGGGTGCAGTCTCCTTCCCGCCTTCCTTTGCGCGCACATCTAAGAGAGACGTCTGGGTACGAGGCAGTGTCATCATTATGTATTAAAGCATTCTAGAATTTTAATTGAAAATAAAGGCGTGGAGAACTCTATGTTTTTCAAAGCTGCTTTCACAAAACGCTTTGTTTCAAAGGCAAAGGCATAACAGAGCGTATTCACTCACGTGGCCAGCATCTATGCTAATATATACGAACAAAAGAAAGATTTTACATACGAAAAGAGCTCAATTCTTACAGGGTTGTCTTAGTACACCAACATGGTCGCGGTTTCAATGTTTTGGGACACCAATATGGCCGCCGTGACGTCATGTGAATACGCTCCCTAGGGAGCTTAAGCAACGACGATGAAGGAGGCAGTGAAAACGTCGCTAAAAAAATGAATTTACATTCTTTCAAACTTTATCGCGTCTTTTTAGACCTGCTCAGTTGGTCTATGTGGGCGATTTTTCCTGGATTTCAATTCTTAAGGACTGTGGCCGAGTTCAAAAATAAAACGAGAAATTATTCACCATAAAACGTTCCATAAGGAAGTTTCACGTCGTAGTCGTACAGTGGACGTCAAAAAAATGTACTAAAAAGCGTGATGCACGTGCAGAGCTTTTGTTTTGTTCATAACACCAATTGTTTTTGATGTTGTTTTTGTCGTCGTGGTTGTTTAAGCTCTCTATTAAACTTTTCAATGGTCATTTGTACTTTTTCAGGAAGCTTCAAGCAAGGCAAGCGTTTGCTATGTATCTACAACGAGTTCAACAGAGACTTGTACACGAAACAAGGTACGCTGGGGATCGTTTATGTTTTATAATCAACCTATCAAAATTGAGGCATTACCGAATTGGGCAAAGCCTCTTTTTTCAAAACGAGGGTAAGTACGACCCGTTCATCACGCAAAAAATCCTTCACATTGAAGGTTCACAGACTTAGCCTTGTTTGAAAGCTGTGGTAAAAAACTGAGAAAATTATGAAATTTAAAATAGATCAGTATTTTAGAAATCCTGTTTGCACTCTCTTGCTGCAAAAAAATATAGTAAAATAACAGTCATAATACTTATAATAATAATAATAATAATAATAATAATAATAATAATAACAATAACAATAATAAAAACCTTACTCATAATTAACAAAATAAAAGTGTCGTTCCCACACCGGGAATCGAACCCGGGCCACGGCGGTGAGAGCGCCGGATCCTAACCACTAGACCATGTGGGAGATGACAAGCCGTATGGTAACAGTGGAAGATGAGTTGAAGACGTTAAGGACGTGTGCGAATTTTATTTTCCCTTGTAGCAAGCAACGACATTATCCTGATATGGTCTTGATCTCTTCTTTTTCTTTTCTTTTTTTTCTTAGTTACGATTCTGAGAATTCGAGAGACGATTCAGACTCCAGACAAGACGATCAGATGGTTAGTTAAAGACGTCTAAGGCCCGTTTCTAACGTTTTCTACTACCGTAGCATGCTCAACTGATCGCATTAAACTTCGACTTTGGCACGATGTTTGGGGGACACTTAAAAATTAGTGTCCCCAATTAGTACTTTCGTGCTAAATACATTAACACTTAAAAAATACCGTATTAACTCGAAAACACTTACCGTATTTAATTTTTCACGCCTCAAATGCGGCGCTTATTCGAATGCGATGCATATTTGAGGGCGGCGTTTAATTGAAAGTTGAAAGTTTTAAGCGCAGTTTTAGTTTTTCCTCCAATGACAGAGGAAAGACGTGCAGGCCAGTCTTCACATTCACACTATACCAGATGGTCTGCTACACAGCCGTTTTTTGGTGTCGTCACGCAACGCTCTTAGGAGCGTTGCGTGACGACACCAAAAACGGCCGTGTAGCAGACCATCTGGTATCGTGTGAATGTGAAGACGGGCCTGCACGTCTTTCCTCTGTCATTGGAGGAAAACTAAAACTGCGCTTAAAAGTACAGCTGCTTATTCACACAGAACGTCAAGGAAGCTTAATTTTCTTCATATCTTTGGGCGGTGTGGCTAACAACTTTATTTCTCTCTCTAGAACTTGGTCATTCGTTTTTTAAAGAAAGCTGCGAGTAATTTACAACAGCCATTCAAAGTTGTTGTACCGAGTCACAAGCTGCCTCTACACGATAGGTAGGTGTAGGTATTACTTTCAAACCTTAGACTCCTATTTCCAAAGCCAATTATGGAGGCATCTAAGGTGGAAATCACTTGTTGGAGGAAGCCGATTTATTTTCCTTTATTTATTTCCGTTTGCTTTCTCTATAGGAGACGTATTTTGGCAAAACAGCTCGGAGACTTCGTTCGAGTTTACGGAAAGGTACCTTCTTTGAACTGAACCCACAACAACAGACTTAACCATAAAATTTAAAGATTTAGTAAACCAGCTTTTCTTTGAGGAAGGGGTGGTCGTTACTCCTTATAGAGTCACGAATTGGCCAATGGGTCAGCGGATTCATATTATTGGGGAGTTTTAAAAAGGGAACTAAACATCAACGACGGCGCGTCGGCTACGAAAACGTCACTTAAAAAGTGAAGTCGCGCTGCCTCACACTTTATCGCGCTTATTCCATGTGGTTCAATTCGTCAAATATTAGGGAGCTTAAGCAGCGACGTTTTTGAGCGACGCACGTCAACCGGAAGTGAGGTATTTTCCCTCTTAACATGCCTTGATGATATAAAATTTGTATTCCTTAGCTTCTTTACTGTTATAGAGGCGATTTGACTGAAAATTTGGGCGAAACCACCGTCAAAAAAATGAAAAAAGGCCACTTCCGGTTGACGTGCGTCGCTCAAAAACGTTGTTGCTTAAGCTCCCTATTAGCAATATTTTCTGGAGCTGAGTTCCAGTTCCAAAAAGACGGTATCGAAGTTCAGGAAAAGAAAAAGAAAGTGGTTGTCTTGAGTTCACGTCCGCCACAAAACGTGAAATTAGCCATTTTCACGTCTTAGTCGTGCAGTGACGGCAAAGAAATGTACAAAAATGCGTGATGCACGTAGAGGATTGTTGTTTTGCCAATCTAGCCTATTGTTTTTTACCGTTCTCCTTGACGTCACAGTCGTCGTTGCTTAAGGTCCCTAAAGCTACCAGGCGACGCTGGCGAAAACGTCGCTTTAAAAGTGAGTGCACGTTCTTTCAATCTCTATCGCGATTATTTCAACTCGCTTACTTTGTCTAACGCAAGCGATCTGTTGTGGACTTCACTTTCGACGAATTATCCCAAGTCAGTCAGAAAGGGAAACAAAATTTCGTTGTGGTGTCTTCACGACCTCCATAAAACATGAAATTAGGAAGTTTCACGTCGTATTCGTGCAGTGACGGCAAAAAAATGTACTAAAAAGAGTGATGCACGTACAGAGTTGTTGTTTTGCCTATTCAACCTATTTTTTTGTTTTTGTTTTTTCTGACGTTCGCGTTACCGTCGCCGTCGCCGTCGTGGCATCTTTTCACACCAATGCCTGTCAACATTAGGGCCATTTATACGAGGAAAAATGAGACGCGTCTTACATAAGACGCGTCTTAAATAAGACGCGAACTGTACCATTTATACGAGCATGTCTTATCTAATAAGACGCGTCTTAGCTAAGCCGCCTCTTATTTTAGACGAAATGTGCCGTTTATACGGAAAGTTCGCGTCTTATTTTTCCTCGTATAAATGGCCCTATTTAGTATCTTCTTTCTGGTTCAGTCTTATAATTAAGGAAGTTTCTGGAGATTTAAGATAGTGAGAAATAATCAGCTAAAAAGTCTTCTTTTTAAATTGTATTTTCCTAAGGAAACTGTGCAAATTCAAAAGCGCCATGAAATTAACCGCACCTACGGGCTTTCACGGAGCAACTCGTTCGTGAGTGAAATTCCTGATGAAGAATTCAAGGTCTTTATGGCCATTGCAAGGTACTGTATACGTGTTTTAACACATGTTTCGACACCACTCACCATAAGGAATGGCTCCACTTATATAATAGACGGCAAACTAGTCTAATTTCTGGCGTGCGAAAAAAGTTATTAAAGGAAAGTTGTATACTTGACACTTCACTGTTTGACTTCGTTAAGAAGTTTTCAAATGTTTTGAGGTCTATTTTTCCTTACCAACGCGTGCTGTCATTGGCTTCTTCGGGGTCACATGACATCTACCGATGAAACTGTTTCCCGCCAAAATCCCCTGAGTGGGCAATCAACATTGCAAAATTTGTGACGTCAGAAGATCATGACCCGCGAATGTTGACTGGCCGCTAAGGACCTTCTTCTGGTCCCTTGGGAAACCAACGAAACTTGATTCCCCCGGATCTCAACGCAACAGTTAAAACTGTTTCCCTAGTGAAATGTTTTTTAGTGTTGTTATCATGAGTAACTTTTTCTCTGTTTGGTTTCATACTTTCCCATTCGCACAATGAATCATATAGTTTTTTGTTCATCCTTGCAGCGAGACAGAACTCGAAGATCTCTTAACTACCTACACCAAACTGAACAAGAACGCCAGCGTGTTTTTAGGGGGTCGGCCAGAGAGGAGCTCGGAGGAGAGCGCCGCTAAAGTGCCCGCGAACGACACAGGCTTGTTAAGGAGAAAGGAAGGGGAGCGACATGCCAGCAGAAGGTAAACAAAGGATGGTCATGTTTGATTCTGTGTTTTATCTTGCCTAGTGTCATTCCTGTTCTGGTAAAGATGATAGATTTTAAAGACCGAACGTTTGCCCCCTGAGTCAGGAAAAAGTCAGGGAAGAACAAATTTTTTTTAAGGTCAGGGAAGAGCTAAGAAGAAATTTTATAACATAACAAAGCAAGCAAAAAGCATTTCATTTTTCACAGTGTTTCGTCAAGTTGATTAAAAAAAGGATTTTCATCCGGAAGTGAGTATTCGGTAGCTGAATATACTCTCATTACGTCCACTCATAGTTCACCAACTCCCACATGGTCTAGTGGTTAGGATCCGGCGCTCTCACCGCCGTGGCCCGGGTTCGATTCCCGGTGTGGGAATATTTATTGGATAATTTTTTTCTTTTTCACTGTTTCAAAAAAAATCACAAATTGTCAAATATATTTATACCAGAGAGGTTTTTCCATACTTATTTTTGCCATTGTCTAATTACGTTCCAGTCATCTTATGCAACAACCCAAAAGTTGTTTTTGGATTTTCATTTGTCCAGCAAAATAAGAAATCAAATAGAGGATTCAAACCTCAACCATTTCACTGGTAGCCTGCGTAGCAAGCGTTTCCAATCGATTTATTGCGCGAAAGTTAGAGCGGAAGCAAAAAAAAGCTACGCAGGCTATTTCACTGGAAATGTTCGAACATGATCTTCAAATGATCTGCAAATTGTTGGACAGCAGAGTGGTTTTCGTTTTCAGTTATTTCGTAGACTTCGTCTCAAATAAAATTTCTTAGATTAATTGCCGTCGATCTCCCACATGGTCTAGTGGTTAGGATCCGGCGCTCTCACCGCCGTGGCCCGGGTTCGATTCCCGGTGTGGGAATGTCTTTTTTTTTCTTTCTCACTGTTTTTAAAGTATAATACCATCAACTAACGTGATACAACTCACTTTGACTCTGAAGATGACTACCGCACAGGTTGTCGAAACGTCAGTCACTGTCAACAATAACAGTCCTATTCAGGACTACGTTCACCCGGACGATCAAACTCAACCTACTTTTGAAATGACTCCTGGGTTCAAACCTTTCACAAAAAAATAAAATTGTCAAAATTTACCCAAGAGAGGTATTTCTATACTTATTGCTGTAGCTGTCTAATTACGTTCCCAGTCATCTTGTGCAACTGCCAAAAGCTGTTTTATACGAATGGTCAAAGTGTAGGATTTTCACTTGTCCAGACGTAGTTAATCGATAAACTGATAATCGATAATAATCAATAGTAATCGATATCAATCATCGATGAGCCTCAATTTCCGATATCAAACGATAGAAATCGATGAAGGAAAAGCGTTCTGACATCGATTGTTATCAATTTTGTTAATCGATAATAATCATTTTTCTGTGATTTCAATTTCTATCGATTTCCGAAATCAATCGATATTAGTCGGTGGATTAAATCAAATAATATCGATAATATTGATTGATTTCCGATACCGATTTTTATCGATTAAATACGTCTGGATTTGTCCAGCAAAATAATAAATTTAATAGAGGTTTCAAACCCCCTCCATTTCACTGGAGCAGTTCGAAAATGATCTACAAATGATCCGTAAATTGTTGGACATCGGAGTGATCTTTGGTTTCGGGTAATTTCCAGTCTGGTTAATTTCGTAGACTTCGTATCCAACCAGAAAAAGATAAGTTTTTGACTCCTCAAATAAAATTTCGTAGATCACCTGCTATCCATCTCCCACATGGTCTAGTGGTTAGGATCCGGCGCTCTCACCGCCGTGGCCCGGGTTCGATTCCCGGTGTGGGAATGTTATTTTTTTTTCTTTCATTGTTTTTTTTTTTTTGAAATCAAATTGTCAAGTATATTTACCCAAGAGAGGTATTTCTATACTTACTGAGCCTATCTGGCCTGCCAGTTCTAAACCCATAAATAAAATTTCTAATTATTGGTCAACCATTTCCCACATGATCTAGTGGTTAAGATCCTGCGCAGTTTTCTAATTTTATTTCCAACCGCAATTTAAACCTTGCAGTGATATATGCCTGCATGATGAAAATGTGTAATAAAAGTTTTTCAGTTCTGGTAATAGAGGCAACGAGTATTAAGAGACCATTTTAAGTTTTTAATATGTAATTTATTATGAAATGTCTTAGCCTAGTCTGCGTTAAGCTATTTCTTGGAAACCTGTTTGAAATCTCTTACTCTGGAAAGACCCGCGTTTTCTTTAAGAAAGAAGAATGTGAAGAAGATGGTCTTGAAAGAGAGAGGGTACGAAGGCCGGGAGATTTACAGTTCTTCAACTCGCCTTGACAAAACAGCTTTCTTATGGTTCTTTTGATAGGTCAAATCCCACAGCAGACGAACAGTTACAGAGGCCCCCAGAGGACCTTAGTAGCACGGACTCTAGCATGGCTGATCGGCACGCACGAGCCTTCACAGCGGTCTCTGCTTATGGGACCTCGGTGGCCCTGAACAAAACCCGTCAACGGCCAGTGTCCGCCAAGGTCACAGGATCACAAGGTAAGGTGAACATTTAGGCTAGGTAAACTTCCTCTTTTAACCCCCCCCCCCCCCCCCCCCCCCCCCAGGGCTTATACAACTTTGGAAAGGGTTTTAGGAGGGCTTGTAAACGGGTGACGGGGAGGGGGTTGGGCTTATATTCAGGCGGGCTTATAACCCGGACTAAAAAACAATTTCAATACAAGCTAGAGGCGGGGCTTATATCAGTGGGGATTATAGCCTTATGTATTTTTTTTACAGGTAGATTTTCCTATAACTAGGGGATGAGGGGGTGGGAGGGGGGGAAGGAGGGGAAGGGCCTTATACGCGAAAGTTTACGGTATTCGCTACAGATTCCGGATTCAAAATCTCCGGACACGCGAAAAATCCGAGGAGAGATTTATCTCAGATTATTGCATCTGCGTTTCAACGGATTGGATTCGTCACGTCTTCTAGTTTAGTTTACATGCAGAGCTTGCTAGGAATACATGAGTCTTTAACCGTACCTTTAGCGGTCGGTGTTATGTCATTTTGTACTTTGTCATAGAAAGAAGACTTCGTTACTGCATTAAAACTTGCCTAAACTTCAATGTCTAATTTCTGTTTTGCAACTAAACGAAATTGTTGTTGTGTCTTTCTTTAAGCAAACCATTTATCGTTCCAGGAGCTGATAGCCGGATGCACAGGGCTGGTCGTCCTGTTTCGGCAAAACCGCATTCACATGATGCAAGGCCCACCGGAGACATGAGTGATACGAGGAGTATGGACGGAGGTGAGTAACCACGTGACACGTTCATAAAGCCCAGTCCTGACCAGCAAAACTCAGACAAGCATTCTGAGAACAGCCGCGGTATAAACTTAGACACAAACAGATGCATATTATAACCCTTTTGTTCTCCTTTTCCTTGTGCTTATGTCGATTATATTCCCATTGAGAAAGCATAAACACAGACACAAGCAGTAATAAAATTTCGCCTTTAACGAAAACCATCTTTTACCGCCATTTTGAAACCGTTATTTCGTGCCAACACCTGTAACGCCCAAATTGTTTGCTTCTGCGCTAGCGTATATCAAGTGCATTTCTTTCAGTATAGTACTCGCGCCTAAAATTTTGACGATTCAAGTTTTCTTCCTCTTTTATTTTCCTTCCTCTTTTTGGATTACAGCCAGAATAGACAACTCTCTGCCTCCACGCTCTAAGTTTCAATTAAATTAAATTGCCCTCTTTTATAGCTCCAGGTTACATTGGTCATGGGATTCGTGTCTCGTCTGCATCAGTTCGTCACGAAAGAGGCGAAGATGTGTCCTATTCAAGAGAACCCAGCCCCGTTTCGAACACCTTGGAAACTAGACTGCTGTAGGACCAACGATGTGTTACGCTGTAGTAAGACCCGCCCATATTGGTGACGCCTGTTCCAGCGTTATATATCGTTTAGGGAAGTTCGTGACGTAGTAATCGAGCTTTATGGCAGTACATGTATGATAAATTCGTCCTCACGGGCGTGGCTGGGTGGCTCTGATCAATAATAGCGTGCGCATTGATACTAACATTTTATAACCGGAGCTTATTTGCCATCCAACGTAACGTAGCAAGTTGAGTGGCGTTAAGATTTTTTTATATTCTGACAGGTCACACGTTAGCTGATGAACATGCAGTCGCCGCTGCTCTTCAGCGGTTAGCGAAGCGACAAGCTGCGCGGCAGTACTCTGCGCAAAACACCGGCGGTTATCAAGGCCACAACTGGGATGACCTGTTTAAAAAGATGGATTTCAACCAGGAAAACGATTCCGCGCCTTACAATCACGACGAATTTATTAGCGTCGGAGATGAATTTTCTGATCCTTGGGCACGCGATGTAGGTAAAGTACCGAGATCTGCACAGAAACCACATGACCGTCACGCAAGCGCAAACGCTACGTTTGAAACTTTCATTATCCATGATCAGCGAGCCGCAAGTAAAGGTCATGGTCACATGGGATGGTTCGATAAGACCGCTGACCAAGTTGCTTTGAGCACTGTTGATGCGCAACATGCCGAAGGAAAATCGATTCACATAGATTTGAGAAGACAGTACGGTGTATCTCAGGAAGTTAAAAGCGAGGAGAAAACATCAGGAGTCAAAGTTAAAACTCCGTCCGTGTCGAGAGAGGAATATAATAGACACATGAAACTTATAAGCGAGAAAATATCCGAAGAGAAACTTCGTTTGCAGAGACAGTTACAGCAATATCCGCGGTTACCTCGACCACCACCCTCTCGGCCAAGCCCTGGAACCAAGAAAGTCGTTAGTCACAAAAGAATGATAAGGTAACATGGAATACCCCTGGGAAATTTGAGTGGGATGTGCCGCTTTAGCCTATCCTGGGTACCAGGGAGTTTTCATGCGCGGTTTCTGGTCTCGGTCAAGTCTTCGGTGTTGTCCCGCTCCTTCGCCGCTCGTGGCTTCGCGGGAATTGTGCCGACTTGTAAATATTCCACCCTGCGCGACTAAAAACCTCTGGTACCCAGGATAGCTTTATCCATGAAACCCATGTCTCATGTCTCCCCTCCTTAAATCAACACAATCTTATTTTTATCATTTCAGTCCTCACGGCGGGAATACTTTCTTTTTCCTTATCGCCATCTGGTGCAACTCCTGTTCTTTTTACTTTCCATGCTTCTGACAAAGTAACTCAAAACTGCCAAAAAGTCTAATAAATTGATTTACTTCAGCTCTGTCTGCCCTATTCAGTACTGACTTTTGTTTTTGTTCTGTATATTACAACAGGGTAGCAGCGTCCAATCCCCCGCCAGTGTTTGACGTCATCACAGGAATGACAGGTCTGCCATACGACGATTCTCTGTGACAAGTCAGCCCTGTGGAACTTTCTTGTGAAGATCCTAAAATTTGTCTCCTTTTCTGAAAGCGTCATTCAGATTCTGGTGATATTATTTGTAATAACGTCCAGGTTTTCTCCTTTTCTTTTAACCCGAGTAAAGCAATTCCTACCAGTTGAAATTTACTTCAGTGATTTTTGTTAAAGATCACGAGGTTTGGCTTACACTGAGTTGTAGAAGCCGTTTGCAAAACTGTTAAGTTTGTAAAACTTGCAATTTAATTCTCTACTGAACAAATTTTACGGCCAATGGGCTCCTGAAACAAGAAATCTATTGCTTTCTTTCAAAAGTACGGTCTTAGCACAGTGTTACATTCGACTCTCCCTTTAAGACGGACGAAGAACGCCGAAAACGAAAGTTTGGTTTCCGTTTTGGGGATGTGTTCATCTTGTAGAGTTGGTTAAGTTTGAGTTGACTACAGTGACTACAGTTCTCAGTGCAGGAATCTTTCTCTAGAGACCTTGGGGGCGGGGGGGGGGGGGGGCTTTAGATTCTATAAAGGGGGAGAGTGCGCGCGCTGGTGAACCAGCGTCATTTTGCGAAACGCGATAGCCGTCTTCATTCTTCTACGGGTTTAGTGGAAATGTCGTGGTGGCGGAAACAATTAATCAAATGTTAAAAGTTTTATCATTTTGCGATCGGGAGAGGACGGAGAGAGCTTAACCTCTTTCAATAGAAATAACCGTGTTAACTTTTTTCTAGTGAAAAAAGAAAAATGAAGCTTTTCATGGTGTCAGGAGAATACGAGAACTGAAAAAAACTCAAGTCAAATCTCGTCCTCGAATCTAAAGGTCTCTACTGTCAGTAGCGGATCTAGGGGAAGGGCCCAGGGGGCCCAGGTCCCCTCTTATTTTTAGACCAAACTGAGGCCCGAAGGGCCGAAAAAAATTTTTTGGAGACCGGGCCCTCCCTTATCAAAGGGTCTGGACGACCATCCCCCCCTTATCTCAAGGTCTGGATCCAGCACTGACTGTTATGATGCGTCAAGGCAACAGAAAGCTTTTAAGGAGATAACCAACCTCGTCCCCAGGGCTTTTTTCGCACAGACGCGAAAATATTGACATACAGTTCGCAACATTATCGTATTATTATTTTCCATTGTTGCTCCGTTCGACTTCTGTCAGTGCAAAACCAGCGGGTTGCATGTGAATGAGCTTCTCAGGAATATTTAGGCTGTGCACGTGACCAGCCGATGCCATGGCCTTTTCCCGCCCCACCCATTTTTTAAGGGAAAAGACCTGGGGACGAGGTTGGGAGATAACTAGCAATTTTTTTCTTTCTCCATTGTATTTATTTGATCCTTCAAGATCACCATTGCACACTTATTTTTATAACATATTGTAGATTGTACAGTAGTTTTATATGTCGAAGGAAAAATAATTTATCAATTAAAGTTGTTTCTTTTGTCAATTTTAATTACACTGCTGTTTGTTTACCTTCCAAAAATCAGTCAATCAACGCCTCGATTAAAGGACGAGAGATCTGTGTATCCCGTGGTTACAAGTGACAGTGTGAGACTGGGTCTGTGTTGAGCCAGCCGAATTGAACTATGGGACTGTTTTGGGGGTCTTATTAGCCAATAAAAGAAGTGATAGCGTCCCCCAAACAGTCCGTTTCCGTGTAGTACATCCGTGTATTCTTCACGCCATAGGGTCGAGTGATTACGAAGTGTCTTTCGTGATGAGATGGTCGCCGGGCTGTTATTGGTTCTTCTGAGTGAAAAGGCAGCCTCATAACCAACAATTTACCGAAAAAGAACGCTTTATTTTCCTTACTTTAATAAATTAATACATTCTTTAAAATGAATATGAACAATTTATTATGATCTATAAATTAACAACCACCATTATGGAAAGAAATTGAGCGTGAAAAGACATTCAAAGTGCTGCATTATATGCATATACGCGCAAGGTAATACGAGATGCCAATGTTCACGTTGCCAAAGCAACAGGCCTGACCTCTTTCCTTATGTATTAATGGGGGAGGGGGGGGGGGGGGGGCAAAAAGAAAAGGCGATGATCGGGGATCACTTGATTTATGTAGAATCAACACTCTGTTAATGGACACCCTACTATATCCGCGTCAAGGTGAAGGAGGAAAACAAAAATTTCTTAAAGCCCCGGTTTCTCTTCTCTTTCATACGGTTTCTTTTCCTTCCCCGGCCACCTGTTGTCAACGTGTTAGCAAATGTTCCCATACAAGCAACTTCACCTGAAAGTTTAGGCGAGAGCAAACAAAAGCAAATAGAGTAGGGGTAAAGAGAAAAAGAACTTTTTCCTCCCATCCTCTCTAATTTGTTTTACCTCGTTTAAAGTTTGACGCTGCCAAATACTAGGAAAAGCATAGGAAAGCTTGCTACAAAGGATACCCACTTCTTGGGGCACCTAGATCATGACGAACTTCCTTCTTTGAAACACCACTCGAAAGATTTAACAACCGTTCTAACGAGTCTTAACATTGCGAAATATAAACATATCTAGATTTTCCAGTACTGGGCCCTGCTTCATCTCGATCGTCTTCATTCAAGCTAGGACATGAGTATGAAGGCTTTAGTCGTGAGCCCGTGAAATTTGTTTGTAGCAGCGAAGTGGCCGGTGATATGGAAGGAGTTGTGCAGCGTGACGCGCTAAGGTCACATTGCTCTAATGTTCGTAACAGCTCTCCTTGTGTTACATTACCAATGTCGTCACGTTCTGCAATAGAGATGACAACAGGGGTATCAAAGGCGAATAAAGAATAAATACCTCATTTCAGCCGCTTTTTAGCTCCGTACTGTATAGCCTGCGAACGGCAGACGTGTCTCCTCGCTTATCGCCGATGAGCGAGAAGTAATGTCTCCTGTTCGCAGGCTACGTGCTGTAAATTACAGAACCTCGTTTTTTCTCTCAAGCTCAAAATGAGGGCGGGAGGGGAAGATCCATAATTTAAAGTACGGACAGAGAAAACGAGACTAATAAGATGTTAGTTATATGTCTTACTTTTTGAAGAAAAACAACGAGGCGACTATTAAAGGATTGTGCTGCTTAAATTTAGAACTTGCATTACAAGGTTATATAAGGAGAAAAGCTATACCTAAAGAATAAAAAATGGGAAAAAAGGGAATAATCTTGAGTTAAAACCAGTTTGTGCAATAAGTTACGGAACGATAATTGACCAATCACAGATCAAGAAATGACAAAGACAAGTAATATACAGTTTTATCCAACACTCACCTGTAGTTTCACCAGACTGTTTGGAGACAATTTCCAGAGCAGTTGTTAAATCCCACATCTGAAAATGCAAAAACAGAACACTGTCAAACACAACACCTCCTTGGCGCACACAAGACCAGCCAGCCAAGGGTCACGCGCGAGTCATGAGTGGAAAGAGGGCAGATCTATCGCGTGCGCGCTGTTAATATCGGTTACGGGATGAGACTTTTTAAGACCGCTTCCTTAGCTCTTCTTTTATCAATCGCAAAAATCAAAGTAATCGATGAGCGAAAGCAACAGTGGAGGAAAAAAATCCTTGAGACCAGTTATTGAAAACCTTCCAACAAAACTAACGCAGATTGACACGCTCGGACTAGCACCGAGTGTTCCAGAGTCCCGGGAGTGGTATACCCTCACTCGAAATGTACCACTTAATTATGCGACACGTACCTGTACACTTCCGTTTGTATGTCCTGTGATAAGAAACCGTCTGGGTCTGGAACCCATTCTGCTGGAGGCGTCACATTCGTGCACGCAATATGAAGTGATGCTGCTCCCGTCTACTGAACGAATTGTGCAGACTCTAAAACAATGCAACAAATTACCTGCTCAGTATAAGTACAAGAGAGAAATTAGCAAGATAACAACAGTTACTTAAACGTTCAAATTCTAGATTACAATCCGGATTGTGCTTAGCCTGTGTGCAAGCGAGACGTGAGAAGTCATAGGCGAGAGGCACACGAAAGGAGGAGCGAGTGTAAAGGGCGGACGTTCTATCACGGCTTGCTTCGCTCGCCGTAAAACGGAGAGCTTGATCCTAGGTTAGACCGTACTTACCTTTTTCCAGTGGACGAGAACCGTACGATCACGTGATCAGTGTCTGGAACAAGCTTCTGAATAAACACCTGCTGATCGTCACGCTCACCAAAGGGGCCTGGTGACGAGAGATAAAAATGGTGCATTATGGATTTATACACGACAATATACAGAGTGCCGGGTAAAGAACGGACTTTTCAAAAAACAAACTTTCCTCTGGTTCTTACAACAAGGCAGAGAGTGTTGAACATGTCGACGATACGTTTCCAGTGAGGGCAAGAGGTACTTTGCTGGGAGGATTATACTTGCAGGGGCCATTTTTTTGGCTGTAAAAGCCTGATTAAAGTACAGTAGTATCTCCAACGCCCTTCACGAGCACTGGGTCACGTGAATGACCCGGTGCTTTGAGTACACGACGTAGGAGGTTATGAGAAAAGAGGGAGAAAGCACTACGATGAGGATAAACCACCAAAAATTTCGTCTCGCCTTCGATAACGCCAGCTACGAAGGCAAAGATATTGGAGTAAGTAGAACGAGATACAAAAAAAAAAAAAAAGAAAAAAGAAGACAAACAAAAAAAGACAAGAAAAGCAGAATAGTTCACAAGCAACTACGGTTGAAACACAACCTTGTAGTTTCTGATTAGGTTGCTGTGATTAGAGACTTTGTCAATTTATTAATTCAAGAAGCAATTACTGTGTCAACGCACTCACCAATAACGTTACCAGCCAACGAGCTAGGGTGGGTATCCTGTGACTCAAGAGAAACCACATTAAAGGATGCCAGGGGCGTGGAACCAGGCTGCGTGGAGATCATGCCACGGAAGCGTGTTACGTTCCACGTGCGCACGTGATTATACTCTGAACATATGGACACGAGGTTTTTCTCGCTCAGCATCACTTTTACAACTGGATTCCGGTGAACCATGAATGTTTGGAAGAGCTGTGGTCCGTGGCCAACTGTCTCGGGGTGTTGTACAATAACTCGCACAGTCCCTGAACTGGTACCGTACGCGATCTCGATCCAGTTCCCACTTAAACCTTAAAAGAAAACGTCTATGTAAATATAGCTGAACCTCTTCACAACGGTCGCCGTCGAGAAAGCACTTCATGTGTTTTGTATAGAGGTGGGGCAATCTCTGCTTCGTGCCGCATTGTATAAAACCCAGGACTGGGGCTAATAGTCCTTCGAACAATAGCCCAATAGGCCACGTTCGACATATTAGGGACAAAATTGCAAATTTTTTACGACTCCATTGTCTGGCAATTCCCAGAAAAGCCTTGAGCACAAAGAAAACTAAACCAAATATATAAATATGACCAGAAAGCCTCGGAGTTATCTTAGAATTTTAATATATCGAACGCCGACTATTTGAACCACGGCAACAATAATAATTATTTACGCTACCACCTTTATTGGGATCTCTAAACTTGGTTACTGGTCGTCTCGCTTCAAGTCATTTACTTAACCCCCATTCTAGAACGAGGAATAATATACTTGAAGCCTGCTTGTTTTGATTTATGGCTTAAAGAACGAGGAATATTACATTTGAAGCGCGCTTGTTTTGTTTTATGGCTTAAAGAACGAGCAATATTACATTCGAAGCGCGCTTGTTTGCTTTATGGCTTATAAAACAAGGAATATTCCATTTGAAGCGCGCTTGTTTGCTTTATGGCTTATAGGACGAGGAATGTTACATTTTACCGCAGTGACCCGGGTTCGATTCCCGGTGTGAGAAAAAACAATTTTTTTATACCACAGTTTATGTAGCCGAGCTGAAAGAATTCGTAGGAAAACCCCCCGGGGGTAAGGGTTGAAACCTAGACAGCTTCCATTTTTTGGCACAATATTAGCATAAAAGAAGGCCATAATAATGCAGATCTGGATAAAGACAACAAAAAAGGACAACACAGGCAGCAGATACTGAAGTTTCTGCGCTGAAAACATTGCATAGACAAAAGTATTTCTGCTTTTTCCTGTCGATTCCCACATGGTCTAGTGGTTAGGATCCGGCGCTCTCACCGCCGTGGCCCGGGTTCGATTCCCGGTGTGGGAAAAAAACAATTTTTTTTATACCACAGTTTATGTAGCCGAGCTCAAATCGTCACTCTTTTGCGCTATTCTTACATCGATTATTAAAGTTGGTTGAAAGAATCAATTTTATCCGTTTCGCTTCTGCTGGCGCTCACATGACGTTTTGTCGTTGGGTCGTCATTCAGTTGACAGGCAATGGGCCAGTTAAACTAACAGACTAAACGAACAACAGATTTTCCTCGTACTTCCCACATGTGCCAGTGCTTGGGACCAGGCGCTATCACCGCCGTGGCCTGGGTTCGGTTGCCGGTGTGGGCCGTGAAAGCAGAACTTTTCTTAGCCCAACGGTGGTCACGTTGGTTACTAACATGTAAACAACGCTCCTTGGACTTCGCTGCGTTTGAATTGTCTGAGCACACAAAAATGGCTCGAAATTATGATCACGGGGTACTTAACCAATTTGTCCGTGTTAGCACACGGGATACCTGATTGGTTGTTGCGCGCAACAAGGATAAAACATGCAATTTGCCTCTTTACTTACAAGTCTTTGGCGTTAGATAGACGCTGAGTGCTGTCACCATGTCTTCGTTTGGATCTTTATACAGTTCGGTTACAAGAAGATCATTGTCTTTCATTCTTAGCGGAAATTTCTGCATATCTATAAAACAAACACATGGAACTGTATAAAGTGGTCCCGTGCTTCACATCTCTTCAAAATGCAGTTATGGCCAAACTTTCACGGTTTTACAGAGTACAAATAGAGGTGTTACAAAGTTTCGGGAAAAATAGTCTCCTTCATCTTTCCTACATAGTATAGTGGCATGTAGGAACGATGAAGAAGACTATTTTTCCCGAAACTTCGTGTGCATACATGTATTAAGGACAACAACAACTCGCCACATAGTAAATTTCATCGATGTTTATTTCCCTTTTCTGGCAAATCTTCGCCCCACATGTTCTCTATATTTACTCATGTTAAAAAACCCGTACGTGACACAAATAGTGAGCCTGGGTTACCTGTGCACTTGCTAGAATACCACACCCCCACACATAAATGAAATTATAATGACAAACTTACCGATGTAATAAATCGAGCCATTCGTACATCCAAGAAGAAGAAAAGAACCCGCTGTGTCATAGCTGGAAATCGGCATTACATCCTGGATCTAAAACATAACAAATCCAGTGCTTTTTTCTTCTCTTATTTATCCCAGACTTTAAAATTACAAAGAAACAACAAATTGTCTCCTTATCTACCACCCAAGATGCTCTCTTTACAAATTTTACGCGGACGAGCTGATCCTTCAGGTTTCTGTGAAACTGCCCACCTACCCCTCCCCTAAGCCAACATTTTGCCCTAAAAGAGAAGTAAGTGTAGACTTGCTCACAAGTCGAGCTTTTGAGCGCGTAGCGCGACAGTGAGCGCGAAATGCGAGCGAGCGAGCGAAAGCTCGTGCCGGGTCCTACCACACCAGACCAGAAAACCATGCGAACGACTTTGAGAAAGTCTAAAGTAAGTGTTGAAGTTGACTTAGGGCCGGGGAGGGGTAAGTGCACAGTTTGCCAGAAACATAAATTGATCTCCTTACTGGATCAAAAACTGACAGTGACTACGTTCACTTCTCCTTCTTTAGTGATTCGGCCCTAGTCTTCCTTGAGTCGTTCCTTACCTCGTGTCGCCTTTTCTCGCGTGGGGTGATTTTCACGCGCGCTCGCGTTTCGCTCGCTCTACTATCCCTGAGGAAAAATGGGGGACTACTCGTAGTCTAGTCGTTCCTAGGCATGGAGCCATTTTTCTAGTCGTGACGTCATCTGTGGCTATTAAGGAGGGGATGAAAATCGACAACTGATCTGTTAACAAGAAAAACGCGCAGGAGATATGTACGTTGGGTGATTGGTAGAGGAAAGAAAGAGCCTGCCTAGCGTCCCCTTCCAGACTATTGTGTATAAATCATACAGGTTGACGTGGGACGAATTAGCTGAGCTGGAAGTTGAACTCACACTTTGTATACATACCTGCCAATGCTGTGTCATAGAATTCCATACTCCAATCTTGCCTGTGTGACTGGTAGCAACAAGCTGGCTTCCAATAAAAAACAATGCATCTACAGGTACACTAAGGTTGAATGTTCCTGCAAATAAACAGTGTCAGTCTTCTATGAAACGTGAAGCCAGAAGGGCGTGGAGGGTCATGTTTTCTAAGCTGGCTTTATGCATTCCAATCACTTTCACACATCTTGCAAGTTTCGTCAGTCGATGGATGAAGTTCTACCATGGTGTGACGATAAAGATAAAAGGTCTTAAGCAGTATAAGCAGTACTTTCACAAGGTATTATTAATTAAGCTGTATAAACAGGTTCTAACTTGTGAATTTGTGGATGAATCTGTGTATGAGATCCTGTGTGGTGTAACCCATTCAAATGAAACCTTTCCAGCAGTGCTTTCGTTTTGGTCTAAAGTACTCTATAATTAGAAAGATCGCGGCAATGCTTCTTTAATTCAGATTCTCTTCAACTTTATGTGCAAAAAAAAAAAAGTTAATTATGCAACGAGAATCATGCAAAGCAATTAATGAATAAGATCTCATTGAGAAAGATGTTTTTTCAGTCAGTGACATAGGCGACTTGGAATTAAAATCCGATTACTTTCAACAGGATTCGAACGCTATGACCTCAGTTCTGCTTACCAGTCCAGCTCAAACTCTACCACAAAGCTACAAGAGACTCGAGGGAGCTAAGGCCACTAAACTGTAGGTTCATGTGACAAACAATCACTTCAAAATGATCAACCCCAAACCCGTAAACTTACCAATTTCAAATTTTACGGCACCTTGGATATGGTCTGTTGTCGTGAAACTCCATAAACGAATTTTACCCTCTGAAAGAGACAAGATCATGTCAGTTTTCCACTTTCTTGGTCATTTGACTAAAGGAGAGCAAGTCTGAGGCAAGGGGAAGTGGAGATGGGATGATAAAACTCCTAGGAGTGTTGCTGCTAATTCCTGCTTAATAATGAAAATATGTTTAGCCCGCTACAAGACGTTGATATCACAATGTTGATATCGAGTTAGCCTGTTCTGGGCTCCAAGATAGTGGGGAAAGAGGATTGAGAAAAATTGCGTGAAAACCGCGTGGGGGTCAGGGAGAGACAGAGTAAGGGTGCCTGTAACCATTGTTTTCAATACTTCATTCCCGTATACCAGCTCCTGGTATACCCTATGATTGGTCAAGTGTAACATTTTACTCTAACACTTCTAACATCAATCATTTGGCTTCATGTGCACAGAGTCTAACAAACATGTTGAACAAGGGAAACCCTCCTACACCGCACCTTTTGATGTTTTGACATTTTAACCGGATTGTGGGCAGAGTGAGGTATTGAAAAAGAAGCTTACAGGCTATCCCCTTCTCTCTTCCCGCCCTTTTTCACTCACTCGTTATTTCACTGCTCACTCGCTTTTTTGGCTTGTCTACCCTGACCAAGAGCCTGGCACAGGGTAATATTGAGTGAAAGTGTTAATGAAACATACCTGCTGATACTGCCAGCATTTTATCACCAAGTGAACTGGATGTTACTTTAGCATTCAGTGCCATTTTTTCCACACAGTTTTTTAGGTAAGGAGTGGAAAAAATAAGCTCCCAGCCCACAGAGTCTTTGGATCTACAATAGGTAAAGGAGAAGTAACATGATCCACTAAGAACACATTGATCTTAAAGCAGCACATTCAAAGTAGGAACCTCAAGATCCAAGAATGGCTATGGCGGCTAAACTTTACTTTGTCAAAATAAAAATGTAGGCAACTCTCCTGGAGTTGAATTCGTAAGAACCATATCCAAGTTCAGAAAAAGGAAAGAAAATTCTGTCCTGGGTTGTTCACATCCTCCATAAAAGGTGAACCTTCAAGTCGAAATTTTCATGTCATATTCTTGCAGTGATGACAAAGACATCAAGTATACTGCATGTGGAGACTTGTTGTCTTCCTAAACCTACTGCTTTTTTGATATTCACATTGATAATGCATCAGTGACAGAGACAGTTTCTAAAGTGGAAAAGGTGTTTATTTAAGAATTCCATTTATTTTTAATCTGTGTGAAAGTCCAGGTAATATAAACTTTTGATTTTTTTTTGACTCAGACTGTGGACCACTTTTAGGTGTAAAGCATGGCTGATGTGGCATGCTTTAGAACAAGACAAAAACATAAAATGTACTTAACGTATGAGAAAAAAGGTCATGGTTGGCTTATAGCTGCAATACGAGTCCATTAAAACTACACAAACTTTTATTTGATCTTTTCAATTTTGAGTATATTTTTAACTTTTCCATGTGAATCGATTGAACATTTCTCCATAATAAATTATCACATGAAATAACTTCCCAAGATTTTGATTGATGATGGATGATAATGAATGATCAACACAACAGTGCCAAAATACAGTTGAACTTTCATGAGCAACCACCTCGTGTAAGTTACCACTTATCACAAAATATCAAATAAGTTTTCCCAGATGGAACCTCCGGTTGATCGCTAATGAAAGGTTTAAATGAAAGAGTGAAGGCAGATTTTTAAAAAAGAGGCTACATTTACTTATTAGCCTTCAGTTCAGTTCTTCAGTAAACCAACCTGTAACAGAATACAGCATGAGCAAAGGCAACTGCTACAAAACTATGATGCCCAACAATCATAAGAACTCTTCTCGGATCCACATCTAGAGAGAATAACAAAGATATATTTGAACATCAGGAGAAACTATGCAGTGTTGTCACTACGTTGGTACCACATTAGCATGACCCTGGCACAGTGTTGGCACCATGTAATGTTCACACCAGTATGATGCACTTCATCTGAATTATTGCTAGCAGGGTGATCTATTTGAGATCTACAATGTATTTTAGATTGGCTTCAAAATATTTCTATTCAAATTTCCAACCTTTATCTTCTAATTTCACATAACTGGCACTGTTTAGTTTAGATCCTGAGTATTAGTCTGGTCTAAGGGATCAAACTTGCAATCTGCGTGACCCCCCGCTCTGATCCTGCCGTCATTTACCACATAAACTGACATTAAAAAAATATTGAGCTTACAATGCAGCCCACTCACCTAACGGATCAGAGGAGTCATCAGGAACTTCCCTGATGATGGCTTCAATGTAAGAAGAGGTGTCTCTTTCATGCCGTGGTGTCCTACTTACTGTGGATGCCGTGCTTCTTCTTCTCGTGGGAGTGTTTGATGATGACTGTTTTGATGTAGATGGAACTGGAAATTCTGATAAAGATTGGATAAAAAATTGTTTATATGAGATTGTTTAGTGTCCCTCAGTGAAATCTTTTTTAATTATTATTTTTGGGCAAAGAAAATTATTTTTGGAATAAACGTCAGTAAAAACCATCATAAATTAAACAAAAATTAAACAAATGACCATTCATGGGTTGAATGCTTTGGATGAATGCTGACAGTTACACATATTCCACAGAAACATTAAAATAAATATTGTCTTGAAAGTAATTAATTGTTATACAATAGTATTACTAGACAGACAAGCAAAAGTTAATTTGAAAATTATTGATACCGGTATATAATAAATAATGTTACTCAGACAAAGGGTTACCAAGGTGTCATTTGGATAAGGTGATATTATTGTACTATGTACTGGGTACATTGTAAGCAAAAGCAGTTCAAGTCAACATTTTTGCAGTGTGCAGTGTATCCAAAATTATTTTCTCACACACAACTAGGAGCCATGCCAAGCCAACCAAGCAGTCCGACTTTTAATATCAACACCACAAATCACTAGTATTACAGCACAAAAGGTGCTAATAAACGGCTGACAAGAAACTGAGACTAGATACAAGAACAACCCGAACTACAGCAATATTTTAAATCCTAAAACAAAACAAAAATCACATGAAGGTCGGGTGAGTGGGGCAGGTCAGCCAATGGTGGATGGCAACAAAAACAACTGAACTCTAAACGCCACATGACCGGAAGACCCCCACACACTCAAACCCATACTCCCAGCCATGTGTGAAAAAAACTTTTTCTGCTTCTTTCCTTCCTCAGCTAGCAAAAAAACACACATTCTTCCTACGCTCTTCCAACTGTAAATTCCTCAAGTCAGTTCAATTAATAGAGTTAAACTTAAGTGTAATACTTTTTTAATGTACTCCAGCAAAAAAATAATGTTACCTGGAGAGTTAAGATACCCATGAAAAAGTACATCACCACATTTTGAATGGGACACTTCCTCACACAGAGCCAGTCTCTTTGCTGTTTAAATAATAAAGCAAATCACAGATCTGTAAAGTGAGAGCTACCAAATGGAAGAGGGCAGGGTTGCAATACATGATTTTGGATGATTATGTATAGTTTTAAAAATTCTTTTTTTTTGCAAGTGTGTTCAATCAACTTCAAAAGATAGGGCACCAAGTGTCTTAGACTTGATGAAACATGGCTTAAAATATTATATTATACTTATAGATCTGTTCTTTTTCAAACAAACATTAGGTTGTTTATTACCTTTTGTAAGAAAATTGGAGTGAACAACTCAGTCATGTTCAGATTTAGCAAGGCTCTCTAACATTACTTTCCTTAAATTGTATAC
>OZ037782.1:9294090-9311590 GCA_964035525.1 Porites cylindrica | reverse complement strand
AATAAAAAAGAGTGAGTGTAATCACATCGGATGAAATGTCTACAAATCATGAAGTGAAAAAGAATATTGCACTTTAAA
The DNA here is from genome assembly GCA_964035525.1 of Porites cylindrica. NCBI lineage: Eukaryota > Metazoa > Cnidaria > Anthozoa > Scleractinia > Poritidae > Porites > Porites cylindrica. Next base: position 9,311,512 of record OZ037782.1, on the reverse strand, counting down.
TAATTAATGCTTCAATTCTGGATCAAAAGTAATAAAAATATCGCCGAATTTTGGTGGGAACCTAGGCGAGATTTGATAAATACAAGCTTTCAAGGGACGTATTGTGGTTGAAGCTTTTAATCTTACACGTAAAACCTGACCATAATTGATGATTTCCAATCTTTCCCACTTTCAGTTACTCTACATTATAATATTGTTTCTAGCTTAGCGGAGCGACATGTTGTAATAGGCTCCAACTCACAAACGTCATTGCATTATATATGATCTATATATTTTGTTCTGTTACCAACAATGCTCTGTGAGCTCAACTTAGGAAGGACTGTTGACTGCTAACCATTTTAAACAAGCTATTTCAACACTAGAGAACATTTACAACGCCACTGCAAAAAGAACGAAAACACGGCTGGGCTTTTAGCTCCAGTTTTCTTGACAATGATAACCCAAAATCTAAGTACTTGACAGGCGCGTAGCCAGCCCAAAGACCTGTAGGCCCGGGCCTACAAATGTTTGGTTTGATCGCTCTAACGCTTGTAATAAATTATGCGTTGCTGGGGTGAGCTAAAAAGCGTAAGAGGTCAAAGCGTTGGTGAGGTCAGACAAGTCATGCATGTAGTTTTCAGGATATGTGGAAATAAAAGTCAGCCACGAAAAGCTGGCTACGCCCCCGCTTGAGGAACGAACAAGAACGTTTTTGAGGCCGATTAACAACTGGGGCCAAACAAAAGCAGGTCTCGGGGCACTTCATCGCGTGTGCCTCATAAAACAATCTAGCCTCCTACCTAGACGAAAAAAAACGTCTGACAGTTCTTCAAATCCTTTTTACGTTAGTTCCTGGTTAGTTTCCTGTCGTATGAGCTTTCAGTACCTTATTATCTGTGCTGTACTGATTTCACAGATTCAGGTACTTTCTACACTCTTATTATATATGGGGGTATACATGGCTGACTTCACAAGCGGGCGAGATGAGCTTATCTTGTCCGCTCGGGAGTACCTGCTTTGTCCCGCAAGAAAAGACTTTGTTTTAACAACATGATAAATTCTTTATTGACCAAGCTTGTTTGCTTAAGACGGCTGGGTACTAGCCTCGTTCTTTTTTACGTTTTTGTGGACCTTGAGGGAAAAACTTGGCCAATATCCAGCCATATTGCCCTCACCCGTGGTAAATAACTCTGGCTGTCTGCATGTCCACATTCGCGCAGTTTTAGACCCTCTCCCGAGTCCATCACTGCCGATTGAAACATGTTTAATCGTATTATAATTCTTGATTACGAACGAAGATTAATGATTTCTATAACTAAAAATAGCTTTCTCTAAGTTATGAACTTTCCTTGTGATTAAATATTTTAAACATATCTGATAGTATCCCTTGCGCCTTCAACAGTCTAAGCCATTGATAAAGTAGACTGTTCAAAGTCCCTAAATTTCCGCTAGATCGTTGAGGTCGAGCGCTCATCTTCACTGACAACCATTTTGTAATAGGTTGCAAATGTTCCAAGGGGGCGAACGTCGGGGTTTATAGCGGTGGGGGTACAAAGGACTCCTCAGGGCACCCTCCCAGACCGTCCCCCGCCCCCTATGTAGATGACGTCTACAGCGCTCGTTCTCGGCCATCTTTCGGAACAGTCTATCTATGAAGACATGCCATGCGATGCTCAGTCGTTTTCTGAGTCGGTGGACAAAATCTTTATGTTTTGATCATTCAAATGAATGACCTCAGCAGCATTTTCACACGGTACTATTGATAATGCTATAAAACAGGTTGTAACTGTAAGTCTGTGGACAAAATCCTATGGTGTGACTACTCAGTTGAACCTTTCAGCAGTACTTTCACGTGATGCTATTTATTTAGCGTACAGTTCTACCTTCTACGTTTATGAACGTTATCTCATGGTGTTACCAGTTAAAATAAGCCTCTTTAGCCGTTCTATTTGTTTTTCAATAGTTTTCTATAAAATCACATTTGAGATAAAGCTTGAATTCTGATTTCGGTCTTTATAAGGACAATTTCTATGCTACTTACAAAGTTTAACTACACTATATATGTATATAGACTAAACTATGAAACAGTTTTTAATGCTGTAAGATTCTGAGGTTTCCAGAGACGATCTTGTTTTCCAGCAAAGCACCTGAGGGAATATCGATCCTATCGCCATGATTAGCAATCACAATGACAGTGCCCTGAAGAAAAATAACAAAAAATCAAAATCATCGCTGAAAAACAGCAAACTACGCAGCCAGCATTGGCGCTATCAATTAGGAAATTCATTGCCATGTACATAAGGTGTAAGAGAGACTGCTATCCATTTATCTGCATGCAAAATTTTCGCATTTAATTTTAAAGTATAGTCGCCATCTTGAAAGAACAGAAGACTTGGAAGACAAGAGAATTCGATCATTTAGGGTGGATAGCCAAGGCAAAATGTTTTACAATTTAAAATAATAACGCCACTGTCGACGAACTGAACACGTTAGAAAATTATATATCCGCTTTTTATAAAGTTCTTCGAGTCTGTTTGTCTTGCTATCTCTAGGTCACTTCAGACTGGGCATAGCCCGTCCCAGGCGTTTGGGTTTTTCCTGCTCACATCTCTTCGCGCAGCCACCACAATCTGAGCGCCTGGAACAGGCTAGACCGTACACCTCTTCTTCTGCCGTTATGTCCTACCAACACTAAGAAAGAGCTCACCTTCAGAGAGACTCCTTTGCCGAATGTGACGTCACCAGATACAGTCAGATGATCCAGTTCTAAGAGATCAGGAATGGTCTCAAAGCGCGCTAAGAAGTCCTTTACCTGTTGACCCACGCAAAAAAATAATAATAATAATAACGGTAAGGAAATTCAGAAAATTTCACAGCGGGTTTGTAATAGTAGAGGACAGTCCGGTAAGCTAAATTCGGATAACTCGAACGTCTCTGCTAACCCAAACAAAGCCCCATTTCCCTTGGATTTGACCCCTAGTTTCAGTTATTTTTATTCGGTTAACTCGAACTCAAATAACTCGAATTTCCCGCTAACTCGAACTAACTTTCGTTTTCCTTAGTCAAGATTTAGAGCTGTATTTACCCCAACAATTCGATTACTGGTTCTTGCAACTTACCACAGATGCCATCCCATTAGCTCTTCTTGTCGTGTAATCGGTAAAAACACTAAAACTAACACTACAGCAATTTGATTTAACTAAGTCCATTGAACAGTACTTATAAAGACTTGACCGCAACAGGAAACCGCGCATAAAAATTCTCCGGCACCCAGGATAATACAGGTCCTGAACATTATCAATCTCGTTCCCAGAGACTGCGATCCTCTTGGTCAGCACCAAGGATCACACTAATCGTCCGTTGCTCGTTTCGCTGGATCAGGGTAACAAAAGCTCTGGGGACGAGATTGGAACATTAGGAACCGTGAGGAATGTCCACGCACCTTTTTGAAGTGTGAGCCGCTGAGTTGTACTATGGGCACAGTTGGAAATTGTCTAAGATGACTCATCTCCAGTTGGCCGTGTTTCATTTCATACAAGTTTGACATGATAATCAACAGATCAGAACAGGTTTTGACCGGAAGGAAACGTCTTCGTGGTACGTTTATACCTGCAAGTGTGGTGTTGAAAGGGATTACGATATTTGCAGCTGAAGAGTGATTTGACGAAAAAAACTTTGAAACATTCATGTAACTTGCATGACGTTGCTAATAACAATAATGATAATAATAATAATAATAATAATGATGATTTTTTTAATAATAACTATAATTTTATTCAACTTTGAAAAAAAATACGTACATAACTTACACAAATATTTTAAGTAAGAATTAAGCACTATATAGCATTAAGAATAATATAAATCATAAAAATAGCAATCACTGTGTCAATAAGGATTTCGCAAATACATTCCTTGCGGCTCAGATGCGGTCAATAACTCTTGCAGGCAGTCCAGAGTTTTAAATTAAGTCATTACAAAAGACAATTATCCGTCTCTGATATTAAAAAGAAAACAAGTTAAAAATGAAGATAACGATGATGATGATAAACGTAACAATTAATCAACAATTACACCATTAATATTATCGCGGTTACTAACATTACATCATCATTATCATCATCACTAAAACAGTTTGTACGTGTTATCTTTTACCATGAGCTCCTTCAAAATTTTTCATGGCAGCTCCAACAGCTGTCTCCAGTTGAATGATGCGCATTCCGTTGTCAAGTGTCTACAAAAGCAACAAGAAAAACATAGAGGACTGTTACTGCAAGTACTTAACAATAACTAAAGGAAACAACAGGGGTTTGTGCAAAAAAGACAAAATATGGAAAAAATTAAGTCACATATTTTTAAGCAAATAGCTCACTTAACCGACTGAAATGCAAGAAGTTTCCAAGAATAGTCGATCACAGTTGGGCGAGTCAAGCAAGTACACACACACACACAAAAGCTCTCTCCAGTCCTGCCATACAGCTGTACCTTCAGATATCTGACTGGACAGAGACTGTTCACTGTCAATTCACAGACCAAACTAAGCCAGTTCTGTTGTTTTAGAGTCCCACTGGGGGGGGGGGGGGGGGGGGGACTCTCTATAATGGCCAATATGGTGAAGCCCTATGAGTAATCAGCATCAAATTTCTCCTTGTAATATCATTGCTTTGTAAAATAGAGTGGTCACGAGAATTATGGACATGATCACACAAAATGAATTTGCTCGATAATAAATCAAATTCTTCCCACTACTTCTGTAAGAAATGAAAAGGGGCAACAAATGAGAATTTAAATTTTGATCTTAGGGTTTAAAGGGATAAGGGCTAACAGGTGTATTTTATGGCTGTGACAAACCCCAAAAAACTCTCTGGCTTAGTGCCTTTATTCATAATTAAAAGACAGCGCATTTGCAACAGTTAACCATTTAAGTTCCAATGTCCACTTATAAATTCTCCATACTGATCTTCATACATTTCTTTAAAGAGCTATTTGAGAGAGTTTGATAACAGATCAAAGCATTTTCTCTTGAGTGATTCATTTTATTAACTCTCATAACCATCTCTCTTGGCAACATATGGATATTGTTAGGAGAAAATTGATGACGGTCACTATTGGGACTTAAATGGTTAAAGGGAATGCAGTGTTCTAAACTAATAATTTGAAAAGGGTACCATTTGTCAATGAGAGTTATACAAAAGGGTTAACCTTTTCTGTCATAAATGGTATATAAAAGGGTACGACGTTGGACCTCGGGGCAGGGACTCCCCATATAAAATTTTGTTGAGGACCTCCCCAGGCCTTCTGCTCACCTTATTGTTAACAATAATCTCCATGTCCATTTTTCTCTCTTCCACGATTCTCTTGATGGCAGACAACTTCATCCATAAGTTGTTTGTATTAAATATCCTACAACAATAAATTCATGTTAAGGAACATTAAGAAAGCTTAAAAACACAAAATTTTCCTTTCATAACATACCTGAACTTATTGACTGACTTGAACTCATCAACCTAGAAAATAAAGATAACTTCAACTTTTCGTTATATTTGGTGTGATGGTAATAGGGCCATTTATATCAGGAAAAAGAAGATACGTCTTACATAAGACGCGTCCTAAATGAGATGCAAACTATCCCGTATAAGCGGCACATTTCGTCTGAAATTTAGCTAAGATGCGTCTTATCTAAGAACAGCACTTAACACCTGTTCTTCGATAAGACGCATCTTAGCTAAGTCGCATCTTAATGTGCCGTTTATACGGGATAGTTTGCATCTTATTTAGGACACATCTTACGTAAGACGCGTCTTATTTTTCCTCATATAAATGGTGCTAATGGCTTTTTTGACAAGCCAATCCTGGCAAAAATTCAAATCCTTGTACTTAGGTGGGTGCCCAGAACAAGGATTTCAGCCTGACCAGGGCCGTTTTGCAGTTAATTTATACTTAAGCAGAAGTTTGGTTCCATCAGTGGCACAGGCTAACATTACTGGGAAAACAATGAAGAATAAAAAAAAACACTAAAACAATGAAGAATTAAAAATACTCAAAGAATTTTCACTACAGTCAAGCCAAACTTTAATTCAAAGTACCTTGACGCCAGCGACACACAGTTCAACATTTTGTTGATCACTAAATGTTGAACACCGTACCAGGCCATATCATGTTGGATGTTAAACTTGTTTAATGACAGTACAGACAGGCTCTATTCTGTTCAAGAAGTTGCAACTTATGCTTAACAATGACAGTCAATCTCAGCCATTCACTGAGCAGCAATAACTCTTAATAGCCCACATTCGATATATTAAAATTCTAACATAACCGAGGCTTTATTTAGGGTCAAAATTGACCTTTTTTCATGACTCCATTGTCTCACAATTCCCAGAAGAGACTTGAGCACAAAGAAAACCTCTAACTACTCAGCCACGCTGCCTCTTGTAGTACAGGTAATTTTTCATGTAACTTTCTTAACCCTGCTAACTCACATGTTCCTTTGGAACTTGAGCAATCTCTAGCAGTCTTTGTTTGCCTTCATATTCTATAAGTGTTCCTCCCTGTGCAAATAAGAAACAGAACATGGCCTTCAGATCTGCCTACACTACTGACTTCATTACTGTCAAACTCAGAAAACTGTGAACACCTGAAAAATTCCAGGAATGTTGATTGTGTACTGGCCAATCACAATAAAGTTCAGGATACACAAGAAAACCTCAAAACCACAAACTAATTACCGTTGCTGTTGGCGGTTTACTTATCTTGCACCATAATGGCTTATTTCTTGCAACACAATAACATTCCATAAATATTTCTAGTGTTCACAGTTTTGTGAGTTTCACAGTATTTTGTGACTATAGCCAGGGCTTGAAAAAAGCCCTGTCCGGTAGTCCAGGACAAGTTGATTTCCTTGCTGGGCAACCGATTTTTAAAGCTTACATGTACTTTCCCTATGGGCAAGAGTTCAGGCAAGTCATCCTCAAACAAAATCATTAACCCTTTAAGGCGCAAGAGTGACCAACATCAATTTTCTCCTAACAATATCCACACATAATTAAAAGAAAACTTTAGGAGAATGAATAAAATGATCACCTAAGGGAAAATATTTTGATCTTTGAACAAATTCTCTGAACTAATTCTGTAAGGAAATGTATGGAGATCAGTTTGAGAATTTGTATGCGGATCTTGGGGCTTAAAGGGTTAACCCAATATAAGACGAGCAAGAAGTGGTCGCAGAACAAGCAAAACGTCACTGAGAGCTGCCTGCCCAAAGGACAAGCTGGAATTGAAGCTTTATGGAGTCCTGCACTAAGCCCCTTGACTCCTGAAATTAGAGACCTAAGTTTAAATAAGATGCACGAAAAATTCTTAACATAAAATAATGTTGCTTTAAATGAATATACAGTGTACAAGCAAAGAGGTTTTTCATGTCAATGGTGACACCAAAGGATTTCATCCAGAGTCCAGAATCCAATTGAAACCTGTTAATTTATACAAAACAAGACTAGTGTAGTGTAAGACTAGTGTAATTAGCACAATGTGAGGAAGTACCCCTAAAGAGGTTTCATTTGATTGGTCATTTAAAAAATAAGGATGATCCAATTTTATTAATCATAATGTTACACAATGTACCTTAACATCTGCCCTTGTTTTGTCAGTAACTTCCATAATAAATTCTGGTGAGGGTGACTTTGAAGGGTTATTCATGTAATTTAAAATATCTGAGCTGAGTTAAGGAGGATTTTTAATTTACCGTGTGGTGCTGGAAATGTTCCAAACCACCAACCCATCTTTTTGTGAATAGTTGTTTTTATGAATGGGTCAGACGAATTGCAATGCCTGGCCCTCCCATGGGTTAATCTCCCATGTATCCCCATAAAAAAAATCATTACTGAAACCAGACACACTTTTCAAGATACCAGGTGGAGAAGTGTGGAGGCCTCATGCAGAAGGGAGTCAAGGAGGCAAGGTAGGAGTTAGTATTAAAACAATCATTAATTACTATTATTGAAGTCTTTTTTGTTTTTTGTTTTTTACAAGCTTTTCTGGACACAGGCCTGCCCAGAGGGAATAGGCATGAACGGGACTCATAGGTCCCATGCAAGGTGCCATCCCTACCCAATCCCACAACCCGAAAAGGTTGGCCACACCACCCGGGTCTACGTCCCGTACTCTTTTCAAACAGTAGCGTGGGCTTTTTTGGAATAAGGAGTCAGGTGCTTTCAGATAAAATTAATATTAAATTGTCTATCCAATTTGTCTTGAACATATATATTTCAATCAATCAATCATTTTTTTACGTAGTGTCTAGAGAGCTAAAAAGCTTGTTCAAAATACGTTCGTAAACACACGTACTTGTAAATTTAAAAAGGAGAAAAAGATCAGAAAGGGCATCACTTGGGGACTTTTCTACAAAAAATACACCAAAAGCATCCCCTATTATATATGCTGTATAATATAGACAAATGACAGGAGCAGCTTTCATAATGAGATTAACCATTTTAAAAGTTGACTAAATGTACTAAAAGGATATTAACATCCACAGTAGCTCCCAGGTTGTCAATATTTGAAACAAACATGTATTCTTTGCCCTCATCAAGGAACTTGTTAAGGAGACCAGAGTTGTAAAAGGAGCGATAAATATCCCCGTGACCTGGTGGATTCCAGCTGCAAGATAAAGAAAAGAAATCATAAGTTAGGCAATTGTTGTTTAATAAAATGTTATTGAACCGTAGCAGGACTAGCTAAAAGGCTGTTTATATGATACCAGAAATGACTTTCATTAACCCTTTATGCGCCAAGGGTGAAAAATGCCAATTTTCTCCTAAAATATCAGTACATAATCAAGAGAAGAGATTGAGGTCAAAAGAGTTTTTGAAAAAAGAGAAAAATAAGGAGATTGACAATCTGGAGAATATGTACGGTTGTGCCAGACATTCAGTACATGAGACTTACTGTTCCACATTAAATCCATGTTCCTTTCCCATTACACTTGGCAACGGAAGCAAAGATTCCTTCACAATACGAGGATGACAGCTCTGGTTAAAGCAGTGAATCTTTACATTGCATGCGTTGTACTTTCTAAGGGTTTTCTGTGTTTCATCGTGTGTGTTAAACGAGTTCATAAGAACAAGAGGAACAGAACATCCATATGTATTATTCAAATGCTGTGGAGAAAAAACGAAGTTTTTCAGCAAACATGTTCATGTAACTGAGATGAGCCACAGGTCACCCAGATGGCTATGTTACAGGTCAAATTTGATTTCAGGTTCAATTTTTTTAACCTGGGTTGATTCTCAAGTTCCTTTGTTTCCTAGCCCTAATTCATGAATAATTAGGGCTAGGAGACAAAGGAAATGGAGAATCAAACTAGGTTAAATCAAAATTAACCTGATATCAAATTTGACCTGTAATGGCTACATTTTGTGCATCACTCCTGGAAACTCATCATATGTGCATCCAGTTCCCAGGACTCCTTTAGGGTTTATTATTCAAAATATAATAACAGGTCTGTGCTTTAGCAGAACCTGGTTGCCCCTGGCGCCCAACTTTTACCCTCGGGCGACCAGAAAATCTTAGTTTTTTCATACAAATCATTTACTGGGTATCCTGGATTTTACAGGTTCAGAGCACTGGGCTCCCTTCAATTTTCCTTAGAGCACAGCCTTGTTCCTCACTTAAGGCCAACTTTTACAAAATTTTATGTACGGTGTGAAGCCTTTCAACACTACACCCCAATTTACTAGTGCAAACAAAAAGTGCCTGTAACATGACACGCTGGGAAATCCAGGCAAACAAAACAGCTCTCTTTTTTTAGGGAATTACTGAGCTTTACTTTCAATATATGGGAAACTGATTAATGCAAGTGAAAGCACTTGCTTTGAAAACAAAACAGTAGCCTGTTTCAGTGATCTGAAAGATGAAGAAAGTTTTGTAAGACAAACAAGAGGACTTTTCTCTGTTTATCTGTGATCATGTGCAAGAAAGTTGTCTGGAACAAAAAGTAGCCACAGCGCGTAAAATGAAATCGCAACGAGACAACCTCCCTCGACCAAATTGCAACAGTGATGGCAAAGCCGACAATAAACGACAAGCATTTATAAACACTGACACAAGACATTTTAAAATTCACACGGGCGACATGGGACCCCCCCTGGCATGGCCTCAAGTATGGTGCAGAAAATTTGCAGTTGATTTAAACTTGCTTTAGCATGTAGGTCTCTTTATCTCATCTTCTCTGACGTGCTTTTTAAAACTCACCTCAATCTGTTGTACGTTCATGTCCAGGAAAGTCAAATCCCGACGTAACGAAATGAGACTCTTGGGGCCAGTGCAGCCCATACTTGTCCCCAGACCTCCATTCAGCTTAATGACAACCAATTTGTTAAGCACACTTTTTATATCGCTCTCTGTAGCAACTGGAATCTCATTGTATTTTAAAATCTAAATTCAAAAATCATACACTCTCATTAGTAAATCATACAATAGCAATTTTCATTCGCATTACCGTTGAGTACGCAGCCAAACTATTATTCCATTATGATCTAAAACAGAAGTTTTTAAACCGTTCAATAAACTCATAGTTCAGCTTACACAATTAGCAGCAAATGTTCCAAGCAAACTATTAAATTAGTATAGAGGAAATTATCAAGAACAGACTGAAGAAAACTATAACAGATGCATGGGTCACAGGCACAATGCATCATTATACAATTCTCAAAAACTGCCCACCTACCCCTCCCTTAAGCCAACATTTTGCCCCAAGTGAAAACTAAGTGTTAATGTTGGCTTAAGGGAGGGTAGGTGGGCATTTTCCCAGAAACGTATTATGATCCCGCACAATCAAAATAAATTGATTATAGTCGTTGTTGTTTGTTGTTGGCACAACATTTAAACCAAGTCTACTTCTAACCAATCTAAATATTATATTATCATTTTTATAAGGATTTCTTACAGATCCTTCTGGTGGTGGCTTGATTTTCTCCCATTCTACAGATGGTCCTGTGTCCTCAAGAAACCTTGCAAACAATTCTTTAAAGCTTTTCACATGTAACTTTGCTTCCTGTAAAACAATGTAAACACCTTGTATTATAAACTCTATCATGGTGTTTTATGACAGTTGTAAAATGCACAATAAGAGGTAACTAGTTTTTAACTTTTGTTACTTTATTCATTGATTAAAAATGTTGACTCTTCAAAAAGATTTAATTTATTTATTCATTTAGTTAATTAATTAATGAGGGCTCCCACTATGACAAAATAAGCTCCTTCTTTAATAAATATTATTATCATCACTATTGATTATTATTGTTGTTGTTATTGTTGTTGTTGTTATTATTATTATTATTATTATTATTTTTCTATGCCTACATAATATTTCCTAATCATTTCAAGGTTTACAGTTATATCCCTATCTCCATGCATATGGTCGACCCTTTTGTCAGAAAAAAAAACTCACCAAGTGCTTCATAGGCCCTGTTACTAGGCAGCAGTACATATACAGAACTTTTACTGTAAAAAGATTTTCAGCTTCAATTTAAAAATAGCTAAAATGTGGGTTTCTGTCAGATCATTTTGAAGAGTGTTCCAGTTGATATATCCCAAAATGCCCTGAGGTTTCTTCAACACATGTATATGAAAGAGCTGAGTAAACTGTAAACCTGACAAAAGGTAAAGTCAGCTTGAATGCACCATGCATGTACCCAGTAAAATTTAATTTCAGACTCCTGCAACAACATATACCTCAAAACCCTGGCCAAGAGATATTGTGCATTCTTCTTCTGCTAGGTGTTTGCACACACAAAGGTGATGCAAAATTATAACGATTTGACGTTATACTAGGGCGAACCTTCACTGACGTCAATTTGTTTACATTTTTTCCTCACTTGAGTACACATTAACTCATAGAAGCCGTGGCCATATATATGAACAAAATTCCAAAGTTGAAAGATTAACTTGAGCTCTTTGAGCAATTTTCAGCTCTTTGCAAGAAATATTGAAGGAAACATCAGCCATAGAAAACTGTGAGATATCTGGGTAGCAAAAAAGTTATAATGAGCCACACATTCTTTGTACAATTTCGAGTTTTTAAAAGAGAATTTCTCCAAAACCATTCAGTATATCAGGCTCAAAATTTCAGAGATAAATGAAATTGTTATGCTCTTTCAATATTCAGATGTTTTATTTTATTAGCTTCATCAGGTAATATAATGATGAGCATATGTTAACGAGGCAAAAAATACAAAGATTCGCCCATACATAAAGGCAATTTCACCCAACAAAATCAGCTAGAGCAGCTGATGCTGCCGATGACACTTTAGTGTAACTTTACTGACAATTATTGTTTGTTTAGAATACAACTCAAGTTTGAAGTGCAGGGTAATCCGACATGCAAGGCCCTGAGTGAACCTTCTGAAATTCCCTTCCAGTCAGAAGTACAAGAGCATCCTAGAATCAAGACCCTATTTTCCTTAAAATCACAAATTATATTACCGGTATAATACTTTTTTAACCACTTGGCAAATCATGATCATATTAATAATTACCATAATGCTAAACTGCAGAAAAAAGGCTGATATATGACTTTTTATTGGTTAATAACCGGTTATCATATAAAGAACGCATGGCAATATTTAAGTTTTGAAGAAGTGTTTTGGATACATCAGTATCCAGCATCAGTTTAAGGATATTATAAACAATTTGTGACCATATATACAGTTAGATGCCATATTTGTTCAGCTACAAGCAAGGCGATTTTTACACAAATTAAAGCTAAAGTTCAGTGAAATTTGAGCCCAAGAGGGGGTCTTGGCTTGCAGCTAAGAGTTTTTGAAAAAAAATCTTTTTCAGCGCATTGAAACTCTGCTAAGGGAAAGTTCATTTAATATGACAAGGGGGGGGGGGGGGATGAAGATATTGAAACTCGAAGCTTGAAATTTTAGCAGCCCCCCTCGCTAGCAGTTCAATTTTTTAGGAGCCCCCTCCTTGGTAGTCGAAAAAATTTCAAAGCCCCCCCCCGCCTCCTCCTTCAATTCCTTTGCTTCCCTGAAAAAAGATCGCTAGACTGTATTAAATATATTTAACGTTATTGCCTTCAATGGTTTATACTATGACAAACTTGAGATACAGTTGTGATACAATTTTCTAAAGCATTTTTGGGATGAACAAGAGTGTAATAATTACTGAGACTACATTTGTTATAATCTGTAAACCACGTGATATAGCTGAGTTGCACAGGTCATTAAATTGTTGAGTTGAAAACCATCTGATCTGTATGATGATGTCATGTGTTGGTTTTGAAGTATACAAATTTTCGGAGCCCACCCTCCTAGCGCAACAATTTTTTCAGAGCCCCCCCTTCGGGTGTCTAAAAATTTTCGGAGCCCCCCCTCAATATCTTCATCCCCCCCCCCTTGTCATATTAAATGAACTTTCCCTAAATGGGGATGTTTTCACTGATGAGCCAAGCAAATAGCATCAACAAAAGATTGAATTGATCATGTTACTACAAACCTGAATGAAATTAGCTAAGCACAGATATCAGTCCCAAAATGTCAAGATATCTGACAAAAATATCTGGGTCGACCCCAAAAAAATTTAGCAGGGTTTGTATGGAGTTTTCTAAGCACAACTGGGCTACGATCTCAGAGACAATTTGCCCCGAAACGCTCATTTTTGGCAAGTAGGCCTCTTAAATATTGTTCTTTCAGAATATCCTGACAAATCCCATAATTTCAGAAATTTCGTTTTTATGACGTCATCAATTAGTACTCTATTTTGAGTTTCAATCCTGAGCTTGGGCTGCCTGTGCTCAGCATCACGCAAGGGACCTTGTATTTTACTGCAATACTTAGAATAATAGTGTTATAACGAAACAAGGCAAAGCCATAAAAGGCCACCAAGAGCTGCATTAAATCAAAAGGATTCTCTTGATCTAAAAAAAAACCTTAAACACAAGTAATGTATGAAAAAAAGCTGTCGATTTCGGTCGTTCAGGATGTCCCGATCCCAGTAGTTCTCTTGAAGTTTAATATTCATGCCATCCATGCAATGTAATGTTATCTTACCGCTTGCCTTTCTTCTGGCGCTGTGGCAAGTAAAAGCTTCAGCTCGTTATCCATGCGCTCAAAAGCATCTCTGCGAGAAAGCGTTTTGAACTCGATAACTGGATCCGCCTACACAACACAACAAACCACACACAATCCAATACTTAATCGCACTGAGAGAAACACCACATTAAACTCAATCGCGTTTTAAAGCTTACCATAGTATTCTTGTGATGTAGCAGCGCTAAGGGATGGACGAAAAAGACTCACAAATATGAAATATTTATCTTCGATTTTGCACAGTCAAGATCAAGTCGAGTGGAGAGTACCCGCTGTGCACTCTTACCCAGTCCCCGGCGTGAATACAAACAAGTCAAAAACTTGTCAAAAAATTACAAAAACACGCTGCTCAGCGCCACGGAAAAGCTTCCTCTCAGGCAAAAAACACGCCAGTTGTACCCAGAGTGTTTTAAAAGAATTTCTATTAAAACTTTTACAGGCGGCTCACTAGTTCCTCATTTGTGGCAAATATTTTCGAAGCGCCGGGCCGCAGTCTTCCCCTCCCCTGGCGGGTTTAGCATGCTCGAGATAATTGCAGGTTTAATACCCATTAGGCTGGCTGGTGATAATGGAAAGCCAATACATGTATTTTTATCCAATAGGTTTCACTCAAGGCCGTGCGTGAGAAAATTATTGGTATCTTTTTTCCAGCTAAGGCTAAGGGTGAAGGGTTTCTTTCCAAGATCCGGGAGCGCTGAAGGGAAATTTGAGAAGAGGAGTGTAGCCAAGACCCTCATATATAAAACATCAGCAAGTCCACAGCAACATGCCGGATCTCCCAGTTGCAGACCTTGATCAGTACAATTAAACTTGTAGAAAAATATGAAACGGCAAACTGATCCTTGCGGCAAGGCGAGGAAGAAGTAAACAAAGGAATAAACAAAAAAGATATATTTACACAAATTGCCCAATATTTCGGTTTGAAAACAAACCTTCTTCAGGGACTAAAAGAAAAATGAAAATTTTCCTACAAGACCCTCATAACCTGAACTTTATAGTGTAAGACAAAAACCGTTCATAATCGCCACCCTGTCTGGCGGGAAAAGCCCTGGGGAAAGGCCTCGGCGGCTCTCTTCTCCCTGCGTGGAGGCCTCTTTAATCCCCCTAACCTGCGAGCAAGAGTCTCTAGAGGTTCCCTGATTTTTTGCCTTTCTAAAACACACTCTTCCCGCGAACGGCTTAGATCCTTCTCATTTCTCCCCACACAACCTTCTCACTCGCTTTCACATGTCGCGTTCCTTCCGAGCTGATACACGCCAAACATCTGTCGCTGTGGTTAGCGTGAGTAGGAATTTACCCACTCATTTGTCATTCTTGTACAGCTTTTGCTAGAATCGGGGGTACGGGGGTGGGGGAGGGAAGAGGGGAAGGACTCGCCCCGCCGCTGGAGAGCACCAGGAGAGCTTGCTCGGAGCCTATAATCCTCCCCCCCCCCCCCCCCCCCCTGCCGCGCGCTTGAATTATTGCTATTTTTACTGGTAAACCCAGCGGGATCCTTTGCGGAGGAGGGAGCTTCCGCCCCTCCCCTTCCCCCCCCTCACTGCTGGGGGGAATAGGATCAGTTTATCAGAGAGCATTCCTCACTTCACCGACCGGAATTTTTCCGGAGTACTCCCCCATTAACCCTTGGGAAAACGTTAAGTTATTGCGTGACGAGCAAAAGAGAGCGGTTTACACGTGCAGTTTATCATGAATGCAAAGGAAAGCAAACGCTATTGATCACGCAAAATTGTGTCGGAATGGTTATATTGCAAGGTTTTAAACTATATGATCAAGAGCCATATTTGGTAAAATATAACAAACAAAATATAACAAACTACATCACCTCAGAAGACGTCCAAAAGTGATTTATGCGCAAAGTTGCCTCCTTTCCTTCATCCGACATGTTCGTGCGAAGCTTATTCTCCGCCAAGAACATCATAGTCAACAGGAGCAATCCTGGAATAAGCCAAGAAATGGTTAATGTTAAAGAGTGACTTTGCTCAGGAATGTAAATTTAGGAAATAATCATATATTTGGACTTCGGATGAGTGATGAATGTAGTTGCTGAATCACAAAATGTCGACATATCCGGCTGTCCGGAACGGATCATGTGTTGTAAAATAACTCACTATTATTTTAAAATGGTCAAGGGGTTAAAGGGATAGGGTATCCGATCCGATCCAAACCGGTCCTGTCCGGTCTGATCCAGATTTTGTTTAGATGGATATTAAACACGCAAGCTTTCAGGCACGCCCGAAACATCCACTGAAGCCAAAAGTAAGTTATACTCTAGATCACGGTGGCAGCGTTGGCTGGTTACTCCTTAGAGAGTTAGGGTTAACTCGTACTTGAGTTTTTATTCTGTAACTCAGAGGCTAAAACAAGTTTTAAGTTGGAAAGGCAATTTATGGCCATGGATGCAAGTGAGGCTCCGTATGGCAAGTACGGTGACGACGATCTGGGAAGATGACGCTAGTGTCAATAGACCTCTTTAGCTTGTATGTTTTGTTTTCCCAATACAGGCCATGTGATAATACTCTAGAGAACTGTTTCTTTCAAATTACGTCTAATTCACTGAAGAATTGAAGAAGAAGACTGAACGCAACCGGCATAATTCAGATTATTTTAACTTTCAGAAAAGGTCAGGTTAATGAGTTCTAGATAACAATCTGATCCACTTGGAATTATGATAAAATCCGGAAAACGAAAGTATCAAACGAGGTTCAGGGGCGTAGCCAGGAGTTTTCAAAGGGGGGGGGGGGGGGGGGGGGTCACAGAGGCTACTCACCAGACTATATATGGTTTATACCGCTGCTCTCTCTCGTGTATCAGCGGGCTCAGTCGTATTATCGCGGCATGAAGGCCCATATTAACTAAAGACAAGAGCCGTTGACGAAAATACTTTACAAAAAAACAAATTTTAAAAAAGTGTGCTTTTCAACAATGGCTTTTACGGCCAAGATATTGTCATGGCGTTTTCGCCACCTGAATATTGTAGGTTGTTTGCTCAAAAGAAGGCCTACCAAGGGGGGGTCACGGGCACCCCAGGACCTCCCCCTAGCTACGCCCCTGAGGTTAAGGAGGCTAGGCTTTTGATTGGTTAGGAACGGCAGTGTCGATCGTCCGTTCTCTTTGAGAAATGAGATGAAGAACTTTTAAACACTTGCATTTCTTATTAACTTGTTTGTGTGAACCGAACCCCTGTCAGGCATGGTTTACTTGCCCGCGAAAAAGTGGTGTGAACACAGCCTTTTAGTAAAATCCAACTAGCGGTCTATTATCAATGCTGCCTTCTGATTGGTTGAGCTATTACTAGGCTATATGTTATGGCCCACTAGTAGTCCAATCATTTTATGGAAAAAATTCGGTCA
>OZ037782.1:9256590-9289090 GCA_964035525.1 Porites cylindrica | reverse complement strand
ATAAATTATTTACATATTTTTAACGTGTAACAGTACTTAAAGTTCTTAACAACGTGCGATTGTTGTTAAGGTACCTTGACGTGTGAAAAACCAATGCAAAATATATTAACAAACGCAATAGTGTAATATCCTCCTTGCATGAAAGGCGCAAAACTAACTTCGGTTGTCGTTAGATACGACAAGTAGCCGGGTTGTGTGGTAGTCGTGATGATTAAACAAATCGGACGACCGCCGGTCGCCTTGTTTATGCAGTAGACGACAAACAAAATTGTACTTCGCTCCCATAAAAAGAGGCTGCCGATTGCCAATAAGATTAGAGAGTTTGTTATACAGTTGATAGAAAAAATCAACACACGCTCGCTCAACTTCGTGTTTTTTGCCTCTCCCCTCCCCCCACCTTTCAAACGCTTGCCACGTACGCTGAGGTAAATGTGAGAATTGCTTTCTTTAAATTTTCACAACTGAACTGTGTCTAATAATATTCTACAAAGCGATTTCCAACTGGCTTAAGGTGAATAATTTTTTGTTTGCTCCAAATTGAACTGGCCAGGAACTGGCGTCGTTTGGCAACTGCTGCACTCTGAGTTGCACTTTTCTGTCGCTCGCTGAAGCTGAGAGATCTAACTGCACATTACGTCGATAAGCTCGCTTTCATTGGACAAAACCGGTTTCGTCTCTTTCGCACTGCTTATGGCACAAAATGCCTTATATCAGGGGCACCCAACGAGAATATAGTTCAAAACCACTTAAACATGGCATTGTTAAACGTGTTTTAGTATTTAAACGGTGGATATGGGCATATTTTTATCCCCTATAAATTTTTCATCTGTTCGGATTTCCTAGCTGAAAGTCTAGTGATCTGAAAATTATAGGGATCAAAACTTACCCGTTCGAAAATTTCAGCCAGAAAAAAGGCTCTCGAAAATTCTAGGTGACCTTTTTAGGGTAAAAATCCGTTGAAAATGGGCAATTTTACCATTTTTTGGATGTTCGAAAATCCTAGGAGAGGCAGGCAAGCAAGAAATTTTACAACAAATGTTCCGAAAATTCTAGATCTCAAATCGCCTTCCGAACAGATATTTTCCCGAAAATTGTCATTGGGTGCCCCTGTTATATGTTTTTCCTTAAAACTGTTTTGTACAACCATTGTTTCCATTTGCCGCTTGTCCCAAGCGAAATTCAAAACAATTATTCCACAAAATTTTGCGCGGCGATGATAAGTAAGATGCATAGTGGGCATGCAATGCGAAAGTGGCGAAACACATAAAGTCGAACGCTGCTTATATATTAGCGGACACATGATTTATATGGACACCCCGTCAATACTTTTTTTCCCTCAGTCTCCGTATTGACGGGGGTTTCACCTCCAAAACAGTAAGCCAACGGTTGTTCGTTTGGTCTTAATCTTCGTAGTAAAGCGATACTGAAATGCTATCGTTTGGAAATTGTATAACATTCTTAATGATGTGAAGGGTTGTCAAGGTTTTGTGTTCCCTTTAGTTTGTTTACGGAGAAAGAAGAAAAGAATAATCTTTTTGGAGAACGATAAGGCCGTCAACTTAATTAAGCCCTTTGTTTGACGGAGGAATCTTTAAGCAGCTGTTTAAGCTCTTCCCAGTTTAGGATTTTATTTTAGCAACATTTTGCTACAAGTCACTCTCACATGAAAACAGTACTAGGGGGCACGCATCTGTTAACAAAACATGAATAAGAACAAAGTTATTATTAAAAAGTACAATGGAGCCCCGCCTTACGCCCACTGTTTTTGGCTGCCCGGCAAAAACGACCATACATTTTCTTGTACAGAAACCCTCCTTAATACGGTCACCTTGTTATTACGGCCACGTTTTTTTGGCCTATTGGTGACCCTATTAACCGGGTTCCACTGTGCTTTGCTTATAGAAGTTGTCGATGTATTTAGCATAATAATTGAGAATGACCGCTGGTGGTCGTTGTTCTTTCCTCAGAGCAGAGTGCTGCGAGCGAATAGTAAAATGATGCAAATTGACGATAAAAGAAGGGGACCAAGGCAACGAGCGAAAAACGAAAGTTATATGCAAGCATCGCTTATCCTGCGTGGCAAGCGTTTCTGGGTGAGTTCGTCGAGAAAGTTGAGACGATAGGAATGAAAAGGGGAGGGGAGGGGAGGGGAGAAAAGAAAACTGTTTCCTCTTCACCGTGTGAACCGGCGAACCTAAGGGACGGGACCATAATTTTTTTGACGGGGGGGGGGGGGGGTTGGAAAATTTTCACATTCAAACATTGTTTTATATGCAGCTCCTGCTGTAAATAATTTTTTGGTGTCTCCGTCTTCCTGCAAACACATTTATTTGTGCTTGCATACAATTTATTTCAGTGTTTACAGCCTCTGCAAACAATTTATTTCAAAATTTTCCAACTCCCCCCCCCCCTCCACCTCGTCAAAAAAATAATGGTCCGTCCCTAAGAGTGTACCCTGGGTGCCGGAGACTTTTCTAGCGCGTTTTCCGGTTTCTGTCAAGCAGGGGAGATAAATGTTCCCTGCTGTCAAGTCTTTCGCCGCTCGTGGCTTCGACCTAAGGCCGAAGATGTGTCGACCTTCGGCTAACACCGGAAATTCCCACTGCAGGCGAGAAAAACCTTTATAGCTTCTTAATAGATTGGTTGCTAAGATACGGTTTTAAGTGCATGTATTGTTTCTTATCAAGGATACGTTGCTAGTGAACAGGCTAGCTCGCAAGGGATAGAGCGAAAAGGCTTGAAAAGTTCCTAACTCTATACAAAATAAAGATCGCTGCAAAGCACGAGTTTAACCTTCATATATGCTCAAGCCAACGGTGAGACACTGACAGAGAACAAACTTTTCTTTTAAGTTTATTTTCCCAAAGAATGTTCCAGAGCGAAATGTATTTCGAAAAACTATGGTATAAATTTTGATCACCAACGAAACAAGTTTGCTCTAATTTTAAGTATAGAAAATTCCAAAAACACTTGGTAGTTTGATATTAAATATACCGACTTTGGATTATCAAAACTACCATTATTTTGCTAGTATAAATCTGACACAAGTAAATATTGTTTCATGAGATCTGTGACTGACTGGTGAGAAGCATTTGTTAATTTACCTCCTAGCAACATTCTCGTTCACCAGAAGGAATATCACGCGAGATTTTTCATATCTATGCGTTAAAATCAGTGTTAGAAGATAAGTTAAAGTTTCGGGTGGAAAGATATTAATTACACAATTACGCTGCAAATATCTACCATTGTTCACCTCCAGTCCATAGGTTTATTATAACAATAATTATTACTACAGTTGACAATTGAGCAAGCGATTAAATATTCTTTGGTTCAAAAACAGGCGCAAACGAGGTTGATGGCTTACTCGGCAAATAAGTCAGCTGATAAAGTCGATCACAGAAGCAAATCTTTTTTATATTAAAACTGTTATCCGAAGAAGACGCCTTTCGGTATCAACCATGCACAAACATTTAAGTATTTTACCCGATTCCAACTTAGGAAATATACCATTAACTCTTAATAAACCCACTGTTTTCTTACTATTAAAATCTCTTTAAATTTTGCAAAATATTCTACATTTTTTTTAACTTTCAGTTCAAATACGAGGTTTTCTTCAAATTTAGTGACCAATTCACACCACTACACTTTTAATTATATCCTGAATTTTTTGGGGCATCAAATACCCTGAACAGGAAAACGTTTTAGTTCATTTTGACCAACGCTAGCGATAAAAACATTGAGTGCGCGCCAGGAAAATATGAACGAGCTTTGCTTAAATGATTTAAAATTCCCAATTAAATTATCTATTAAGTTATATAAATTAACCATTACGTTATATTCCTAACGTATCTTTTCCTATGTAAGTAACATGCTAACATAAACGTATTGAAAAGAACACTTTACGCAATAGTCGCTTAGATACCTTAATGACAGGTTCAAAAACTATTTTCGGTTATCTTTTAAGAGTGAATGGACGAATTCTCTTTCCTTCCTATAATAAAGCAACTTAACTCTAAAAAAATTATATTCTACGAAGCGATTTCCACTTGGCATTCGTTTGCCAAATGTTCGATGATTTGCTTAAGGTGGCTGAACACAGATTTGCGGGCGGTCAGCCTTACCTCGCGTGACAGCGCGTGTTTTAAATTAAACCAACAAACATGGCGAAAAAAGCAATGGTACACAGAAGACGATTTCCCAAAATCTGCTCATTAGAATTTTGTGATATTTGGCAGAATTTTTATTTTGAATAATGAGAACTTTAAAATGGAAGTTGAACAGACGAATTTTGTGACAGATTTAATAATTTCAGCACAATTGTATTATTGATTATCTAAAAACCCGTCTGTCAAAATTTGGTCAAATGAATTTCAAATGGTAATGATTAATTATAGTAAGCTGTGTGCAAGTTTAGAGGAAACGTTTTATGTAAACTGAGCAAAAGTGAAATTTTAAGGTTGTATTCAATCGTTCGTGTTGCCATGAAAACTACAAAAACGTCAAATTTTACCTGTCAATCAAAATCTTTCATCAGTGTACTGTATTTTTCACTCGCCAAGTTTCAGCTTGTGAGCTGCAACCTTTCTCTTACCACGATTTGGCAAATGACATATACTCACAAACTGCCAAAACTTTGTGCAGCCACCTTAAACATATTTAAATGTTCCAGTCAATCAGAATACACTGACTGACGTTCATGTCAAAAAGGAAATGTTAAACCATTCGTCCCTTGAATTACGAAAGCGATGGAGCGTTTCCGTGTAGACTACTTCTTTACACTGGACAATGAATAGCTGAAAAACAGGTTAAGTTCCTTTAAAATAAAACTCATGTAGTTTTGTACGTAGGTGCGCAAGTGACTGTTCGTTTTGACAGCACACGAATAAACCTCCCTTTACTTAAGGTGGTGTCAGATAACTCCGTAGATAAGCAATACTGAGAGGCTGTCTTTTGGATAGCAGATCGATTAACCTCCACGGAAGAGATGATGAGCCTAGATGTACCTACGAGAAAACAAAACCAAGACTTA
This sequence comes from Porites cylindrica, assembly GCA_964035525.1. Classification (NCBI taxonomy): domain Eukaryota; kingdom Metazoa; phylum Cnidaria; class Anthozoa; order Scleractinia; family Poritidae; genus Porites; species Porites cylindrica. The sequence continues at coordinate 9,284,061 of OZ037782.1, read as the reverse complement.
CAAAACAAAGGCTATGCAAAATTATCGGGGACAAACAAGGTGCATTGTGGCAGATGTAGAACTGGCGACTGTTGTTGAATTCTGACTTTGCCTTAACCTTTTATTCAATGCACATAACTACCTTGGTGATGTACCACACAAGAGAACAATCTTTGCCATCAACTTGTATCGGCTCGACAATCCATCCACTGGAAATAATCTATGGGGAAAGGAGAGAGAAAACTTAGATGACGAGAAGATGTTAAGTAACTGTGTTTTAGTTCAATTTTATCCTTGTTGACTTATTTTCCTTCTCGAACCCTTTACATGCATTGCCTTATTCCAAGACAAAGGAAGTAAAATTGGTACCAGACTCGAACAGACGAAATTCGCCACTCTAGAAACGACAAGGGAACTGGAGCCGAAATGCGTCCCGCAATTGTTTCCGGGATCGCTAACAGGCCCAGAAGTCATTGCGAAAGATCACTCGGTCTAGTTTCCTAGTGACGAATTAAAAACCAAAATACACTCGAACACCTACCGTCCCTCCCGTAAACGACCACCAAAAATCCAAAGACTGAGTGGTCGCTTACGGGAGGTGGTCGTTTACAAGAATTCGACCACAGGGCGCCTATTCCGAGAAGAGGTCTAGGTACATCTACTTTATGGAAGATAATTTGTTGCACGCAATGTCTAAGTTGCGAGTGCGTAGTTCCATGTTGTCACTAAAGTTCTTCGTATACTCTAAGTAGCATAGTGCACACAGCGAAAATAGAGATCAGAGAATGTGTCAAGTAGTCGCTTACAAGAGGTTAAAAACAATAGAAATCATAACTGTCAGGCTCAAAAGGTGGTCGCGGTCGCTTACAGGAGGTGGCCGTTTACTAGAGGCTCCAACTGTAAGGCTTTGACTGGGAAACTTTTTAGTGTTTTGGCTGGGTGGTCGCTTATGGAGGTTCGACTATGTACATATCAATCATGTACCACGTGACTACAACCCCTTTGGTCTTGGACTTACTAACCTGGCCGCGAATAATTGAAGGCGACAGTGGACATTTGGGATGTTCGATTGACTGAGATGCAAGAACATACTTTTCGCCCTAGAATAGCAGAAAAAAAACACAGTGAGTTAGGACAACTTAAAACGTTTTTATGAACAGAAGCTTAAATGAAAAAGAAACGTTCGTGTTAAACAAGGATTGCAATCCGCGAAATCGTAAACAGATACCGGATAAGTAAAAGGTTCGGAGGAAATTACTCACCTACCCCTCCCCTAAACCAATGTTAAAACTAACTTCTCACTCACTCACGCAAAATCAGGGTTAGGGGGAGGAGTAGGTGGGCAAATACCACATTTACTCACCTCAATACGTTCTTTGCTCACGTAACAAAAATCACGTGAGTGAGTCATGAAGCACTGCGATGTCTCGTGAAGCATGTACACTGAAATAGAAAGAATTATAATGAGTCGCCCATAAAAGGTAATCCGGGAAATTTTTGCTTGTGGAATCCGGAATCCTGAGCTTAGAATCCAGAATTCAGCTTAAGGAATCCGGAGTCCAGTGACTGGAATCCAGGTTCCAAGACTATCTTCGATTAGTAAAATCCAACTAGTGGTCTATCATCAATGCTACGTTCTGATTGGTTGAGCTACTAATAGACTATATATTATAGCCCACTAGTAGCGAAAAGCGCCAGCTTTGAAAACCAAAACAATGGCGTCTGAATCGCGTTTTGCTAGTTTAAGTTGTTTTGTCTCGATATTCTTGACAAACTAGTTGGATTTTACTAAAACAATTATTCCCTCGCCCTCATGGCCTCTGAGTCGATAGCCCATTCGGCCTTCGGCCTTCTGGGCTATTGACTCAGAGCCCATTCGGGCTCGAAGAATAATTGTTAATTACCTTAGATGGGGCGAAATGAGCTATGTCTCGGGGGGTATATACTATAATGGATTGAAAGGAAAGGGATGACATCGGAACAGGAAGCGGAACGAGAGACGCTGGGGACGAGATTCGGAAAACAATCAATTAGGGATTGATTAACTAAATTAGGATTCCTGTCGATAAACATCACATACCAATTTTAAGCCCTTCTTCGACATGCTCTACAATATTTATTTTCTGCAGTAAAAGGAAAAACAAACAAAGGGTATAATTATCTCAGATATAGAGTAAAAGCATCTTTAATGGTGTTTGAAAGAACCAAGTCGGTTGAGACAAACTGTAACAGGTAAGCTGGGTATCAATTAACGTTTTCGCATCTACTTTAAGGCCGCACGCCTATGCAAAAAGACTGAAAAGTCATTGATTTGATTGGCTGCAAATTCTTTGCAGTTCGGTCATAACTTTTCGGTGGTCAGTGCTATAGAATGGTAGAAAAAGTAACTAAGTTTCCCTTCTGTCGAATTGAGCGTTCGCAATATACCCCGTAGCATTTCTTAACATGCTTTTCTCCAAAGCGCAATGGGACCTAACGAAACGACCGGCTCGGGGGCCGGACGATCGCGGACGTTCTATGACGTATTTCACCCAAACAACAACAATCGCGTTTCTTTCTGCTAACTGCTCGTACCCTAGCTTCTCACGCCTTGAGTTCTGACGACGACATGGAAGTCTTAGTATTACGTCCCACCAGCTTGTGAAAACAGATAAAGGACAGTACCTTGAGCATGTTGTCATAAATATATCTGGATAGTGGGTTCTTGACAGCCTCCCATACAGTCAGTGGTGATGCTTCAACGATTCCTCGACCCATGAAACTAACAGAAGATAAAGAGTAACTTTATTCAGTGAAACCTGTTTTAACCGCTTTAAGTGTCTTATTAATAGGAAGGAAGGAAGGAAGGAGTCATGGATGAGAGGACAACAGACGTGTCCTCATACCGCGGCAGGATTAGCTCAGTCGGCAGAGAGTTTGACTGCAGAGCGGGAGGTCGCGGGTTCGATTCCCGGGACCGGACCAATACTCAGGGTCTTAAAAATAACTGAGAATTGAAGGTACTGCCTTATCGGTTGGACCTTCGCGTGGCTCGGATGACCACGTAAAATGGTGGTCCCGTCACCGGTAGGAGACGTAAAAAAAGTGTCCCCAATTAGTGCTTTCGTGCTGAATACATTGACACTCAAATAAAGTGCTTTTTTTTTTCTAACAGTATACATTAATATGTGAACAGTAAGCTCGGACGTCAGCATACAAAGGCGCCACTGGCAGCCGCTCTCAGTCCATTTATGAGCCTACTGTATCCATCCAACCCATGATGTGACTGATGTGTGAAAATTGGTCACACCATCGGGGTCTACGTCCCCTACTCTTATCGAACAGTGGTGTGGGTTCTTTTATGTCCCACAAGAACCAGATAAGTGTAAGTGCTGTGAGACGGGACCTACGGTTTTTCGTGCTTATCCGAGAGGACTAGAAAGTCTAACTGTTTGCAGATGTCATTACAAAGGCAGCTCTTTCTTCTCAGTTATTTAAAGCCCCTGAGTGTTGGTCCGGTTGGGTTCGAACCCGCGACCTCCCGCTCAGCAGACCGGCGCTCTCCTAATTGAGATAACCAGGCGGCGGTTTAATACGGGATCGTTTTACGAAAAATATGGGAAGAAACTGGACAGCTCGTGTCTACTTGAGAACAAGATGTCTGACTAGCACTGATGGAGTTCGCGACACAACAACCTTGTCCCAAGGATTTTTGGGGAAATTATGCAAATTATGAAATTTTTTTTTACCAAAGTGTACTTAAGAGGGACTTTAATCGGTGCAGTAAAATTGGGCCTGCAATAATTTCTCTCGTTTCTCTTTCCTTAATAAAGATGTTATTTATTTTTGTAGTGCGTTTTAATTCGCTTATCTTACCAGTGCAGAAAACCATTAGGTCCTTCTTGTCGTTTCCTCGCTATTGTAACATCCCTCTGAATGCTATGAAACCTACGAGTGCAACATAGCAATGATTACAAAAAGGACGGTCTAAATTTACAGTAAACTTTATCGAGTTCTCTATTTAGGTCTTGATTGACAAGTCCGGCTGCAACGCAGGTTAAATTTACAGCTACGCTTTGTGATTGGCTGCGGAAAAATCTCGCGCTTTCTCAGTCAACCAATCAGAAGTTAAAACCTGTCTTGTCTCTCTCGCACGAGTGAATTTCTTTTCTTACTCTGACTGACCAATCAGGAATAAAACCCAAACTAGTCGACTTGTTCACTGTCGTTTTCCCGCGCCTCGCGACAACTACATATAACTGCTTCTCCCCTGCGAACTGACTGGTTCATGGTTTATTGACTGTCTGCGCAGTTCTGTCAGTTTACTTTAGATACAGCTACTCTGACTAATGTTTGTTTCTAGGGATACAGGATATAGAGACCTTTAGATTCGAGAACGATATTTCGCTTCCAGATTCTTTCGCGTACTCTCAAAAAATATACACCCCGGAAAGCTTTATTTTACTATTTTTTTTCACCAGAATAGTTAACACGATTTTTTTTTATTAAAGGAGGTTAACCCCTGCCCCGGTCGCAAAATGATAGCAACTTGGAAACTTGTTTCCGTCACTACGACATTTTCGCTAAAACCCGTAATAGAATCACGACGACTAACGCATTTTCCCGCCAAAATGACGCTGGTTCACGTGCAAGCAATACCTCGCACTGAAAAAATCTCGATCTAATAATCGTCCCCGTCTGAGAATCTAATAATGACCATTACCAACAGTAGATACTAAGCAATTAAAAAAACTCTCAACGCTCTGAAACAAACAAACAACAAAACAAAACAAACGGAAACAAAAATATGATTCTTACATCCAGCCACCGTGAGACGAATCCTCGGACACTGGATGATGAGAGGAGACTGGAATCGACCTGATCATCTCGGGGAGACTGGAAACAAGTAGTGCCTCTTTAAGAACTTCTGCGGCGGCGTGGTTTCCAAGGACACGGAACTTTATGTGAAGCCGATTGACTGCAAACAAACAGGACATGACAAAGTCTGAGAATAAAGGCCTCCTTATAGTCACCAAGTTTCAAAGTTTGCCAAAATGTAACTTACCAAGAGGTTTCTCGATAACCTCGTAATCTCCTGTCCTGGAGAGAAAACAAAACATGAAAACGTTAGAAAGACAATACAAAATCTTTGGAACTTGCCGAGGTCAGTTACCTAAATTTCTTCCTCTCTCTCATCTGATGACTTAATTCGAAATCTTGTTCTTGAGGCCATCACAAAAACTGTTTATTTTAAGCCAATAATATCGCTCGCAAGCGGTGAGCCATAATAATGAGAGTCAGAGAACAGGGAGTTTAAACGAGAGACCTCAGACAGTTGAAAATCAGACTAACGTGTCCACTCACTTAAACACAAATAGAATCTTACTTGAGGTTTTCAACATATCTCTGTTTTTCTTCTTCCATTTTCTGTTTCAATTCAAGAATTTCCTTCTCCTTCTGAAGTTTTTGATTTTCTAGATCCTTCAGTTTGTCAAGGCAATCCTCTCTGTCTTCCTCGCTGGTCCGAAGCTTAGCGCGCGCTTCCTCCAACTGTAGATTGATGTTTTCTCTTTCCCGCCGCTCATATAGAAGCCTGGGAAAATTTATAAAATCACAACCAAGTTATACTGGAAGTGTGACATGACTGTACAATCAAAGTCAAGGACTCCCAGAAAACCAACCGAAGGCTGAAGTGAATGAAGTGAATGAAGTGAGATACTATCACGGTTAACGGTCGTTTCGATGCAGGTTAATTCCTTCGAGGTGTAAATAGTTTTACGTACTTGGCTTGAAGGGCGAAATATATTCACCAAAAATGCTTTTCTTGCTCAACTGCAAACTTAACTTGAAGTGATTGAAATTCTTGTTCCGAAACGACCGGTTTCCGATATCACGACGGCGAAGGCAACGAAAAGGTCAAGAAAGCAATCTAGAATCAACAACTTTACACGTGTAGCAGACTTGTTTTGCACATTTCTTTGCCGCCACTGCACGAATAAGACGTGAAAAAGCCTAATCAGTTCACTTTTCATCGAGAACGTAAACAAACGACGACGAATTTTCATTTCTCTCTTTAAATTTGCACATTTCTTCATTGGAATTCAACTACAGAAGAACTCTGCTCCAGCTATTTCTGCGAGCAGTAGTCTAACTGACGCAAACGGAGACGTCTGCATGTTGGCTAACAGACGATAAAATGTTTTAAACATCACAAGAAATCTTACCTGCTTTCACTGTCATCGACTTTCTCAAACGCCTCTCGGAGTTTTCTTGCCTCCTCCTTGAAAAACTCTAACATTTCTTCGCTATGAAGATCACCAGACGACTTCACACGAGAAAGCCGCTTTATTCTTGCATTTATTAACCTTCGCTCCCTCGCTCTTTCCACGTGAAATCTCTCCTTCTGCCCTGAAAGTTTAAGAATTGCAATTTCCTTTTCTTTAGCTCCATCTAACATGTGGTCTGAGATGCGTCTTTGTTGCTCAAGGACTCGTTCTTCATCTTTCTCAAAATGGGCACGTTTAGCAACATACTCAAGAAATAAATCATCGTTTTCTGAACCTATAGTAGTCAACCTGCTTTTCACCAATCCAAGAACTTCCCCCTTTTTTCTCTCCCTCTCGCCTGAAAGGTTTATTTCTTCGTCTTCTGACAAAACGGCTGAGTCGGCACTAGAATTCTCAGTCTCAAACGTCTCCACAATTAAATTCTCAATCTCGCCGTATTCCTTCATTAAAAGCTCCCTGTATTTTTCGCGTTCTTGGTCTATGACGCTTATTTCGTCTTCCTCCTTATTTTTCAAGTTTGCCAAACACAAACGAATTTTCTCGGCGTGCTGCTGCCGCGTTGCTTTGAAGCGTTCTTCCAGTTGCGTAATTTTCTCTTCATTTTCCAAGATTTGTTGGCCGTAAAATTCCACGTTCGTTATCTGCTCCGCTAAAGCACCTCGGGTTTTCTCAATCAGTTCTTCTTTTTCCATTTTAAGTGTCGTCAAGCTATGTAGCTGTTGCGCAAGAACCTCTTCAACTCCTTCCGAATCAGAAGAATATTGGCTGGATTCGGTGAAATTCCAGCTAAATGGTCGAGAAGTTCGCAGATCAAATGCAACTGGTTGACCCCTTGGTGGACCTACATCTGAGATGCGCCTCCGCTTCTCGCTGAAATCGAAATTTGTCATTGTATCGGCCTCTCCCAAGCTTTGCTCATCCTCTGCGCCACCTGGGGAATGTTCCATAGAGCTGAAATATTCCAAGTATTGATCGTGCTTTTCCTCTAGCAACTTAATTTTCTTTTCAACCTCTTCCAGTTCACTCAAATCTTTCTTAATCGTGTGCTCGAGCGTTGATTTATCCTCGTTTAACCGCTTTTCCGCTTGCACCTTTGCTGTTTCAAGATTTTCTCGCATTTCTAACAACCTAACCTGTTCATCTTCAATTTCTTTCAAGTCTCTGTCTCGCACAAAAGTATGCTGCTCTCCCTGCCTCTCCCGTTCAATCTCTGCTTCGACCAAAGCCTTGCGTCTTTGAAGCTCAATCTCCGCAAGTTTCGTCTCATATTGTATGACCTTCTGCCACTCTCCCTCCATAAACCTCGCAACCTCCTCTCTCTCCTTCGCAATTTCCTCGGCAGATTCTTGTACATTTTTTTCATGTCTATATTTCATCTCAAACAATTCTTCCAGCTGTTGCTCAATTTCGCTTTTAGCATCCTCGTGTTTCTTGTCCATGTTTAAGCGAACTAGCTCAAGTTCCTGCCTTGCTTCTTGTGACTTTGTCTCGTGCCGCTCGCGTAAATTTTGTATGTAATCTTTCTGAGCGTCGATTTCGTTTTGTTTACTGTCAATTTCTGTCTGGAAAGCTTTTTCGATCTCTAGTCGTCTTACTTCAGCTTCTTTGTGCTTAGCGATCAAATCCGACACTTGATGCCTGCGGAAAAATCAGAAAGTAAACTATTTAATAGAAAGGATTGTTAAACACAACAAAAGATGACGATCTACGCATTGCATTTAAATGTTTTCAAAAAGTAAACTCATAAAAGGCTTGCACTTACATGACTTCCTCCAAAGTTTCGCCAGAAACAGGAACATCCAATTCAACCCTGCGAAAGTCAACAAAAAGGATAAAAAACATCAAGGAACTGTTTTTATTTTAAAGTCACGTAAAGAAAAAAGAAGAGAATGTGTGCATAGTGCAGGCTTACCCAGAGTCGAACGTCATGGGAGACGAAGAATCAGATCTCACACTCAGGTCCCCGTGGCTACCTCGGACCGGGGAGATACGCAAATTAGTCAACGACTCTGTGGATTCCTGGAAAGAAAAGGAACGTAACCAAAGGTTTCGAGTGTGTTTGATAATTTCCCTCTTTATTTTTAAACTTTAGCCGGCGAAATGTTTGAGCGCGTTTGTTTATATCCCCATAAATGAAGAAACCGAATGCCACAATACGCCCTAAGACATACAAACTCAACAACAGTGTCGATTTGTAGATTTTACCTCTACGCGAACAAAGACATTCAAACAACAAAACGTACCATGCCGAACAATCCTGATCGTCGCTTCTCTCTGAGTTTTGCCGCCTCGGTTGGATAGTTGAACTTGAAAACATCACTCTTGCCAAGGACGATAACATCACCTACGAACAAGAAAAAGCGAGTCTCATCAGGCCAAGTCAGCCACACTTTGAACACGTCTGCGTAAGTCTGGGTTCGTCGTCGCAAGTGCAACGTGCTCTAATTAGTACGAGCTGGGCGATGCATTTTCTTGATCTTGGCGCCGCTTGCATAAATCTGAATCAGTGTTACAATGAATTTCAAAAAGGAGTCCGATCCATAGTATTGCTTGCAAGTTTTCCCGTGATTGGCATGTGGTTGTGTTTTCTAATTCTAGTTTTGTCGCTAAAATCCGACGCCCTGATTGGCAAGGGGAAAGTGAAGGTGGACAAGAGCCAATAAGGACCCCAAGGTCCTGTTTGCTGACCTGTGATAACATTGCTTTTGGTCTTGTGCAAGTCTTTAGCAGTACATCTTAAGAAATAGCTTACCTTGATTGAGTTTGGTGGACTGAGATATGGCCACTCCGTTTACCCAACACCGTGGAGAAATCGGCAAGAGAGAGACTCCTTTTCCTTTAGTAAATTCCAAAAAGCAGTGTTCCTTTTCGACCTCTTCGCCCTCAAGAACTATGAATACAATACGACAGAACATTACTCATATCACGTTCTAGTTTCTCTCGATCACTGAAAAGCCGACACTAGGGCTACAGAATGTTTCAATTACATCTCCAGTTGACCTGGCGCCCACTTAAACTCTCTACGTGTATTAAACGAATAACAGCATTAAAAGAAGAGAAACAAAATTAAATTCTCTCTCTCTTAAAAAAACATCGGTGAGGGTAACACTTAGTGCGGCACGCCTTAGGTAGGTGCCGCCTTACAGAGAGGAGCAGTTCTTAGGAGGTCAACACTTATTTCCATCCGCCAAACTGACGTTGACAGACTAATGATTCGTACAAAAAGTAAGGGTTATAGGGTTAGGGTTAGGGTTGTTGCTATATATATTCTTATACTACTACATGAGAAATTTCTGCAATATGATTGGCTTAGAGCAGTGGTATTTCAGCTTAATTTGAAATACCTACATGTGAAAATTACAAACCTTTTGCGGGTGGTAGTATAAACAAATAATAGAATGATTTGTACGTGATATTTGGCATAAATACCACTCGTGATATTTCAAAATTGTCTCAAATTTCACTCGCCTAAAGGCTCGTGAAATTACGTATAACAATTTCGAAATATCACTAGTGGTATTTATGCCAAATATCACTACAAATCATGCTATTACCTATACAAATCACACCATTCATTGTCAGGAAATCCTCGTTGGTGTAGGGGTTAAAGTAATGCAGAGCAGGGCCGATGCTCCGAGATCGAATCCTCCTCGTGCCATTTTGATTTCCTTTTCCTTAAAAACTGAAGAGACTTAGACTTTTACGAACAGAAATTTCAAGAGACAGAGAAATTTCATGTAAGAAAAGTGAAATGTCTTGTGAGAGCCACTGAGAGGAACATGTCAGTTTGGCGGATGGAAACAAGTGACGACCTTCTTAGGAGGAGGCAGCGTGGCCGAGTGGTCAGCGCGTCGGACGCGCAATCCGGCGGTCCCGGGTTCGAGTCCCGCTCTGGTCACTTGCTGGAAGTTGTACTCGGTCGTCCCAAGTTCAAATCCTCGGCCACGCTTGTAAATAACCAACTGGTTGCCTCCTGCCAGTTGCGGTTTTTAGTCCTGTTACGTTGTATTTGTATTTGTTTAAGAGAAGGCCTGAAGAACAGCAGGATCCAACTCTAGCTGTGAGTTTTAAGGAGGTGTTTGTTATGCGGGGGTTGCCCGTGATATTTAGGGAAGAAAAAGTAAGAAAGAGAAGAACCAGTCTTTGCTTGTTCGAGGAGACTTACCGATGTCTTGAGCGTTTGGAGCGTTTTCTAGTCCGATATGCGTTTTACCAGGCTGTGGGCAATAAAAAACACAAATGATATTTTGTTGAAAAACGGCAGGTGCTCGTTTTATGGTAATTTCCGTCCTGAAGGGTTGTCAGTTAAGACTGGAGGCAGAAATCATGGCCACCTAAAGTATGCATGGGCCTCAAATCATCTTACTTTGTAGTTCGCAATTTATCCGAAAATGGAACAAAATCGCCTGTCAATGTATTTGGCACAAAGTACTGGTACGAGAAAGCCATTTCCACGTGGTCACGAACCACCAAGCAAAGGCAGTATATTGATCATATTTCTGAGTTATATTGAGACCCATGACCATTAGTCCTGCCCCGGGAATCGAACCAATGAGATCCCGCTCTGCAGTCCAGCGCTCTACCAACTAGCCTTCGAAAACAGCCGTCTCCAGTGGCGGTTCCAGGAGAGGACCCTGGGGGGGCCCTGCCCCATAATTTTTAGACGAAACTGAGGCCCCAGGGTCGAAAAATTTTTTTGGAGACCGCCCCCGCTTTTCTAAGAGACTGGATTAACGCCCCCCCCCCCCCCCCCCCCCCCCTTATCTCGAGGTCTGGATCCGACACTGGTCTCTTCTGGCCGCTTGGGACGTTTCGCCAGGACAGACGGCTGTTTTGGCAGGGTATCTACCAACGCTGTAGTCTGCTACACAGCCGTTTTTAGTGTCGTCACGCAATGCTCCTCCTCCTTAGTGGGGAGGAGCGTTGCGTGACGACACTAAAAACGGCTGTTTTCGCAGGGTATCTAACAACGCTGCTAAGCGTTTTTATTTTTTGGTGTTGTTTTGTTTTTACCAAGAACAAAGACGACTTTATTACTTACCATGATACGATAAAGCATTATTTCAGTTCTCAGTGGATCTTCTTCTAAGCGAACCAAGTGCGGAAGCTCAAGATCAACAAGAACAGCACGGGAGCCATGCCGACGGAGCTGCAATTCGCTCTCCTGCAAAACAAACCAAATATTTCATTAGACTGCTGGCCGTCCCTTTTCAGTTAGAGGTGAAAACAAGCTGTTACTGCCAAACAGGAAGGAGCGAACGAGCAGAGCAAGAACTGCCTCTTTCCGGTTCTCTTGATCCCTCGCCTGCACTTTGTTCCCGTTAAAGAAATCCGTAGGTTTTAACACAGGTTGCCCAGTCTCGAAATATGACCATCGGCACTGTCCTGTGTTAGCTAACGTTGGAAATACAAGGATTTGTATGGAGGTACCTCGATGCAGTGAAAACCAGATTATCGGAGTCGGAAGCAGAAGCAGAAAGATAAACCAATCACAATGTTCGTACCTACGCTTTGTAATTGGTTTAGTTCTTCCCCTTCTGCTTGCGACGCCAACAACGTAATTTCCACTAAATCATAAGCGACGGACAGGAGCCCATAACCCGGAGCGAGCAACAACCATACCAGGCCCATGTCACGGCGTTTTTACGAACCAGTTTATTTTTAGACACACTTTAGGGCACTTTTTCCCGCGAAAATAGAATCTACACCATGTCTATGAGCGCACTGGAGTTGTAAGACATCAGAAAGGAAAATTAAACGTTATTAAAAGGCAAAAAATATCATTTTCAGGTCTGTAAGTTTTGCTGACTGGTATGTGGAATTTAAAAGATTTCAAAATTCACGCCAAAACCGTTATAAAAATAAACTGGTTCGAGAAAAACGCCGTGACAATAGCGCATGGAAGTTGCTCGCTCCGGGTTATGGGCTTCAGCGACGGAGTGATAATCGGAATCAGAACACTGACTTTCACTAGATCATAACTCTCTACGCTTCGGATTACTGAGGACGCCGACTCTAAAGCAAGTGAAAAACAGCCTTAAGAAGAAATGTCCTTCCCACCCTAATCCGGATCTTCCTTATGATCACAACCCCACCAACCTGCATGATGGATTGCGCCTCCTTCCATTTCTCAGTCCATTCCATCGTCAGCTGTTCCACGCGGGCTTGGTTTTCGCTAAGCTTTTTCGCAGCTTTCGCGGTGTCAGTAACGGCGGTTTTCTTAAGGCAAAAAATTATGCATTGTTACACTAAGGGCAATTTACATCAGCACCGGTTTCAAACCAACCTACCTGATCTCCCGTTTTCTCTGAGCTCCTTATAATTCCTTTAAGACGTTCAATTTCAAGCCTGAGATCTCGAATCAACTTCACATTTTGATCCTGCAAAACAGAAAAAAATAAATCAGGATTAAGGCACCGGACGAATTTTCAACCGGCTGAAAAATTTCACCGGACACAGTTCATTCACGCGGAACTGGTCAATATTGGTAAAAAACTGTTCGATTTGACCTGTCTGATTACCATGAGCTTGTAATCAGACAGGTCAAATCGGACAGTTAAAGAACCAATGAAACTCAAGTAGCAAATACCACTGGCCAATGAAACTTATACTACATAGCACATGATAACCAATCCAAATCAATGAAAAAATATTGACCAGGTAAGCTGCCCAGCTTCAACTGGAAAAGAAAAATGGATGTGACCTTACTGGTCCAGTGACTTTTATTTACATTAACAAATATTCCAAGACTGAGATTCTCGCATTTTGTTATTGACACAAACTAGCTGGCAGGGATTTCAATAAAAATTGAAGTAGCCAGCAGGCTTGAATAGAGTAACCGACTGTATCAACAAGGGGCTGTTGCTCCCTTTATTCTAGCAGGGGTGGGGGTCTGGGGATCAATTCCTACAAGCAATAAACAATTGATGAAAAATAAATTACGTACTAAAGCATAACGTAAAACCAGTTGACCTTTATGAAAATACACCATAATTACTTTTTCATTCAGATTTTTTGATATATTTGTTTGTTTACAACGTTTTTCAAATTAGTTGCTTCTTCTTTCTAGAAAAAAGTAGCCAACCTCTACGAGCAAAGTAGCCGACGCGTTTCGTCGGCCGTCGGTGCTTATTGAAACCCCTGAGTTGGTAATAGGACTTCGTGTCGTACAGTTCAATGGTAATCGGGTTACTCCCTGAATTGCACTCCACTCAGTCCTATTACCATCACTAATTTGTTCCTTAACTTTACCTCATTTATTGTTGGTGTGTTAATAATACTCTTCGCTCGGTGTGCATATCGCAGAGTGCTGAGTGTTTCTCCATAGTTGCATTCAGCTGGCGAAATTGCTGAGAAAAAGGGAGAAGAATATTAAAGGAGCTGTGTGACGAAATTAAGACAAATTCAGAAAGGCGGAACTGGCTGCCAAATCGAGCAAAACCATAAAAAAAACACTTAAAACATTGGAGGGAGCTTTGAATAAAACAGCAAATTCAAAACAGGGCAAGGGTGGACAAAATTGAGGACAAAAATTGATTGCAAATGGGGCTCCCCAAAACTTGCTAACCTACCAGTTTTTTGAGAGCTTATCTCTGTTGTTTAGAACATTTTTACGATTGGGAGACATTTTTGTTTTCCACGAACCTGTGATTTCGAAACGTTCAATTTTGTAGCGTGTAAGCCGGCGAGTTATTTGCAATAACAAACAAAATGGACAGGACTGTTACGACACAAGCGAGGTTGGGCACTTCTCTTCAGTCATCCCTAATCAAAAAGAACTTATTCCAATATGCTCACCTGCAATCATGACAGTTTTTGAGTTCCCTCCGAGACTGTCCTTGAGTAGAAATGTCAACACGGAGTCCCTGTATGGTACGAATAGCTTTTTCCGAAAAGATGGTCGCTTGGACGTCGTGGAAGAATTAATGGAGTTCTCAGCTAAAAGAGAAATAAATACTACATGTATATCCTGTGTGACAGACGTTTGAAGGGGCGACAAAAAAGACGCGCGAGAACAAAAAAGGACGCGCGAGGGAGCCCATCTTGCGCCAATAAGTAGCCTGCAAAAAAATTTCCGTTCCGAGTGGCGAGGGAAGCGACCTGCGGGAGAACGCTCGAGCAAGCGGTGAAGCCGCGAGTAGTCTCCCTCGCAGCCGTTTTATGGATGTCACCTAGACTACGAGTAGTCCCCCATTTTTTCTCAGGGATAGTAGAGCGAGCGAAACGCGAGCGCGCGTGAAAATCACCCCACGCGAGAAAAGGCGACACGCGGCGGGGAGAGAGAAAAATGAGGGACTACAGACAAAGCCCAAGCTTTTGACCCTTCACGGCCGACTGATTTCGGAGTGTGAAGTTCGTATCCCCTTCCAAATCAATTAAGCGCATCCAATGGGATTCCTTCCCTCATTGAGCTGTCATTGCTCTTGTCATCGGTAAACTGCGGGGGATACTTATTGCAAGCAAAAGAAAACCCAGATACTAATTTTCTTGACGGTTGTTTCGCGTGAAGAACTTGATAGTGTAGGCAACACACGACTTTTACTCATGCCAAAATGCTGCTTGTTCCAATGAATTTTTTTTTTTGACGGATAGATTATGCTCTGGAGGAAAACGTTTTGACTGAACAAATGTGATTTTTGCCGCTTATTTCATAATGAGAGGTCGTGACACGTATATTAATTTTCTGCGGTTATTGTTTATGGTCGGCATGATTTGTCCACTAATGCAAGAGCATTTTATTTCACTTCTTTTGAAAAGTAAAGCTCTTCAATGCGGCTAAATAAGGGTCTGGGGTTGTTTAATTTTTCCGGCGATTGCCTCCTGGATCTGAATAATTTTAAGCGATTATCTTTTTGGCCGTGAATGTGTCGGTTTCCTGCAATGTTTTGTCACGCTGGGCCCAGCTCGTTAGCGTGTTTAGCAGGACGGATAGCGATATCCAAATCTCGAAGAGTGGATTGCAGCTTAAACTAAAACTACATCAACTATGGAGAACTGCGATGTGACTCAGTCATGACTGCTCATGAATTTTAACTGCCGCTTGTTTTTTCTGGAGATAATGTGAGTATTTAGACTGGAGTGCGTAGTTCCTCCCTTGGTGATAACTTTTGAATAAGCGACTGTTCTGTTATTCAATTCCCACTTTGTGATCAGACAAGACCATGGTTTCGGTTCTCCACGCGAACCTCATCAGTTGCTGGGTTGGCTTTCTTCTTAGTTGCTTCTACAGCAGCAACTCTGACTAGTTATTTGTTCTTTGCTGTTATTATTTCTGCTCTAGTAATTTGTTCTATAAATTGAGATAATGTCGAGTGTTGATAGCGGCTGGCGCGTTTTTGACAGATGTTGACAGATTTCCATGGAAGAGCTAATCAGAGTTTTGCGTTGTGAGAGCAACGCATTAGTTCAAAAGCTTGGGCTTTGTCTGTAGTCCCTCATTTTTCTCTCTCCCCGCCGCGTGTCGCCTTTTCTCGCGTGGGTTGATTTTCACGCGCGCTCGCGTTTTGCTCGCTCTACTATCCCTGAGGAAAAATGGGGGACTACTCGTAGTCTAGATGTCACCCAACGCTCCCCACTCTTTTGGGGGAGCGTTGCGTGACGTCCAAAAAATGGCTGCGAGGGAGACTAAGCGGCGAGGGGCTCCTTTCTAATCTTGCCCCTCGCTCTCGCGATCTCGCGCTCGCGCATGGCTTCTCACGACATCCCCTAAGCTGCGATCAGGCGTTTTTTGGCCTCCTTCGGCAAGAGGTATAAACAGATAACAGGGAGAGGGCATGCTCCCATGCTAGATATCCCCCAAGAGAAGATGAGAGCTTGCTCGCCAGATAAAGTCGTTTTTGTAGTAACTGTATGAAAAGCTTAAGTGAGATTTAGAGGCGTAACAAAAAATGAAATTTTGTATTCACCAAGAGTGGATATGACAATTCCTAAAGTAACAAGAGACTTGTTGATGTTGGCTCCTTCCTTCAACCTGTCACCGACGGCTCCACTTGCGCTCGCACGCTCGCTAAGAAAAACAATTTGTGTCAAAGAAAAAGCAAACAACAAACACTCACTTTATCACCAACTCGCCAGTTTTAAACTGTATCAAACCCACTAGGTTTCCCCAGCTCCCGTAGTATACAAGCGACTAGAGTTGCTACTATTCTCAATTGCAAACACTACCACCCTGCACTCGCCCAACAAAGCTGTGGTGGTCACATGACCTTGTACCACCAAGACCCAGTTGCCACGCTGTCGCGGCCATCAGAAGGCCCAAGTCACTCAAGTTGGGGCACCATAAGTGTCTCACGCGAGCAACACAAACTACACGGAATTGCAATACATTGCAGCATCTTCCCCTCTAGTTACCACTGGGACTCTGAAACCCCTATCCATCTACCACGTGAGTTTACTGCATAAAAACTAAATAAAATTATTTTAGAAACAGGACCCACTATTCCTCTGCATATTCTACATGCGACTGGCTTAAATGCAGTGTAATATACCAACCTGCCGGCCAAATCAACCAGATGGATCTTGCTGATGGTTTCACTTGGCATGTCTCCTATCAACTTGGCCTAAAAATACCATGATTTAGTATAAACAAGTTGTATAACAGAAAACTTGACTAATTAAAATTAGAATGCCCTCAATACATCACACATAAAAACCCCTTCTACCGTTTCCTTGGACTACCTTGGAGTTATACATGGTGGAAAAATAAGAGCGTGCGACTTCCTATTCAAAAACTTTTCATCTTGATTTGTTTTACTGTCACCTTGATGGAGGTCATACAAGCCTGTACCAGGAATTCAGAAAGCAGAGACGATACAAAGAAAAGCGAGCAAGAAAACACAGCACAGGGAATGGGGGTAGCATCCTTTCAATTCCTTCTTTTTTATGGAACACTCTCCAGTTCGCATCACTCTCCACCAGCTGAATGCCTGTAAACAGGCTAAGGTTATACTGCAGTTCAGTTCACAGGGTATATAAATCAGAGAGTTTGCGTGGGTCTAGAATAGGGTATCATTTTCAGGGAAACTGATCAATTAGTTGAAGATTTTAGTCTAGACAAGGGAAACCAGGAATTGCCAGTCAAAAATATAAAAAAAATCAAATTGGCAAGTTTAAATTTACACAACTTAGCCTATAAGCTACTGTAGGATGGGGTGGGCGGGGGCATTTGGGCAGTTTAGTCTAGTATTGGGTAGCAAAATTCAGCTGAAATAGTTCTGGTATAGGCGAAGGGTTCCAGGGTCCCAGAAGCACATTCCCACCCCAAAATTCCTAAACTACCCCACCCCCCAGGCAATTCAGCTTTAATTTACATCTTGAATATTCTGTAAGTTTCATTAAAGGCAATTCTTACCTGAGTGAATTTTATTGTAAAAATGGCATGGGAACGACTGCTTGCGTTATTCATCCTCGTTGAGGCAGTTGCTCTGAAAACAGAAAACATCATAATTAAATTCAAACATATCCCATATATTTGAGACTCAAACAAGATGCATTGTGTGAACATTTTCATTTGTCTGTGTGCTTATATGTAATTGCTTGTTTTTTCCTTCCTTTGTATTACAAAGCATTAACCCTTTCAGCCCCAATATCCACATACAAATTCTCCAAACTGATCTCTCTACATTTCCTTAAAGAATGAGTTGAGAGAATTTGATAAAAGATCAAAGTATTTTCTCTTAGGTGATCACTTTATTAATTCTCATAACCTCATCTCATGACAATGTATGGATATCGTTAGGAGAAAATTGCTGTTGGTCACTATTGGGAATTAAAGGGTTAATTTCTTCTCCCTGAGTAGCTTAGGAACAGTCACTGGGTCTAACTACCTGGCTGGTATTTAACAATGGAACATTGAATAATCATTTATTTATTTATCCATGTGGCTTCTAGGTGAGCTAAAAGCTTGTTAAAAATGTGAAAGAACTTAACTTATGCACTTAGACAAGAAATATCTGCAAGCACCACAGTACAAACCTGAGCTTGTTTCCCTGTTCAATAAGAACTTCAATTGAGTCTAAATCAGACACATGCTGCTTTGTTAATCCTGCAACAACAAAAAAAAACATTTTAAAGACAACCCAATTAAGAAAATGGATTTTCCACCAGAAAACAAAACTGCCTTTACCAAATGCGGATTTCAAATGCATAACTTTTAAATATTGTCACCTACCTTCGACATATGGACCCTCTTTCGGATGTTCACGAACTTTCAAGTTTTGCTGAGGAAGCTTCTTAAGTTTCTGTGGCCTCAACAGGTCACGCACATGCTCATTGTAAATTTCCAAGTAGCTAGATAGAGTAGAACAAAAATTTTCCCAATTTTTCTCGTCTCACCTTAATTTCTTTACAGTTTCAATTCTTATGTAGCTTTGGTTTTTGGGTCTATGAATCTAAAGCTTATTTGATAAAGAAGGTTGACGTTGTATTAGGTGAAAAGCTAGTAATTCAGTACAGCTCAAGAGACTTCTCACATGTCTTTTGATTATTAATTGAAATTAAAACAAAATAAATAAAAACAGGTAAAGCAGACAAGTTATATCATATATGAACTGGCTAAATAAAGCCAAACTGATGGACATCGAGATAATTTCTACAGGAAGCTCTCGAGAACTTTTGAGTGACTGTGTTGAAATCCTATGGTGTAATGACTTTTAAAGGTTATGTTAAACGGTACAATTCGCAATGGCAATTTATGGCACAACAACATTGGAATAATGTTGCAACCATTCAAAACAATGCCACAACAATGTTTTTGGGCTACAAACTGTTGTTGCAAATAGTTCCATGTACCATCACCATAAAAATTTGAAACTTTTTAACATGAAACCAAAACAGTACATGTACATTCTCATGATGCTCAGGTATTTAATTTTTTCTCTGTGCTAAAAACTATTTACCATCCAAGGCAACAGGATCAAAAATCAATCTTGCCTACTGTAAAATTAATATTAAGCCCACCGGGGGCTAATTTATTTCAAGCCCATTTGAGTGGGTGGGGGGGGGGGGGGGGGGTTAACAGGCGACTGGCTTAATAGAGACGTGGGGCTTATTTAATAAACTATTAAGAAATGACAATGGTATCAGTTCTCCATAAAGAACTAGAATACAAAGTGGAAAAGCTCAAGTACAAGAATGAAGTTTTAGGTCATGAAGCCGAGGATCAGAATCAAATCCAAACTTCCAGCTGGTAAAGTAAACCATCCCTAATCAGTCCACACAAAGTTTTACGGTAGTGATTGATTAATACAGTCTATCATTTATTAGTGAAGAATAATAAAGGAGAGGGAAGGCGGAGGCTATTTAACTTTCTTCCCAAGAAAAGGCAGGGGGGGGGGGTTATTACAGGGAGGGGGGTTATTTGAGAGGGGGGGCTTAATAGAGGATTTAAAGTAATCTAAATTACCTGACTTCAGTCCTGAATGAAGAGTTCAGTGATGTGTTCTGATCAATGTACCGGAACAACCCCTGAAAAAAAGGACGTACAAATTGCTATGATGAGAAGGCTGGACTGGATAACAAGATGATGGTAAGTTTGCTGAAATAAACTTGCTTCTAAAAGACTTGGGATTTTTATTAGCTGCAGTTAAAAAACAAAAATGAAGTAATCATGACAGTACCTTACATATCCTTGGAATAAGTCCACTCTCCTCCTGAAAGTGAATGAAGTGTGTCATTAAATACTGACATACCTGGCAGGAGAAGGGAAATTGGACAAGCCTGCAAGCAAACTCTCCTTTTGGGGGAGCTGTGAGAAGTCATGCGAGAGCTGCATGCGAAAGGATGTGTGAGTGTGTGCAACGAGTGGGCTGCGCGCTTGCGTGTTATTTGCACCTTGCTCTGCACGCGACTTGAAATGGAGAGCTAACTGATGATCAACGCAGAATTAGAAATGTTACAAAGTTAAACTGCCATGGAACACTTGAAATTTCTAACAACTAAGCAGTTGGTACTCAAATGACAGTCAGAATAGGTGATACACGAAATACTAATCCCCAGTCCCGATGGACTACCCATATAGACTACCTTTTGACTAAACTCACTGCTAGTAACTTAATGTACATGTACCTTCCATTCAAGAGGTTTATTATTGTCTTTATGGGTATAGTACATTGAGCCAATCCATGGACTGGGCATCAGTGTTTTGTCCACTAGCATCAAACTATGAAGGAAAGAGTTTGTACTTACACTGGTTCCCATCATTGTGTATGTTTTCCCAGCACTTGTCTGACCATAAGCAAATAAACAGGCATTATATCCTTCAAATGCTGAATCTAATACTCCCTGCCCAAGATCATTAAAGACCTGCAAAATATTGTAGAATTAGTTCAGAGGGGTCATTAAGCATCGGAAATCAGAGAATTCTCTGTTTTTTACACTGAATTCTCTGGCTAATGTCCGGTAGCCTAGGACGGTTTTTTATAAGATGTGGAGCCGCTTTCAAAATATTCTCCAGTAACATTACATCTTTCTCCTGCTACAAGAATTCTTAATGAAAACCCTGATAGTTATGACAAAATTAATATTTGTATGCAAGACTGTCACCAAAGGCTCAGAGTGGATCAGACAGGAAATTTCCCTTGGTCACTCTAAGGATAAACCCCAACTAGAAAAGAACCAAAGGACTCCCTGGTTGTTCAATTCTCTGCCCTCTATATCAGGCTTGATATAATAAACTATGCAGACCTTTCAGCGTCATCACGATGCTGTGCATTTTGAAGTTCAAAATGATTAGAATAAACTGTCAGAAATAATTCACTGAAGATTATTTATGTGTTGTCATGACACAAGCTCAAAATACTATTATTTTTTCACACCAAAAGGGGGCGATTATTCAAGGGAAGGCGATTATTTGAGGGAGACGATTATTTCAAATATTGCTCACTGGAGGTTGTGCCCAAAATATTTTGTTTTATTATCTCATTAAATAAAAAATCACATCAAATAAACTGAACTTATTATGGGCTTTTTAAGTGTTCCGAATTAAATATGGTTCTTTGATTAATCTTCAGAGCTTGAATCGTCACTGATCAGTTTGGCTGGATCAAACTTCACTTCAACTTGACAGCAAGGGGATAAAAAAAGAGGAGATGGCAAGAGGGGTGGGGGGGGGGGGGGGTGCAATGTTTGACGGAAGCATTTGCTTGAGGTACAGCCATTATTCAAGAAATATGGTACTGTGATTGCCCAAATAAGATCCCACCTTCAGATATAGGCACTCCCAGCCCTGTTTAGCTGAAGGATAAAGGTAGATGCACATTTCACCCAACACCATCCTTATTCTGAATTATACAATAACAACATCACCTGATGGGGAGTGGACCATCAGTAGTTGGTTGAAAAGTCACGATCAAAAGTAAAGGCAAACGATGCCTTCTTTTACCTGTTCCTGTTTGATGAAGTGTCCATCTTTTGGATCTGCTGACCAGTATGAGTAATCAAAGAAGAACTCTTTCTTATAATCGCGTCCTTTGTCACCCTCCATTCCAGCCTCCCCATACAGCTGTAGATAAAAACAGATATATAAAAAAATGCATAAACAGCTAGTACATAATAACCAAAGGTTAGGGAGTGCTAGCCTGCAAAAACAGCTGTCTCTTATCGCTCTTTGCCACTTTTATAGGACATTTCACAGGGAGGGAGATCTGCACCTTAGCAACAGAATTTCATACTGGTGACGTAGATCAATATTTACATAAATCTGGCAGTCATGGGCCGGGGGTTCCAAATCTAAATTTGTCCCATTTTAAGTTTCTCCTGGGCAAGAGCTCCAGCAAAACTCAAATGCTTCTTGTAAAGTCATCAAAGGATATAGTATATCACAAAATTTATGATATACTAGTATACGAGTAATAGTTCTTAAAAGTGGTTTGTATCATTTAGTTAATTATCAGAAGTTTGGTTACTCAATTATTGACCAATCATTAGGTTAAATACAATAAAAACCCGTGACTAAGAACCTGGTTGTTAAGAACCTGTTAGGCTAAAATTTGTCAGTTAGGCCCCCTCTATAGAAGAACCTGTTTAGCCTAAAATTTGATACAGGTTCCTCTTTGGAGACATAGGTGCCTTATCACTCCAACTGCAATGTACTGGCATATTTTTTTATAAAGGCATAAGCTGAAGAGCACTAATGAAGTATTGTTAGCTACAAAAAGCAGAAAACAGGAACCTAAATTTGACCTTATTACCATTTATCTAAGAACCTGTTTAGGCTAACTTGGGAAAATGCAGGTTCTTAGTTGTGGGTTTTTGCTGTAAATATTGAACAATTAACTGGCAAAATGTGTTGATGAGTTTCCTGATTGTTTTTCAATGGTCCATTTTACAGTTATGGCTGAAAATGAGGCTGGAGTTGACCTTGTTTTAATACAACCCTTCCTGCTTTATTACGTAAATCATGTTGTTCTTATGCCAACTAGTATTTTTAAACATAATTTCCCTAGGACAAGAAAGAGGTTTGTATCAAAACAAGATCAACTTAAGCATCACGTTCACTCAAAGGCTAGGAACTCAACGGCAATATCAATCCAGTGGCTGTCAAGTTCAGTTAGGTTCAACTACTGAATGTTGGACTGGTTACCCTGAGATTTTTTCATCTTAATATAATAACAAATTATTACTTTATTAATTTATAAAATTAAATGTATTTGAACATGCAGTGGAGAATATTGCATGATCAACAGAAGGATCAATTCAATCTGGACTGAATTTTATTTCACTCAGCTGAACTTTAATCATAGGGTAAAAATGGTCAGAAAATATGTTACAATGCAGAACTGGTGACTCATAATAATTATATAAACTACCTAGGTCAAGTTTATATCATTTTATTGCACACACACATGGTCTTTATATGATAAGAAATACCCACTTCACACAATTATTGTAACTAGAATTTCTTCTTGACATAATAATTATAAGATGGAACTTGCTTTGTTTATAATCAAAGGGATACTCATCACAAAGAAATAATTTAGGAAACTGGAAATTAACATGGTTATTTTCTGCTCACCACAAAAAAAGCATCTCTCTCAATATTATGATCACAGAATCAAGTGCAATATAGCAGCTTAAGTGTTTTTGGAAGGTTCTTTGCATCAAAGTATGTCTAAGTTGATATCAGTCACACACAATATCATGTGTCATGGAAACAAACAACAGGCCTCATTTTAGTTATTTCTAAAATGTTCCCCAACAATAGATGTTTTCTCTCACACATATTTAACCGACCTTTCAATACAAATAATTATATTAGACTGACACCAGCGTGAGTTCTGTTAAGGTCATGGATTCAGACATTTTGCAAATGCAGAATTACTTACAAAAATCCACGATTCGCGTTACCACACTAATTGCCTATCAAAATGAAATTCAGATGTTGGGCCCGTCTAGAAGACTTAATAAATTAATGCTTTATTATAAGAAAAAAAAATATTATCATAAAATGCATCAATGACAATAATAATATCATGAAATTAGTTTATAAATTATAAACGGTATTTTGTCAAAATTTCCAAGGAAAACTTGTTTAAATTTTTCCATGAGTGCATTTGTTTAGTACAATTTTTTTGGTTAAGACCTCTCAGCTTGTTTCACATTATTTTAATTAAGCTTCCAAGAAACCTTAACTTTTATAAACGCCATAAAATCAAAGAAGTTATATTTTTTTTAACTGGAATTAGACGCACTGTAGTGGCTGTCAGAATAGTTCAAAATTGTAATAAACAAATGAACATGTAAACAAAAAATTATACAGAGCTACGTAACATCAAGTCACAGCAAGAAAAATATTGATCATGCTGAGACTTTTTCCGAATCAACAGTGTCGACGACAAATAGCAACACGTACAACAAAGCTAAGTACAACATTAGCACTTTGCTCCTAACTAGTAAACTTTTTAGCAAGAACAACAAAGTGTAGAATTTTGTTATGGTTATAGCATTACATTCACAAGTTCACATGGTTGACCGCAAGCAATCGAACTTTGTCCTTTAAGAGGCTGAAGTAATTAACCAGGTGGCAGGTTGTGGCATATATTTTCTTAATTCCTTTCGTCAAACAAACAATCCAGTGCAATTTAAGCTTATATTAACAACTTCGACAATCTCGTGAGTGGTACAACGTACGTGTTTTCTTTTTTTTTTTCAAATGCACCACAGAACAATGATTTTCAGGGCAAGGAAGAAACATAACTATAATGAACATTAGAGACGAAAATGATAATATAAAGCAAGCTTTTTCTTGCAGCAATTCACAAACTCTACCTTAATATTCGTCTATTATTATTTTTATTACTTGGCCTTTTGAATACTTCACACGTCAATGAATGACATGGGAAATGAAAATCGAAGCGAAACACTTGCAAAGATATGGAGTCGACTGACAGAAGAAACTTTGGAACGTTTGAAGTTTTTGCAAATGAAAATACGAATAAAATTGCTTTTTATCTTGTTATAGTACTGACGTCCGCCTTCTAAATAGATCGTAAATAGACAAATTTGAAACGGGATACTTGGGGGATTATCACGCCAGAAAGAGGTACTTTAATTTAGCTTAGTATTTATTATGGAAGCATTTCCATTCATGGAAAATTCTGAACCACACCGAAAGAACTTCAAATCCACGTTTGCCTTTATACGGATGAAACGCTCCAATTAAAAAAAACGTCGAATAAATCTCGGGATTAGGGGTATTTTAGAAGACAGAAGAAATGTTTACACAAGCTCGACAGCAGTATGTAGACTACTTAAAATAGAAATTAAAGATCTTAACCAAGCAGATTTCGAGAATAGGGGATCTATACGAAATGCACGTAAATATAAAATCACGTCAGCACATGACACGGAATTTTTGGGGATAGCGCTAATGACTTCAGCTTATTTCACTTTCGGTTAAAATACAGACACAAATGTTAACTTTCCTAAATAAGCTTTAGTAATAATTTATACGTACGCCGTCAACAACCTTACCTTAGTGTTGAAAATTGTTGTTTTCTGACCCTCCATCTGAATAATACATTTAGAACCGAGCTCTAATTCCCTGCATGATGAACAAAAAAGTGAGATTAGCTACACAACGTTTCATTTTTCCACAAAACTAATGAAATTTTGAAAGCAACGATGCAAAAAGCACACTGAACAAACGAATTCACCTGTTGTTTAACGGACGAGCACGAACGGCTACTTTCAATGAAGCCATTGTAGAGCAACGTATATCGGCGCCTTCGATTAGACGTTCGAAGCAAATTGAAATGAAATAACCAGTAGCAAATCCAAATAAAACGTCGTTAACAAGCTGAGAGGATCAAAGACATCCGTGCAGTTCCAAAATAACCCATATTGAATCAGTAGTGTGTTAATTCAAGCATACAACTGGTTGTTGTCGTCCGAACAACGGCTCTCTTTCTTCGTCAACCTGAACTGCTCGTGTGTACAATCACATGCTTGGATGACAAGTTCAGCAAAAGTCTTGTCCAAGTGATTCCAATTCTGTCCGCTATGCGGGGCTATTAAATTAGCAACGAATCAATTTGCCTATCAGGTGCCCTTCGCGTGAGGAAAGGACGATGGCGTTACAGCGAAAGGAAATACAAGATTATCTCAGAACAAAAAAATTCCTTGCGGTTTTTTAAGTGGGTCAGGAAAACGGCGACATTAGTTCCTCTTATGTTAACTCCTGCAGAAAGTTCAAGACAGGAGTTTTGAGACATGTTCATTCAAACGTATTCAAGCACTCGTGACGATCGAGTTTTCGAGAGCGTTCATTTCATTTCAAATTCAAGTACCTTTGAATAACTAAGCGGGCGTATGACCAATCAGGACAAAGATTACATAGTCGACAACCAATCAAAAGAGCTGTAATTGTCAAGGTTTTGATTTTACATGGAAAAGCCCGCCATGTCCAGGGGAAAATTTATATGGAAACGAAAACACATGCTCAGCGTTTCTATAATTTTATATATTTTTCCATTGTCGTTAAGTTACTAATTCAATTCAGGATACGACGCTTTCGAATTTTCTTTTTGTGATTCAAATATTGTCAATCTTGAGTCAGCATTAAAATGAGCAGTGTTGGAGAAGAAAAATTACAGAAATAAGCCATTACCTACTTGCTAAGATTGTTTCAAATATCGCTCAATACCTGAGTATGGGATAAAATCATACGATCTAAAGAACGGGAAATGCAAGGTTACGTAATCACTTGATTTACTTTTTAAAAATCTATTATAAATTCAAAAATTTAATAATGATGTTGGACATATTTTTTATATATTCTTTTTTTTTGTCTTTGGACCGAAATATAGTCTATACCCTATTTACTTTTTAAGATTCTGTATTCTATTCAGCTAGAAAGTAAAAGTGCCATTGAATAAAGAATTGCGTCAATCGTTTACCTATGTTTATAGATAGGACCTCTTCTCTATTTAACCAGCTGTAATTTGCCATAAATCGATTTCTATGGTAATGAAAGCAGTAAGTTTTAATGCTAAGGTAGATGCCTACTTTTCCTGGATGGCAGCTTCGCCGCCAAAGATAATGTCATCGAATTCGCACAAGTGAGCCTATTATTTATATTTGTGTTGCGACCTATTATTTATCGACCTTTAACATTCAAATTTCGCGCTGTATGCCAAATCCTGGAAGCTGCTTGTGTGTCAGGGTGGGTGAGGAGGGGGGAGGGGGAGAGAAGAAGTCGGTTAAATCATGGGGCAAAAAAATTTGATGACGAGTGTCCCAGGGGGTTATTTGAGTTAAGATACTGAATAGGGATGTTACAATGTTACTAACGTTTTCTCATTTCGTGTTAATGTTATGACTACTATAATTTGAAATTGAAAACGCCGTGAATCACCTCACTCCCATCAAAGAGCCATTTCACCTAGGGGGGGGGGGGGGGGGTACACCCCATGATGGCCTATTTTGATGATGATGGTTTTGTTTTGTGATTTATTCATATTTGAAAGCCAGTGCATTTACAGCAGTAACAGCAGTAAAAGGGATGCAAAGTTCTAAACTAGGTATGTGAAAGGGGGTACCATTTGTCAATAGAAGCCGGTATACGAAGGGTACCTTTTCTGTAAAAAATGGTATATAAAATGTTAAGAGATTGGACCTTGGGGCGGCCGGAGCGTCCCCGCATCAAACTTTCTTGAGTACCCCCCGGACCATGTCATCGCATGTCATCGGAATGACTGCTTAAAAGACCATTGCAGGGACTGATCAAACA
>OZ037782.1:9181590-9251590 GCA_964035525.1 Porites cylindrica | reverse complement strand
TCTCACGCAAATAAAACTCATTTTCACAAGAAAGGTTGTGCACTTGGCATCATTTTGAAAATAAGGGTTTTCGGGACTCGGAAGTGGTCTATTATTTTTAAGGAAGTACTGGTGTGCAGTGAAAAGAGATTTTTCGGGTTTAAATGTAACCGAACGCATTGTGGAATTGAACACATTTTACGCATCCTACAAACAAACAGTTACGACGTATAAATATTTCCAGTAACAACAATTCGCCGTCTGCCCCCTTCGAATTACGTAAATGTTTGCAATTTTCGTTGTTTGCTTGACTGGATCGAGTTCATTTGGATGTGGTTTAAAAAATCTCTATCCAGGTTTCCCCTGAAAATGTGAGGTGACAAAGTTGCCTGCAGTCGTTAAATTTTATGACCTCACAAGTGGTACAGGGGACGTGGTTCAACATGGGCGGTTAAGGTTAGAATTCGCCACTAAATTGGCCAATAGGGATCCAACGACGCGACGACAACGAGAACGTCGCTTAAAAAGAAAATTTGCGTTCTTTTAGTCTTTATCACGATTATTCCACTCATTTACTTTGTCAAATGTAGGCGAACCCTCCTGAAGTTGAATTCCAGGGATCATATCCAAGTTCAGAAAGAGAAATAAAATTTGGTCGTTGCTTGTAGAACGCGAAATTAGCCACTTTCACGTTGTAGTCGTGCAAAAACGGCAAAGAAATGTACAAAAAAGTGTGATGCACGTGCAAAATTGTTTTGCTTATTAAACCTGTTGATTTTTTCTTTAACGTTCTGGTTGCGGCCAAGTCGCTGGATCTAAAAATTCCCCAAATAGCTGAATAGCACATCTCCAGTGACGATCCCAAAAGTCTTTGAGAAAGGTAACTCGATCCAGTTTCTTTTTCGTTTTTACGTGAAAAACACCAAACAAGAAAGAATTTCTTGTTTCATGATAACACTTACAGGAACTCCTTGCTCAACTTCTTGTTGCTTTGATTCTTTCTTCCGTTTTCTAAATTGAACGTGCAAAAAATAAACAAAATATTTTCTTTTCTTGAAGTACAATAACTACGTACTCACTAATCAATCTGGACTGGAGAAAAAATAACAATTATAAGTTACAAAGAAAGTGATTTTAAGATCTACTTACACATTTTTGAAAAAGGAATCAATTCTAGGAGAGCTCTGCGTTCCTAGAAAAAGAAAAAAAGACAACCTGACATTACTCTATGATGGTTTTAAAATAACAGTTACACAGCACAAACTTTTCTAGTTTTTCTAGGTCATTCTTAAAGATGATAATTTCAGTAGTGGACGGACCGAGTCCAACCTTGAACGAACGAAAAAAAAAAACAGAACAAAAACAAACAAAAAAAACAGGAAAAATGGATGAGCGAATGAATGAATTAATGAATGAATAGATGGATGGATGGATGAATATCTCCGTGTCACACTAAAATAAGTGAGCGAATGGTTCTCTCAATGCCAAACTGTCATTTACAAATCTTCAGCAGGATTCCATAAGTATCAGCGGATCAGTGGTAAGGTGTGTCGTATAATTGATTATTCAAATCCTGTGTTCTTTATAACATCACAGCTCTGAAGCTATAACTACCGCACAGGTTGTTGAAATGCCAGTCAGACTCAACAACAGTCCTATTCAGAACCACACTCACCTGGACGATCATGCTCCACCTACTTATAGGCCACTTACACATTTCCCATAATGCACCTTATTTGTCCCCCAATGCACCTTATTTCTCCCGGGTATTACAGCTGTCCCAAGAGAAATTAAAAACAATGCTTATGCAAAATTCTTGGGAGCAAATAAGGTGCATTATGGGACATGTGGACGTGGCGTATCACACGACTTTTAGGTTCAAACTTGCCTCAGTCTCTAGGCCTCATTACTCCGCGCGGCCTATGTGTTTTGGATCAGGTGGTCTAACCTTCTATGAAGTGCATTGCCCGAGAAGGGCTTGGAAGATGCCATGCAGGAACTAGGCAAGGTTTAAACTATTTACTGTATAAAACAAGGGTTGTATAGGGAATTCACCAACCTTCACGTTTTGAATTCTTTGTTCTGGAGGTACAGTTGGATTTTTCTGTGACCGAAGAAGTGAAAAAAAAAATTGTCAAAAGATAGATACCCGATGACAAAGAAGAAGTAGGTACTGTACATACATGCAACCTTTTTTAAGAAAAACTCCACCACCTTGTCCAATATTGACCAAAACAGTTCTTAACTGCCATCCTGTCCCAAAATGATAGCTCTCCTGTGTAAATTAGCCTGTGCCAGGCCGCTCGGTCAGTGCTGACGAGCGAAAAAAGCGGGCAAGCAATGAGAGAACTAGCAAGGGAAAAACGAAAGGAAGAGAGAAGGGAAAAGCTTGTACGCATCTTTACAAATATCACAGTCCGCCATCCAACAGAAAAACCTTTTCTCATGTCAAAATGACAAAATTTAAAAGGTCAGAAAGAGCTGAATAGGAGGTTTTCACACGCTTGCTACAGTGTTTTTTCTTTGAGTCAAGCTATTCACACGGTTGACGTGAATGGTCAAAATTGATCAATCATAGGGTATACCAAGAGCCGGTATACCGGAATGACGTATTGAAAATAATGCTTACAGGTTCCACTTACTTGTCTCTCGGTCTGGAACATGCTAAAGTGTAAATTTGATTCTCTCTCGGTAATTCAGGTAAGTACCCACTTTACTGCACGGGAGGTCGGACCATTTTTAAGTTTTTAAAATATAAATCTTTGTTTGTAGGCCTAAACAAGAAAAATACCAGCGGCTGGTATTTTGAACAGTCCAGCTCCCTTGTTGACTTTCAACGAATGTCAGATCTTCGAAACAACCTTAGAACTGACGCGCATTGTAGGTCGCATAGACATTCACCATCGGCTTGGATAACAGATTCGTAGTTCTTCCCTCGATGTAGAGCCCAATTTTTGGGCGATGCAACATCCAGTGGTTGCAAAGAACTTGTTAAACTTAGAGGCGACGGCCTTTGGTTCTGATATGATACGTTCCCCGTCTTGCACTTGACATGCCAAGTTTTCATTCTTATTACCCAAAACTGAATTCAGTGAGCGCCACATCTCTTTAGGGCCCTGGGCAGATTCAATCAGGGGCACCCAACGACAATTTTCGGAAGAATATCTCTTCGGAAGACGATTTGAGATCTAGAATTTTCGAAACATTTGTTGTAAAATTTCTTGCTTGCCTGCCTCTCCTATAGGATTTTCGAACATCCAAAAAATGGCATATTTGCCTATTTTTAACGGATTTTTACCCTAAAAAGGTCACCTAGAATTTTCGGAAGCCTTTTTTCTGGCTGAAATTTTCGAAAAGGTAAGTTTTGATCCCTATAATTTTCGGATCACTAGACTTTCAGCTAGGAAATCCGAACAGATGAAAAATTTTTAGGGGATAAAAATATTCCTATATCTACCGTTTAAATACTAAAATACGTTTAACAATGCTATGTTTAAGTGGTTTTGAACTATATTCTCGTTGGGTGCCCCTGTTCAATTAGAATATCGTTTTGAAGTATGTGTAATTCAGCGAAAATCGGACCTCACCTGCATATCAATAACCTTTTTATGGAAGAGAACTACAGTTGATAACACCTAACGACTGAACATATCCAAGATCATCGTCATCTGCATCGTTGTTGACTTGGCTAGAAACCGTGTAACTGATTAGATTCACGTGGAGAACTTGTCTAAACAAAGCGTGGCACAACTAAGGACTCATTACCTGACCCCGGAGCGCCGGCTCGCTCTGTCTGCAGGGCTGGGTCTTTTTGTCAAGTTGGCAAGCTGGTTTAGTCCTGTACCTTAGGTCCCGTGATCCTAATAAACGAGGCTAGCCAGCCAAGCCAGCCTGGTTCATGTAATCAGGCGCTGAACAAGACTCTGGAGTTGTCAAGTGCGGGAATTCAAGTGAGGAAGGTTGATAAATAATTCTTAACATTTTATTCGATCTTGAGAACAACTTCAACACTCCATCAACAGGGAAGATTTCTTCTAAGCTCAACTCTTAGATTGACACTGTCAACGCAGTTACAGAACAATCAGCTTGAAACGAGAGATGTGAAAGTGTTGTCACCAGCCGAAGATTTTACAGAAAAAAAAAGAAGAAAGAAAAGAAAAGTAGGGGGCCATATGCATGGCTACGCTCGAGTAACTGATCTGAGTGACTGACTTTCCGAAGATACACTGTAAAACATAACGTGAGTGGTTCGTGACGATGATGATAGGCAAAAAAAGAGATTTTACATGCAAGGTTAACTTGGAAACTGAAGCGTATTCATAAGACTCTCCTCTCTTGTCTAGTTTAATGTATAGTCTATTATGTGAGATACGAAGCGGCCTTTGTTATTTAACTGATTTATCACACAGCAATATTCTCCTAATCAAATTCAAAACCGCGAGTGTGCTACATGTCCTCATTGTGCACGCTGGTTCAAGGGACCTATACCTCGACTTTTTGAGAGGCGCTGAACCGCTTACTGTGTATCATAAACATAAAATATGTCGGGTATTCTAAAGAGAAAACTCTAAAAGTTAGGGAGATCCGGAATGAGTTGAGTGTTGTCATCTGCGCTTGCTATGATACATGCTCGGACATCCAGGGGTGGTTAGTTGGGTCCGATAAAACGGCGGCGAAAGTTTTCAAGAACAGACGAGAGAGCCCCTGGGATACAACTCTTAACGAACCATTCCACGTCTCAGGGCCTGTTTACATAGAGGTGGGGAACCCCAGGTAGGTGAGGTAACGTCCGCCCGTCCGTCCACAACACAGGCATACCAATGTTACATAACTCAATCAACAGGTATGGCAACCTAAATGCAACTCGAGGGTTTTTTTGGCGGGAAATCGCACGGCCATCCGGACTTTTAGAGAGAAAAAAACTACAACAAAGTTTAGTTTGTTTCATGTCTACACTCACGTGGATAACAGAGAAAGAGCTAGTGAAAGTGATTAAAAACAAAGGAGACGAGTTTCGTCGAAAGAAAAACGAAAATTTCATAGCGGCGGTGAGCAAATGAGAAACGCTAGCGGCCAGCAAGGTGAAAATGAGCGGCAGTGAAAAAATAAAAGCGAACAGGAACACAAGCAGTAAAAGTTTTGGTGAACGCATACGACAATTCTTATTTTGCACTCACGTGACAAGGCGGTAATGCTGGGGATCAATACAATAGAGTTTTTTCTCGAAGAATTGACATCCCCCCGATCGGTAGAAGTGGCCATTGTTCTGGGGGACATTTACTTACAGTCGGTGAAAGCTTCTAGGTCTGTCATATCGCTTACTGTTATTCTAAAACGCTGAACAGGAGTCTTTTTCATTGGTTACCATGAACGCGGGGCAGTACTCTTCATCAGGGCGGATAAATGTTGGGCGGTGAAACGAGCGCTCCGCTCTTCATTTAATGTGTGATGCGGAGTAGGACTGGCACGAGCGCTCTTTCCGCGCTTCCGGTGCGCTTGAAGGCCGGCGAAATTTTCCTTTTTGCAAACCGGAAATCCTATTTTCTTTCTGTAATTTCAGGCTACAATGTTAAATAGATAAATTCGATTCACAACAATATCAATAAACAGTTTCCTATGTTTGTGTCTGTGTGCCTATAAGTCAAACTTGTTGGTCGTATAATGCCAAAATTTGAGTTTAATTTGAAAGTGTTGAATACCTCCTCCTTCCACAAAATATCACCTAATCGTCTTTCGCCGTTTCGTTTGCAAAAGCTTAACACTTCTTAACCTAAATTTTTACATATGTTGAAGGGAGAAAAATTTTATATAACATAACAGAAAATTAGATTGATATATTTCGATATAGTGGCGTTGTACTGCTTCAAACTTTGCTTCTCGGGTGCAACGCGCCATGGCGATTCCCGCAATGCGTCGCAAATCCGGCAACCGCATGTAAACAAAATTCATTGAGGTTGGTTGTAAGCCTTTTTCTCCGTTTTTCTCTCTAAAACAAAACAAGATAAACAGTGAAAACTGAGAGGAAACTCATTTTGAAGTTTCGAAGAAACAGAAAGACGTATGAGATGTTTTTTTTTTCAAAATTAAGAAGAAGGATGATGGTGATTGAAATTAGCATAATTTCACCTTGCACGAGCTGCACGCATTTACACGTCACCTAGTTATGAAACACGATCTGCTGTCTTTTAGTTTCGCCATGGATGACATGGATGAGATTTTCCCTCGTGTTTTAGACAGTACTTAGTTGCTTTTGGTTTGGAATAACATCGACATTGGCGAGTAGTAGAACGAAAATATAATTCAGTGGTAGAGTCATGGAAGTAATAAGAGAAACCTTTTGAAAGAGATGTTTGTCTACTCCAACCAAACCTCCCGCAAAAAATAGCAACATTTGCCTCTCGGAGACAGCGTACCAGCACAAAGGAACGAGGAAGAAGTGCAACAAAACAAATCAAGCCGCCATAATTCAGTGACAGCGGCAGTGTATAATGGACAAACCACATCGCAAGCCCTGGCCGGCCGAAGTCGAAAACAAGCGACATTTCTAAGCAGAGTCCCAGTCCACTGCATCACACCTTTTTGCTCGGACGCGCTCGTTTCACCGCCCAACCTTTATCCGCCCTGCTCTTCATCGTGAAGTAGGCGGGTGAATCTAACAGTAGCCCAATCTCTCTGTTGTTTTCCCTTTTGTGAGGCCAGATCACACCTTTACGCATCTTAATTATTCCTTACAGATAGCTGACTTAAAGATGAGTCGAAAATTTTAGTTTGTTTCCTAGCATTAGAGTTTTGACGGAGCTCTGACTGATTACCCTATAGAGAAAAAATGGAGTCAAAAAAGAAGGCAGTTTGCCTTTAATAAATTACATGTGGGCGAAGATAACGCACAACTAGAGTGATCAGTTCGAAGTTTAGAATAGGCCCTTTCGCTTCGGAAATTAGTCTCCTGAATATACCGGTGGGACACGCAATAAAGAGGCTGAAGTCAAAAAAGAGGGACGTTTGATATAGACAACGATAGCAAGAAATATTTATTGTAAAAGTTGAACCGCACTCTATAAAGAGAATTGGAGGCTCTATGTAAATTTTCAGTCGAAAACAGAGTCGAAAATGGTCACATTCGCGCAGATGAAACCGCCAATAACCCAGTCTGAACCTAAATGATCTTATAACATAACCGAAACTGTATAACTAAAAAGCGTGAATCAGATATCTTGAAAGCAATGTTGTCGGAGAAGCAAACGAAAGCCGCAAGTGCTTTGATGTCTTTAAATTTCGCGCGCGACTGGCTTCTCAATGTTGTCAGCTATTCAAAGCGACTGCGTATTGTTTTTTCAGGGCAACCATTATTTCGACAAAGACTGCAAAGACAATGACTTCACTCCGACTGCGCGCTAACTTTACACTTTATATTTTCAAACTTTAAAGTCTGTAACTTAATCGAGTCAAATTTTCACGTGTAGGTAAGGCCGTTATCTTAAATAATCCGCTCTATAATCTGAAGATTTGTGATTATTTTTGAAGAAATTCGATGTTTAACCTGGACAAGGGTCGTTCTCCATACCGAAAATACTGTAAAAATCCTGATTTTCAGTGTTAAAAGTCTGCACCCAATTCTAATTTACTTTACTTAAAATTTAGCTGGAATGACAGATTAATCCATTAACTTAAAGAATCCGCTCTATAATGTTAAAGAATTCATCCTTTTAAGTACCGAAATGACAATTTTAGTCACTCTGCTGCGCCAAAATCGCCCGTTTTTTCTATTATTATGCCGCTTTCTTGGCACATTCATGCCTGATCAGCCCACTTCAATGGCTCATTGATACGCGTAAATGTCCGACCATTTCTCCCGATGCAAGACAGGCGCACCTGGCCGCTGCCTTGAGAAAAAATAGCTTTTTTGAACTAACTTGTGAAGTAAAGAGTGAATATATGTAAAAATCGTTCTCGCCAAACTTCGATAGGGTTGACCATCTGTGTGTTAGTAGACGGGTTTCTACGTTTATAAGAATTCCTTATCCAAAAGAATTTCAGTAAAAGCACCCCAAGTACTTTAAAGTAACATTGCTCGACCAACTAGTTCTTTCTCAGTTTTACTCATGCTGCCCCCTCTCCCATTAGTACCCGACATTAAAATTGAAACAAACTTCGGATTTTATGTTAGGATGGTCGATAATATTAAACAAATATGCAACTTTTACGAAAGGGTCTCACTGAAAGGTTTTTATATTATAGGGTTTTCCTCGACAGCTGTAAAAATTTTGCCGATAAAATGAGACTCACTGAATTTGTGTTGCAAATTACAACGAAAGGAAATATTGAACAATATTGGGCAAAGAAAACACAGCAGATCATTAAACCCTCACTGCTCTCTTTTAAAAATGAATGTTTATGATTTATCCTGACTAATAACTTGTGTTGATTAATCAGGTGTATTACTCCTTTGTAATGATTCTGTAATTTGCCGCCCTTCATGTGTTTATATGCAAATAGCTTCGCATTACTTCGGCTTTTAAAAAGGTAACATCAGGGCGAACTCATAGAATAATAATGAAACGAGAGCACACAACTCAGTAAAGCAATACAACAACTAAACAGCGAGTTTTGATTTTCTACTTTCAACAGAAAACGTTAATGAACACAACACTTCCACTGACGGAAGGAGCTTCGCAGACCGAAGACGACATCAAGTTAGTCAACATTCCGCAAGCATGGAAAATTCTCATCGTGGTTTTCATGACCATCGTCCTTGTATTAACAGTCATTGGGAACGTCGTGGTGGTGGTCGTTATAAAGTATTCAAGCGTGTTTAGATCCGTTGCGAACTCGCATTTCTTGATTTCTCTATCTATAGCGGACTTTCTGGTAGCCGCGCTGGTGATGCCTTGTGCGCTGGACGCTGTTAACACAGGCAAGTGGCGATGTGGACATGTATGGGGCAGGCTTAATGGATTTGGAAACTTTCTGTTTTGCATATCCTCTATAATGCATCTTATGATGCTCTCAGTTGACCGTTATATGGCTATTGCCCGGCCACTGTATTATCCGATGGAGATGACAAAATCGCGGGCTCTCTTTCTTTGTTTGGCTATGTGGCTGTATTCAGCCTTATGGGCATTTTTGCCATTATTTGGAGTGAGTTCATACGAATGTTTCATCAGTTATATCGGCACTTGTGAGGCAAAGGATTGGTCCAAATTTGGTTTGAACTTTGCGTTCGCGATCTCCGTTGTGTCGGGCACATATGGAATAGCTTTGTTGTCTATGGTTCTCGTCTATTTCAAGATCGGGCGCGTTATTCGAAAACAGCTTCAGCGCACCCAAGAAGTTGCAAGTGGTGAGGATCAGAAATCACGAAACGAAATCGAACAGTTTGGTTTGTTTCATAAAACAAAGCAAACTAAATTTGCTAACAAAATGAGCCGACACAAGGGATTGGTAACCTTAATAACAGTGACTCTGGTGTACTTCATCTGCTGGTCTCCCTTCTGCATTTTGCTTTTTATTGAGATTGGAACAGGAGAAAAAGTAAGGGGCCCATACGGTACCTTGGCAATGTTCGTTGGATTTACAAACAGTTGCTGCAATCCAATTATATATTCTATTAAATACAGAAGATTTAGATTGGCAGTTATCCGCTTGTTGGTCAAAAAGAACTTGGTATCGGATTTGTCGCTGGCCAACGCTCAAAATGTTCAGTCTGGCTCGTTAATAGTCGAGAGCCGGCTTCGAAGAGTACGGCCTGCGAAAAAGTCTGAATCCATATTGTAAAACAGAATTAAGGCTGGAGGCGATTATAAGTTAGGAACCTGGACGACATCATCTATTCTGTAAGTTTTATTAGCGTTATTAAGATTTTCGGTATTTTGATCTTTGTGCACTAAGTATGATTGAAACCTGACGAAGATGTCATTAGGAATACGAGCAGTTAAACCAAGCAAATGTACAGCGAGTGAGGTCACGGGAGTTGAAGTTTTCCGGTCCTTTCTCCTCGGAAGTATTGGTCAGTGCATTCATATCAAGCGCAAGTCTGGCTAATCTAATTATTAAACCTGAGTGAGTTATTTGTTCATTAAAGTATGTTAGAAAACCCAAAAGCAATAACTAAGCGCGGAACTTTTGCTAACCAAGGTTTAAATTATCTTAACAATTGTTCTATAATCGGACCAAACAGATCCCTACCTGTAGGAAAGCGCTTCTGAGCTCAGGTTACTAATTCATTTGACTAGCAAAGCTTTCCGTGATCTCGAACACCGCCTCCCCCTCCTACGTCAAGAACAAAAGCATTTCTCTCCGCTGGGAACTAACTTCTGCATAGGCGTAAGCCTCGGACAGGATGGCCGTTGAGACCTGTTTTGGCCAAAAATTACACCGGCAGGCCTAGCATGCAATGGTATCAAATTTTACACTTGATTGGGAAAAAAAGAACAGTTAGTGCTTGTTGGCAACACGTGATATAAGTGAGAAAAAAAACCCTGAAACTCTTCTTATACTCACTCTGTTTTTTAGAATTTTTTTCAGCTTGTTCTTCATTAAATTTTTTCACAGGATCAGGATATACCTGAGCAAAAAGCTAAAAAATACAACAATACGCAAAATAAGGTACATTCATAAGAAGGCATAATGAGAAAAGTAGACAAAGACAATACATTTTCTTGTTTCGCTACCAGGGTGAGTGCCAGGATTTTTCATAGAGGAAAGATGCCCAAAGACTTTTGAAGGCATTCCAAAGAGACCCAAAGTTCTCAAGACTTCTAAAATTAGTGATTTTGTTATAAAGGGCATAGAATGTCAGTTCTCGAAAAATGTGGGTCTCGGAAAATTTTTGCCCAACCTTGAAATCCCGGAAGCTTTTGCGATGGGTCTTAAAATCTCATTTTCAGGTTATTTTGTGTCCTGGGGCCCGTTTCTCGAAAGTCCCGGTAACTTTTCGGGCCCGAAATCAAATATTCAAATCGAAATATAAAGAATAAGAGCGCGGGTCATGGCTAGCAAACAACTCCATTTTGTTTCACTAACTGATAGTTTTATCATGCTAGGTGCAAAACTATTGAAACCTCGATCTTTAATGTAAACGGAGACAGCTTACCGGGCCCGTTAATTATCGGGACTTTCGAGAGACGGGCCCCTGGAGGCTAGAAGATTTTGAAGTTTCAGTCTCGAATTTTGTATCCAGGGTCTGGCAAAGTCTCGAATTTACCCCTGGTATAAGTACGAATATTCACGTGAAGTTTTGCTTTCTTACTTTGATTCTAGTTGGTGTTACTTAATTATGTTTCAAAAATGTTCCAGTGTTGTCATTGCTGCGCAGCGACCGAAGGGAGCGAGCAGCAACATAATCAGGATTTAAAGGAAATATATAAAGGGGCGACGAATTCTCGAATTCATCACTTTTTACCACAATGCATTGCATTTAGCCACACTTTTTACCACAATGCATTGCATTTAACCAGAGTGCATTGCGCCACGAACAACTCAAATAAAAACACGGAGAAGTTCGGTGGGAGTGCGTCGTTCGCGGCTCAGACTTAGAGATTTCTTTGTGGCCAATTTTCTACAGCACAGTTAGAGGTCTTACCAAATTTTAAGACACGCAGGAGTCTTTCAGATGAGTACGATGGTTAACTTGGGGATTGGATTTCAATTCAAGAGCCTTTGACTCGTCCAGGTGTTAAACCTGACGAGAAGATGAGCATTTGCTCTTCGACTCCGCAACACGGGGGATATACGAATTCCAGCTTGCTAGAAGGTGATGTGAAAGTGAGAAAATGTCATGTAGTGCTATTCTTAAGAAACTGTATGAGCCGAAAATGGATGTGATTTTGACCACTCGCTTCAAAATAACAGCGGAAATCGAGATAACAAAACATATGTTTTGTGTCCTACTTTGCAGACGAGGACGTGTACCGGCGTTTTGAAAAGCATAATTATGTTCTTTCATTCATTCATTGCCATGGAATATGCGTTTACATTGTTTTTTCACTGTTAATGGCTCGGTGAATGCGGCTGGCGATTATCTTGCCGGCGGAAGTCTCATGGAAAAGGAATAAGATCAAGACTTTTCCTAAAAATTACTAAATCAGCCACTGTGGTGTAGTGGTTAGGTGTAGTCCCGTCGAGCCGAAGGTGCAGGGTTCGAGTCCTAACGAATTCTTTATTCCTTCTTTCTTTTTTTTTTCCGTTTTTTGTGTTGTTGTTTTCTATAAATATATAGCTAAATAACTGTTACTTAATAAAGTGCAACAGACAGCAAGAAAAGTATTGTGTTTCCAGAGAAAATATCATTCACCGTATATTAAATATATGGATAAACAATCTGAATTTCTATTATTTCCTACAATTTACTGTGGGAAAACCAGAGTTATAACCACTTGATCATTTTCTAAACAACGTTCCCAAGAGTTCTTTCTCTAGACTGATAGTAATTATTCTAGTACTTTCCAACATGTAAATTTATAGGACATTCAATATCATTTTCGATTCTTTTAAGTCCCACTGCCTAACTAATGCCAGTATCAACAGAATGTGCCGGAGCATTACTATCTTTTAGATACCCTAGTTATAAGTCAAATGTTTCTACCAAGCAAGAGAAATTGGTCCACAAGCTTCTGAGATCAGGGTTATATTTTTGTTCTCAATAAATGATAACTAAAGTGTGATAATTGGCAAGTATCAATGGTCACAGTGAAATCCCAATATAAGGGACTCCTATATACATGTAAGAAACCCCAGTAGAACAAAAGACAAGGGCGGTATAACTGTATAAGGGGAGTCCAGGGCTAGCTGTGACTCTAGCAGCACTAAGTGGCCTATGGCACCTTACTTTTGCTGTTAGGCGACTAGAAAATCTTACCTTTTTCATGCAAATCATATGCTGGGCTCTCTGGATTTTACAAGTTCAGAGCACTGGGCTCTCTTCAATTTTTCTTAGAGCACAGCCTTGTGATATTATTTTGGTGAATTAACAACCAATAAGTTTATTAGTTTATAACAGTTTAATATCACATTCACCTCTCTGGGCTCAACAGTCACAAAATATGGTGGACATGCTTCACCTAGTTCTAAGTTTTTCCATTCAACTTCATAACATTCTACTTTTTGCTGGACTCGAGCTTTCACTATCCTGGGGAAAAAAACAAATACACCAAAAATGATAATAAGCTTATATTAAGCATAAAATGTTGGAGTCTGTCAACTGCTTAAAAGTACTGTGCATTAGCTTATAACATATAGTAGAAGCTTACGAGAAAGAAAAAATACAGAGTTCGCATGGTAGTTGAGTAAAACGGGGTTTGTCAAGGTGGCCGTAAGTAGAGCTGTCCGCTTACGAGAGTGTCCGCCAGGAGAGCTTCCACAATATGAAATTGAACTACAACATACATGTTGCCGGTCAAATTTGATTTCAGGTTGATTCTCAATTTCCTTTGTGTCCTAGCCCTAATTTCATATATATGCTGTGGATTAATTTTATCCTTATGGTTTAAATTTTCTTTTGTTTTGTTTTTGAGTTTGAAACAAAAGAGAAAAAAATTTAAACCAAGGATAAAATTGAACCACAACATTTCTAATCTTTTAACTATTAGTTAGAGTTTACTGACTTACTTTTCAGGCTGGACAAAGGTTGTTATGTTTTTTTCAAGCAGTGATGTCATTTGCCAGTATGTAATCAATGGTTGAATCTGCAAGGGAGAGATGAATACAAACTAATTACAAAATCAGAAATTATCATATCAGTTGTACTGTCATTCATTTTTCCATATTCATACCTTTTCTGTTGTTTTTTCTTCATTCCACTTTAAATTCTTGAGACAAAATTCCTTTCAAACATGACGGAACAGAAAAACATCACACTACATGATAAATACTATTGGTATGAGTCTATATCTAGCCGAATTTTTGAAAACCTACCTGAAAAATGCACCAGAATATTCGCACAGAAAGCTGGCCATAGCCAGCTTTCTGGTCACTGCGCTGAGAAAATACATAGGGGGCTTGCTGTCCTGCTTGGTCTCATTGTCAAGTTCAGTCCCTGAGCTAACTCGCCATGGGTTGGAAAGGGGCCTCCACGTCAATCCCTAGGGGGGGAGGCTGCTGCAAAAGCATTGTTCCTTCCGTTAGTCCTGGTCTGGGAGAGTCAGTGCACTCGGTCACGTCTGCCTTTAGTTTGTCATGTGAAATTCTTGTGACGTTTGAGGCCCATTGGCCAATGAAAGCATTCCCCTCAAGCACGTGCTAGGCTGGGGGGGTGGAGGAAGTCAGGGGGGGTGACTTAACCTTGAATTCTCTGCTTAGAACTTGCTGAAGTCTCAAGCGTCCTCCGTCATTCAGGGCCTTTAAGCAGCTAGAGTGTATGGACAAGTCCAGAGTGTCTTTTTGATGGACTTGAATGTTTCTTTTGCTAATCAGGAACCAAGAAGAGAGTCACCTTAAGAGAACCATGGGTAAGAGCTGAGTTTCTTGGCGATATTTACTTTAGTTGAGTCAGTTTAAGGTGTGTGGGCTCCTGGTGTCCGATGTTACGGTTTTCATAAATCCGGCTAGATATACATAACAAAGTATATACCAGTAATAT
Source organism: Porites cylindrica (assembly GCA_964035525.1). Taxonomy (NCBI): domain Eukaryota; kingdom Metazoa; phylum Cnidaria; class Anthozoa; order Scleractinia; family Poritidae; genus Porites; species Porites cylindrica. Next base: position 9,237,036 of record OZ037782.1, on the reverse strand, counting down.
AATAATATAAATATATTTGAACGATGACATGAGACATATATATTCAGCAGCAAAAACAAAACAAAACAACAACAACAAAAAAAGACAAGGATCAGGAACCAGAATCACAACATTTAGCGATTCTAAGATTGTCATTATGCAGACCTGCCAACCCCTGATAAAGGAAAATCTGCAGACTCATGGAAAGAATCTGGAGATTCTACAAAAAGTGGTCAGATTCTATTTTTTCCGCCCTATCAACATTTAAATGGACCACATAAAAGATTAAAGAACTGACGGTCAAAGTGAAAGCCCGTAGTGAGCCCAAATCAAGGGATTGCAGGATGTGTGAGGTTTAAACAATTTTACCGTAGATTGATTCTGAAGGAAATTATACAGCCAATCTGAAGGAAATTCTTGTTCTTGTTTTTCAATGGCTTTCCATATATAGTGCTTTAAGCCCCATTTACACGGCCGAAAATTTTTGGCACGGCTCAGATGAAAAAAGTATGCGTACCAAAAAAATTGGTTTGGCACGGATAGATTTAGTCGTGTAAACGACTTTGGCCCATCCGTGCCGGACCAAAATTTCACCCGTGCTCGGACCATGTCGAGAGGTAGTCCGAGCACGGATAAAACTGGTACGCGATCCTGAAAATCTAGCCCAGCTCGGATAAAGTGTGCAGTGTAAACGATTAGCCGTGCAGAGCTAACTTTTCTCTGATGAGCCTTCTTGCCTTTGGTCAGCACTAATGTGGGAGAGCATGTACAGATGAGCTTTTTCGTTAGTTCAATATAAACCAAAAGTTCAATAAACACGACAGTAGTTCAATGACCACATGTTAGTTCATTGATGAGCATGGACAACATGCAGCTGCGGGGAAAATAGCTACAAATACATTAGAATTTTTTAATATAAATGTGTAGCATTATATTAAGTGGTAAATACTTTTTTGTTAGTTCAGTGTGTTTAATAACCACACAATAATTTAATAACCGCACCAGTATTCCTTGTGCGTAGACTAAATGTGGCTGTGTGAATTCTAATGAACTTTTCGTCCGGCATGTTTTTACAGAGGAAGCAGCATGCACACTAGGCAAGAATCAAGTACGCTGGCTGAGATGTTGAGCCTTTTACCCGTACCAAATCATAATTTCACATCGTTTAGCACGGTACAAAAAAGAACATGTAAATGAGTAATCAGTACTATTTTTTGGTACGCGTATCACTTTCATCCAATTCGCGCCAAAAATTTTCTGCCGTGTAAATGGGGCTTTAGTGAGACCTCAGATTGCAAGGGGCTGGAAAGTTTTTTTTAAGTCCATACGTTTTTTGGATTATCTAACCTCTCCCGTCCTTTTTAATTCATGTCCTTTAACCTAAATGAAGCTTTATCAGATGATAAAACTTTATGGAGATTATTTTCCCTCCAACCACTAATAATGGCACATAAAATATTCTTGGGTGTATTTATAATTTCAGTCTTTTTGTTTTAAGCTTATCTATTGCACTCTGTGAATTAACTAGTCACCTGGAGTTTCTGGGTATCAGGACAAAATGTTTTGAAAGAAAATTGCTGCGGAACTTTAGGATCCTGCAGATACTCCTGTATCACCTATGAATAAAATTGTATTAGTAAATAATTTATTGCATTGGGCAGGATTTCTTAAGAAAGCTCTTCACGATAGATTACAAAGCATGTTCAATGTAAATATATGACACTGTGATTTAAATTGGTAGCCCTGTTTCCATATACATCATGAGTTGCAAGCACTATTTTCATCATTTTATTGACTAAAATCTATTTCAAAGCAATTTTAACTTCATACAAATGTAGGTTAGGTAGCAGTGAAAATACCCTGTTTTTTCAATTTTCCTTATTTTCTTATATAGTTTACTTCAGGTACCTTACAGGTAATATCCTTTCTTACTCTAAAGAATGACTAAAATCAATCAATCAATAATTTTTATTTATTCTCGAATTAAAAGATAGCAATAAGATGCTAATATCTCTGAAAATAATTAGCAAACATAATAAATAAAAATAAAAATTACAAATATTAAATAAAAAATAAAAAATTTAAATTTAAAAAAATAGATATTAATATTAAATTTAGAATAAGTGCACCAAGCACTGTTTCATGAACATTGTTAGACATGAATAGCAGACAAAGTTAGGTATTTTATTTAATTTCATCCTCTGATTTACCTTAGGATGTGGGAAACTCTTCTCCTTCAAGGCTTTACTGAAAAAATAATATTACAGTAATGTTTAACTACTGAAACATACATTTCTTTCTCACACAGAATAAACTGTACTCAGGTCTTCCACTATGTGCAAGTTGTATTTTAAGCACAAACTGTACAATAACTGTTCAAGCTGACATTAAAGGTTTAAAGTGCGACAAATTGATGAGTGCTTTTGATCACTATGATTTCATGAAAGATATCTTGATTGGCGGACCTGGTTTAGGAGAACAGTCCTTTCTTTAATCTACATGTAGAGCAAAAGTTCTGAGTGAATTGTTGGTTATTGTCTTTACATGCACATGCAAATTACCTCTGAGTAGTAGAATATTTGCATACAGAAAATAAAAACAATGGATATGATATAAATCCACACTAAATTCAGGTAAAAAAGTGTTAACTTACACTTAGGTGGACTCTTCTTTGACCCCACCCTAAAAATTCATAAATTAGAGCTACAAGACAAAGGAAACTGAGTATCAACCTAGGTCAAAACTTTTCACCTGAATTTAATTCTGCCTTACATTAAGAGATACAGTACACTTCATACTTCAATCATAATTTGCTGTTCTCTCACCATTTTATAGATTTCTCTATGCGTGAAAGATCTTGATCGGAAAATGTCCCCATTGCAGTCCATTTATGAAACCTTCATTAAAAAAGGAACTTTTAAGGATGGTATTAATGATATTAATAACAAAGGAGTTACGTGCTTCAGTCCGTCAGGTTTCACACCAGTACAACAACCCTGAGATAATACTGGACTTAAAGACGTTGAAGTTGGTCTTGATGGTAATCTGACTGTTCATTCAAAATTTGTTCAGATTGTTGTATGAGTTGTCATGCTTGGTGTAGGTAAATGAAATACTAGCTGTACGTGCTCATCGTTATTGTTTTTGTCACATTTGTACACTTAACAGATGCCAATACTACCTTTGAACTAAGTTGTCAGGTTTGATATTTTGAATCAGTTCCATGGCTTTTATTTTTCCAACTTGAGGCACTCCTTGAGGAAGATAATCACAACCAAGAAGCACAGCAAGCCCCACTAAATTCTCTCGGCTGAGATCTACAGAAATTAGGAAGACGAAAAGTTCTAAATATATAAAGATAATGCATGTGGGCAAGTTCATTGTGTTTATGTCTGAACTACATGTACATGAATGAGAATCACTTTAATTCATTATGTGACAGCGTGAAGAGGGTGAAGTTGAAAATGGAGCAAGGTAGATGAGGGGCAGTATATAATTCCATATACTAATATCAGCTTAACAATAATTCTCTAGTTAAAGCTGTTACCCAGAAGGAGGCTGGTAGCCTGGGCAAAGTATTTGGAAGCCCAACCAGCTGCAATCCTGAGATAACAGTCTTCAAAAAACCTTCTGGGCTCTCCCGCGATAAGCAATATATAATGTAACAGGTCAAATTAACTTTAAGGTCAAAACTATTTTTTCCAAAGCCATTCTTTGGGTCAACCTCAAATAATTCGCATAGCATGGTTACATGGTTATCATGAGCTTTACATGCAGTTCCCAAGGTAGTGGATTACAATAATAATAAGACTTATAATTATCATAGTTGTGTAACTGCTTAGTAAAGGTACCTACTTAGCTGGGACTCGAGTTCCTCTATCCTATAACAGTCTACTGATGATCCCTGAAAACAAAGAATAAGCAAAGTTGAAATGCAATGCTTATACTGGCTTGCAGTGCTACATGTACCTACATGAACCACATTTGTCAGACTGATTTGTGAGGATGACTACGAGAACAAGATTTTCTCAGTACGACCAGTAGTTACGTACTGCATGCATATGATATGAACCAGCATCATATTGGTGGGAAAATGTGATAGCCGTTGTCATTCTACTATGTGTTTTAGAGAACGTTGCCATGATGGAGACAAGGAATCATGTTAGAATAGTCATCATTTTGCAATAGGGGGAGTGTTGCAATATGTCAATCAAACTTCAAGTAAGCTTATCATATATGTATCATGTTTCTGTTCACTGATCAATAGTTTAAGGTTTGATTAAAAAATATTCTGTACTGAGATTGTATGGTGATCTCTGTTGGTACTCGGCACGTATCAAAACAGAGAGGGCTTAACCTCCTTCAATACAAATAACTGTGTCAAGTTTTCTTGGGAAAAAAAGGTAAAATGAAGCTTTCTGTTGTGTTTAATTCTTTGAGAATATCCAAAAAATCTCTAAGTCAAATCTTGTCCTGGAAGGTTTCTGGTAACTCTTAGTAGAATCAGGGCTCAACGTTGCGACCCGTGGGGTCGCCAATGCGATCAGCTTTTACTCAGTGGCGACCAAATTTTCACGCCTGGTTGCCAACCTGGCCCCCAAGATAGATGACTTTCTTCTTTGGGAAAACGTACACTATCGATAATCCGTTATCCTTCACAAAACTAAATCCATTAATATAATTTTTGGCGACCAGAATACTTGTTCTCGCGACAAAAAATGAAAACTTGGGGGCCAGCTGGTCCCAAGATTTTTTTCTAAGAGTCGAGCACTGAGAATCATACCAAATAAAACAAAAAGGCGTAACAGTGTAACAGAAAAAGGACCCCACAAACAGCAATGTAAAAATTTAAACTCTCTCAGCTCCCACTTAAAAAAAATGGCAAAAAAGACCCACCTTCGATTTCCCAGAGACGGGAAGATCTCTATAAACAGTTCTGGCTCCATATAGAAATGCATCCCCATCACTGGTAATACAGCCATCAACAATCTAAAAAACATAAAATGATGTTGCATTGAGTAATTAACAAATCAACAACAATTTTCCATGGTCTGTACTCTTGTCGGCCATAGAAATAACATTAAAAAGGGCCAAAATGCAAAAGGAACCAAGAGCCACGGGCAAGTGGTTTCACTGCAAAGTTTGGAACATTTTTACGCCATTTCCATGGTGGATAAGAGTATAGACGATGGAAAATTGTTCTGAACAGTTTTGACAATAACACTCACAGTTTTTGATGTCCATTTTCATTGAAGTTTCTAAGGACATTATGCATGTGAGAAAAAGAAAAAGAAATAAATTATTGTACCATCATCGCATCATTTCCATGGACAGTACTCTTATCAACCATTAGCCCTTGGTCAGTCAGGTGTACAAGAAACTGCTCTGTTATGTTAAATCTTAAGAATCAATCCTGAAGGCCAATTTTTTTGTACTATAACTTGGTAGTCTACATGGAAAGAAAAGGCTTGGTGTTTTTTGGGTACCTACCTCGAGGAGATCAAGCCAGGCACAGAGAGCCTCTCCTTCTCCTGGACTTTCGATATAAGGTATTCCCAAGAGCTTTAAGAGAGTGCAGCACTAAAAACATTGCAAAAGTGTCAAGTAAGTACATAACAGTGTCTTTGAAATGTGTCTTTTTCTTCAACCCAGAGTTTGTAGTACTCTTGTACTGCTGCAAAACTTACCATCATCATTACCATCACACCATTCTCTAATAAAAAGCTTACACTCAAGTTGTCAGGTTTTAAGTCGCTTATACATCCAACCCACTCTACCAACTGTCACTGTATATATGATAACTGTTACGACCCAGTCTAGGGGGAACTTACCTCATTGACCCATTGTGCAAAGTGTGATCGCCCAATTCTTCGCCCACCTGGTGGGCTTAAATGTCCACTTTGCTCCCCATTTCTGGCTTGCATTCGCTTTACTATAGCATTCCATTTTAGTTCAGGAGGTTCTCCATCTATGACAAACACCAGCTTCACACCTAACCTTGTTGATAAATAGAGAACTCGGAATAAAAGATTTCGGAGATGAGGACTGGGGACATTTTCTTGCAGCCCCTTTGCACTCTGAAATTCACAGATCCAGCAACTTAAATCCACACAAAGTTGTTTGCCTCGAAGTGAAGAGAGGTCTTCATTTCTTTTAACTGGTTCCAGTATCTTCCAGAGTTCATTCACACCCATCTGATCCTATAAAGTAAATGCCAGAAAAAGGCATTTATTTCAAGGGCTTTTCCTTACGACACTATCTATAGAGCTAAACATTATCAATATTCAACACAAAAATGCAAACCACTAAATCTGTAAACCATTTTCTATACATTGTGTACATGTAGCTTTGACGTCTTTCTTGATGATCAATGAACCTAGCTAGCTAAATCTTGTTTCATCAAGAATCAGAATCTCTTATCTAAAAACACACAACAGTACGTAACAGAGAGTGGCAGTTTGAAATGGCATATTTGAGCTAGAACACTTGAATACTGCTCTCCAATAAGGAAATTTGCTAAACGGAGAGGGGCCTGTCATAAAATTTCAAGTACTTTTCAAGATGCACTAAAAAATCAAGGAGTACCAAGGACTTAGCCTGCGGTGCAGCCGACCCACGTATCGCATATAGTGTACAAGGTTTAAAGTGTCTGCATGCAGGCTACCAAGGACTCCATTGAGATTTTTCTGATGATCATGCATACATGTGAAATATTAAGACGGAATCCATCAGGGAATTGAGTAATTTTGATTTTCAGTGGACAAAAACCTTGTAAGGATAATAATTTAAACAATATCGCATTCTTTTGTTCATTTTTCAAGGGCTATAGATGCCTTTACTTATCTGTAATAACATCAAAGAAAATTTCTTATGAGAGCCTGAGAAATAAAATTTCAAATTTCACAAAATGACATCTTACTCATGAAATTTTCAGAATCTTACCTGTGTTTTCACAATTCTTATGAATTTGACATTTTTGCGGGATCCCATGAGAAATAGTCTTTGGTGTTACTACAGATAACAGATAACTAATTTTAGTAAAATCCAGCTAGTGGTCTATTATCAATGCTGTGTTCTGAACGGTTGAGCTACTACTAGGCTATAAGTAGCAAAAAGCCCCGGCTTTGAAAACCAAAACAGTGGCGGCTGAATCGCGTTTTGCTAGCTAAAGTTGTTTTGTCTTGACATTTTTGACCAACAAGTTGGATTTTACTAAAGCAATTATTCCTCTCGCCCTCTCATTGCCCCTGAGTCAATAGCCCATTCAGCCTTTGGCCTCATGGGCTATTGACTCAGAGCCCAATCGCGCTCGAGGAATAATTGTTAAATATCCATTGCCCTTGAAAAATGTAAAAATGAATGCGATATTATTTAAATTATTCTGGTTCAAGGTTTTTGTTCTCTGAAAGTTGAAATTATTTAATTTCCTGATGGATTCCATCTTAAATTAACAGATAGATCCCCCAAGAACACTTCTTGTTGTTACAGTGTACATATGTATTCTTATCCATATTATTTACCTGAACTTACTGCAACCTGTTTACCATAAACAAGCTCAGCAGCAATCCAAGAATACGCACCACGTAAGTGCCTGCAACCGAGTTTTTGCCGCACGATTTCTCAAAACAAGCTTACCTTCCAATGGTTCTACCTAGCCTTAGCTTATCTTGTGGTTCGAGAAGCGCTGATCAAAAGCCGAAAGATTTCTGTACAGTGTAATCTCCTCAATGTGCACCGAAACCAAGGACGTCCGTCCACATTTAGTTGGAAGAACGCCGGTAGAAAGCAATCAAGGGGTAACAAATTAGATGATCAACTCAAGTCAAACAGAAATCACGTTTACCATGGCTGTAAGCGCAAGCATCAGGCCATGGAAATGGCCGCGCGTAAACTGAAACCTGACACCTCATAATCCTCCCTGGTGTCATCCAATCACTTTCGAGGTCTTCCATATCAAGTTTTTTGTTACTCATACATTCTGAAAGATTTCTTTTCATTGGGCTTTCAACTCTAGAAAGGTTTCATTTCGATTTTTCACGAACGAATACTGTCTCGATTTTTTTGGTCGGTCATTGTCAACAAACGAATGGTTTAAACGAGGTAGACTGGTTACGAGCTTTGCTTATCAGTGATTGGTCAATCTTGATCACATGGCTGTAGCGCGCAATTTTTTGTACACAAATCAACATGGCGGCCTCCAGGTGTGCCACATTACGTTTCTTCTTGTTTACCATAATGTGAGGCAATATGAAGAAAGAAACGTTTATCAATCCTTTGTTTCAGTCAAGATAAACTTGCTATCTCTTTGAGGGCTTTTACTGAAGAATGCAGGATGAAGAAATCCAAAGCGGGACAGGCGACGCTCTTTCAGAGTTGGGGACATTCGGCAGCTGCCCAGGCACCTTCGAATTCCTCTTCACGAAATGCGAATTCAAACAGGGTTTTGCAGCCTCAAAACGGAGTTTACAGCGCTTTTGATCCAAATAATATCGTAGACCTGGGGGAGGATGATGATGATGAATTACTAGCTGCTGCGGAAGAAATCCCACCTTTCAACGACGCCGCCAATTTTCCAACCACCGCTCGGCAGGCAATTGCTTCAAAAAGCATCTTAACGAATCATGACGAAGTTGAAGTCATTCCTGGTTTCGATCTTGAAGCTGGAAATGTTTGGATTTACCCTACAAATTACCCCATTAGGAATTATCAATACGATATTGTAGAACAGGCTCTTTATAAGAACACTTTAGTGACTTTGCCAACTGGCTTGGGAAAAACTTTTATTGCAGCAGTTGTGATGTACAATTTCTACAGGTGGTACCCTCAGGGGAAGGTGATTTTTATGGCACCCACAAAACCTTTGGTTGCACAGCAAATTGAAGCTTGTTTTAATATCATGGGGATTCCGCAATCTGATACAGCTGAGATGACAGGTGAGGGCCACACAAAGACGTTTCTACTATCGGTGACTTAATGAGTTGAGACACTCCGCTCAAAACTGGGCTTTTTTACGTTTACTAACTTCAAAACGAGGAAATGTAGCTTTTCCTCCCCCATCTGCTCCATGCGATAATGTGCCGATGTTCTAGCTACCTATAGAAAACAACAAGCACCTGAACTTTGAATGGAAGGGACAGGGGAGGGGTGCCGATTGTTTTGTTCTCCGAAGTTACCCTATTTGACTGCCATGTCTCAACAATTTTGTCACCAATTGTATACAAGTCGTTTTGATACAGGTCATTATGATCCAAGTTTTTAAGGTGTAAATAGTTTCACCTACTTGGCTTAAAGAATGAAAAATATTCACTTCAAATGTTTTTCTTGTTCACGTGCAAACTATACTTGAAGTGACTGAAATTTGTTGTTGAATATGGAATGGCCCTTAGAAATTAAATCAATTAAATTATTTAAGAACCAGCTCTCCTATGTCATGGATTCTTTACAATGTGAGAGTGAGTGAAAAATAAGCCAACCTAGACCACTGTATTTCTATACTAAATTTTGGATCCTGATTGCTTGACAGTTCTAAAAGGTTAATGATGGGGTTGCAAATAGGCTGCTCTGGTGTTTATTGTATCTTGGTTGGGATAGGCTTTGTGGGTATAGTGACAAATATAAGCTTACAGTGTATTTCTGTCAAGAGGTATGAACAGAGCTCCTTGTATGAAGGACACTAAACGCATGGCAAACATTTAATCATTCTCTTTTTCTTCATTCCTGTCAGGAAACATGGCCCCTAATAAACGACAATCCCTGTGGCAGAGTCGGCGTGTTTTCTTTCTCACACCCCAAGTTTTACAGAATGATTTAAACCGAGGTTCTTGTAGAGCGGAAGAAGTTGTCCTCCTTGTGGCAGATGAAGCACACAAGGCACTTGGGAACCATGCATACTGTCAAGTAAGAAATTGAATGAAATGTTAGCCCTTCTTTCTGGTAATGTTCAAACTTGGAAATAATAAAAAAGAAACTGAGTTCATCTAAAAATTCTGTTTGTTTCAAATTATTTAGGTTGTTCGTGAAATCTCTGGTTACACCAGGAATTTTCGAGTCCTAGCTCTCAGTGCAACACCTGGAGATGATCTTGAGGTACTAAATTATGAAAGTACATGTACATGTACTTCCTTTCTGCATATAAAAAGATTTTGTGTATGATAACTTGCCTCTTATTTCTGGTCGATGCCTAGAATATGACTAGATGAAAACCGACTCCTTAAAGCTCAATATCTCTTACAACTTTCTAGATCTTTAACATTCTCTAGACTACTATCCCTCACCAATGTGTTTACGTATGTATATGTCGGACTTCCTTATGCAGGCCTCCCATGCGTAGGCACCCATGTTAGCACTCATCATGAAAAACCAGTCTAGATAGTGCAATTCTTATGTTCCGTATCAGGGCTCGGCACTAACACTTACCCGTTCACCACTGGAAAGTAATATTTCTGAGTGGAAAGTAAAAAAAACAAATGAACCGAAAATACTTGCCCGATCGGGCTACTACTTCTAGACAATGCGGGAAAGTATTTTTTTAAAACAGCCAAATAAAAAAGAAAAGAAAACGAATGTGTTTAGTTATTACAAGTGAGCTTCCTTGCTAAACGTCTAAGTTTCGCGTTTTTCTATCTCCGCCATCTTGGAATCGTCAGTGACAGATCAAGAAACCCTGGGTACGGAATAGATGATGCAATCGACCGTGCTCGCCATTTTGCCTTTCACATGCGGACTAGTAAATAAAACAGGAGTGTTTTAAGCGTGCTGGTGAGGTTAACAAAGAAAACTCCGGAAAGATTGATGAAGTTGACCAAGAAAGCAACAAAGGAGGAGAACAGACTGAAAATCAATCAGCTGGAGCATATTCGAAGCAAGCGACGCCACGAGACAAATACAAAGAAAAGAGGAAGATGGTCGGCCGTGGGTTTAGAAAAGAATGGCTTAAGGAGTTTCCATGGCTGCAATACAAGGAAGAACAGAGTCTTAATTTTGTCATGTTTCTATTATGGATAGTGGAAAATATGTTTCTTCCATTTTTGGAAAGTAAAATTTTACTATGGAAAGTAAATTTTCATATCTACTTTCCACAGTGGCAAGTTACGTCAAAAGTTAGTGTCGAGCCCTGCGTATGGTTGTGGTCACCTTTTCTAAGCTGTCACACAGCTCACTATTAAATTTTTTTGGCTTTGTAATTCTGGGATATATTTTTCACCATTGGCAGCATTCTTGTATAGACTCTTTTTTTTCAGGTTTTTTCGAGGACCAAGTAGTGGTAGTGCCATATGATGATGTTTTAGATAGGCTTGTTTGATTATGACATTTTGATCACCTGATGAAGACCAGAAGTACACGGACAAAACGTTGCGATCAATATCAAAGTGTCTACCACAAAACAAGTTTAAACCTGCCTTACTTTGCTTTATAACTTTTTGGGTGTTCTTTTTTTTTTCATGTAGGCTGTACAGCAAGTCATCACCAATCTGCTTATCTCTCACATGGAACTTCGTTCCGAAGAATCACCTGCTATTCAGCCATATACACACAGTCGAAAGGTGGAGAAGGTGGTTGTCTCTCTTGGAGAAGATATATCTAAAATTAAGGCTTCATATCTGAAGGTATGGTTAGAGGGATGTGCAGATTGTCATCTTAACCTACATTTTGGCATTTCTGTACCTTCAACTCCATTCTACTTCTTATAAGTGAATACTGGTACATGGGAAAACATTCTTTGCAAGTGTTTTAAAAGTGTCCATTGTAAGTAGCCTGCAATCATTCCCTCCCTGTATCTGTACATATGCCTCTTGTGGCAGGGGCAGGGGGGGGGGGGGGGGGCGGTGGCATGATTCATTTACTTACCAGAATCACATGTAAACAAGTAAGAATCTGGAGGTCTAACTGATTGGTCCAGACATGATACATGCAATCCAGTTCTGTTCTTATTGGCTGAAGATTACCGGTACATGTACTAGTTTGATGTTCTTCCCACCAGATCTGGATTCTTACAGTGATGTTCGAATGAAAGATAACCAATTCCAGTAGTGAACAAACTCTCCTTGGCTCATGTTTTGTTTTTCGTTTTTGTGGCCAATAATATTATTGAATTGAAGCTCTAGATGATGCTGTTGCATCACAGAAATACACTTGCTAGTTTTGCACAGAAAAGACAGCTGCATGGAAAGAGTCATTGTTTTGATCTCCAAGACATTTTGTGTGTCTCTTAGGAATCTGGATACAGTTGTGATTATGACAGATCAGCGGTTGTTAATTTATTTCAATTAGAGGACAGTTGGAGGGCTTGTGAAAAAAATGTATCAGCAAGCATTCTTTTTTTCTCCTCGCTTCTCAAATAGGAAAAAAACCCATCACCCTGATTGCAGGTTAACTGAAAGCAGTCAGTGATTGCTCTGAAATCTAATGATCTGGAGATACCAGTAGTTTAAATACAACCACCCATCTGTTACTTGACGTCATCAGTTTTTAATAGTCATATAGGACTTTGACTTCTTACATCGGTATTTGTGCAGAGGGAACAAAACCTCAAACCCTACCTTAAAACAACCCAACTAGTTTCAAAAGGTCTTTTTCAGCAGAGTTTCCTTGAGTGATGGGTTAAACACATGCTTCTTGTTCACAAGAACTTGTGCATTGCTCCTATTACCTTGAGTAGTGGCAGAATGCACATGAAAGGCAATAATATTGAAATATGTTACAGCCTCTCTCTCCTGTAAGGTGCACCCATAAAGAAAAGATTCACATAAAAAATAAAATTACGTTTTTTAAAATTCCTGAAAAAAGTGCTCTACAAAAGTTCTACCAAAGGGGGAACAGCAAAGGATGTTCCCCACAGATTTTTGAGTGACAAAATAATAATCTCGCCTTAACTTGGTCTGGGATTGCATGGGTTGATGTAACGTTGAGATAAACTTGGCTCTGTGTTAAGTTGCCTTTCAGAATAAAATGTCTGGTTTGGAACTCGTTTTGTGCCATGACAGTACGCTTCAAAAAGTTGCTCTCACCAAAAACTGTATCGCTACGTTACTTTTTGCAGGTTTTGGAGGGTGTGGTGAGTCGGCTGTTTTGTCAGCGAGCTCTGTGGCAGAGAGATCCTCAGCGAGTTACTAAGTTTCTTCTGTTGAGTGCACGAGACCAATTCAGAAAAAGGATGAACGAGCAAGGAGGAATGGTGAGCAAAACTACCGGTATCTATTTCGTTGATACTTCTTGGGGAAAGACACGAGAAATGTTCAAAATTTAAAGGTTGTTTACTTGATTTAGTTGAATGAACATGTTTTTTTGCATGTCTTTTTTTTACGGTGTTGGATATGTTTGAAGGGGCAAAAAAGCTTTAAGTCAGTAACTGCCAACGTCTGGCTTTAAATTAAAGGTTTTCACTAGGCTGACAGTCAGACTTTCGTCAGATGAAATGACTGACTTTGAGATGATCATGTATTTAGCTGGCCATCGGTGCCCTTAATTCTATAATAAAATAAACTTAAGGAGATGATTGATTTTTAAATGTCTCCTCATCAGTACCATTACGGTTGGAGCGCCTAGTGCACAGAATATCGAAACTTCATCTGACCATTTATCAAGGATAGCTTCTCCTATAACTTTACCTCTCTTGTTTTTTCAGGACCGTAACCAACAGAGTCGGATTGAAGCGGACTTTGCCATGTGCATCAGTCTGTACCACGCCTATGAACTCCTGCTACAGCATGGAATCCTTTCCTTCTTCAACTTCATCAAGAGCATCATGGACGGCACGAAGGGTATGCCACGGGCCAAAACAGAAATCACCAAGAACTACGAATTTTCGCAGCTCATGGATGAACTGCGAGAAGAAATCGAGCCACCGATGGAGAGCAATGCCAATGAAAGTCTTCTGTTTTCGCAGTTTTCTCCCAGGAGACGCGCGCTCATGAACGTGCCCAAGCCAAGCGCAACGTTTAAGAGTCATCCCAAGTTGATGAAACTTAAGGAAATTGTTTTGGAACATTTTCAAACTTTTAAGGATAAAAGTGGGGCTGATTCCAAGGGTGTGACCACGCGCGTGATGATTTTCTCGCAGTACAGAGACAGCGTGAACGAGATTGCGGCCTTGTTAGCTCAACACAAGCCTTTAGTGCGTGTCATGAGTTTTATTGGACAGCAGTCGACAGGGAAGAGTTCCAGAGGACTTTCACAAAAGGAACAACTTCAGGTTTGGCTGGCATCTCTTAACCCTTTAAGCCCCAATATTCACATACAAATTCTCCAAACTGATCTCCATACATTTTCTTAAATAATGTGTTAAGAGAATTTGATAACAGATCAAAGGATTTTCTCTTTGGTGATCATTTTATTAATTCCTTAACCTTTTCTCTTGATGATGTATGGATATCATTAGCAGAAAATTTATGTTGGTCACCATTGGGACTTAAAGGGTTAACTTAAAGCCCTACGAGATTTTCCATCAAGGTCGCTCCCTATTAAGTTGGGGAACTGACCTGGCTTGTTGGCGAAACGACCGTAAATCCTTCCTCTTCCCACCTTGTTCGAGATCTTGTTTTCTTGATGTCGCCCATTGTCGATTTTCATTCACTGAGAAAAATGCGAAATGGAAAATGGAAAAAAATGGAACTCTCCTCCTTCCCCCCCCTTCCCTCCACCCCTTTCGACGCTTGCCACACAGACTTAGAGCTTCCGTATCTTTTCCTTTAATAACGTAATCCCTTAATACCCTGCTTCAGCTGTCAGCGTGAATTACCTTTGGCGCTCACATCCATTGAAAATATCTATGCTAATTTTCCCAGAAGCTAAGTTTTACGTAGGGCAAGCAAGTCCTGCATAAAATAACTAAGTTTTACTTAGCCACCACTTAGTATACCATGTTATATGACGGAACAAGGTATGACAACCACCATTACAAAAAATGTTACTTCGTTAGGTTGTACAGCGGTTTCGTCAAGGCGGTTATAATACATTGGTGGCCACATGTGTTGGCGAGGAGGGTCTGGACATTGGCGAAGTTGACCTCATTGTTTGCTTTGATGCGCATGCGTCTCCTATCCGCCTGGTACAGAGAATGGGGCGAACAGGTCGAAAGAGAGACGGGCGAATAGTGATACTCGTTACTGAAGGCAAGGAAGAGCAGGTACTAAGAAGAAATTATTTTTTTCTGCTTTGTAATTATAGTTGAGGGAAATAATTCTCACTTTTCGGGCGATCGTCCTACCCATGCGAAGGTCTAGCCGCTTGCAGGGCAGAAGCAGTGTCTTCTTCAGTTCCCCAGTTATATTACGACCCTGCGACCTTCCGCTCTGCAAAATAAATGTAGTCTGAAAAAAGAAACCTAAAGCTGAGATTTTATCTTGTGGGCAAACTCTCGTGTTGGGATTTCGTGCTAAGTTTGGCATTTGCTTTCTTGCGAGGAGTTACGCCTCTCGCGCAAATCTCTCGCGGCTGCGCCACTCGAGTAAACCTCTCGCGGCTACACCACGCGCGCAAACTCTTGCGACTGTGCCACTCGCCCAAAACTCCTTCACAAGAGAGCCTGCTAGCAGACTGCTCAGAGTCTTGCTGAGAATTGTTTTGTTGCTTACAGGTTTATCAGAAGAGTCAAAGAAGTAAAAAGTCAATTCACAAAGCTGTGACACAGGCTGCCAAGTCGTTCGATCTTTACACGGATAACCCTCGCATGGTTCCTCGGCAGCTTATGCCTACAGTGCTAAAAATGGAGATGACAGTTGGAAAATTTCAAGCTCAGAGGTTTGTTACATCTCCCCATGACGAGATTCCGCTAATTGTTCATTTATTCGCTCTTGGAAGCTCTACACGTCGTTTATCTCAACCAAACGCCATTTTAAACAGCGCATTTTTGTTCCAACTTGTCTCGCAATTTGTTTGTGCCGATGCGTTGGAAGATGCAGGAGACGTTGCTTAACAATCCCTTAATTAAATAAATATGTCTCGCGATTCTGTTACTTCAATGCATTTTTATTTATTAATCAGATGGCTAGTCAGTCAACTATTTTTTTCTGTCAATTAGAAGATTTGAACTAAGTTGTAGACAATTTTGTTGCTTGCAGCAAAGGCAAAAAGAAGGGGCGGTCTTCCGACGGCGCTGACATCAAAAGCTTTGCTACTAAATCGGCGACAATAACTTCAAAGAAAACCGATGGCTTCTTGACGTACGAAGAGCTAGTTTACTGGCAGGAACATTTTAAACTTCCAGATCACGAGGCAGGTCTGTCACCTCAACTGTCAGTCACAAAGAGATCAAGACGCTCGTTGTCAGCAGCTAAGAAACCTGTCACGCAACCTTCACTAGTAGAGTGGCTTCCCTGGCAAACAACGTTACAACCTGTTCAGGCTGTCACACACTCTCGCCGCACGCAACATTTAGTAGAGCTTTTAGAGTTTACCGAACTTCATGGCGGTCAAGGGCCGGACGGAGAGGAAAGCTACGATCTGGAAATGTTATCTTTTTTGAACGAGGATGACATTTTGAAACCTGGGCAAACAGATTGCGCTGTCGCTGAGGTTCGTGTTGCTGATGACGATGGTGGTTGCCGGGAGAACGAGGTCACAAGGAAAAATGTTAAGAAAGCAAAGAAGACGCGAAAGAAATTGCAAATGGAGAGTGAGGCTGATGCAGAAGACGGCGGCCAAGACGTAAGTAAGGAACATGGGGTTGGTGGAGGGAAGAGGAATGTTAAAGGAGCGAAGAGGCGATCGCCCGAGAATAGAGCGCGCTGGAAGGAGTACCTGAAACGGTTTGATAACAAAGACGAAGATTTCGAATCTGATGGAACAAGTGCAGGCGCAGGACCAAGCGAAGACCTGTCAGTGGAAGATGAATTACGAAACCGGGATGATGCAGTACTGGAGAGTGACCTACCTAACGTAGGAGATCTCCATGAACAAACCGACAAAACCTCAGAGGACAAGGGCGACAAAATAATGCCACGAAAAGGCTGCAATGAAGCTAACGACGAACCGGTGATGCTGGAAGGAGCAGGACGTGCTCACGAGTCTGAGGACGGCTGTGTTTCTGATACTGCTTCTGATGAACTGTCCAATCTTCTGCCCAATGCAACGCCTGATTTTCATGGTTTTAATGAGGGTTTTAATCTCCATCGGGCACGTTTTGTCTCCGCAATGGACCCAGTCCCCACTCCTCCTTCTTTAGATGCTTTAGATAAGATAAGCCTATCGCCTTCAAGTGTAGAACTTGACGAGTTTCCTATAAAACCCGACAAGGAATCTCAGAAATCGTGTAGAAATAATCTGCGTGGAAACGTAGTCAAGTTTTCTTCTTCGGAAAAGGCTTTGTCGGCTATGTCACCTAAAGCTTGCTTTGGGGGTGACTCACTGAAAGAACCGTTTTTGATGGGTGATTTTCTAGAGGAAGATGACACCAAAGCTGGCAAAGAGCTTAATGAAGAAAACGTGTTGAAAACTACTTGCCTAGAGAAAGAAGGTCGAATTGCCGAAACATGCACTGTCGCTACATCTGAGACCTTTGTGAGTGAAGCTGATGAAGAAGTCATAAAAAATCAAGGGAATCGCTCATATAATAGTTTGAGTTGCGCGCACGATGTTGATAGCTCTGTATTTAACCAATGTGAGGTGCTGACCTCATGTGATGTCCCTAGTGGAATGGATAATAACGTGCCCGGAATTCGAAAGAGTGGAGATGAGGACTCGAAAGTTGTATGTCCTAACGATGACGCAGAGAGTGGTTTTGGATTTGGGGTGTGGTGTGGCAGTCCAATAAACGAGTTTAATGAGCATGTGGATGAAAATTGTTTTCCTCAAGATAATCCAGGCTTTGCTGAGGCTTTTTTAATGGATGAAACCGATGACGACGCCTTCACTGATTTGACTTTGCCTGAAGATTTTACCACTGAAAACAGTCAAAAGAAACCTGTTGGCGAACAAGATTTAACCCCAAGAGACGCGTCAAATAGTTTGCTATGTGCGTCAAAAACCTCGAATGAATGTGAAACTAAAGCCGAGTTGCAAAGCTCCAAAGTTCTTGACAAAGAGATAAAAGTAAAGCCTTCTGCGAATTCTAAAGGTTCAGTTGAGACTGATCTACAGGCGTCCATTAGCAAGTTAAGTGCTTTTCAGAGAAGCTCTGCAGATAGAAAATATTCGTCGAAGTTAGTCGGTGACTGTTCTGAAGCCACAGGGTCTGAATTAAGTATGAAGAGTAAAGACGGCAAAAGGATCAAAGATTGTCTTGATGAAGGGGTTTTACCAGTAGATGTCGGACAAACTTTTCCTGAAGTCATCTCTAGAGGCGAGCACTCCAGTGCTACTGCTAGTGATACAGGAGTGCTGGATGACCGTAGGAACTTGGTAGCAGCTCCACCTGTTTCGTCAACACTTCCACTCAAACAAGCGCTAAGCAAATTCAAATTAAAGGCCAATCGTTTTACAGAAACCCCTCTGGTTGGGCTGCCTTCTCGGGTAAAAGGCCAAGAAATGCCCGAGAAAGAACCGAATATAACTGTAGTGCGAACTAGTGGAATCGTGACGAATGGAAACATTGATACTGGTATCAGGGTTAGTCATGATGCTCTTGGCAGTGCTAGTAGTAGTGCTAGTACCAATGCTGCTGGTACTACTGCTAGCAATATTAACAACGATGAAAAAGATAATGTAGATAATATTTGTAGATCGCCGCTGCCTAAAAAGCTTAAACTGAGCAGAAAACGTACTTCGCCTAAAGACAAAGGGATCCTGGCAAAGAAATCGGAGGGTCCACAAGCCAAGCCCATGAATTTTGGATCGACGAGCTCGTTGAAAATGAATTCCAAGGAAGAACTCCATGTTGTGAAGTTACAAGGGACTTCAATGAATTGTTCATCAAGGCCAAATGAACCCATGAACTCGGAAACGGTGGCAAGAGAGCCCTCTTCTACAGACATGGTTTATGACGTATCGTTAGCCAAAGACTGTGCAGCCAATCTGTCAAATTTACGAACTCATAACGGCACTGTTGTAGCGGTTATGGAAAGCGAAGATGAAAATGACAGAGAGGATGACGAAGAAGGTGTTATTCGTCCCGTTAGGAAAGCCATTTCACTAAGAAGGCAGGCTTTATCAAGTCCGTGCTCCCAGGAAGGGTTTAAAAGGCCCCCCGATAAGCGATGCGAGAATCAACCTCATAGTTTGTCATCTCGCATTGGTCGATTGGGGTCAGAGAGTGACGAGGAATTTGAAGTCGACAAATCAGGTCAGTGTAGTGTACAGTGATAGTGATACGTCCCCAGTCCATTGTTTGAGTCTTAACGGGGCTATGTCACCAGGATATGGCTGTTTTAGGTACTGTTTAAGAAACGAGCAGGAGTCATTTCACGATGACGACATTTGACTACAACTTCCGGGATTCATTTCGTTTTTGCTTCCTTATTTAAATTTATCAATCCTGCTGAGGTTTAAAAGCAAAAGCCTTGACTTAATTTGCACACACACAAAAAAAACAACAGACTGAAGGATGCTGGTAGTTGTAATACAATGACGTCATCATGCAATTGACCCATCTCTTACTCTGTTGTTCCCTCAGAAGGATTCTAGTTCCTTTGGACTGCCTTGAAATTTCCCATTGTGGCAAAAGGTTAAAGAATAGTGCTACGCCAAGCTTTGTGCTGCCCAATAGGCTCTTACATTAAAGTGGCCGCAGTTAATTCAGGCTAATTGTGTCTTCTGCATGAGCGTGAAAATGATAACCAGTTTAAGCACTGTTATTAAGTCTAATTTTCATACCCAGAGCGAAGCCGGCTGGAATCATCCCGAGCTTGCCCAAACAAACCTGGAAAGGAGAAAAGAAAATCTCTTGGGATTGGTGGTAAACACAGCACACGAAAGTCAGTCGATTCATTAAGAAAGGTTAGTAGATTATTGCTACTACTGTCATTTCTTAACCAGTTGCGTAACCGGTCGTTATTTGCAGGTTTTCATGTTTGCTTCTAAGTAGATGCATCATGGCTAAATTTCGTGGACTTTCCATTGTTCCACAAAACTAAATTCTGGACTCAAACTAAAGCCTAACCCAAGACAGAAGAAGAGAGCTTAAGCAAAGACGTTTTCGAGTGACTCATGTCAACCGGAAGTGGACTTCTTGAATTCTTTGGCATTGGTTTTGCCCAAATTCTCCGGCGATTTGTCTCCATTAGAGTAAAGGCACTCAGCGATACAAATTTAGTAGCGTCAAGGCGTGTTAAGAGGGAAAAAGCCTCACTTCCGTTTGACGTGCGTGGCTCAAAAACGCTTTTGCGGTCCCTACGCAGAGTGGAGAATGTGCCTGTTGATATTTCAGTTCTCAAATCTCAATATTGCTTTGTTACCTCAACAAACATTTTGGTAGATCAAACATGAGACCACTATGTAGGTGTCAACATTTTCGGGTCACACGGTTACCCCCTGACC
The DNA here is from genome assembly GCA_964035525.1 of Porites cylindrica. Taxonomy (NCBI): domain Eukaryota; kingdom Metazoa; phylum Cnidaria; class Anthozoa; order Scleractinia; family Poritidae; genus Porites; species Porites cylindrica. The sequence goes on along the minus strand of OZ037782.1, from coordinate 9,216,648 downwards.
TTATGGATTTTGCAATCTTGCCGGCTCAGCTACGTAAAACAGTTTCTTGTCAGTTATGATGTAATGTGACTTTTTAAGAGGCCATGTCACGAGGATATTGCTTTCTTGATTAAATTATTTTCTGAAGTCATTACTTAGTAGCTTTACCTATACACAAAATGTTCCTGTAGCGTTATGATTAAGATCTCAAACAAATTTCGCCAGGGAGCACAAACCAAATTTTTTTTTGGGGGGGGAGGGGGTGATTTTTGCAGGCAGAGCATTAAAAGTTGGCCAAATTTTTTCGTGTTCCATGTCTATTCTTTCCATCCATAGCAACAGACGACAGGAAACAGTTTCAATGCCTAAATATAGTCTAAAATAATAAAACTGGGCCATTATTTTTGGAATTATGCCGAGACACGTTTTAGCTTTTTAAAAAGATAGCAAATTGCGTGGCATAGCACCTTTATGTAGCCAGTGGAAGAATCGCTGTTGGGGAAAATTCCTAGCTATGTAGCAAAAAGGCCCAAAGTGGTTCAAGTATTATTGCGGTGACAATTTTAGTTGTTATCTCCCCAGAAAAACAAAAGTAAGCCTCGGAGAAACCATTTCCTCGACGACGAAGCAGAGCTGTCCGGCAGCGATATCAATGATTTCTCTTCCGAAGAAGAAGAGGAGGAAATCGTGGAGGAACTGGATAGCTTTATAGACGACTCCACTCAAATGACACAGAGAACACCTTCTGCTGCAAGACCACGCCATGCCAGCTCACCCATGGACATGATGGCAGTTTATAGACAGTCTCTTCGGAGCCCTCTTTGCGGTTCACTGAACTTTAAAACACCTTTGTTTCATAAACAGCGAAACAGGTACAAAATGGTGTTTAATGCGGTTGATGAGGGCAGTGAATCTCCGTCTGAAGCAGAGGAGACTTACGGGTCAGAGAGCGTGTTTGAAAACGAGGTTGAGGGTGAGGACGAAATAGATGGATATCGTCATGACAGTTTGCACGAAAACGAGGCAGATTCTCGTTCTGAAGACGAGGTTGCGCGTAGACCCCAAAGTGAAGGCGATTCTCGCGTGGGCAAATCCTTTGAAGAAAGTCAAATTGGACGACCAGTTAAGCGTATGAAGAGAAAGCGAATTTTGGATGATACCGTTGAAGAGGAAGTTTCGCCGAAGTTAAGCAAACACAGCAAAATGCCAGAAACGTATGACAAAGAGAACACTGTTGAACTGGGACCTCCACTGAAACCTCCACCACCACCACAGCGTCAAACTAATGCGTTTGGAAACTTCCCAGCTAAATCCAAGATTACTGGAAATAAACTTAACAATGGCTTTGTCAAGTCCACTGGCGTTTTAGCTGACAAAAGAAATTTCCATGACAACCACACGTCCCTACAGCGGTCAGCAAGTAACAAAGAGAGCATGCGCAATACGGGTTCTTTCGTTAGTGAGTGGAACAATGATATTAGTGACAGTGAATTGCTCAATGCCCTTGAATGTGAAGGAGAAAACTCTTCAATAAAGTAAGTGATCGAAATAAATTTATTTGAACTCGTTGGATTTATGAAAACGTTTCTGCTCTTTTTTCTTGCTCTCTGCCATTATTTGTGCTTATTTTCTTCTCCAATGCAAGGCTGCAAATGGTCCTTTTTTTCAGTTAGGCCATATGTTTGGCCATGTAATCATTTCAGTTGCACAAATCAGAAATGTTTTTGGTCGCAGATTTTGTTGACGTTTAATTTCCTTAATTACTTTATAGATCTTCAATAATTTTCAGTGTGGAGTTATTTCGGTATCAGTTAGCATTCAGGGAGTTTTTCGCTGGTCTAGTAAACTTTGTCTGCAACGATTTAGCCGGTAAATAATTTCGCGTTGATTAGATTATCTTGGGACCAAGAGGATAAGCGCAGACTGGCAAAAATGAAGAAGAGATTGCATTCGGGTAATCTTGAAAAACGTCGGTCCAAGTTTGTCCACCTTAATGTAAGAGTGGGGAATAATTTACATCTGTTTGTGGCCTTTTTTTGAAATTTATTTTACCTTCCAGGAAAACACCAGGAAACAACATTTTCCAATATCAAGACATGAAAGAAATCGCGCTGGCTATGGAAATGACAGATGACGACGTTGTAATGGAACTAAAGGACCTTCCAACGTTCTCACTCGGTTTTGACTTTTTGTCGGAGACTTTTCTCACGGACAATACAAGTACTGGAGACTGGAATTCTTCCAAAATCAATTCAGTGACTCTGACAGAACGGCAGAGTGAAAGCTGTGAGAATACCATAAAGTACAGTTTTTCTAATGAATTCAGCAACGAAAGGGACCCATTTACGGCTTCAAATAGGACGTTAAACTCATCCAACAAAGACGACGGTATTTCTCGGAAAGCGGAAAAGTTTACAAAGATAGTTCAGAGTTCTAAACATTCCCTGGAAAGTTCTTACCAGGTACCGGATAATAACCCACAAACAGAAAACAAGATAAGTGCTAAGCCTGTTTTAAGCAAGGTTTCTCAATCAACAAGAGTTGCTCCTCAGAATGTTGTAAAACCAATTATCTCGAACAGTAGTTCTCTTACTTCAAATCATAGACCTGGTTCCAAGAATTTGTCGACCATGGATACTCATAACGCTCAGCGGTCTGTTTCTGAAGCGCATGCGAAGTTGCAGGTGGTAACACCCTCATGTCGTCCCACTCCTCTGGGTACCAGGCCTGCGAATAGTCCTCTTCTCACGGTAAGTATGAAGCCAGCAGAATAATTACGTAAGAAGAGACGACATCAAATGTCTGATATGAATTTCCAATTGTTCGATGATTCCTGTTCTAGCCAGCTTCACAAGTGGTCCGTAATTCAAAGAGAATGTTAGCAAAAATGTAGTGTGATTTGCTTATTCCGATCCGATTTCCAAACCTCGTTCAAGTTAGAGATTTCGTTTGTTGTCTTCATTGACTATTTGGAGCAAGGAGGCGAACGTGGATTGGTATGCCGGAGGTTTGCGCCGGAAATGAAAGAGCGCTTTCGATGGCTTTGAATGGACCGTTTAAAGCGATGGGGAAGCGCTGAAATCATAAAAAAGCGGGGGCCGGGTTAGGCTTTTTTTGTTAGAATCTCATTCATTTACGACTCAATAGCCTGTGGAAACATCCGTTTCTCCTCGCTCTTCGCCGATGGGGACGTTTCGCGCGGAGGAACGTCTGCGACTCATCGACAGAAATTCCATACTGATGGCGTAAAATCTGTCCGAAATCTGGTCAGAAGCGCTGATTGGTCGACGGAGTAGTTACATTGTTTTAGCTATTGTTTACGAATGACAGACAAAAGACAAAAGGCCACAAGGGTCAAATGTAAACGCGAAGAATCTCTAACAAAACAGTCAATATTTGTGGAATATAGTCTTCTCTAGAAGAAGCATTAGAGTTTTGCTGGAGCTCGTTGGCAGATGAACACAACACTTTACCAAAATCGACCAGAAGACACGTAAAATTGGACACATTTGTATTTGGAACCCCATGATTACTGGATTTATTATGTAAACATTGGTTTGGTCATCAGTATGGAATTTCTGCCGCTGAGTCGCAGACGTTCCTCCTCGCGAAACGTCCCCGGCGGCGAAGAGCGAGGAGAAACGGATGTTTTCGCAGGCTGACGACTCAGGGAAAACAAAACAAATGAGGAGGACAACGAGGAGAACAGTAGGAATTAGGAGGAGGATTCTAACAGTAGAAATGAGGTGGTGATGAAGGAAAAACGACAACCACAGCAAAATGCCATGGTGGTTGTGGTGGAGGGAAACCAAAAAATACTTTAATTTACCTTTCTTGCGACGTCGACGACTCGTCGACGTTTGTGTATTTCCTTTCAAGTTAGAGCGATTCGACCTAAAAAAGGCCTAATCCATCCTTACTATACTACTAACTCTTACGTGCAGGGGTAGCTATCTATGTGTTTTCGTTAAAGTTTACGAAGATTAAAAGTTGTGGACATTGCCTTATTTTATTGTAATAAGTGTTTTTTTATTCTAGTCATCGGACAAAGACAAAGGAAAAACAATAATCTTGGTCGATACTCGCGAAATCGCAAGTTCTCAGGTGAGCTCTTTTCTAACCATATTCTGTTTCTTTCCCTTGCGATGTTTAAGTAACAAATTCTTTTTGGGGTCTTCTGTAGAAAAGTGAAAATCGCTTTGCATTACTTTCAGTCGCTGTGAAAAATGAACGAATCTGATTATTTTGAAGTTACAATTTGGCTTTCAAAAAACGCTAACGCCAGTTTGCAGAAAAACACACTCAACCAGTCAAGCGCGGATAATTCTGCCTCTTGTTCGATGAGGAGCGTGTAAGTTTTCAAACAAAAGAAAGTTAAGAATTTTACGTGAACCAATTAGTCTTTAATAACACTAAAGAATGTGGCAAGCTTGATGTCAATAATTTTCAGTTTGATGTTTACTGATACAATCATCGCTATCCTTTCCTCTCAGGTAGTTTCCTTATTACGATTAAAGCATAACATGAAGGCGGAAGTGTGTCAGCTGAGCGGTTGTGACTACATTGTCAGTAACAGAATGGCTGTTAAGAGGAAAACAGCTTCCGGTAATTTGGTTGTTGTCTCTACGTTCTGTGAAAACCACTTGAGAATAGTAAGGGCTCAGGGACTTTGTGAAACGTTACGAAAAAAATTTGTGCCAAAAAAACTTTGTGAAACCTAAGCGCGGGGCACGTCTTATCTTTTCCAGAGGTAATCAGAACATTGGCGCTGTATTTTCTCTTGTTTAACTATTTGTTTTTTGACTGGGTGGCATGGAGTGCTTCCTACTCGAAGACGTTGTTATTTGGGCCTTCTAAATTTACGGTGAAGTCTCCTTAATATGGCCACCAGAGACATAGCCAAGTGTCTGCATTACAGGGGTGTTTGTATTGTAGGGGTTAGAATTGTATAAATTTTGGTATCCAAATTTGCCAATCCTTACTCCTGTACTCGTGACACTGGGTCAGTGTTGTGTCGATTTCCACTTTGTTTTTCTCATGGATGACGAATTTTGACCCATCTCCCCGCGCAAAAAAAAATGCCTAAAAAAATGTTTGGCATTATGTTCTAGTTTGGCATAATATCGACTCCCTTAGAATAGTCTTTTATTCGCTTTTAGATGTGGCAAATGGAGCCAACAGTCCCAAGCTGGTAGAGTGCATGCGCAGAATGTGTGATCTGTACGACAGGCCGTGTTTAATCATCGAGAAAGATCGTTTGAGACCAGGAGAAACAGAGAAAAAATTGTGAGTATATCGTTAATATGATGTCACTTATTGATGCGTGAAGTGGCTTCAATGACCTTCAAAGGTTAGTTCCTGGTCTTACGTGATAAGAATATGTGTTAATAAACTTTCGCTTTTTTTATTTTCAGTATCAAGACCAAAGCTTACATATTTACTCTGGCATGCATCGCTCAGACTCATGTGAAGATTCTGTTTAGTGACTCCCACGGTATGAAGCCTATGGCTAGAAACAAAATTAGAGAATATACCAAAGTTTTGTGTAGTGTTTTGGGTGGATCTGTTTGGCTGCCAGCGTTGTTTTTCGTGCAAGTTGTCGCGCAAAAATGTGGCACTAAAAGTATGTGTTTTTATTGATCCCTTCACGTGTACTAGGTTCGCACGGAACTATTTTTACGTTGTTGGTTGCTGAAAATGGTAGTATACTCATAAAACAAGCTCAACATTCAACGCAGCGCTTTTGCGTGAAAAGATGCACGAATAATGGACACTTATTAATTGTGTGTCCAGGAAGCCGCCAATTTATTTCTGTCCTCGGGCACGATATGCAAAGCCGTGCTTAGTTAAGACTTTCACGGGTATCGTAAGTATTGTTTCTAATCAGTCTTAACAATGTGCTATTGTTAGAGATCAATTCTTTTGGGCCTGTTTACATGGAGGTGGGGGAACCCAGTTAGGTGAGGTAGCATATGGCGGGTCACTCCACCTATCATATAAACGTGATCAAATTAAAATGAAAGATTATATGGACAGGCGGGTTACCTCACCTACCTGGGGTCCCCCATCTCCATGTAAACAGGCCCTTAGTATTAGAGCCGGTCCAAAAGGTTTTCGTACCGGAATTGGCAAATTTTACCTCACCATTACGTGTCACACCCGGTTAATTTAGAAAGCGTTTTTGATCGCAAAAGTGCCATTTCCTGGTTTATCTGTAGCACAATTTGAACCAAACCAGCCCTATAAACATAACTGTTCCAGCCTACTCTGGGATTCATTTCAGACAGTGGGTCCAAATCAACCCTAGAAAAGTGAATCATATGGACGCTAATTAAGACAACCAAATTAGGCCCCTTATGGTGTACTGCATTAGTTATTTTGCAAACCGAAACAGCCTATGTTGTGCGTTTTTACTAATCTTCGAATTACAATGTGCACGAGGTGAGTAGAGCGCATGAGATCTGAACGAGAGATGGACTGTAACTGAACCCTGTTTTCGAGTTACTAACGGCAAAAATAAAGTCAACTGTGAACATTATTTTTTTAAATCATTGTTTTTTCTTCAGAGCAAACAGCTACACTCTTAGCGGAGCTAGCCGCCATTGAGACCAAAAAGGGAACCACTATTACAGCACCCACCTCTCTCAGCAAAGAACGTGAACAGGTACTAATGAGTCTCCTTCAATTACTGACCTTCTTTGCCACTGTTTAATTTTTGTAGTATTGAACCATTTTAACTAGTGCTCGCTTTGGTGACTTCAAAGTCTTGACGCGATTCAGTTTTGAGCGACAAACGTCAACCGGAAGTGAGGGTTTTTCTCTTTTAACCCTTTCACTGCCAAATGTGGCCAAAGGCAAATTTCGACCAAAGTTCCAAATTTCATTTTCTAAAATTTTGACAAACAAATGGCATCATGTGAAAGTACAGGTAGAGAGCTTTCATTTGAATGGTCACATCATAGGATTTCGTCTGCAGACTCAAAAGTTAGAGTCACATTACAAAACCCCCTCAAACACTCTGGTAGTGAAAGGGTTAATATGTCGTAAGGCTACCAAATTTGTATTACACACGAGGGGTTTTGCTCCCGGAGCATGCTCCAGTCTCATTTTGCATGTGTCAGTACACACGAGGGAGCGTTTTCAAGTTCGCTCAATTTGCCCCGGGAGCTTTCTCCCAAATATTTAACCGGTTAAATATCGTGGAGCATTTTGCGGGGTGGAAATTCTGCTCCCGAGGAAGAATCAAAAAGTTCATTTCCGGGTGACGTGCATGACTTGAAAACGTCTTTGCTTAAACTCCCTTATTTTTGTTGATGGCCTAGGGGGTCAGAAAAATGATTTCGCCTGTTTTCATGATTTATGAAGCGCAACTTCATTTGTACTTTTTTTTATATGATTATTTTGCTTTTTCAGGTTTTCCGTGTTGTTCTCAGTTTTCCACATGTGAGTTATATCACAGCCCTCAACCTGTGTTCCTCTTACAAAACGCTCCATGAAATCATCAGCAGGTAAGGTTATTTCAACACGCGTTGGTCTTCTGGCTCATAACGCAAACAAAAATTTTAAATTCTCATGCTGGGGGTCTGCGGTCAATACAATAGAAATTTTTCTCGAAGAATTTACATGAAAATAGCGTTTAGTTCCCAGAGGAGAGAAATGCTTTTGTTCTTGACCGCCAACATGGCCGCCGTGACGTCACGTGGAAACCAGCAATATTCCAGTCATCTGTTTATAAAAAAAGGATTGTTTGACAGTTCACTGAGTTCACTTTTGCTGGCTGAAGCTTAAAAAAAATGATAGAAGACCTGAATGACGTCGTTGGCTCGAAATGGGCGCTGTTACACAAGGTCAAGTTTTTAAGTCAACTTGCCAGGAGGTTCAAGCATAACAAAATTTTTTGTTTGCGCTTATTGTGCTGACTGATTGGACGTAACACTTTTTTTTCACGTGTGAAAAACATCGTTCACTCCTCTGATTGGCTAAAATTCGTTTGTGTATGTAATAAAATTATAACAACCAGGCTTAACATACTAGAGCGATAATTCGAAGTATACATTTTAAATTTGCAGTACTGCGCCTGAGTTGGAGAGAAGAACTCCCAGCCTGTCCAGGCCCCGTGCTGCAGAGATCTATAAATACCTTCGACACAAGTTTAACCCTGAAATGGTAGCCTCCAAGAAATGAATCGATGAAGAAAATGAGCCAGGCGGTTTTCAACTTGTTCATATCGTTGTTTTTGTTTAAGTTTTTGTGAAAATGAAAGGTGTACATGTGTTTATGTGAATTCAGAAATAATAATGATAATAGTAATAATGAATTTGTAATGGTAACAGGACTGAGTGGAGTCCAATTCGGTCTGTAATCATACGAGTGATTAACAAAATCGGACGACCGCGTAGCGGGAGTCCGATTTGTTTAATCACGAGTATGATTACAGACTGAATTGGACGACACGAAGTTCTGTTACCAATTAATCATAACTTTAACAAAATTTGTGATACAATAGGCTATTTTTTAAACCAAAACACAAGAAATTCGAAATTTTGTTTTGCTAGCAGTGAAAAAAAAGCTATTTAAGCGCGCGCTTGATGGCGCGTACTGTCCAATTACTTAGGCATGACGCGTACTGTCCTATTAAACTGTCCAATTAAGGCTGAAATCAGGGCAGTTGATAGCCAATCAGATTTGACAATTTTGTTATAGTTATGATTATCTAAATAATAGAAATTTATTAATAATTAGTTATGTGAATTAAAGAGACGTATTGTGACGTGGTGACTGCATTTTCTTGATGCTTAATATTAGATGGTCCTTGTTACTAAAATAACTTGAGACGGTGTACTTGACTACAATCCTTCCTTTTTTCTGTCCAAACTACCGTCAGCGTTCTTCGAGCTTAAATCAGGATTTATTCAAGAATTGTGGACGAAATGAAACCAGGGAGTTTTGGTCATATAACGCTATTAAAATACAAAAAAATATTGGTGTCATTGGCGGTCAAAGAGAGTGATTGGTGGACTAGACCCTCTTTTAGATTCTTTTACCTGTATTTGTTATTCCTTCGTCGTCTCCGAAAGGCCACCAAAAATAGCCGCTGTGTTTTGGTTTTATGAAAAAAGCATAAAAGCCCCCAGGAGATTACAAGAAAATAACCGCATATTCAGGGCAATGAAGATTTCGATAGCACCGAATTGCTTTCAATATCTCAGCTTTCTGATACTGATCATCCGATTTAGTGTTCCCTCCCTTCATCTCTCATCCATGTGAAATTTTAAAAACAAACTTGCACTTAGTTGTTCCCCATTTTATTCGCAAAATAAGGCAATCTTTACATCGTAAATTAACCGACATGTTACTGGCAATGTCCCGTTATGGACTTTCTTTCTTCCGAGCGGAGAAAGCTTAAGCAACTAATCAACTAAAATTTTTATGCTCCGGGGAAAGTTCCGAGTTCTTTACTACTGAACCAAGATGTAGCCCATGGCCTTGATATGCTTGTTTCCGTTGTCTGGTGAAAATGCAGCCTCATTTCCACACGTGTTTGTGTCGTCAGGACTTCCTCCTGTACCAAATCCGATTCTGGAGTCACAAGTGACACATTGTTCCTCATTATTACTGGTGATACCAATTCTTGCTTTGGATAGTAGTTTATTGCTGGAGATAGCATTGAACCCTTCCTTGTTGCAATATTTTTGTAAGGAGGCCTGTGGACCAATCAGCGACTTCCACGTGTTACGACCCAGTGAGGTGGCGCGGTATTGGCCGTCAGCGATCAGCGAGTACAGCGAGTTGGCTTGCCTGTGGATGGTAACGAATCTTATCTTATGGCCGATCTTCATACCAAGGCAGATCTTGGAGAAGGGTGTTTTCCAGTAGCTCGGCAGCTTAGTCTCTTGTGAATCAAACCCAGTTCTCCCTCCTGAAATGTTGTATGGAGTTTTGTTGCTCCAGAGAAGAGAATAGTAGTGGAAAGTTTCCTGCAAACGAGAATCGTAAAATAAATATTCATATCACAGTTAGGTGATAAGCTGAAAGACTTGTACCTTAGTGCCGTCAATCTTCATGACCGGCGTCCATCCTCCATCTCCGCATCCAAGGACTCCCATGTGACAGTAAACAGAAAACTCGTGTGAATCAAACTTCAGCGTATACACTCGGCTGTTAGTTAACCTGATGGAGAAAAATTTAAGGGACAAAAATGAACAATCCTCTTGATCTTTGTCAATAAATGTCAAGCGAGAAAAATAGTCTCGTACCAATTCAAGGTGCTGACTAAAAAAAACAGAGGTTTTGTCCTATATGAAAAGTACAAGAATTAGTGCAAAGTTTCTTTTCTTCCATTTATCGTTGAACCCGGCAAGATAAGAGGCTTCGAGCCTAATCATCCATTTTTGACCAATTTCTGACTATTTTTTGTTGTTTTTGCTTTAAACCAACTAATTAAAATTTTAGAAGGATGAAGCGTCTTCCATTCTCTCTTCGCTGAGGTGCGCGTTCTCTAAACCTTGGCTGCGCGCAAGTTACATTTGTTTGTTTAAAATGTTTTGCTATCTTTCTATTTCCCTCTCTTTTAGCCCAGCAGCCATGATTGCGCTTTTTACTTTATCTCCTCTCTTGAAGGTTTTTTAAATAGACACTTTAAGTGAACTGGCAAAAGATAAGTACTTGTAACATGCATTTGACGCATCATATAGTCGACCAGTAAACTTACCCTTGATTATCATACAGTTCCTTGCAAGAGGAGGCAGGAATGACTATAAGGAAAAATAATATTGCCGGTAAAATTGGGGATAAAATTCACTTTAGGCCAAAACTTAATGTTGAAATATTTTAGGTCAACATGCCCGGAGTGGAAGTCTTTTTTCTTTTCCAACTTTTCCCCCAAGTTCTGTGCAAGCTTGTCAAGTTTCTTGATGGCATTAGCGTCACAGTTGTTCTCTCCTGTTATACACTCGTTTACGTCTGCAAATCAGGTGCAGGACTGAATCATCAAAACTGCTTTACTCATCCTTTTATTTTCTAGGATTGTGTACGGTCGAAAGAGAGAGAGCGCTTTCTGGCTATACTAAGAAGCAAAAAGATTATGGCTATATATATTGAGGAAGTGAGAAATTAAGAAATAACATCACATTTATAGATAGAACATTAGCGAAACCTAAGGACGCAAGATACTTGAGAATGCAGAACGACTTTCCAGGTGAAGAACAACTACCAACAGAAGGTGGAATAAAAAGACACGTTTCCGCTCATACTCTGTCAGCTCTGTAGGTGGTGCGGCTAAAAAGGAGGAATTGTGTACACTGGTCTGATTTTTAAAAGCAGTTATCTCACCCAGCGTGAATGTGTGACTGTGCGGAGATGACAATCTTGCATGGGGGCAATTATAATACATTAAAAAACGTAAAGATCCCAGGGATGATGTTTATAAGGCTAAAATTGCATACAGATACTGCAAATCACAAACTATAGCAGTATGCAAGGACATTTCGATACTCATTATTCACCTTAAACGAACAAACTGTAATTCTAGAAACGAAGCAGCATACTACCTTGTGCCTGAACTTGGCTTTAATGCGAAATAAATGGATTTGATTAAAAAATATATTATAAAGAAGACCGAGGTACTGACTTGGTGTGCAGTTAACTCCATTACCAAAATACGCTGGCTTGCAGGTGCACACAAAGGATCCGTCAGTGTTTTCGCAGGTAGCGTTTGCATCGCAGTTGTGCTTTCCTGTTTCACACTCATTTTCATCTGCAATTAAGAAGTCAGGCGCTGAATAAACTGATTTAGTTTTTCTTTCGCGGCAAGTAAGTGTGGCCTACCATAATAGCCATTTCATGCGATCAATATTTTAATATTATTTTCCAAATTCCAAGAACTCTCATTTTCGAAACGAGGTCTTTCTCACACCTTTCTCCTTTGAAATTAATTTTCTTATCAAAAGGCTTCGCACTTCGCCTCGTTTTAAGACAGAAGCTCCAGTGAAGTCGAAAATGGCCTATTAGTAATGGTAACAGGACTGAGTGGAGTCCAATTCGGTCTGTAATCATACGAGTGATTAACAAAATTGGACGAGCGCGAAGCGGGAGTCCGATTTGTTTAATCACGAGTATGATTACAGACCGAATTGGACGACACGAAGTTCTGTTACCAATTAATCATAACTTTAACAAAATTTGTGATATAGTAGGCTGTTTTTTAAATCAAAACGCAAGAAATTCGAAATTTTGTTTTGCTAGCAGTGAAAAAAAAAGACAATTTAAGCGCGCGCGTGATGGCGCGTACTGTCCAATTACTTAGGCATAACGCGTACTGTCCTATTAAACTGTCCAATTAAGGCTGAAATCAGGGCAGTTGATAGCCAATCAGATTTGACAATTTTGTTATAGTTATGATTAGAGTTACAATAATACACCTGCCTTATTATATGGCATAATATAAATGCTATATGATACTAAAAGGTATTATAGAAATTAACATGACTTAAATTAAGGCGAATTTAGTGGAAAACCACTTTCGAACAGAAGAAATTGATGTGAAAGAGACGTGGCTACGAAGTATCTTAGTGTTTCAATTAAGAGATCCTGAAGTGTTACCTGTACATTTATCTTCTCCATTTTCAGAATACCCTTCCCTACAAGGACAGTCGAAGGATCCTTTGGTGTTATAGCACCATCTAGTGACGTCACAGTTGTGTTCTTCTGTGGAACACTCGTCTATATCTGGAAATGAAGAGTTAATGTTGAATTATCTAACTTAATCAGTTCGATTTTTGTCTATTGAATGAGGGATAGTAATGTAATGCTTTCGAGTGGTAGAAATATTCCACGAATAACTTAATCAGTTTCCAAAATATAGCAATTGCAATGAGCACTAATTCAATTCATGCCACTTATATCAACAGTAAAATTCCAGATTATATCAGTGACAACTGATTATTCAAAGTTTTACATGTTGCAAGTTATGTTAATTCTGCAGAATAAGCCCGCGAAGACGGGGGGTATAAAAGGCTGCGTACACATATCACGTGTACGTCATCTAGGCTTCTGAACAACCTTTGTTTGCTTTTCTTAATTTTTTTCGGCCTATTTCGATTAACTTGTAAAGTCTAGTAGCCGCATTTTTTCCCTTCGGGGATTTTTGGGTGTTTTTTTCCCCCCGACCGCACTTATTTCTGTTGGTAGCTCAGCTTTGCTAGTTTTTAGAATTTGGTCGTTTCTTATTTTATGCATTTGTACGGTTAGCGTAGTTTTGCATCTGTTCCATAACTTATGTATTTAGTCTCAACGTACGCATAGGTCAGCTGTCCCGGAACCTCTCTTTAGGTGGCGACATAAGTCAATGATTGACGTAGTCAAATTGGCAATGCTACGGACCTCTAGCCAGGGTCGTTAGACATCTGCTTACCTTAAATGTTGCGCCCCAACCGTTTCTAGCAGCTTAGCTGCCTATTGGCCTACGTGCCTTGTTAGGTATATCAGTGAAGATGATTCCTTTATATCAAAGATAGATCCCAAGTTTTTCTGTCTCTAAGCCTTTGGGCCCCTATAGTGTTTCCTGTCCCAGTCATCTGTTGGTCACACGTTTTCTTTCCACAACCTAACTGGCACTAAGTCTGTGTGCTTAACTGGGGATGCAGTTGGAACTCGACCAGTTAAGTTGTAGCAGTTATTTTTGTTATTTTTTGTGAAAGCAAGAATACAAATGTTGCAATTAGTTATTTCTCTTATTGCTGTATTAACATACATACATTGAAGTGTTGGCTTTAAATAAACTTTTTTTACCTTAAAATGATGTCTGTTGCTATTGCTTTCTCGATCTGTGGGAAAATTGGAGGCCACAACTTTACACTTACCGCGGCCAAACCTCTTTTTCTTAGATACAACCTGTGACATACCAAGGACTGAATATGAAAACAGGTTTCTACCTTTCCATTTGGCTGTGCTAGTTTTGGCATGGAACTGAACATATGACTTAAGAAGAAATCCTGTTCGTTTAATCTCCATATTATGCTACCTGCACAGTTAACGCCATCCCCAGAATATCCTGATTTGCAAGTACACGAGAAGGAACGCTCCGTGTTGGTGCAGTATGCATCCTCGTGGCAGTTATGTTGTCCTGTTTTACACTCGTCTACAAATCAGCAAGTAAAAGTTAGTTATAAGAATTCCCTTGACTTAAACGTTTTCACCTGTATCTGTATCACCTGTATCATGATCTCTTGGTTAAAATACATCGCTAAAACGTTGGTGTCAATACTGCGAACAAAAAGTGTTGCATTTAAAGGCCTGTTATCGTATATATGGTGTTGCTGGGCTACGCCGTTGCTATGCAAGTGAAATTTGACCCTTGGTAATGAGTATTTCGCGCGCTTTTGGACTGCCTCCGTCAGCGCGGGATAATTTTTCGTGCCACGAGCGGTATTGCTTCCTTTTCGTTTCCGCCCTTAACGTTTAGTCTGCCCGAGCTTCGCTGCTACTAGTCGGCAAGTTTTACTTTCATAGATAAGTTTTGCTTTTATTCACGTTTAACAAGAGATTAAAAAATCTTTTCTCCTGTTTTCGAGAACCTGAAATAGTTCATGAGCCAAGAGAACAGTTTTACAAATCCTTTTTGGCTTTTCCCAATACAGTAGAACGGTAATAAAGGAAATGCATAAAATTCGCGTTCGATTGCAAAATCTAAAACCCGGATTTAAAACTCAAACCCGGATTACCCATGTAATCAAACGCACTCAAAGTTTCAATTGTCACCATGAATTGTATATCGTTTGAAAACGTTTGATCGAATTGAAAGGGGTCAAGTTTTTTAACCTCCGCCGTCAGGTTAGCTCTGTCGGGAGAGCGCAGGTCTGCTGAGAGGGAGGTCGCAGGTTCAAACCCTGGCCCGACCAACGCTCAGAATCTTTAACTGAACTGAGAGGAAAGTGTTGCCTTTGTAATATGGACATCTAAAAACGGTTAGACTTTGCAGTTTTCCCGGATAAGTAAGAAAAACCGTAGGTCCAACAGGACTTACCTGGTTCTTGTGGGACCTAAAAGAACCCACACCACTGTTCGGAAAGAGTACTGGACGTAAATCGAGGTGGTGTGGCCAACCTTTCCTGGGCTGGGTGGGTTATCTGTAAGGAGATGACTCCTTCAGGAGTCGAAATGGCCACCTACATGTATACACATATGTATAACTTCCTGGATTTGCTGCTTAATAGCGGGGCTCCCGCGCGCGCGAAGCGCGCGTGGGACAGAGCCCCATACCCATGGAATATGGTCAGCCTCTTTTCGTTTGGTTGTCACGTGATTGACCGAGCGTACGTACGTACGTACGTACGTACGCGTCTACAGATTGTATGGGTAGGGTAGGGGAGACTATCAAAAGGAAGGGAGGGGTGTCTCAGGCGTGTCTTGGCAAGTCCACATCTTTAATATAGGACATTAACAATATGGTCAATTGACAGCTGTCCAAACAGGATAGCCACTGACCAGTATCCCATGACCATATCGCGGGCTCATGTGTCAACTCATCGAGGTGACGTGATTTATTTGGAAGCTGTCCGCTGACCAGTTAACTGTTTTACTAGATCGCGAACAACGTTCAATCTCATACTTTTACTAGTTTGGGAGCACAGGAAAACTGATAGTGCACACATATTGGACATCAATGTTTTGATCAATTGACAGCTGTCAAAACAGAGTACCCGCTGACCAGTATCACTTGACCGTATCGCGGGCTCAGGTGTCGACCCGTCGAGGTCAAGTATTTTTTGAAGTTATCCGCTGACAAGTAAACTAGTTTTCAAGTGATCGCAGGCTCAAGTTCAATTTTTTTTCTTAATTCATATGAAATATGTTGTGTTTATGTGCTGCACAATTAAAATTTTGATTGCAAACTGACCTCGGACGTGAAAATTCAGCCAGCTGTTACAGGCAGGGAAGACAGTTGCTTTTGTTTTTTCTCACAATGGTCACGCGTTGGTCACGCTCTACGTCCAATTTTTATGCTCTGATTGGTCAAAATTTGACAGGTGAGTTCATGCGCAAAATTTATGCAGCATCTTGAATCTTGTTTACTTTAACAGCTGAAGCTGACAGAGTTTTGTGTCAACTTGTGATGTTTTTAACTGTCTTTTTCCACTGGATGTACAAAATGAAATTCAGCTGCTATCAGGAGTCTTCTGTTACTCATGGCTAGTTTGTTTATTGGGTTTTTGGTTGAGAAAACGTCGCTTGTCAAAGTCGGAAATCCGATTTCGGATGGCATCGTTTTCGTTTTCACCTTGCTTGATGCGTAAGAGGATTGCAAAGTCTGAAGCGATACTGGCTTTACCTGATAACTTTCAGGAGCTGCATCTCGAATGGTAAGCCAGAGAAATTATTGTATTTCATGTTTGTTTTTTGTATCTAATTTAATGAAGTGGAGCGTAGTTTATGCGGTAATTTAGTTTATGCGCGTTTGTAAGATTTGAGACAACGATCTCACCGAGTATCTGGTTTGATATAATCTTACAGAACTTTAAAAAGTCTTTGGACAGTTTCTCACCGCAAATAGAAAGAAAATGTTCCAAAGAATCTTTAGTTATAATTCCAGCCGGAAAAGAAAGCTTTGAGCGATTTTCTTGCCTCGACTTCGTCTTTGAAAAAATAAACACCGGGAAGCTGGCTTAAAACATAAACTTCAGCAAACTTAAGCTTGAAGCTTGAAGATTCAGGATATTTAGGGACACTTTAATACTTGTCTTCCTGAATGAAAATTGTTGTCTCTGTTTATGTTTCACCGAATTATATTTCTTTTATTGATTGTTAGTAGTCTCTCTTGCAATTTTAATCGCTATGCCGATTGTTTTCAGTCGTTCAGTGAACATCGCTTGCAGGAGTTCTCAAAATGCCGCGCGTTAAACCATCAAATAAAAAATAAACATGATAAATTCTTTATTATCTTGGAGCGTAACTCTGTTAATGTTCATTCAAACACTCGCTACAGCTCGCACTACAAAAGTGAGAACCGGATGGCCGTATAGGTGATTTTGGAAAATTTTTTTAACAGTTTATGAATATTGAATGAGAGCAATTTGTATTGTGAAATACTGCTTTCTGTCCATGGTATAAAGGGTTGGTTTACACGCACCCAGATTTGTTGCCAAGATTTTGCAAAGTAAACTTGTCGAACGCCAAAACGTTGGCCTGGTTTTTTTTCTAAGCCTAATTGATCTACGGTGATCAATAGCCATTACGGCTCTTAAATGTGATAAAAGATGATTACCAGTTTTTGAGTGTACATATGAGGCTATCAACTCGATGTAAGATTTGGTTCACTCTTGGGCTGTTTGCAAATTATTTTTCTCTAATGGAATTCGAATACAAGTTTATTGTTTAATTTAAATTATAAATTTACTAATGGGAGCCTCGCTTTTAGCCCTGGCTAAATCTATATATTAACTGAATGGGTTAAACTAAAAAGGTCAGTGGTTTTAGAAATGCAAAATCTACATTGTTCCAAATAAAACACTTCCAACTGTCCCAAAGGCTTAAACTGTTCAAAAGGGCATGAAATTCGCGCGAAAGGACTTGTTCATTCAAGGATTTATTATTGTTATTTATTTTCACTTTTTAACTTACCTAAGCACGTCATTTCAATTTCTCTGGCGATTTCTGCCATTAATTCTCTGTTCTTTTCCCGCTCTTTAATAAACTCCTCTTCTTCTTTATTCATCGGAACTGGACAAACTACAAAGCAGCAACACATACCGACAGTAAATTTCAATCCGTAAGCTAACGATATTTTATTAACTCTGCAAAACAATAATATTTATAACAATCATTATAACTGTAAGAAACAATTATTTGATAGTAATTAGTAATAACAATAATAGAAAAATGACATTAATAATAATAATAATAATAATAATAATAATAATAATAATAACAATACTGTCAATTCTTTCTAAGACAGATACCTTCTGGACAAGATCTGACTCTCCGTCTATTAAACGGAGCTGTCGCGCTAATACAGAGTCAAAGTAAGATGGCACTAGTAATTACAAGAAAATAAAGCTGAACTTAATATTAAAATGCACATCTTTTTCACTTGTGCAGAACAATAAAAAAACTGAAACAATGTACTGGAAAGGTGAAATCATTTTCTCATTGTACAATCAGACGTGGTTCATTACACGTCAACGTTCACGACGTCTACTGAAGGGCAACAGTATACACTCTGCGAACTGGAACAAGTAATAAAAATTCAGAATTCGCTTCTTTTGAACAACAGTTTATACGCGTACTGTATTCGGGTATGTAATTTGCTTACCCTAATTGCAGTTACCTGTCATGTAGTGCACCTTCATTTCCGTTCTAAGGTATTTTTCATTACCTAAAGCACTTATCAAAGGTCCGTTAACGGTTTCAAAAGTGTCCGTTATTTGTCTTAGAGATGTTTCCATCTTATAGACAGCATAGTTACAGCCATTGACTAAACAATGGCAGGGGGGCGGGGAGGCAACACCAGACGAGGGTGGTCCGTCTTAAAGAGGTGTTTGGTAAGGGAGAGTTGACTGTATAGCAAGATTTTCTCATATACAAATTTATTTCAAATCCAGAAGAGAAAAAAAAAATAGAGCAAGGCAATTCTTGAACGGACTCTGAACGAAAGAAATCTTAAGAAATGTTGATCCAACATTTTTGATGTGCGAAATTAAAAAAATTATATATGTATAAAAGTTGTTAACATATTCACCATTTTTACATTGCCCATAAAACACCTTGTTTACCCCCCAAAATTTTGCATAAGCGAATTGTCTTCTATCTCTCTTATGATGAGTGCTTATTCCCAGGAAAAAATCGAAAACAATTCCCATGCAAAATTTTGGAGGTAAACAACGGTGTATTATGGACGATCTGAATATTATGGTGAATAAATCCTCAGAATGTTGTTTTAGGGAAAGTATAAAAATGAAAAATTGAAGCGGATTTCTGTACATGAAGCAGAGACAGGATGCTGAAATAAAATGGCGACAATTCGCAGGTGCGCAATTAAATTTTGTCGGTGATGTCATAGTTGTTAGTTGTTACCTCCATGATTTAAATCTTCCTGTGTTATCATCACCATTGGGAACATGATGATGACGAAAATAACGATAAATGTTTTCATTTCAGCCATCGTCCAATCTGTTGAAAACAAAATAATCATGGTTCGTAGCATGTCACTGAATTTCGTGGGTGTAAGAGTTATGGACGCAAAGTTTAATAACCACATGTAAGCGAGGAAGGAGGAACGGGTACCCCTGGAAAGGAGGGTTTGATAGATTGTGGTCGCAAAAGTAGCATGATATACTACTTGCAGTGCTCGTATAATCTAAAATTATTCCAATAATTACGCCAGTTTTTGTAAATTATGCTCGTTTTAGCGAAAAAAAAGAAGAAATTATGCTTCTACTTTTTACTTTAGATTTGGTAAAAACACCTCAATGCCTCATTTACAAGTAAATAGCAAACTCATTTACCCTGTTTACACCAAAAAAAACTTTAAGAGTCCTTAATTCATTGTGTGACAGGTATAAAAACTCAAAAAATGAACAACCAACCCGCGGATGCCACCCTAGGTAACCGAGCTTGTTATGTCGATGCGTTGAGTCTTGTGGAATGAGTCTTGAGTCACTTCCTGTTGGACCCAAGTCCCATGACTGTGACAATAAGCAGACAAAAAAATGATTGCGGTACTTTAATTTGCTTGTAATTCTAATCGCGGACCAAAAAAATTGATTGCAAGTTTAATAAATGACAATTTTTGTAATGCAAAAATAGCAAAGCATAATTTGCTCTCTGGCATAAGTTGCATGCACTTTTCGGCTATTTCAGTAAATACTAGAGATGAAAATTATGCTCGTAATGACTAATTGTGCCAAAAATTATGGCAGTCCAATCTATCAAAGCCTACTGGAAAATGCCGGTGATGCCACGAGGAATAAATTCCTTTTCCCTTTTTCCACAGATGCATTACCCTGCTCAGGGTAAATCTGGGGGTAAAATCTTTCCCCTGTTTGCAAGCAAAAACGTTTATTATCTAGGTGGATTAGATTTAACAAATAGATTCCATGTTGCCGTGCGTCTGTTCAGTAATAGATCACAGATGACGTCAAAATGTGGTAAAAACAAAGAAGTGACACACGAACCGCGAGAAAAAACGCAAACTCTTCGTTACGGTCCTAATTAAAAGAGAAATTCTTACAAGTCGCAAAGCCTTATACGCGAAGTCTTGCACTGGTAATCAGTTCTTGTTTTGCAAAAAGATGCTTTCCAAAATACGGATTTTTCTCGCTTAAAATGTCAGCTTAAGCGAAAACAAAATTGACACACCTTCTTTGTAACGATTTTCCAAGTTTTAGCCGACGAAGGAATGGGTAAATAAAGTAGACTTGTCGAGTTTTGAACTTGAAAACATTTTCAAATTTGTGCTTGCGAGATTAGCGCGCGAAAAGCAAAACATCTTGACGCCACAACCATGTTTACATACTCTCATGCAAACACTCCTCTCGGCCAATCAGACTGCGCGTACTATCTTAGCTATTTTATGATAGATAATGGGCAACGACCAATCATAGCGCGCGTAGCATTCACATCATTAGGGACCTTAAGATTTGAGGACGGCGTCTTAAAATCCAACGTCGTGGCATACAGGGGCCTGGGGAGAGCGCGACGTTCTAGACGCGGGAACTTTGACTTAAGAAGTTCCGCGTAAACAACGAGACGTGAAACTTCTATTCATCTGAGAATTAAGCTGTTTTATATATCATGACGACTTTTAGGAACGCGCGAGACCTGCTTCTGTTGACCTTTTGCGAGGGTTCGATCACGGAAGACGAATTTCTGTTGCTTTACGACCTAAACACTTCGAAAAATCCAGAATATCCGTACTGGGATTACAAGAAATTCTGCCTACAAGACAAAGACGAGGCTGAATGCAAGACAGAATTCCGCTTCCAAAAGAATGATATTCCTCTTCTGCTGAATGTCCTTGGATTGCCAGAAAAGATCACATGCAAACAGGGGACAGTTTGCAGAGGCACCGAAGCGTTATGTATGTTGCTAAAGCGACTTGCATACCCATGTCGATACAGCGATTTGATGAGCACTTTCGGTAGACCGGTTCCTGAAATCTCAATGATAAGCAATCAAGTTGTTGATTTTATCTTTGAGCACCACAGTCACCGGATCACTGGTTGGAATCACACAGTTCTGAACGCCCATTCATTGCAGATCTATGCTGACGCTGTCTCGAACAGAGGAGCAGCGCTGGACAACTGTTTCGGCTTCGTAGATGGAACAGTTCGGCCAATTTGTCGACCAGACCTCAATCAAAGACTGGTATACAATGGCCATAAAAGGGTTCATGCCCTAAAATTTCAATCAGTTGTCACGCCAAATGGATTAGTTGCTAATCTTTACGGTCCTGTAGGTAAGTTTTCTTTTTAAGTATAGCTTTCACTTGCAAGTTTCTTTCTTACCTTGAGACTGCTTGAGAGGATAGTCCTCAGCTGAAAACCTTGGGAAAAAAATGGATTAAAAAAAAATTCAGGAGCTAATGAGTGATACCTCCTGAAAAATCGAATCACCTTTTTACACACCAACTGGACTAATGATCTGTTGTCTTCTCTTCCACTGTTGCTCTTTAAACTGCTGTAGCATTTGATCCACCATCAAGTGAACATCCTTGCATAATCACTAATCGCATGCCCCCATTTGATATTCTGTTTGTTTGCATGATATATAGAAAACTGTCTGTGTTTGTTCATTTCGTTATATGTTTTCTTTTTGTTACTTTTAATCTAAATATTTTTAATTATATCTGAATATATACACTGAACCCAAACCATACAAGTCACTGGCTTTGACCTTTAAATAAATAAACCTCTTTGGATAAATAGATTTTGGATGTTTAAGATAATTTTGGATGTTTAGTTTAAAACTTAACCAAGATCCAATAAAGCAAACACAATTAATGTGGAGTATTTGCCTTACTAAAGGGTGGAGTGCTACATCCAAAATTTAAAAATCTAAAAATCAGATAGCCTCTCTCCCAAGCTGAAACTTACATTCCATTATGTATGTAACACTCTCTTTACCATTAGAAAATCCTGTAATAATTTTTTTTTCAAATTTGACAAGAGGTTCATTGCACATCATGAATGTAGTATGAATGTTTTTGGGGTTTCTTTGTTCGTATTTTTCAGAGGGCAAAAAGCATGATGCAGGCATGCTGCGGGACTCTGGCCTCTACAATGATCTTCAACGCTATGCATTCTCACCAACAGGCCAGCCACTATGCATTTATGGGGATCCTGCTTATCCATTACGAATACACATTCAAGCACCATTTAGAAATGGAATCTTGACCCCCCAGATGCAAAACTTTAATGCCGCAATGAGCACAGTGCGAACCTCAGTGGAATGGTTGTTTGGGGATGTGGTGAATTCTTTCTGTTTTCTTGACTTCAAGAAAAACTTAAAGATAGGCCTGAGTCAAATAGGAAAAATGTACATAGTTTGTGTGCTACTCAGGAATGCCCTGACATGCCTATATGGAAATTCCACTTCCGAGTTTTTCAATTTGGATCCCCCCACTTTACAAGAATACTTTGCTTAATGCCCTATTTTTTTTCCTATCACAATAACAACAACAACAACAGCTTAACAGCAACAAAGCATTTTTTCTGTTGTTTGTCTATAACAGCTCCAACTGGACAGTCTATTTAGACTAAAAAAATATTTCACTTTGATATGTGAAATGTATGAAATTGAAATATTAAAGATCCAACAAGTACTTGAAACATACAAGCCAGTTATACAGTTAAAATGTAATAATCCTTAACATTGAAAAAGGGTGAGACTAATACCAAGTACACAGGTTGAAATAAAGTTTCAGAAAGCCAAGGTCTTATCTGTTAATATTCAGAGCCTGTCTGGTAAACACAACCAATTAAAACACAACTTAGTGGGCAGAAAAGACTTGTTGTTCACTAGTTCTAGCCCATTTTGTTGGTAAGTTTATCAAGCACGGCCATGAAAGCCTGGGACTGTTGCATCATCATCATTTGGATGTTATTAGTTTGAACCTGTTGCTGCTGCTGTTGCTCCTGCATTAACTGCATCATGGATTTCTGCTGATCTAGAAATGAGGTTAGCTTTTTTTCTTCCAGTTCCTGTTGTTTACGCTTGAGTGACAGCTCTTCCTCTTTGAGTACTTTGTCACTCTCACTTTTCTCTCGCAGATACTCAATTGTATCATTCCCACTTCTCCTCTTCTTCTTCTGACAATCCTGCTCTCCCTCTTCAACTGCCCTCTTCTGAGTTTCTCCCAACTTTTCCATAGCCAGTTTTCTCATACTTTCTGCCTTATGCTTGTCAGCCTCATCTTTTTCTTTCCTTCTCCCATCACCATCTTGATGTTCAGTTTCTGCAGCTTCTTCCATCTCAATTATCTCTGCTAGTGCTTGTTCAAGCTCTGTGGGTTCAGGGTTTATTCCACTGGCTTTTTCTTCATCTTTCATTTTCTTTTTGTATTTTTTTATCAAAACTGCAATGTGGTCACGCACTGATCGTTTTGTGACAGAAAAGTAGACATCTGATGTGCTGTTCAAGTTGGCACTGATTCTGTCCCACAGCCTTCCTCGTTCATTTGAATTTTTCTTGGCCGAGTATGGATTGACTGATAAAACTTCTCTACATAAAAGTAGATCATGATCTTTAGTCCACACTTGCACTCCTGGAAAGTTGAGACTGTGCAAAAAAAAAAAAAGGTGTGTATGTTGTAGGTTAAAATGAACCCCAGGTTAAAATGATTTCAACCTAGGTTGATTTGTATTTTCCTTTGTTTTAGATGTAAATTACCCACCTTAACAAAGAAAAATACAAATCAACCTAGGTTGAAATCATTTTAACCTGGATTCATTTTTACCTACAACATGTATTCACTGCCACTGAAAACCAGCTTGTTCAATACCAACCGTCACTTTTTAAAGAGAGTCTCAGGGTTGGTTGATGTGTAAATTTCTCTACATTTCCATAATTTTTTTTCACATCAATTGATCCAAGTTTATTTCTCTTTTCTGATCAAAACTATAAAGACTGTCTATGAAGCATGAAAGAAATCAATTTTTTCTCAGACAGCATGGTGGTCAATTTTAAAAGTAAACAAAGTTTTGAACAAATTATTCTGAGTATAATAAAATACAGCCAGTTAAACTTAAGGATAATCCATAGTCAGTGGAGGGCAGGTGAATTACAAATGAATGATAACAACAAGCAAAATGGTTAGAATGGAACTGAAGGCAAATTGGCCATTGAAGACTGTAAGTTATGCTGACACGGTTGAAAAACAGTAAGATAAAAACTTTCGGGAAGCCATGCAAAAGCTTTCATAAAGTTTCGGTGACATAAAAGTTGCTTGATGCTCGTAAACCTTTTATTTTTTCGATGTCACTCAAACTTCACGTTTTTGAACTGTTTAGGTCGTGTTTGAGAATCGAACATAAATGAATTTCCCCCTGAATTAAACAAAATTCGCCTTCAGTCCCTGAAAACATTAAAATACACACAGTTGTCGATTCTGTCAAGTACGTTATCACTACCCTCAAACAAGTGTGAAAAAATATGAAAAACATGTGAAGGAAAATCCTTACTCTGACATCCCGGATACGCACGAGGCCATTGAACAGAGTGATTTGTTAGCGTTTTCTCACTTCTTTGCACCTGTGGAAAAAAGAGAGGCGTACCAAAAGTAAGAAGATATGTTCTGAATTACAAAAGTGACAAAAATCGGCAAATGAAAGTGCAATTTTATGAAAATTTCAGGTAAAGTCTACTCACGTTCCACTCACGACGCCAAAATCAAAACATGGCGTTCTGTTCCGAGATTGAACGCGGTCCCAGCCAAGAATGGTCATGCGCAATACTCGCAAGAGGCTCATCTTAACTTCCGGTCGCGTTCTACACGGAGGACGTCCTCAAATCTTAAGGTCCCTATTGTATAAACCTACATACATGATCCTATCAGTAACTTCAATAGAGGAGTTTCCAGGAGACGGGGACAGCTTATTCTAAAGAAGTACCCTAGGGAATTATGTAATCCGATCGCAGATCACCCGGGTGTTTATTTGATCAAACAAAGTCAATTCTATAAAGCTCGTTAAAGCTCTCCAGCTCAGATACCGGGACTTAAAACAAAAAACAGAAACAAACACATAAACAAATACATAGAAACCCCCCCCCCCCCCAAAAAAAGCCAATTATGCAGCAGTCTTAAATGTACCTCTTTACACTATAAACACTCACTGGCCGGAATTTCTTTCAAGAAATTCTACTCTATTTGTTTTTGTTTTTACATTTTTTTAAGTCATAAAGACGACATGAAATGTTGAATATATTTCACAATTAAACACGGATTAAATGAAATCTGACCTTGTTCTATGACAAGGAATACTGAAATGAAACACAATGTTAAATGCCAGTTTTTCTTTTCGGACGACATCTGCTATTTGTAGAATATCTTCAGAACTTGACGAGAAATGTGCAATTGAAGACGGGAACTTAACATCCATCAAGGTAAGCTTATCAGTCTATTTTTTAAAACTAGGAATTATTTTTTATAAATAATAAAACAGTTATTGGATTCGGGTAGGTCTTTTAACCGCTGAAATTAACGAAGGAAGGAAGGATGAAAGGAGGTAGTCGTGGATGACAAGACAACAGACGTGCCTCTACAGTCTGTCCTTTTTCTATTGTATTCATCAAGGCTGTT
The DNA here is from genome assembly GCA_964035525.1 of Porites cylindrica. Taxonomy (NCBI): domain Eukaryota; kingdom Metazoa; phylum Cnidaria; class Anthozoa; order Scleractinia; family Poritidae; genus Porites; species Porites cylindrica. Next base: position 9,190,877 of record OZ037782.1, on the reverse strand, counting down.
TGAGGTTGTTAAGAAGCACCTTCCATCAGTTCATGGGTACGCTGATGATACTCAGTTGTACGTGTCGTTTCGTCCAGATTCGTTTGCTGATCAAGATCAAGCGATTAAGGCTATTGAGAACTGCATAGCTGATGTTAGGGCTTGGTTAGTCTCACACAGGTTGATGTTTAATGATTCAAAGACAGAATTTCTAATCATCGGTTCGTCACAGCAGTTATCTAAGGTTACCATGGCTTCAATTAAAGTTGTTGACTGTGACATTCAACCCCTTAAGCATGTTAGAAATCTTGGCACATGGTTTGATAACCATATGTCTATGAATATTTATATAGGAAAGGTGTGTAGTAAGGCATTTAGGGGGCTTTATAATATTAGGCAAATTAGGAAATATCTGTCTACAGAATCAACAAAGTGTTTAATTCAGGCGTTTGTTACATCACATTTAGATTATTGCAACGCGCTTTTGTATAAGCTTCCGCAATATCAATATGACCGACTTCAAAAAGTTCTTAATGCGGCGGCTCGGGTTACATGCTTAATTCCTAAGTTTGCCCATATTACTCCAGTACTTTAATAGGGAACTTCATTGGTTGCCAGTGAAATTTAGAATAGAATTTAAGATTGCGCTGTTAGTCTTTAAAATGTTGCACGGCCTGGCGCCACAATATTTATCTGAACTACTTGTTGTAAAGCCTAGAACTGGATACAGCCTACGGTCTGATTCTGAAACATTGCTTGTAATCCCTAAGGTGACACGGAAGACTTTTGGCGATCGAGCCTTTTTCCATGCTGGACCAACAGTATGGAATGCTTTGCCATCTAGCCTTAGAAACTGTAGGAACATTGACTCTTTTAAGGTGACTCGACCCAGTTTTTTTGGGGGGGTACCATCCTACTTTGAAGCTCTCTGGTATCCCCACCTTTACTGTTATCGTAAGTGTAACACATAGAATGGATAACATATAGATCAATCTACAATATAACATAAAATTTTTGGCGATCGGAGTAAATGTCACGTGGTTATAATGCCACGCCCCTTTGAGGTCTGAGTCGAAAATCTGCTGTTGCCGGCATTTTTTCGTGAAAATCTCTCGGCTACACATAGTGCGCATTAGTGCCTTGCGCTGAACAGAGTTTCACCAAAATCGCAAAGACCCAATTCGAGAAATTCAGCGGTTTCCAAATTTAGGTCATAATTTATGCGAAAATGATAAGCAAACTTTACACGGATTATATCTAATAAACTATGAGATTCATCTCTTTATTTTGGGCATCGTTATAACAAGGGTGGTCATTGCACGCGTGCTGAACAAGAATGCTGTATAATGACAGACTAGAAACAATAGACAACTCCCAAAGCACAAACTCAGCCAAAACGCTAAAAATCTTCAATGTTTACTCAAGTTTGGGCTTATAGAAGGTAATGTCCCAGTTTTTCAATGACCATGGAATTCAGAGTCCGGGTAGTTAGTTAATCAATTGTGGCCCTGAAAAAATTTGAAGGAGAAAAAACTACGAATTTTTAAGAAAATGCTTTTTTCGTGAGAAGGACTCTTAAACGCTGACAAACGTCAACAAATAGCGAAAACCATAATTTCTATATGTTTGGTTTGCTCGAAATCGCGCGCATTTACAAGGCCCTAAAGCGTTTTGCTGACTTGCAAGGACCCATCTGTTATAAGGATGTCCAAAATACAGAGATGAATCTCATAGTTTATTAGATATAATCCGTGTAAAGTTTGCTTATCATTTTCTCCCATTGGGTCCTTGTGATTTTGGTGAAACTCTGTTCAGTGCAAGGCACTAATGCGCACTATGTGTAGCCGAGAGATTTTCACGAAAAAATGCCGGCAACAACAGATTTTCGACTCAGACCTCAAAGGGGCGTGGCATTATAACCACGTGACATTTACTCTGATCGCCAAAAATTTTATGTTATATTGTAGATTGATCTATATGTTATCCATTCTATGTGTTAGACTTACGATAACAGTAAAGGTGGGGATACCAGAGAGCTTCAAAGTAGGATGGTACCCCCCCCCCAAAAAAAAAAACTGGGTCGAGTCACCTTAAAGTACAGTTGAAGACTTATCTTTTTAAGAAAGCTTTTAATTTGTAATTTTATATTCTTGTTACTATTATTATTTCTGCCATCTAGCCTTAGAAACTGTATGAACATTGACTCTTTTAAAGTACAGTTGAAGACTTATCTTTTTAAGAAAGCTTTTAATTTGTAATTTAATATTCTTATTACTATTATTATTTCTTTCCATGTATTGTATATATATATATATTTATTTTCTTGTACATATTGTAAAGCGCTTTAGAATGTTTTAATAGTTAAAGGGCTATATTAAATGTAAATGTAATAAATTATTAAAGTGGTGCCGAAATGAACAAGAATATTTCATTCACGTTGGTCACGATTCACTGAAATACTAAAAAATAATGTACTAGGAAAAATCACCTCTCACCTCCATATCATTCTTGTTATTAAGTTTTATACTTTTCGTACCTCAAATTTCCTAGCTCTTTTGATCAGTTGTATTTCTCTCTTAACTTTTGGCGACTAAGAGCCGTCTTCGGTTCGCTTCTTAAATTGTCTGAGTTGGTTGCCTGTGAAAATACAAACATGCCCAGCAATTAAAACTCAAAGGTGAGGTTTAACGCGTGATATGTTTCGATATATTTTCAGCGGGATCCCCAAACAAGATTAATTTCAAATTCAAACGCAAAAAAGACAGTTAATTGTCACCTGATGTGCCAGTTTATCGTGTACTTATAAAAATGTTTGACCAAAAACAGCACGCATGTGCATTATCTCCTTTTTATCACTGGCGTTTATAGGTGGCCATTTTAAAACGCCATCGATCTATTTGTAATTAACGCTCCATTTTCCGGGTCTTTTCCTAATGAGCATAAATTGAAAAATTCCCCAATCTGGTCGCAAAGAGACAAATGCTTTTTGTTTTAAAACTGATATAGTTTATTAACCCTATGTTTTATGTGTCATTTAAGTACGAACTGATACAGAAATGAATTTACTTTTCTTTCTTTCATTTTTCCTTCTGTGGTAACGGCAAGTTTCTGTTATTGCTTACAGTTCAACGAAACTTAATCCTAAGCAAGTTCCGCCTTTGGAGCTCAGCCAAGCTCAAACTAAGGGCTAATAATCCCTCTCACAGAAACATTTTCTTGAGGAGATATTTCCTCTACTATTTGTATTAATTTTTGACAGCTGTCTTGTGATAGCAAATAAGTTATGAGAAATAACAAATATTACTCTTCCTTAACTCAAGTCATATTCCTGGCCTGGTTTTTATCTCCCGGTTAGCTCAGTTGGTTTATTGCCCTTCTGCTAAGCGGAAGTTTTGCACCGGTTGGAGCGAGCCAGAACGCCACAGGCCTTTAATTGATAATTCATCTCCGTTTTTAATGCCAGGAAAACGTAATATAACCCACGTTAAAATTGTTCAAAAATAGCGGGGAAAGTAGACCTCGTTGGCTCAATTTTCGATTGGGTTTGAGTGATAAAAAAGCTGGTGTCGGTCCTGAGCTGTGAGTATTAATGAAAGATGCTGATGTCTGGCCAAGATGATAAAGTGAACCCTATTGAATAATGTTTACGTTCAAAGTTCGTGGAACAATATCCATCACCAAGAAAATGTTTAAATACAGCCCATCAACGGAAATCCCTGGGATTTATTTTAGGCACTATCTCTTAATTAGCCTGCGTAGCAGGTGGATGAATTAATTTATGCACAAAAGAAATGGCAGCGATGGCAGGAGGAAGTGCATATGATACCCGAAACGATATTTGTATTTAACCAAGCAGGAAGTGCACTTAATTTCCATTATGGAATGACGATATGATAATCACTTACTCGATAAACGCTGAGGATGGAAGTAACGCTCTTGGGTCTGTCTTAGCTTATACATTTCCAAGTATATCCACATAAAGAAGTAAGAAGCCTCACATTTATTAATAAAGGGTGATATAGTTATACAGTCGCAAACTCCCGAGGGAGACATCTGAAAGCACTAGGAATTTATTCCGTTCGGTGACGTCACTATCCGAAAATGATTTTGACTGGATGATTGTCAAAATATACGAGTTATTGTGAGAACGTTTAGCAGGCCTGTCATTTGATATTCAGCTGATCGCATGCTTGCGTGGAATCAGTGTGAAGTTCAAATTTTTGTCAATCTTATCGCAAACAGCAAAATGAGCTTCCAGTTCTTGTTGACATCGAAATTATGACTTAAGAAACTGGGCTGGATTGTTCAAAGCAGGGTTAAGATATCTCAGGATTAGTGCAAAATTTCAACTCAGATATAAAAGCTTAAAAAGCAAATTCAGTTATATTCGTTTTGCCCACAATTTGATGAATTGATGCTTTAAAAAGAATCTAGAAATTTATCCTGAAAAATGCTTTTGAGCAACAAAAAAAGAAACCAGTGTTAAAATTTTACCCAGGGTTAGCGCTAATCGGCCTTCGAACAACTGGGCCCTGAATTACAAATGAAGAATCAATGGAGAAAGTCTAGAACCGTTTTGTCATACTGTAACCCTAAAATAAAATGTTCAATTCCATCGCTAACATTTCTGATATGACTTCCTTTCTTCTTCATGCGGGAAAAACAGAAGAAATTGACTAGAGAAATTTTCTACAGATATATGCTGACTTATAACGTTTTGGCCTGTTCAATTAACCTTCTATTATTGTTTGTCAGAACGATGGCGCCAGTTTATCGCTTATTGATAGAAATGTTTGACCAACTGAGAAACAGCAGGCATGATCTCCTTTATTGCTGACCTTGGCTGGCTATTTTAAAACACCGTCATTTATATATTTTTTCCGGTCTTTTCCTAATAGCCATAAATGAACCAAAATGATCTGAGAGCGTTCTAACCGACTCGGTCGCCGTACGCGTAAAATAAAAATCCAAAAGTTATTTTTCTAGAAATAGTTTACCTAGACCTATATTGTGACAAAGTTTGGGGACTTTCGACTTTTTCATTTTGCACACCCCCAGGTGATATTTACGGACGGACGCTCTTAAAGAGATGTTTGGTGAGGGAGAGTTGACTGCATAGCAAGATTTTCTCATATACAAATTTATTTTCTCGCTTAAATTGTCAGCTTAAGCGTAAAAAAATTGACACACCTTTTTTATAACGATTTTCCAAGTTTCAACCGACGAAGGAATGGGTAAATAAAGTAAACTTGTCGAGTTTTGAACTTGAAAACTTTTTCAAATTTGTGCTTGCGTGATTAGCGCGCGAAATGCAAAACATCTTGACGCCACAACCATGTTTACATACTCTCATGCAAACACTCCTCTCGGCCAATCAGAGCGCGGGCACTATCTTAGTTATTTTATAATAGATAATGGGCAACGACCAATCATAGCGCATGTAGCATTCACATCATTGTATAAACCTACATATATGATCCTATCAGTAATTACAGTAGAGGAGTTTCCCTGAGACGGGGACAGCTTATTATAAAGAAGTACCCCAGGGAATTATATAATCCGATCACAGATCACCCGGGTGTATATTTGATCAACCAAAGTCAATTTTGTAAAGCTTGTTAAAGCTCTCCCGCTCAGAGACCGGGACTTAAAACAAAAAACAGAAACAAACACAAAAACAAATACATAGAAAACCCAAAAAGAAAAGCCAGTTATGCCGCAGTCTTAAATATACTTCTTTACACTATAAACATTCACGGAAATTTCTTTCAAGAAATTCTACTCTATTTGTGTTTGTTTTTTCATTTCTCTAAGTCATAAAGACCACATGAAATGTTGAATATATTTCACAATTAAACACTGATTAAATGAAATTTGACCTTGTTCTATGACACGGTTGTTTCACTTCTTTCCCTTAAAATTCTTGATTCTAGTTCAAGTTTCAGAAATATTTCAATCAGTAATGAAAAATAGAATTCCTTATTACATGAAATTTATCGTCGCTTTGGGGAGAAATAATTATAATATAGGTAAATAAACAAATAGAGCAAATAAATAAAGAATGGATCGGTCGAAATCGGACGAGAGAATAGAGAAACTGGACATCAGGATTAACATAAGTAGTAGTTATAAATTAGGCACGTTATGGCCCCGAGTATGCGTTCATACAAAACGAGTCTTTCGCGGTTAGGCGAAGGGAAAGTCTGCTAAACTTGTGTCTTGTTGCCATAATCATTCGGTGTTCTTCTGCATCCAGTAGTGTCCACGCAACACCCGATATTTTTCGTCCTTTCTTGTTTATATCACAAATGCCGCCGATGGAGAAAAGTTTTATTTTTCTCGGTCAAGAATTGTAAAAACGATCACATTTTGAACGTAATCCAATCACTGTAGCTAAAATCATTCTGAAAACCGAGAAACATTGTAAAGGTGAAATCGGAAATTCTAAATGAACAAGGTCATTGTCTTTGATACTTTGAAGTGCTTCTATGAACCAGCAGCTCCGTGGCGTGAGCGATGAACATGCTAACTGTAAAAGGAAGTCTACTGAAAAAAAAACATAAAGCTTGTGCATGCGACCGCGACTGTCAAAATTCAAACAAAAACTGGACAATTGATTCGTTGACATGCAACACAAAGTAAAATGTAGACTTTTATTGAATTGATAGAAAACAAAATGAAGAAATACTAAAATGAAACACAATGTTTAATGCCAGTTTCTCTTTTCGGACGACATCTGCTATTTGTAGAATATCTTCAGAGCTTGACGAGAAATGTGCAATTAAAGACGCGAACTTAACTTTTATTGAGGTAAGCTTTAGTCTATTTTTTAAAACTAGGAATTATTTTTAATAAATAATAAAACAGTTATTGGATTTGGGGAGGTCTTTTAACCGCTGAAATTAAGGAAGGAAGGAAGGAAGGATGAAAGGAGGTAGTCGTGGATGACAAGACAACAGATGTGCCCTCTACAGCAAGTGGTGCCGAAATAAACAAGAATATTGCACTCACCTTGGTCATTATTCATAGTAATAATATCACTGAAATACTAAGAAATAATGTACTAGGAAAAATCACCTCTCACCTCCATATCATTCTTGTTATTAAGTTGTATAGTTTTCATACCTCAAATTTCCTAGCTCTTTTGGTCAGTTGTATTTCTCTCCTAACTTTTGGTGACTAAAAGCCTTCTGCTTTTCGCTTCTTAAATTGTCTGAGTTGGCTGCCTATGAAAATACAAACACGCCCAGCAATTAAAACTCAAAGGTGAGGTTTAACGGTCCGTGCACAGTTCGGCCAGCCCTTTTTTTAAAATTTCTGTTCCATGTTGAGCAAACAGAAAGATATGAAATTGACATCTTCTTCGATTAATTCGTTTATAATGTTACAAGTGTCTAAATTGCTTTTGCTTTAAAAGCACCTTTTTATTGAAATTTTATAATATGACGGCGCCAAATAATTTTTGCACTTAAAAATAATGGTAAAATCTCAAAAAATTGCCAAAATTCCAGAAGTCCTTGTTTCTTTTCTTGAGTCCATAAATCTTATCTCTCCATAACAAAAATTACTCAATATCTTCTTTTTACTGTTTTATGCTATCTTTTTCCAAAAAAAGATAAACAAAATTTGACTTCCGTTTCATCGTTTTTGTTTTTTCGAAAGAAGAAACACAAAAACGAAAAACGAAATTCGGCTTCCGTTTTATCGTTTTTCCATTTATGTACAAACAAACACAAAAAAAGGAAAAAGGAAAAATGACTTCCGTTTTATCGTTTTCCTTTTATGTACCAACAAACACAAAAAAAGGAAAAACGAAAAATGACTTCCGTTTTATCGTTTTTCCTTTTATGTACCAACAAACACAAAAAAAGGAAAAACGAAAAATGACTTCCGTTTTATCGTTTTTCTTTTTATGTACCAACAAGCACAAAAAAAGGAAAAACGAAAAATGACTTCCGTTTTATCGTTTTTCCTTTTATGTACCAACAAACACAAAAAAAGGAAAAAGAAAAAATGACTTCCGTTTTATCGTTTTTCCTTTTATGTACCAACAAACACAAAAAAAGGAAAAACGACAAATGACTCCCGTTTTATCGTTTTTCCTTTTATGTACAAACAAACACAAAAAAAGGAAAAACGAAAAATGACTTCCGTTTTATCGTTTTTCCTTTTATGTACGAGAAAACACAAAAACGGAAAAATAATTGACTTCCCTTTTCGTTGCCACTTAGTGCAGCCGACTATGTTGGTGCGCATGCGTTCCTTCAAACGAATGCCACTCTTACCGGCTCAGAATCCGCGATAGGTCGGTTCCGTAGGACGGGCTGATCCATCAGTGAGAGATCGACAGGCCTCCTGGCAACCACCCGCTATAAGGCTAGCCCAATCGATATTGAAACGCAAATTTCCTTCCGTAGATAAGCCTCTCCGAATATAAGCCCCTCCAAAAATAAGCCCCTCAAAAAGGACCTTTGAAAAATATAAGCCCCCGGGCTTATTTTCGGAATTTTACAGTATGCTACGATATTACACACTACCTGAATCTAATGTTATGAAGGGGAGCTACAATCACCTCAGTAATTGCAGGTGTAACCACATTATGAATATCAACATAACGCCGTATGCCATTCGTAGCACAAAATCGCCTGACACTCCTTTCAGATAGTCCATTCACTGCTGGATGCTGTTGTCTTGGAATATCAGCTACTTCTTTTGTGTTTTGCCTTGCTCTTCAACAAGCTCCTTCACGTAGCGAGCAGTAACTACGTTTTCCCTCCCCGCCACTTTTGAAGGACCCGCCGAAAAAAGACGCATACCAGGGTTATAAAAACTGCTGACCATCAACACCTAGACGAGTTTCCGAATTAAACCACCAGCCCCCACTCAAACCCCTCCCCCCCCCCCTCCTCGACCCCTCTCTGTCCCAGCTCTTTGTTCACTTAAACAGCCAGAGAAAACGAAAAAAAAATAGAAACGAAAAATTAGGTTATATCCAGCTCTTTTTTACATTGATTGGTCGTACTTACAAAGAAAAACGATAGAACGGAAGTCAGTTTCCGTTTGTATGTTTTTGTTTGTTTCAGTACATAAAAGGAAAAACGATAAAAAGGAAGTCATTTGTCGTTTTTCCGTTTTTTGTGTTTGTTCGTACAAAAAACAAAAAAAGATAAAACGGAAGTCGATTTTTGTGTTTCCGTTTTTTTGTTTTCTCGTACATGAAAGGAAAAACGATAAAACGGAAGTCATTTTTTGTTTTTCCTTTTTTTGTGTTTGTTGGTACATAAAAGGAAAAACGATAAAACGGAAGT
>OZ037782.1:8884090-9169090 GCA_964035525.1 Porites cylindrica | reverse complement strand
TCTCGATCTTTAAAATGGGTGCCACACAAATGCAGGAGAATGTCTAATGTACGTAGCTTTCCACCCTTTCATTTGTGTTTCAAGCACCAAATCTTTTTTGCCGGTTTGAAGTTTCTTAGGAGTTTTTTTCCCAGAGGCGACTTTACACAGGCTACCCAGGTGGCGTTCTGCGGCCGAGAGAGTCTGGAAACGTACGTTTCAAAATGGCGGCGATCGCTGGCGATTATTTTTACTGGCGTTTACAACTCATTTTAGAACTTTAGAATCATTTTGTTCCCTGAAATTTTAACCGGTAAATTGAAAATGGTGGCTGGAAATTCTTTCCTCGTGTTCGTTTTCAACGTTTTGTTCTCTTTCGACAACGCTTGTGGCGGAGACTTGTGGCGGTAAGTCGTTTTAATTGTCCAACGATATAAAAAGTGGACTAGGACCTTGGCTCCGTTTGTTGTTAAAGTGAACCTGCGTATAAAAGTATATGCTGCATCATTTTACTTAAAGATACAGGAGTCAAGAAGGCGACGGAACATTGTTTTCTACACAAAATTCCGTAAGTTTTGCATTTCTGTCAACTTACAGTCAATGTGAGGTTGTCGTTTAATTAACTCACCATAAATATAGTCGAGCTTGTTTACTAGTATTACTAAACTATTGCACGCAACCTTGTCTTGCTATGAAACCGCCCATCAACTGCACCATCAAAATTACCCGAAGTCTTTATTTTCCACTGTGATTTGCAGTGCTGTCAACTCTTTCCAGACAATCCAGGAGACTCCAGATTTTCGACAGTATCTCCCAGTCTCCAGATTAGAGTATGACATCTCCCAGATATTTGGTGAATTTTGCCATTTCTTCGACTTCTGGCAATAAAATTTCAACTATTTTGCATTGTTTGAGTTATTTTAATGTTAACATCGAACGTTTACTCACTAGCTCCAGTATGCCATTGTAACTGGTGTCATGTGATTGGTGGGAAGCAAACCAATCAGGTCAAATGTTACAATGACAACAACATCTTTTTTGCACGTTTTATGTCATCGCAAATTCGTGACGATCGGAGTCAATGGGTATTTTTTACACAAATGACATCATGTGCCATGCGAAATGGCACCATCTATCATCCCTTCCCTATCAATTCTCAATATTTGAAGATGTGGGGGGTTGATAGCCCTGAATTTGAGCTGGTGGTAAGCTTTCTTTTGGTAGCCAAAATATGCTGTTAGTTACATCCCTGTGAAATATACTGTCGAGATAGTTTTGATCTATCCTAATCTTTATGTGTCTTAAATTCATATTGACTTCTTGCTAGCATCATTCACAAAGAAGTACTTGACCTTCAACTGTTACCTCTTGTAGGGTATCTTGTGTTGCAAAATGTTGAAGTTACAGCACTTTTAGTTACACCTGTACACATAATGAATCTAACAAGTTTGTCTTGTGTTAGTCCAACTAACAAGTTTATATCATCTGACTATGTCTTCACAGATAGTTTTGGAGCTTTCAGGGGTGAATGAGACTGTGGAGTGGTGTTATCCAAATCTCTGTTCTCTCAAGAATAAGAGGCAAGTTTATCATCAAATTTTCAGTCTTGTGTAAAGTGTGTTGTAGCGTGATATGACTTGGTATTTCTCTTTTCTCATAGCTTCACCAATGCGATCTTACATTGTTCAAAGCCAGGATTTCACCCTGTTGCTTCCATCAGGAATGACTCAGATGTCCGGGTTGGTGTTGTTGATGCTTCTCTGTTACATATATTATATTGCATCTCTACAACTTTTTTTCCATTTTCAAAAGAGTGGTATTTTTTGTCTTAAAGTGTCACAAGTTTTAAAGATTATTCCTAAAGACAGCAGAAAAACTTACTGAAAGATGTTTCATTGATGACTTTGGTTTCTCCTTATTCAGTGAATCTCTTTGAGACCCATTTTCCTAAAAGTCTCGTCAAAGTTGTTTTCCAAAACAGAGAACTCCAGAGTGGTTCCATCAACTTAGATTTTGATCATGATTTAACTTTCTAATCAAAACTACTTTTTGTATAAGCACTGTCAAAATTTATCATTTTATTTTAAAATGCCAGGAAGGCGTATATGTCCTTTATAAAATTGTTTGTATCATTTAAGTCAGTAAACTCTCTGTTTGTTGTTCTTTCAGAATGTAAGGTACATTCAAGTTGTCCACAGCCCATTTTACTATGAATGGTACCTTGCTTATGACCAGGAACTGAGAACGTAAGCTATCTGACAGCCATTAATGAGACAAAGTATAGTAATTAACACCTTTTAAAATGGTCGAGTGCGCAAGTAACTTGCTCTTAAGGTTACACTTTGTTTTTGACTACCCCTTTCGTATTTGGATTAACTTTAATTACCACTTACAATAGCAACTACACTAAGTTGTGTATTTAGTGCTCACTGCAAATGCCAGACTTGCCAACCCCCAAAAGGCAAAAAAATGTGAGACTCTGAATCTAGAGCTTGGAAAAGTAGTGAGGAATGGGCAAAACATTGCGAGGATTTTGGGAAGTCACATATCACTTAAAAGCTTCAGCAGTAAACATCTCGATCAATTTTACAATTTAGGTTTTGTAATTTGTATGTTTTGTTGGTGGCCATCTTGAAACAAGAGAAAGATGTAGTCTGCACATTTGGTGGCCGTGGCAAGTTGCAATGTAGTTGTAAGATTACAAAGTTGGTGCAGATGTTAATGATAGTGATAGCACTCTGTTTTACTAAAGGACACATTCACTTGTGATGTTTTCAGTTCAAAGCCATGTATGGGCTTTGAAGGGTTTAGTATATGATTTTAGTGAATGGCTAGCTTAAATTTCAACCACCTCTTCCACTCCCTGAGTGACTTAGCAAGCAGGGGAGGCAGCTGAAATTCAGGCTAGTGAATAGCACTCAGAGTAGCATTGTCAATGACATTTATGTGTAAAATTTACCAGTCAAAGTCATGAGGAATTCAGGTTATGGATTACGGATCCAAAGCATGTGTCAGAATCTGAAAGGAACAGCACTGCTTCTTTCCCATCTCAGGTAGGTTTTCTATCAGATCAATAAATGTATTTTTGTAAAAATCTGTCACACTGTCTTAATCAACCTTTGAAAAGGTGGATGCATGGTGAAATTTAGATCCACCAAAAACAAATCAAATCTACAAACTATAAGTTTCTCTTGAACCACCTTGTACCTGCTGTGGATCGCATGCTAGTGGTTTGAGCAAAGGGCGGTTTACAATTTCCCACATGCTATCTCTGCGCCATGTAATAGAGGAAATGAGGAGGCTGAATAAGGAGTCTGTAATCTGCTTTGTAGACTTTTAGCTAAGGTGATGAAATCCCTTTGTGTCTGTAAAGTGAACCCTGTGGGATGCTCTTTGCTATCTTTGGCTCATAATGTGTTCTCTTATTTTTATTTTGCAGTTTTCAAAAGAACTGACCGGTGTTTTCGTTCAAATGGGACAAAGCCCGGTTTTAAAAGTGAAAGTGGGCCACAGATTTGTTAGCTGGGATGAGTGGAAGATCTTCAATAAATCCTATATCACAAATGAAGGGTGAGAGACTATACACATGACATTTCGCATTAATAAACTATAGACCACAATCATCACTATTGTTTTATCCTATTCTTTTGCCACAACACCAACGTATGGCAATGTAATGTGTTGGTTTGAATACTAAATTTGTGGATGAAATCTTAGTGGTACCTTTTGAATGAAACTTTCACTGGCAGACCCTTTGAGTAGGGCTGTTTACTTTGTTAGGAGTTTAGGAAAAAGGAATGTGAACTTTCTTGTAGTTTTTCTTTGGCCACCATTAATAGTGAAAGGTGGCTTTACACGGCCACACTCTCTTTTTCCTGGTTGGTAACAATTTGCAAGGCTTTCTAAATCTTGTTGTTGGCAGTAAATAACTGCTGAAAGGGCTTGAAATGTTTTGCCCCTCCCTTCCCTCTCAATCCCAGACATGCTGCTGTCGTCTTAAGCCCCGTGCAAAGGGACACAACATTGTTGGATGTTTGCACACTCTGTTGCACGTTGTTGTGTGTTGTTGGGAGTTGTTGCCCAAAGTTTGAAACTGGTCAGACTTTTAGCTATCTGCAAATGTTGGGAGTTGTTGGCCAACAATGTTGTGTCTGTTTGCACCAGGCTTTAAACTTGCTGCAAATCTTGATTTGTCATCTTTGCATTAGTTTTGATTTTTTCAGATACAACAAATGATCCTGTCCTCATTGTTCTGATTCGAAGATTTTCTTTAAACAGCTCTGTATGTCATGTTGATATTTTATAGGAATACTTCCAGTAAACATAGAGTTGATATAAATTAGTATTTATCCTTGATGCTGCTTTTTGGGGTAAAAAATGGAGCAAAAAATGGTGAATTCAAGAGATCAGAAAAACATTGAAATTGAAAAAACAATCCATACCCTCACAAGCAGTGTAGTGCACTTTCAGGGTAATAATAATTGCAATGGAATTCATGCCATTTGTTCTAAAGTATTGACTTCATGGATGATGGGTAAGGTTTCCATCTATAGATCACTTGACGTTCTTTCTTCCTTCCCCTAGCTACTGGCAATTTTCTGTTACCAGCATACCTAATCACCAGCTGACTGTGTGGATAGATGGGCAATCAGTTGCCCTCCACGATCAGTTTATCAGGTGTGAGCATGCAACATTTTGGTACGAGTTCAATTCATTTGATTTACTGGTTAATAAAAATTTTTCGCTTGCCAGAAGTAGTGTATAAGTTATTTGTTTTGTTTTTCAGGAAAAGCTCATTTCACTTATTGAAAATAAAGTTTCCTTACTTGTTTACCAATCAACCAGAGCAGGTACAGATACTGTGTTAAAAACCCTGTTAAAATATGTTATTTACTCTATTTTGTTGTGTTAGCTGACTGAGGTTTGATATTGCCTCCTTTTATACTGGAACTTCGTTACATTCTCTTGAACACCCCTTCAAAAAGGAAATGAGTGGGCCAGGAGACATTTTTTCATAGAGCCTTTCATATTATATTCCACACTTACTCATGAATTTAAATTATAATACTCATGACTCACTAATTAACCTATTCTTCCCTGAACCTTCTGGCAAAAACCCCAGGGCAAATGGGTTAAGGGTTGTGTACCCTGCTAAGCCATAATGTGGTTGAGCATAAATGTATTAATGGTTGGCATCAGTTAACCAAAAAAGAGATTGCAGATCAAGGATATTAAAATGTTGTGGAAGGAACGTGCAGGCCTAAATTATGCCAATGAGAAAGCTGTTATCCTAACACTTATTTTTCAGGTGGTGTTGAAAGGTACTTATCCAAAACAGAGTGTAATTTTTCAGGTATAAGAATTAAATTATTGGTTTAATTTCCTTAAAATGGAATATTTTTTGACATAAGATACAATGCCTCTTGTAACAGGTAACCCTGTTAACAGCTGTCATTTTCAATGTTGTCTTCTTTCCTGGAGTATAATACCAAAATGTCAGCAATCTTTGTTTGACTTAACGATTTTTAACAAACATTTTGATGAGATGAACAAATTAAGCCGAGCCACTGACCTGGTTTGTCTACAAGTTTGACTGAATAATTTGTACCCAACTTGGACCAAGGAGCAAGCATAGCACAGTTGGTTAGTGTGTGGCCTTCGGTGCGAAAGGTCCCAATTTAGATCCCCGGTGACATCACATCCTTGTTTCAACTTCTCTCCTTTCTGTGTAGCTTTAACTAGCTTTTAAATACCCTTAACATGGAGCATTGATGGAGAGAGGAGGTAAAATGAGTGCCCCGCTGACCTTAAATTTTCAGTTGAATTACTGTCATGAGTTATTGACATAAAATATATGGTTGCATTGCCTAAATTTTTTTATTACTTTTACTTTTGTGTTTCTGGCGCAAAATTGACTCATAAAATTGCCTTTCTCTAATAGGATCCTTGTGCTTCCCATGTTTCAGTTCTCATAAGGTAGCTATTATGCTGCTTTTCATTGATGTCTAGAAATATGGTACATGGTTAATTAAATATATTGGTATAAGATATTGTGTTTATGCCAGTTGAGGGTACCTCACAACTAAACATATTGAAGAATGATCCCAAATTTTAAGGAAAATGAAAGGCTTGTACTGTATGTTGAAGCATACAAACAAAAAGTGAGTTTTGAAAAACTGTGTTTATGCTGTTGATTTTGTTTTACATTAAACTTGTTAAAGTGCGGTAAATATTTATAGCCTATTTCAGAACTTCGATTATTAACAATATGATCTTGTACATACTTTTTGCCCAGTAAATTTCAATGTTCTTTTTAGCTCAATCTGTGTGTTAACTCAAGACAATTTTGCAAGTGCTCAACAGTTGAAAATGCCCTCAGACTTGCTTATGGTAAGCATTTATAAAAGATCTGAATTGATTAAATTTACTTTATAAAAGGTTGTCAATCTGTATAATGTTTGAACTCCATATTGCTGAAATTACATGACATTAACTTAGAGATATCATCTAGCTGACTTGTAGGTCTGGGGAATAGAATTCCCCACCCTCCCTCCCAGAGTTGAATGTGCAGGTGCTGGTACATTTAAGGGTGCTTTCCATTGGGATGATCTGGATCAGGATCAGTGATCTAAGATCACCCAGATCATTTTACATCAAATGAGCCAATGAATCTTTTGCCAAGGTAGGGTGGATTCATCATGCCAGTTTTTTTAATGTACCATCTGATACAAGATCATTCAATGGAATGCACCCTAAAGGTGTTAGGATCAGGATTCACGGGGTTCAAGTTGCAGAACCTTTAGTCACACCCACACACCTGTAAATGAAACACTCTGAAATATTTTCCTGGGCCCAGTTGTTCAAACATTGGATAGCGCTATTCAACGGATAAATCACTATCCAGTAGATAAGTATTAGGGAAACCAATTGCACTATCGTTTGGATAGAGATTTATCCATGCAGTGGATATGTGTTATCCACCTTTTCAACTACTGGGGCCTGGCCCCAGTTTGTTCAAATGTTGGATAGTGCTACTCAATGGATAAATCACCATCCAGTGGATAAGTATTAGGGAAACCAATTGCGCTATCCATTGGATAGAGATTTATCCATGCAGTGGATACTGTTATCCACCTTTTCATCAACTGGGGCCTGGCCCCAGTTGTTCAAACGTTGGACGGTGCTACTCATTGGATAAATCACCATCCAGTGGATAAGTATTAGGGAAACCAATTGCGCTATCCATTGGATAGAGATTTATCCATGCAGTGGATAGTGTTAATTGTGTTATCCACCTTTTCAACTACTGGGGCCTAGCCCCAGTTGTTCAAACGTTGGATAGTGCTATCCAGCGGATAAATCACCATCCAGTGGATAAGTATTAGGAAAACGAATTGCGCTATCCATTGGATAGAGATTTATCCATGCAGTGGACAGTGTTATCCACCTTTTCAACTACTGGGGCCTAGGCCCGGTTGTTCAAATGTTGGATAGTGCTATCCAGCGGATAAATCACCATCCAGTGGATAAGTATTAGGAAAACGAATTGCGCTATCCATTGGATAGAGATTTATCCATGCAGTGGACAGTGTTATCCACCTTTTCAACTACTGGGGCCTAGCCCCGGTTGTTCAAATGTTGGATAGTGCTATCCAGCGGATAAATCACTATCCAGAGGATAAAGCAATTGTTTCCCGTAATAGGCTGGATAGGGATTTATCCGGTGGATAGCGCTATCCAGCTTTTGAACAACCTTTGCTTGGTTCTTAGAAGAATAAGCCTCAGCTACCCTAATAGAAACACAATACAGTGAGTAAAGTTCATATGACTAGTTTACTCTTTTACTTCCCCAAGCTACTACAATCCTGCCTGATATCTTAAACTGTTAACAAAACATGTTTGCAACCTTTTCTTCCTTAGCAATCTGAACCATTTGTGAAGTCTGTGGTATTTTCTGCATCAAACCTTGTTGTTCTCTTGGAATCAGGCAGGGTCTTGGTGTTTAATGGAACAACACAAACTTGGGGAAATCCATCTGGTGAGTTCTGTTAACTGGTGCTTGTAAGGCTTAGTGAGACTCTCCTAAGAAATAAAATTTGTAACGATTGCCTTTTGATGAAACAACTGACTATCTTAGAGATTAAAGTTACCATCACATTGTCATTGCGATCAACTTTGACAATACATTAGTTGCACAATGAAGACAAATAAATCTGCAAAAAGTGTGCTGCACGTTCAGTCTTTTCGTTTTCGTTATAAAAGCTCTTGTTTTTTAATTATTATTTTCTTGTTTCCATCGATCATCATTGTCATGGCAGCTCAAGCTCACTTATAGCATTATCTTAAAAAACAATTCTTGAAATGCGACAATTTGATTGAAAACGCGCAACAAAAATGACGTCCTCAGGTACCCATAGAGAGTTTCCTTACTGGAAGACAGTTTTTTCCCCTTGCACTTTAACTTTTAAGGCTGTGGATGGAATCCCCTGGTGTTGCCGTTCAAATAAAACCTTTACAGTAGTCAGTCTCACACTGTGCGTTTTATTATCCTTTACAAACAAGTTCTGAGTTTCGAGTGCATGGATGAAATCCTGTAGTGTGACCATTCAAATGAAATCTCATCAGCAGTATGGTTACTTTCACTTGGTACTATCAATTAGCTGTATAAACACTGGTTCGGAATTCTGAGTTTGTAAACAAAATCCTGTTAGTGTGACCATTGCTTGGTATCATCAGTTTAGCTCTGGGTAAATACATTTATATTGCCATGCAAGGTAATTACTTTTACTATTTTATCTCTACGCAGGTTTACCTCAGCGGGGCCTCAACGGAGTGGCATCACAGAAAAAATGCTTGGAAGATTCAAAGAACGTGGTAACACAATTCTTGTTGTTTTTAAGTGTAGAAGTAACAAGCAAATTGGTGATTAGTTTTCTCTTATTTTACAGATTATGACTGGTGTTGTTTTTGGGTGGACAAATGAGGTATTATCTTTCCCTTTAACTGCTTATCGTATTGTATAGCTCGTCTTCAACCACATCTCAGGGACGATCTCTGCCAAGCTAGTTTTCGAACTTCTGTTCGCCCAATAACTCAGTTAGAGACGCTTGCTATGCAGGATTAAAGCATTCCATTTGTTTCTTTTTCACTTCTCTTTCTCTTTTCCCATTTATTTATCTTATTATTCTTCTTTACAGGATGCTGACTTTGTTATTTACATCTCAAAAGACAGTGGATTATCATTCCAGTATCTTCCAATCCAAGGCCTGGGTGTCACTGTCACATCTGTATTTAACCAGTTTTAATCTTTTTGCATTTTTAACTTGCGTTTCTTGAGAAAAATATTCATCTGGTAATTCGTTCAGGAAAGCTTCAGATTCACCTTACTTATTTGGCGTTATTTTCCAAATTTGAATTGCAGTACATTAAACAGTTTTCACCATTTGATGAAAAACCAGCAACTGGTTTTTTCTTAGGATCTCTGCGAAGAATATTGTTTACTTAAACTGCACTTCACACCACGCAGAATTTCACACTAGGAAAAAATAATCAGCAAATCGCTGGGAAATGCAAAAGTTATAAAAGAAAATCGTTTTTGTTTTCACCTTAGCATTGTATTTTATGTTTAGGCTAAACGTGAAACTGTTTGGACAAGTACCCTACATCAAGGATGGATGGTACCCTACATCAAGGATGTGGGAGGACATGAGCCTTTTACTTCTTTCTTTAGTTCATTACTTATAGAGTTCATAGTCTCTCAGAACATATGGTAAAATTCCGAAAATAAGCCCCGGGGCTTATATTTTTCAAATGCCCTTTTTGAGGGGCTTATTTTTGGAGGGGCCTATATTCGGAGGGGCTTATGTACGGAGGGAAATTTGGGTTATAAAATCGGTTGGTCTAGCTTGTAGTGGAAAGGAAATTTACCATTTTTGCTTTGTTTTACTTTGCATTCGAGGGCAAATTCCAAGTACAAGTCCCCCGGGGGCTTATATTCGGAGGGGCGATTTAACGGAGGGTTTTTTGCGTTACGATTTTGAGGGGCTTATATTTGGAGGGGCTTATACATGGAGGGGCTTATTTTCGGAATTTTACGGTAACTTGGTTATTTCTCCTCTCAATTAGGTAGCACATGTTGAAATACATTGCTTGTTTCCGATTGCAACCTTTCTTGTCAATGCAACAACCTACAGTAACCAACATAAGGTACAGATAATCAGCACAGCTGCATTGTGGTTTGACCTCTGAATAGTACAGGGTTCTCCACCAACTTTAGAAGTAGATGGAGGAAAGAAGTAAGTAGGTTCCAATGGATTAGATCTAAAGACGAGCGCCTTTTTGCCTTTTTGTAGGAGATGGGATACGCCTCTTTTCCATTAGGCCATTCCCTGGAAAATGTTAGTTTTAGGGGACCCTGAAACACTTCCAGAATGACAAGACAGCGATATTTGCTGGTCGCTGAAGCTTCCAGAGAGCCATACATTAGCATTTTCTTACTGTGTGAATACGTGAACCAGCAATAACAGATCATAAGAATTAAGGGAATGAACCTCCTTAGTTACGGTACTCCGGTAGTAAAAGAGTTAACATGAGCATTAAAGGCAAAAAATAGCTTCTCATGCCTGAAAAGATGACAAGACTCTGAGAAAGAGGTCCTTTAAACTCCTCGAAACGTGTTTATACTTATGAAGTACTTAATTTAATATTTGTTACTTTTCTTTTCTTGCAGATGTTGTTTGTTCAGTATGCTTTTCTAGATGACGCATGGAAGGAAAAGGGGTTTCAACTGTCTGGTTTTATTCATGGTATGTGAGCGACAAAATATTCAGGTCATATTGTTTGTTTTAATTGGGCAGCAATAGAATCAATATCGAAGTCAAGTGAAGATCATCGCGGTGAAATGTGCAACTTATGCAGCTACGAAAGGAAAGCCTGAAAAAACTGTTTAGGTTGGCCGGGGTTTGAACCCTGAGCTCTGCGATACCGGTGCAGTACTCTAACCATAATTGCTATTTTCCTCGTAGCACACGGTGTTAATGCGTAACCTTGTGAGCAAAGGTTTGATAGCGGTTATGGCCCATTTTTTCCACGAATTCAATACATTCTTTTTTCAGGCTTTCTTCTTGCAACTGTATAAGTTGCATGTTTCACTGTGATGGTCCTCTTTTCATTTATTTCTTCTTTGGGTGGTTACATAAATGAAATTCATATATTCATCATTTACATTTCAAAACCAAATATTTCTTTACCCAAGATCGGTTTATGTGATGGATGCTTCCAAGTTACTTTGTTAACTAATTCTTTTCTTTGTGGAAGGAATCATGACATGATATCAGAGCTGTTCCTGGTTTTAAGCCCCATAACTGGCCAAAAACAAAAATGAAGGCAGCTCTTTTGAAATGCAAAGTCCTTTTAATCTTGCACTTCAGTGCTCCGCTGAACGATGGTAACAAGCCTATTCTTTGCAGTATCCTCCTCAGACCTTACTTTGAGTGGTGTCCAAAAACATCTCGACATAATGGGCCCTTTGAAGCGAGCAATTAACGTGGCATAAATTCGCCCTGCTCGAGCGCAAGAGCCGCACGGGGACAAGACAAACAAAGGAAATACCCATTTGAAATGATGTAAGTCTTTTGTCTGTCTTGTCCCAGCATGTCCCTTAGTAGTATAGGGCGCACGGAAAGAACCCCGGAAAGAAGTGAAATCACATTAGTTTGAGGTGGAATACATTTTAAAATACTGATGACTAAGAAATCACATAATCTTATCTTAATGAGATTCCACCGCATTTTATTCATGAATTAAAGACAGTGGCTGTGACGTCATCTATCTAAAACCTGTCAAACCGGTAAAATCAATTAAACATAGCACATCATCTTATTTTAATGAGATTCCACCACGTGACGTCTGTGTTATGACGTCATTGGTGCTAATGTATTTCACTAGATAGTAATAAGATTTATTTTTAAAAAGTGGTTAATATTCAGTGCGCTCTATACTACTTCCCTCGCTCTCCTCGTGCATGGCAGTTTTGTATCACGTGAATGACTAGCTGCAAAGGGCTTTTTAGCCTATTCTTAGCAAATAGACACCTCAGAAAGCTTTTTTTTACTTTTTTTACCAGAACATACAACACGGTTGTTGTTATTATTATTATTATTATTATTATTATTATTATTATTATTGAAGGATATTGAGCCCTCTCCCGATCGCCGAATGATAAAACTTCTTGCATTTGATAACTAGTTTCCGCCCCTGACTACGACATTTTCGCTTAAGCCCTTCGTACAGCTACCCAGTAGAATTGACCACTCTAGAAAATACCATAACATACCATAATGTTCTTTGTTTGTCACCCCAAAATTTTGCATAAGCATTGTCTTCAGTTTCTGTTGGGAGTTAAAATGGCCCCAAAAGAAACTGTAAACAATGCCTCTGCAAAATTTTGGGGTGACAAACAAAGAGCATTATGTTATGTTATGGTATTTTCTGGCACGTTTTCCCGCCAAAATGACGCTGGGTCACGCGCGAGCACTTAGTATTGGGAAAATCTCGTTCTTGTAGTCGTCCCTGTCTTAGTATCTAAAGGTCTGTGCTATTCTGAACAGCGCCCACCCAGAAAGTCATATCCTACCTTCTCATTACCGACGCAACTATGCAGTGCAATGTCTCTCCATCAGTTTTCAAAACAAGTCATAGGCCTAGGGCAAACGTCGAACTTTTCATGAGTTAAGTTCATGAAAAGTTTAACGTCTTACTCAGTTAAGTTCGTCTGAATGCGTTTGGATCGTCCAACACGTTCTATCCGTCTGAACGTCTGAAGATCATCTCCAGGACAAACGTCGATCTTCATATGTGACGAACTAAACTAATAGATTTAAAAAGAATTGTGCCCGCTTTTTCAACAGGGCCGCCTGTTTCTTTCACTTTTGCTCCACCGAGCAGTCAGTTTGTGGTTGTTTGGAGCCAGAAAACGATAGCATTTGGAAGACTGGACGAAACAGGTATATAAGTAAGAAAAATATTTGATAAATGGTAGGATTTGACATAGCAACAAGGACGGCGACGGCTGAGAAAACGTCTCTTAAAAGTTAATTCGCACTGTTTCTGAAACCTCATCGCGTTATTCCATCTCGTTCAATTTATCAAAATTTGGCAAATTCTTCGAGAGTTGAATTCTATGAAACTGTATCGAAGTCCAAGGAAAGAAACAGAAAATTGTTGTCTTGTGTTCACGTCCCCTTAAAGCGTGAATTTAGACACTTTTACGTGCTGACGGCAAAGAGATGTGCAAAAACGCGGGATGCACGTGCAGAATTGTTGTTTTGCTAATCTAAAATTACTGCTTTTTTGTCTTTCTCGGTGCTTTCGCCGTCGCCGTCGTCGTTGCTAATTATAAAGCTTCCTATTAAAACTTTATTGACGCACGCAGGGGAAAGAATTTTTTTATCATTTGCAGGCATCTTTCTCACGGTGAAAGGCCACGGAAATCTCACCGATTTCACGCTTGATAACAATGAAACTATAAAGTCTGTAATACCAGGTGAGATATTTTTTTTGTGATTTCACAGGGATCAAAATAACGGCCGTTCAACGGCCAATGTCCTACCAGAATGTCGACTTGAGCGGCCAAAAACTCGCAGGTTCTTACAGCCGGTCACGCATGCACACTCTCATTCTTTAATAACCAAGAGTGGTGCGGTTGGGTAATGCACGGCCTTCGGTGGCCGAGGTCCCGAGTTCGATCCCCGGTGATATTGCATCCTTTTTTAACTTCTGTGTAGCTTTGACTAGCTTTAGGGCCTGTTTACATGGAGGTGGGGGACCTTAGATAGGTGAGGTAACACGTGGCGGGTCACCCCACCTATCATGTAAACGTGATCAAATTAAAATGAGAGATTATATGGACAGGCGGGTTAACCCACCTACCTGGGGTCCCCCACCTCCACGTAAACAGGCCCTTAAATACCCCTAAATCGGAGCATTGATAGAGATGGAGGGGTGGGGGGCTAAGATGAGCGCACTGTCGAACTACCTCAAGTTTATAAGTTACTGCTGTCACGAGTTATCGACGTAAAATATTGTCGCTTTACAACAGTACCTTTTTTACCTTTCATCATAGTTAATTGAGTGGAATGGTTATGAAACCCGTCAGACTCCTTTGTTATATGTTTTTGTGGACCTGAAAGTGCACAACGTTCAAAAGAATTCCTATCATTTTGATTGTATCGACCAATAAAAACGTTGCATTAATTTATTCCGTAACAATTTGCCAACAGAAAACAAAGGATTGTGCACTTTCACGGTACTTCCAACATAAACTGCAGCAATGTTGTTCTTATCATTGATGTTTACCGCTTTTCATAACCAGTCTCCTCTAATAACTATGCTTTCATACAGCAGTTTTCATCCGTCGAGTTGTATTTTTTCTGTTCTTGCCGTGGTCTCAGACCCCCCACCCCCCCCCCCCCCCCCGATTGACCTGCACCGTTCTAGACCTCTTATTTCATTGGTCCCTATAACCTGCACTACCTATTGTTTTCAGGGATAAGGGCATTGTTATGTCACAATCCCTGTTGTTTTTCCCAGCCAATCACAAACAATCTTTCAAATAAGTAGAGATCGCCCCTCTTAGACATCAGTTGGGCTACTTCTTTGCAAAACGTGTGAAATTTTGCGCCATTTTCTCTTGCTTTAGCAAAACAGATGGAAACAGCTGGGCTAACGCAACCTCATCTTCAGAGCTTCTAGGTTTGCTGTGTCGTTATCCCGCGCATTGAATTCATTTTACCGAATATCGCAGACGTCTTGCAAGTCTGGTCAACGGATTTGAGCCAGTCAGAAATGGAGAAATATTTTGAATGAATAATAACACACGATTCCTGGATTCGCTCTGGCGAAGGGCTAACTTGGGCAACATCAGCTTCATATTTTTTACGGTGTTGAATTGATCCTTCAGTAACCAACTCAGTTGACAAAACCAAATTTTCATAATAGATTGGAGTCAGTTTAATAAAAATGTCCGAATCGAGTGGTTCCACTTTGGTTAATTTTGAAGCAACTGACTTCTCCCTGGCTTGTATGATCGCTCATTTATCACAACTTCTTTATTATGACTCTCAGGAGGAAATGGTGAGTTCGCTGTTCATCTGTCGAACAACAGGATATTTTATGGAAAAGCGTTCATTCAACATATGGTTGAGGTAAATCTGATAAAATTTATAACTATCAAACAGAAAATCCCGAGGCCCGTTGATGTTTTTTCGAAGCGAGCTAGAAAACTGGACCTTAGCGATGATAACTCAACTCGTAGCCCTAAAGTTAAGATATTGTATAACATTAAGGTAGTCTTTCTCCTTTTCTTCTTCTTAGAATAAGTGATTTTCAGCCTTTTCCCAGTATTTATTGTGAACAAGTGTTCTTTCTTCTCCCTTCATCTCTCAGGAGGCAGCATGCCCGAGTGGTTAGAGCGCCGGACTGCAACTCGGAGGCCCCGAGTTCGCGAGCTGGATTTGTTCACGGGAGTCTCGTGTTCAATCCTCGGTCATCCTTGTAAATAGCCAGCTGTTTTGCCTCCGGCTAGTATAGTTGTGATTCTTATCAATTTGAATTATTTGTTTCAGACATCTGCTCAGCCCCACAAGCGTTAGTGCTATAAATACTGCCGAAGATAAATAATGGAATTGTTATTACTACAGTCAACTCTCTCTAAGACGGACACCTTTGGGAGCGGCACTAAGTGTCCGTCTTAGAGAGGTGTCCGTCTTGTAAAGAGTCAAATGAAGGGAGTAAAGAAAGGCAGGGACCAACTCTGAGTGTCCGTTTTGCAGAGGTGTCCGTCTTATAGAGGTGTCCGTTTAGAGAGAGTCGACTGTATTATTATTATTATTATTCAATTGACGCAGGTATTTGCTGGAGAAGATCCCTCCTCAACGATGGAAGTTATGTTTGATGTTTTTGGCTCCTTACTGGTTATCACCAATAACAAGTACGTTTTCACTGCCCACTCTCCAGTAGTACAATGTTTGCTTTGACCATGAACACCATTCGAGAAAGCTTTGATTTGGACGGCGTGTGCGAGGAGTGAAACTGAATTGTCGAGGCTTTAAGAACAGAAGAATCTGCCAGAAATCAGACTGCATGCCTACCATCAGAATCCAAGAGAAATGTTATCGTAGAGGAAAGATAGGACTGGATGGAATTTGGATTGTATCAAGATAAGGATTCCCCCCCGCCCCCCCACTCCCCCGATAATAGGAACCTGGTTATAACAATCGAGATTATTGGTCGGGATCTTTACATACTCACAGTTTCCACGGCGAGGCTATATGAACTCTTACATTAACAAACATGATCTACTTTTAGACCTTACCTGTGGTATTGTTGCATGCAACAAATTACGATGACTGTTACTTAAAGTTTCTTCAGGAGTGGGGCACAAACCGCAACTGGAAGGTCGACCGTGAATCCCGCGGCGGGAAAGATGAATTACAGTAAAATAAATCTCATGATAACATTGCTCTGTTTTTCTTTATCATTTCAGTGGAACAGTTCACACAAGAAAGCTACCTTTGGGGAATGAAATCTTGAATGCTCTCTACCCACATACAACATGTCCGGTTAGGAGTCGTCTGCGTAATTTCGTTTGTATAATAAGCCATTTCCGAGTTCTAGAAACTCTCACTTTCAAGACGAGGCTAAATAAAAAACCTTTTCTTGTGAAAATGAGTTTTATTTTTTGTGAGAAAAAAAATCCTATTCTTATCAATAGCTTCGAATTCAGCCTCTCTTTGAAACAGAGGCTTCGAGCAACTCGAAAATGGCCAATAGTTGCAGTCACGGCTGTATGTAAATGAAAATTGGTTGTGGTGTGCGGTCTTATCAGATAGTTAACCAAGAGTGTTGATTTACGACTTTTTTTTGTATCTTATTAAGCCATATGGGTACTTATGGGCGAATCTTTGCTCATGTCATTGTTTACATTTTTCCTCATCAGCATACCTCGTAGGAGTTGTGGCCAGTATATACTGACGAAATTCAATAATTGAGAGCTGATTAACTTGAGCAATTTGAACAATTTTTAGCAAGCAATATTGAAGGAAATATCAGCCATCAAAAACTGCGAAATTGCTTGGTGGCAAAAAAGTTAATGAGCCATAATTTCATCGTAAAATTTCGAGTTTTTGAAAGAAAATTTCCCGTAAACCGTTCGGTACATCGGGCTCAAACTTTCAGGGATGACTGATATTGTTATGCTCTTTCAATATTCAGCTAGATTTTATTTTATTAACTTCTTCAGATAGTGATGAGCACTTGTTATAGAGGCAAAATAATTGAACAAAGATTCGCCTGAGCTAACCGACGTTAGTGCTGATGTTGATTTTTGCACTGGCAATAAGTTGAAATTCCTATTGTTCTTTTTACTATTACCGATATATGATTTACATTTAAGGATCATTCAGCTGCTATGCAGACGATTCTAACAATACCGTCAACTGCTGCTTATAAATCTTGGGCTTAGACATCTTCGGTAAGGGCTTTTAGAAGGGTTGTTAACGGAGGGGCTTACATCCGAAATAGAACCAACGCCGAATATTGCTTTGTAGTAGGGTTTCCCAATAGATTACGACTTCCATTTACCTGTCTCAAATTTTTCTTGCAGTTTCTAAAGTTTACGACCAGCGCCAGACCAGAATTGCACTTCATCGACAAAGGAAATGAACTGAAGGTTTGCTCTGAAGTCTACGGGCAATGCGTTAATGAAACCTAGCAACATGTGAACTTTCAACCCCTACTTACTGCAAGAGAGTTTTTGGGAGTAATTATGGACAAAGTGGAATAGATAAACGGATTCCTTTATATCGTGGGGTGGGAAAGAGATTAGCGATACATAATACTGATATGTGTTGTATTTCAAATGTTTTTTTTATGAATTAATGGTGTGGACATTTTGCAGCTTTTCATAAGGCAAACACTTTTATACACAGTCGAAGGTCCTGACGGTCAAAATTGCCAGTCAATCATCGTAAACATAATCTGTCTGCCTAGCCCTTGTGGAAGGGCTAGTAGCCGCTCAAGGCCGTATTCTGCTTGATACATGTTTTTATAGCAAACTTTATGCAACATTCGCCAATTTGTACTGATTATTAATTACCTTTCCTGTCGTATAATTTCGTTGTGTTTTCTTTCAACCAAACAAAGATAATTGGTAACAAAATATTGGTCACGCCTTTCTATTATTTTACCATTGATCTGAGGAAAAAAATGAACGGTCGCTCGCAGACAGCCTTGTTTTCAGTTGCCTTGTCTGACTCTGTAATTGTTGGTTCTGTTTTCAGGTATGGGCCCTTCTGATTTACCCAAGGGTCAAACCTAATGACATCAGAGTAAGTCAGTGTTGCGACATAACGGACTTTTATCAGTCCCCAATCCTCCCCCCCCCCCCCCCCCTTAGTCGCGTCATTACGCCGTTGATATCTAAATAGAAGAAGTCAATGTCAAAACCTGTTAGCTGACAATTGACGGAGCCTCCCCGTATAAACCAATGTTGAGTACCCCCCTTCCCCCCAGCGTTTCAAAATGCTATTGTCTTGTTTAACACTGCCTTATGTTGCAGCTTGAAATTTCAAGTAGCGATGTTCTAAGAATCGAAACTGAAGACATCATAGAACATTATCCTGGCATTGTTACACTTAACAAGGTATTTTTACTGATGGCCAAACTTTTTCAACCCCTTTCAGACATTTTTGCTTCCATATTTGGAGAGTTCTTCCGTCTTGTAGCTCCTCCTTTTTCCTCGCGTCTTGTAGCTTCATCAACAGCCTACACTGAGCCTAGCTTGCCTGAACGACGTTCATAAATGGAAGAGGAAGGGAGAATTCGGGTGCGCGAATTCGCGAAGGGCGCGCCCTAACCCACGCGAGCCCGAATTCCTCCTTCGGGCACCTGCCACGCGGGCTAGCACTCACGTCTCTCTTCTTGTGGTTACACGTACCCCTTCAGTCGAACTTTGAAGAACAATAAGTCCCAGTTCAAACTTCGAACTTTTCATGTACCGAACTTAAAACCTATTTAGGTCGTCTCAAATGATGCGAGGTCGACGGTTGATTCAGACGTCGAAGTCAATTTATTTTCACGATGTTCAATTGTCTACATTGCTTACCAGTCAAAATACATTACAGGTAATTTATGCTTTAGGTTCGGCACATGAAAAGTTCAACGTTTGACACAAAATCTCTCCACAGTCGAAATTCCCGTGAGTTAACTGAAACGTCAATCTTTTCATGAAGTTAATTGAAAGGAGAAGGTTAGGTCTATGAAAAGTTCGACGTTTCAACCGGGTTTAAGAGATTGCTTTCAGTCTGAAACTGTCAATTATGACCTTTGGTAATCAAAGTTGTTTACGTTTAAATTTAGACCTACACCTTCATCTATGACTTAAGAAATGGAACCTCCAATCCAGGAAGGTAAGAAGCTGATTTAAGAGCGCGTGTTAAAAGAAAAGCACTCACTCAATCAGAAGGAGGAGGCAGCGTGGAAGAGCGGCCCGGGTTAAGATCCCGCTCTATCCAGCTGAAATGAAAACGGTTGTCCTAAATACAGCACCTCGGTCATGTTTGTAAGTAGCCAACTGGTTTGCCTCCGGCCAGTTGGGATTCTTATAGTTGTGTTGTTTTAATTAACAGTTTTTGTTTGGGTCCATAGTTGTACGCCATAATGTCAGCTTCTTGGTCACCAGTATATCTGTATCACAAGCTAATTTTTTTCACACTTCTTGGGGAAATTGAACTCGGAATATTAATTGTTAATACTAGGAATAATTGCAAATCCGAAAGGGATAAGTGATATGGCAAGTGGGGAGTGGCGGGGAGGGTGGGGGGGGGGGGGGGGGGGGAGTGTGGAGGTACATGGGTGAAAGGAGTGGCAAGTATAATACTTGCTATTGTGAATTGAATTTTGAGTGTTTCTGTCAGTAAATCCATCGCAAAAATTCATATCGTACTTGTCATTTCAATTTACAGTGCATACAAGTCTACTGTAGTGTCTGTGACGATGTTTCCGAGCGTTAGAGAACTGACTTGTGAAAATGATTTACAGGTAATAACAGCCAACTCCCTCTTAACTCATCCTAATCGGGAATTTTTTTTCCTTCACCTTGTACCTTGCTATCGGTGTTATTATTAATACTGGGGCTATCCTTGAGAAGTCTAAGTGTATTTTTTGTGGTCATACACAGTTAAGAAAAAAAAAACGACCAAAGTAGTCACCTTTCTAAAGGGCAGGAGCATATCGCTCTTTTGAATTTTTCTGTGAAAGAGACAATCAGCTTGTGTGCGAGAACAAGCTAGTGGCTAAACTTAAAGGAGGTTAACAGTTATGACAGAAAATGTTCCCCTATTCATTGTGGCCAAAACATGCTGAATGATAAAGAAGTCATTGCCTTTGTCTCCTGTTTAACCAGGTGCTGCACATTAATGTTGGCTGTCCACCATCCAAGACCATTGTCATAAGGAACTGCACAGTACCCTCTGGTGAAGGACCAGTACCTTATTTGTCTCAGGTGAATCCTGTCATACCACTCAATTATACGTAATAAAAACTTTGTATAAGTCTCAAAACTTCCAGCTTAACATAAGTGCTCGGCTAATCGAGGATACTATGCTCTGTACTTTTCCACATGATTAGTAAATTAGATTCCATCACTTCCCATTATCCTTATCACCTATTAGTATAATTACATTGATGATTATCGAAAATAGAGCGCTATGATTGGCTAGGAGCTTCGCTTCATCCCGCTATAATCTCCGCGCGGTGATTATAACATTGAAGGCTAGCAGTTTTCAAAATGGCAGCCAGATTTGTTGATGTTTCGGAGTCGGAAATTGATCAATAATTTTATTTTCTCGAAGAATCGTCAATGTAATTATACTAAAACAATTAGTCGCCTCAGGCGACGTGAATATCGGCGAATAGTCACGCCGCCTTCGGCGACTAATCGTTAAATAATAAACAGTCAACTCCCGATAACTCGAACCTTCTAGGCAAATCGAAAATAGTTCAAGTTATCGGGAGTTCAAAGCTGATAACCGAAAATAAGGAAATAAACAATTGGGTTGGAAGGAATCCAAGTATCATGCACACTTCACTTCAAGGACAGCGAGGGATAAATTGATACTTTGAAAAAGGAACTGAAGCAACAAAGCTTGAGGAATATTCATGATCAGGGCTGGACATTGTATTTGAAGTGGATTGACAAAGAAGTACAGACAAAGAATACACGGTTGTGTTGTAATGAATTTCACCACTGACCGCAGAACATTTCTAATTATCGAGGGTAAAATTATATAGAAATGATCTGAAGGAAAACAAAAATTACTGCGAGTTAACGGAAGGTTCAAGTTATTGAGGTAAAATGACAGTAAATGTATGAAAGAAATCCAGAGGAAATTGATTTTGGTTCGAGTTAGCGAGGGTAGGAGTTATCTGGAGTCGACTGTAAGTAACTTTAAAGAAGCGAAGCTCAAAGTAAGAGAATGAGATTTTTCCCATTAGTCTCGTTGCTGATATCCGAATCCATTGTTCAATGAAGAGTAGCTACCCCATCCCTGTGTAAATCAGTAAGAAGCCCTAAAACATTGTTCCTAGTCTATTTTATTCTAAGCTGTGTTTTCCCGCGTGTGTTTCCATATGTATGGTCTTCCCTTCTGACTACTTTACGTGTTACCTTCCAACATTAACAAGTCATGTTTGGTACTCTTTTTCAAACGTCAAGTTTTCAAATCGTTATTCGTACAATATTAGAAAAGCGAAGCAGTATGTTTCAGCTGTAGCAATCGTTGCACCATCAAAGGTGCCGACTTGAGGTGTGCGATTAAAATCTCTGGCACGCTAGCGTGTGGAGGTTTGCGATAATCAGCCTATAGCGCCTAAAGCTAGATTTTACTGGAAATCTTATAGAAAAATAGCGTAAATGTTGTTCTGATACACACTGTTCTTCAGGTGCAAGGTTCAAGTGAGCAGCTTGCCTGTCATTTGACTGCAGTCGTGTCAGAGAGTTTCAAGTTAGTACTGGACATGTAAGTGCTTGTAGTGGACTGTCCGTTAAAACTGATGCAGGGTAATTCCCGCTGAAGGCAGACTACGAGTAGTCCCCATTTTTCCTCAGGGATAGTAGAGCGCGCGTGAAAATCATCCCACGCGAGAAAGGCGAGACGCGACGGTGAGAGTTTCTTTCTCTCCCCCTCGTCTCGCCTTTCTCGCTTGGGGTGATTTTTCACGCGCGCTCGCGTTTCGCTCGCTCTACTATATCCCTGAGCAGGCCTGATCCCTGAGGAAAAATGGGGACTACTCGTAGTCTGCGCTGCAGGTGGGAGCGGATTATAGCTACGCATATACGTTCTTGACAAAGCTGGTCGCTCAATGGATGGATGTTGGCCAAGGCAGTTTTTTTTTTTTGCGTTTATGGACCAACATCAACAAGTGGAAACTGAATCCAGAGCGGCCAGGATTCGCCTTATCCTTCTCGCTCGCAAAGCCAACCATATGTCTCATGTTAATACCAACCAAGGTATCTCTCCTCTTTCTGCATTTGTAAAAGCATTTTTCAGCGTAATTTTAGTTAGTTAAGTTTAGTTTAGTTAGTGAATTGAACACGGGAAGAGAAGTTTTGGCGGTTTATGTTAGAATAAGAGTCCCGAACGCAAAATTGTGTTGCTGTCATTCGCGGTCAAAGTAGAGAGTGATTGGTGGACTAAAACTTCGGATAGTACAAGACAATTACCGGCATATTCGGCGCAATTAAGATTTCGATAGCACCGAATCGCTTGAAATACCTGAGTTTTCTGATGCTGATCATCCGATTTAGTGCCACCTTTCCCTTTATCTCTTATTCATATGAAATTAAAACAAACATGCATTTAATTGTTCACCATTTCATTGGCAAAATAACGCCATCTTTACATGGTCAATTAACCGACATATTACTGGCACTTTATGCCCCGTTATGGATTTTCTTTCTTCCGTGAGAAAGCTTAAGTAACTAAACAACTAAAATTTTAATGCTCATTGGAAAGTTCCGGGTTTTTTGCTAATAAACCAAGATGTAGCCCATGGTTTTGATGTGCTTGTTTCCGTTGTCTGGTGAGTATGTAGCCTCATTTCCACACGTGTTTCTGTCACCATGCCTTCCTCCAGTACCAAAGCCGATTCTGGAGTCACAGGAGCGACAATAATTGTGTTCGTTACTGATGATACCGAGTCTTGCTTTAAAATCCGGATTTTCACTGCACTTGGCGTTAAACCCTTCCTTGTTACAGTAGGTCTGTAAGGAGGCTTGTGGACCAATCAGCTTCTTCCACATGTTACGACCCAGTGAGGTGACGCGGTATTGGCCGTCAGCGATCAGCGAGTACAGCGAATCGGCGGGCTTGTTGATAGCAACAAATCGTATTTGGGGGCCGATCTTCATACCCAGGCAGATCTTGGAGAAGGGTGTTTTCCAGTAGGTTGGCAACTTGGTCTCGTGTGAATCAAACCCAGTCCTTCCCCAGGCAAAGTTGTAAGGTTTTTTGTCGCTCCAAAAGTGAGAATCGTAGTGAAAAGTTTTCTGAAAACGGAAATCAGAAAGTTAATATCCATATCACAAACATGGGATGACGTGCTTGAAAGACGTGTACCTTTGTGCCATCAATCTTCATGGCCATCGTCCATCCTCCATCTCCGCATCCAAAGTCTCCCATGTGACAGTAAACGGGGATCTTTTGCGAACCAAACTTCAGTGTATACACTCTACTTGTCGTAAACCTGTTGGAGAAGAGATAATTTGACAGCCTAAAATATGTGTTCTTACTCTTTGCGAATCAACGTCAAGCAAAGCAATCCTGTCATTCATAGAACGTGACTAGAAGTCGTGGTCTAATTTGGAATTCTGTAAAGCTATTAGAGAAGAAATCAGTTGATAGTAAAAAATATGTCGTCTATGAATAAACGGCAAACAATGTATTTATGTTATTCAAATGGAGCGTGATCACAACCGTAGACTTAAAGTTGTTTTCTACTTCCGAGTGCTGTCAAGTAATTAAAAGTACATTAAATCGAAAACGGCTATAGGTATTCAAGTGCATTGATTCGTCAGGAATTCAAGACTAAAGGCAAATCGAAAACAAACAACATAACAAGTCGAAAATCGATTGCCTTTACGTCTAATGTGCGACTCTAATAATCTGATTATGTCCACTGAAGTGTTTGCTTTGTTTTTGTTTTTCAATTGCGCGCACAGGTCGATTTTTGTCACTGGATAATCACAAATTGTGTAATGATTTGGATTATTTAATCTTTTTGTCATCATTTTCTGATATCTATTTGTAAATTTTACTTTGATAACTCTGTACGTCTCCATTTTTTGTTACAATATTTCGATTTTTGGCATTAAAACTACATACTTGAATGCCTTTTTATTGAAAAGCTGAAGTGAAAACTGAAGTGAAAACTTGAATCACACTCATTTAATTTTAACAGCAAAAAAATTCTGCAAGAACTTACTTGTGCCTATCGAACAGTTCCTTGCAAGAGGAGGCAGAGAAAATGACTGCAAAAAAACGTGTAAATATATAATAAAACCTCAGTTAGATTATAAGACAAAATTCACCGATATGCCAAACTTTCTTGAAAAATACTTAGGTCACTTTACCTCTTGACGAGTAAGCCTTGTTGGTCAGTACTCTGATTTTTTCCAGCTTCGTTTCTATCTTCTTGAGGGCAGCGTCGCAGGTCGCGTTCAACGATTTGGTTGCAATTTCTGTATCTCCAGTCTTGTTTATTAGTGCAGTAAGTCTTTCCAGCTTTGTTTCCAAGTTCTGTTGGAGCAGTTTTTCCAGCTTTGTTTCCACCTTTTTAGAGATAAGTTTTTCCAGGTTCGTTTCCATCTTCTTGAGGGCGCTGTCGCAGTTTTCGGTCTCGTTCAACGATGTCGTAGTCACAACGTCTGGAGGGGCAATTTTGTAGATCAGTCCAATAAGTTTTTCCAGCTGTATTTCTAACCTTTTCACAGCACCGGAGAACTGAGAATCTTGATTCACCGTCAGGTTACAGTTACAAACAGCCGGAGGCTTTTTGCCGTCTGTTGGAAGAGATGTTTGGTTATAGAGGCCCAAGTTCGACGGTTTGGCGCCATTCACGGCATATGATATTATAATAGCTAGTGCGAGAAAAACCAACGAGCGCATGTTGAAACCGTTAAGCGTCTTCAGTGAATACTTTGACTGAAGTGTCTGTGACGATTCGATGGTACTGTTTGCTGGTTACCAACTTGTTTTTCATTTCTTCTCATATCATATCAGTGCCGCAATATTGTCAGAGAAACGAGAAAATTATCTTGCTGGAGCTTCGTGACTAATTCACTAATTATTCGTAAACTCGTCTGCTTTCTGTGTACACATTTCTCTTGCTAAGCCACAGTACTTAAGAAATGTAGAGTTACCTCTGACAGCTTGTCCTAGTTGTTCAAACGTTGGGAGGCGCTATCCACCGGATAAATCACTATCCATTTGTAAGTGCAAGTGTATTAGGGAAAGAAATTGAGCTATCCAGTGAAAAGAGATTTATCCGCTGGCATTATCCACCTTTTGAACAACTGGGGCCTGCTTGAATACAGTTATTCACTGGCGCGAAGTGAATTTCGGTAAATATTTGCGAACGAATTTGACGCTAAAATATTCATCAAAAACGATCGTTCAGTCTAAAGTAACAACTCTTTTCACTGTAATTAGTTTGCTTTAAGTATATCGGTTAAAATACTAAACCTATCCCGGTATAATTTTTCGATTAGACTGCCAATTGAGTGTTTTACTCTGTCAAACTAACACGCGAAAAAGGGAAATATCGCCCCAAGAGAGGGAAGAACAGAAGGACTCACACCCAGCTTCTCCACGCTCGTCATGCTACTCGCACGTGGCAGATTTTTAGAACACACGCATGTTTTCTTCGCTTCAATGTACTTCTCTCCTTGAGAGAAACCAGAATACTGCTTGAAGCTTGCATTCATATGTTTTTTTAAAACATCTTTCCCATGTGGGAAATAGAAGTGAGGAGAACTGATATATTTAAACTACTAAGGAAAAAGTACCAGAATAATTTATACCATTGTCTAGAACATCAAAACGTCGTCTCGCCATAGATATTCTGTAACTGCTGAATTCCAGGGTTGAATTCACGTCATAGATCAGTAAATGTAAATCCGGCTGCTTTTGGGATGGGTGTAAGATTTTGTCCGAAAAATTTAATATGTCAACTGTCTACTGTTGATCTTTGAGCTCTGATTTCGATCAAAAGCACACATTTTCCTTAGGCTGAGTAAATATTTGACCAAAATATTTTCTGATAATTGTCGGTTGGGAGTTTCATCTTCCACTGGAGAATTGCCTGCCGTGTTTATTCTGCTTTTCAACTGTTTAAGACAATTATTTTTGTTTCACTTTAGTAATTAGTGCGTTTAAGCAGCAACGTTTTTGAGCGGCGCACTTCAGCCAGAAGTGAGCCTTTTAAAAAAAAAAAAATATATATGCCTTGATGCTACCAAATTTGTATTTTAAGAGCCTCAATTCTTATAAATTCGCTTTGCTCGAAAATTTGTGCAAAACCACGTCCTTAGAATGCAAAACTTCCACTTTTGGTTGACGTGAGTCGCTCAAAAACGTCTTTGCTAAAGCTCCCCATTATTTTAGCCTTATTACCTAGACTATGTTTACAGCTCGCGCTGTCTACGTAAAAAACCGAAAGAAGCCGCCACGTTAAAGTAACCTAATTGTCACTAATGAGTAGGCGTTAAATAGACGTCTTAAGGTGACTCGACCCAGTTTTTTTTGGGGGGGTACCATCCTACTTTGAAGCTCTCTGGTATCCCCACCTTTACTTTCATCGTAAGTCTAACACATAGAATGGATAACATATAGATCAATCTACAATATAACATAAAATTTTTGGCGATCGGAGTAAATGCCACGTGGTTATAATGCAACGCCCCTTCGAGGTCTGAGTCGAAAATCGGCTGTTGCCGGCATTTTTTTGTGAAAATCTCTCGGCTACACGTACTGCGCATTAGTGCCTTGCGCTGAACAGAGTTTCACCAAAATCGCAAAGACCCAATTCGAGAAATTCAGCGGTTTCCAAATTTAGGTCATAATTTATGCGAAAATGATAAGCAAACTTTACACGGATTATATATAATAAACTATGAGATTCATCCCTTTATTTTGGGCATCGTCATAACAGATGGGTTCTTGCAAGTCAGCAAAACGCTTTAGGGCCTTGTAAATGTGCGCGATTTCGAGCAAAGCAAGCATATGGAAATTATATTTTTCGCTATTTCTTGACGTTTGTCAGCGTTTAAGAGTCCTTCTC
The DNA here is from genome assembly GCA_964035525.1 of Porites cylindrica. Taxonomy (NCBI): domain Eukaryota; kingdom Metazoa; phylum Cnidaria; class Anthozoa; order Scleractinia; family Poritidae; genus Porites; species Porites cylindrica. The sequence continues at coordinate 9,141,715 of OZ037782.1, read as the reverse complement.
ACGAAAAAAGCATTTTCTTAAAAATTTGTAGTTTTTTTTCCTTCAAATTTTTTCAGGGCCACAATTGATTAACTTACTACCCGGACTCTGAATTTCATGGTCATTGAAAAGCTGTGACATTATCTTCTTTAAGCCCAAAATTGAGTAAACATTGAAGATTTTTAGCGTTTTGGCTGAGTTTGTGCTTTGGGAGTTGTCTATTGTTTCCAGTCTGTCATGATACAGCATTCTTGTTCAGCACGCGTTCAATGACCGCGCTGGGCTGACTTCCGAATGGTCACCGAGATATTATAATTTTGGTACAGTGAGACAGGCCATCGCGTGATACATAGAGTTTTAACTAACAATTTTTAATCAATGCTCGTGCTTCTTGTGTCTTTGCAAAAAAATCAAGAAGTGCGACACACTAAGTCTACTTACTATTACAAAAATATCATTTTTTCATAGGTTTAATGCAAGCCAATAATTAAACCAACTCGTTACGGGAATATCTCGTTGAGCATTCGGAAGTCAGCCAAGCGTGGTCATTGCACGCGTGCTGAACAAGAATGCTGTATAATGACAGACTAGAAACAATAGACAACTCCCAAAGCACAAACTCAGCCAAAACGCTAAAAATCTTCAATGTTTACTCAAGTTTGAGCTTATAGAAGATAATGTCACAGTTTTTCAATGACCATGAAATTCAGAGTCCGGGTAGTTAGTTAATCAATTGTGGCCCTGAAAAAATTTGAAGGAAAAAAAACTACGAATTTTTAAGAAAATGCTTTTTTCGTGAGAAGGACTCTTAAACGCTGACAAACGTCAAGAAATAGCGAAAACTATAATTTCCATATGTTTGCTTTGCTCGAAATCGCGCACATTTACAAGGCCCTAAAGCGTTTTGCTGACTTGCAAGGACCCATCTGTTATAACGATGCCCAAAATAAAGGGATGAATCTCATAGTTTATTATATATAATCCGTGTAAAGTTTGCTTATCATTTTCGCATAAATTATGACCTAAATTTGGAAACCGCTGAATTTCTCGAATTGGGTCTTTGCGATTTTGGTGAAACTCTGTTCAGCGCAAGGCACTAATGCGCAATACGTGTAGCCGAGAGATTTTCACAAAAAAATGCCGGCAACAGCCGATTTTCGACTCAGACCTCGAAGGGGCGTTGCATTATAACCACGTGACATTTACTCCGATCGCCAAAAATTTTATGTTATATTGTAGATTGATCTATATGTTATCCATTCTATGTGTTAGACTTACGATAAAAGTAAAGGTGGGGACACCAGAGAGCTTCAAAGTAGGATGGTACCCCCCCAAAAAAACTGGGTCGAGTCACCTTAAGAAAAAGTTAGTCTTGTCGAAAACTTCGCCTCAGTCCTCTCGGGATGAGTTTTCTATCGCACACATATATTTTGATCGCTCTACTTTCCCCGAGGAAAATAAGGGACTAGTTAAAGGCCGCTCTTTATAAAGTAGAACCTCTCCTTACGATTAACCGGAACTGGAGCCCGTTTCTCCAAAATCCCGATAACATTTCGGGCCCGAAATCAAATTTTCAAATCGAAATATAAAGAATAAGGGCGCGGGTCCTGGCTAGCAAAATACTCCATTTTGTTTCATTAACTGATAGTTTTATCATGTTAGATGCAAAACCATTGAAACCTCCATCTTGCATGTAAACAACAACAGCTTTACGGACCCGTCAATTATCGGGGCTTTCGAGAAACGGGCCCCTCGACCCGAAATGCGTCCCGCAATTGTTTCTGGGATTGTTAGTAGCGACGCGCCCGTCAGCCATTGGTCAATTTTTCCCTGTCCCAAGTTACAGTCACAGAAGTCTCGGCCCAGTTCCTTTCTCGTTTTTTGAGTGTTGAATTTATAAACAAACTGCGGGCCTGTAACGTGAGTCAGAGCATGGAAATGTGTGGGAGCCAAAATTTGTGACGCTCACTGTGCTTCAGAGTCCATCGGAAGTGGTCGATGGCTACAAAGCCTAAAATCTGGCGGCAGCAAGGTTCGCAAACTCGTTAAACTCGTGTACAGGGTTATTCTCTTAAGACATCATCAAGGTGTCCCCTGTCCTTGTTTACTTATCTCCAGTTAAAGGGAAGCTGGAATGTAAACTAAGAGAATTCGCTTAACTACCCAGAAACGTGCGCGTTTTTCTTCAATTTATCCAAAAATTAACGAAGTGAAGTATTTTGTGTATTAGTGTTCAGCAAAATCGATTTCAGGCATCTTTACAGTCACAGGAAGTTAGCTGGTTTGGTTCAACTCGTACATGCGTCTAGCTTAGCTATAGTAATAGATCACGAGTAGTCCTGTATCTCAGGCCTAGGAGCACGAGCGTGCGCGAAAATCACCGCCCGCGAGGAAAGACGACGCACGGAAGGAAGAGCGGAAATAACGAAGGCTCCCTTATTTGGTGTTTATTGCTGATGCGAAAACTATTGATGGTTGTCTTTTTTGTGTGTGGGTATTGTTGTTCCGCGTCTTTCCAACGCGTTCACAGATTTTTTTGGTCTCCTTTTTTGCTTCTTCGTCTACGAAAGGTCACCGAAAATATCCACGATTTATTTGATTTCGCTGATGAGGATTGTGCAAATGCAATTTCGACGGGAAAATAACTGGAATATTTTTAAGAATACTCACAATCTGTTATTATGAGGATCCGATTTTGTGCACCATAAAAGACGTCTTTCTTATTCATATCAAATTATCGAAAATTGAAACAACCATGTATTTAATTGTTCCCCACTTTATTTAGAATCTTTCCAAGATTGTCTAACCGATATTAGAGATACCTTCAGAGAGAAAACTTGAGCTAAACTACTAACCGACTTAAAATTTTAATGTTCATGGAAAGTTCCGGATTCCTACTACTGAACCAAGATGTAGCCCATGACCTTGATGTGCCTGTCTCCGTTGTCTGGTGAGTGTTTAGCGCCATTTCCACACGTGTTTGTGCCATAAGGGTATCCTCCAGTACCAAAACCGATTCTGGAGTCACAATAGACACAATCATTCGCTTCATTGCTTGTGATACCTGGCCTTGGAATATAGTTTAGCGCTGCAGATAGCGTTGAACCCTTCTTTGTTACAGTTGGTCTGTAGGGAGGCCTGTGAACCAATCAACTTCTTCCACGGGTTACGACCAAGTGAGGTGGCGCGGTATTGGCCGTCAGCGATCAGCGAGTACAGCGAACGAGCGGACTTGTTGATCGTAACAAACCGTAATTTGTAGCCGATTTTCATACCCAGGCAGATCTTGGAGAAGGCTGTGTTCCAGTAGGTTGGCAACTTGGTCTCTTGTGAATCAAACCCAGTCTTTCCTCCTGCCATGTTGTATGGGTTTCTGTCGCTCCAGAGGTGAGAATCGTAATGAAAAGTTTTCTGAAAACGGAAATTTGAAAATTAATATCCATATCACAAACATGGGGTGACGCGTAAGACACTCATGTACCTTTGTGTCGTCAATCTTCATGGCCAGCGTCCATCCTCCATCTCCGCATCCAAAGTCTCCCATGTGACAGTAAACAGAAAACTTGTGTGAACCAAACTTCAGCGAATACACACGACTTGTCTTTAACCTGTTGGAGAAGAAATCAGTTGATGGCCAAATATATGATATGAGTTCTTGATCTTTGTGAATAAATGTCAAACAATGTAATTCTGTCATTCAAATGGAACGTGATCGCAACAGACTTAAAGTTGTTTTCTACTCCCGAATGCCGTCAAGTAATTGAAAGTACCTTTATAAATCGTGAAAACAAGGCATTCAAGTGCATCGATTCGTGACGAATTGCAGAATAAAGGCAAAACAAAAACAAACAACATTCGAATCGAAAATCGATTGGCTGTTCGTCTAGTGTGCGTCTCTAATAATCTGACTACGTCCATTGAAGTGTTTTTCTTTTTTTGCCTTTTGTTTTTTTAGTTGCACGCCCAGTTTGATTTTTCTCACTAGATGTAATAATTGTGTAATGATTTAGATTATTTAATCTTTTTGTCATCATGTTCTGGTCTCTATTTGTAAATTTTACATTTTTCGTCTCCATTTTTTGTTACGATGTTTCGATTTTTCGCATCAAAACTACATACTCGAATGTCTTTTTAATGAAAAGCTGTGATAAAAACGTGAATCACACTAATTTTAACATGCAGCAAAATAATTCTTGTCTGGAATGATTACTTACTTGTGCACATCAAACAGTTCCTTGCAAGAGGAGGCGGAGAAAATGACTGCGAAAAAAGAAGTGTAAATATAAAAAGCGCCAGTTAGATTGTAATACAAAATTCACCTATATGCCAAACTTTCTTTAGAAATACTTAGGTCACTCTACCTGACAAATTACCTTTGTGGGTCAGTTCTCTGATTTTTTCCAGCTTCGTTTCTATTTTCTTGAGAGCAGCGTCGAAGGTACCGTTCAACAATTGGCGAACAATTTCTGGATCGGCGGTCTTTTTTATCAGTGTAGTAAGCCTTTCTAGCCGCTTTGTTTCCAAGTTCTGTTGGAGCAGTTTTTCCAGCTTTGTTTCCAGCTTTTTAACGATCAGTTGCTCTAGCTTTGTTTCCATCTTCTTGAGGGCGTTATCGCAGATTTAGGTCTCGTTCGACGATGTCGTGGTCACAACGTCTGGAGGGGCAATTCTGTTGATCAGGCCAATAAGTTTTTCCAGCTAGTTTTTCGAATTCTTTTCGAGGTTTTCCACTTTTTTATCCAAATTTTGGGCGACGAGTTTATCCAGCTTCACTTCTAAATTTTTCATGGCACCGGAGACTTGAGAATCTTGATTCACCGTCAGATTACGGTTACAAACAGCCTGGGGCTTTTTGCAGTCTGTATGAATAGGTGTTTGGTCATAGCGGCCCATGTTCGACGGTTTGGCGCCATTCACGCCATATGTTATTACAGCCAGTGCGAGGAAAACCAAGGAGGGCATGTTAAATCCGTGAAGCGTCTTCAATGAATACTTTGACTGAAGTGTCCGTGACGATTCGCGGATAGTACTAAATTACTGATAGCCAACTTCTAGTTGTTTTTTCGGAGGTGAATTCTTAAGGATTTTATCCATGTTCAAATAGACAAAGGAGAATTTGTCGTCGTATGTCCACGTCCTCCATAAAACGTCACATTGGGAGGTTTCAAGTCGTAGTCGTATAATAGACGTCAAGGAAAGGTACAAGAAAGTGTGATGCACGAGCAGAGCTGTTGTTTTGCTCATCATGAAACCAGTTTTTTTTCTGCGTTGTCGTTGTCGTCGTCGTAGTTGCTTAAGGTCTCTAATGTGTCACTGTCTTCTGTTGATCTTTTAGCTCTAACAATGATCAAACTTAAGGTGAGCAAATATTGGCCCAAAATATTTTCTGACAATTGTTTGGGCGTTTTATCTTCGACTGGAGAATTACCTGTCGTTTATTCTTCTTTTCAGCTGCTTAAGACAATTATTTTCTTCCTCTTCAGCAATTAGGGAGCTTAAACAAAGCCGTTGTCGTGCGAACCACTTCAATCGGAAGTGATTCCGCTACCAAATCGGTATTGCTAAGTGTCTTTAATCTTACAGAGACGGTTTGCCCAAAACCTGGCTAAAACACTGCCTAAGAATGCAAAAAGTCCACTTCTAGTTGATTAAGCTCCCTAATATTGTAGCGTGATGACCTAGACTATGTTTATTGGCGCTGCGGTCTCTGTAAAAAAACGAAAGAAGCCCATAGAAAGGTTGTCACGTTAAGAGAAACCCGGCCGATTGTGACTTTAAAATGAGTCAACCTTAAATACACGTCTTTAAGAAATGTTTTGTCGAACACAGTCCTCTCGGGAGGAGTTTTCACATGATTGCGCACGTGTGTTTTGTTCGCTCTAGTGCTCTACTTTCCCTGAGGAAAGTAAGGGACCAGTTAACTTTAGCTGAGTTGGTGCATAAGAAACACAACTGCTCTTAATACAAAGGAACCTCGTTCAACGACCACTGTGCTCATACAACCACCTTAGTATTAAGACCACATTCTTTCGACCCAAACGTAAAAAAAATGGAGTCATTTTTGTTATTTTCAAAACGAGCTCCTCTTTGGTACTCCCAGGATGTTTCATTGTCCAACTGTGGTCGCATTAACGGTTCTCTACTGTCTAGCTCGCTAAACTGGAGGCGGTATATTTTTATAACCATTTTAACAAAGATTGTTGTCGCAGCAACTTACAATATTAGAGAGATTAAGATTCACGTTTACGCCAAACGGCAAACGTGAATTTGTACCACGTGACCAAGTTTCCCCCTTATTTTTCGTTTACTGTTTATTGCTTCTACACAAAAATAAGTAGTTTTATGCCAGTTTTATCCAAAAGAATTGTTCTGGACTGTTTTTATCTGCGTATTTTCTATTCTGAGAAATCCTCAACTGCCGTTTGCCGTAAACGTGAATCTTAATCTGTCTATTTAGTCTAAACTAAGTGCGCGTCTATAACGCGAGTCAGGGTATTGAAATGTGCGGAGGCCGAAATTTGTGAAGCACAGAGGTGCTTCGTTTATCGGGAGCGTCGTGAGCTATAAAGCCTAAAGCCTGGGTGTAATAAGGTTCACAAACTCATGTATTGGGTCATTCTATGAAGACGTCATCGAGGAGTACTAGGCAGATTAAGATTCACGTTTACGCCAAACGGCAAACGTGAATTTGTACCACGTGACCCAGTTTTTCCCTTAATTGTCGTTAACTGTTTATTACCTCAACTAATAAATAAGAAGTTTTAACGCCGGTTTTATTCAGAAGAATTGTTCTGGACAGTTTTGATCTGCTTATTTCCTATTCTGAAAAATTCTGAACTTGAATCTAACTTTTGCCGTTTGGCGTAAACGTGAATCTTAATCTCTCTACTATGTCCTTTTGCACGCATCTCCAAGTGAAGGGAGGCTGGAGCGTATATCGATCTAAAGAAAATTAGCCAAACACAGAAACGTACGTCCACACTTTCCTTCAATTAGCCTGCGCCACGTGACGGACGGCCTTTGTAAACTTCTCGTTCGGGGTTAGATTACGTCTGCAACGCAGGCTATCCTTCCGTCCTTTCAAAAATTAGCAAAGTGAAGTATGCTGTATACCAGTGTTTAGTAAAATAGATTTTAGGCATCCTTGCAAACACAGGAAATCATCAGCTGGTTTGATTATAATCGTGGCTGAGTCTTGCTTAGCCTACGAGTAGTCCTGTATTTTCCTCAGGCGAGCGCGATCGTGCGCGAAAATCACCTCGCCCGCGAAAAAAGGCGACTCGCGGAAGGAAGAGAGAAAAAAGGGTTCCCTTATTGGGTGTTTCTTGGTATTGCGAAAACTATTGTTGGTTGGCTTTTTTTTTGGTGTGTGTATTCTTCGATGTCAGTTTCAACGCTTTCTCAGTTTTTTTGTGATCTGCTTTTTTTTCCTTCTTCTTTTACGAACGGTCATCGGAAATATCCTCCATTTATTTTCTGTATCGACCGGTGTGCGGCCTCCTGTGCGGGAGGTCCCACCGAGTTTGATTCCCAGGTGTTGACCACAAACCCTTCTTTCGACTTTTTTCCTTTCCGTGTAGCTTCAAATACCGGTAGTAATGCAGTAATGCAGATCGGGGGGGGAGGGGGGGGGGGGGGTAAACTAAGCGCACCTCAGGTTTGCTAGTCAGATAACTATTTCGAGCTACCGACGTAAAATAAGGACTCTTTACCTTTTTCCCTGTATTTGAAGAAAACTTAAGGGTTTCGACAGCACCGAATCGCTTGCAACTCTTTAATTGTTTGATATTTAACAAAGCCTGCGCTGTAAGACTTTTTATCCTCAAGGTAATCTGTCATCACGAGGATCTGATTTAGTGCACTATAACAGAAGTCTTTCTTATTCATATCAAATTAAAAGAACCATGTATTTAATTGTTCTCCACTTTATTTAGAATATAAGGCAATCTTTCCAAGATCATCTAACACGAGTGACACCTATGTCCCGCTGTGGATTTTGTTTCTTTTGAGAGAAAACTTGACCTAGACTAACCGAATAAAATCTTAATGCTCATGGGAAAGTTCCGCGTTCATTACTACTGAACCAAGATGTAGCCCATGGTCTTGATGTGCTTGTGTCCGTTGTCTGGTGACCATGTAGCCTCATTTCCACACGTGTTTGTGTCATCAAAACGTCCTCCTGTACCAAATCCGATTCTTGAGTCACACAAGACACAATCGTTCAGTTCATTGTTTGTGATACCAATTCTTGCTTTGGAATGTGTTTTATCGCTGCAGATAGCATTGAACCCTTCCTTGCTACAGTATTTTTGTAAGGATGCCTGTGGACCAATCAGCGACTTCCACGTGATTCGACCTAGTGAGGTGGCGCGGTATAGGCCGTCAGCGATCAGCGAGTACAGCGAGTTGGCGTGCCTGTAGATGGTAAAGAATCTTATCTTGTGGCCGAGCTTCATACCGAGGCAGATCTTGGAGAAGGGTGTTTTCCAGTAGCTCGGCAGCTTAGTCTCTCGTGAATCAAACCCAGTTCTCCCTCCTGCAATGTTGTATGGATTTTTGTCGCTCCAGAGATGAGAATCGTAGTGGAAAGTTTTCTGCAAACAAGAATCGTAAAATAAATATTCATATCACAGTTAGGTGATAAGCTGAAAGCCTTGTACCTTAGTGCCGTCAATCTTCATGGCCAGCGTCCATCCTCCATCTCCGCATCCAAAGTCTCCCATGTGACAGTAAACAGAAAACTTGTGTGAATCAAACTTCAGCGTATACACTCGGCTGGTAGTTAACCTGATGGAGAAAAATTTAAGCGAGAAAAATAAACAGTCCTCTTCATCTTTGTCAATAATGTCAAGCGAGAAACATCGTCTCGTCCCAATTCAAGATGCTCACTAAAAAAGAAACAGACAAGGGGTTTTGTCCTACTAAAAAAGTAAAGGAATTGCGGCAAAAGATAGGTATTTGTAACATGCATGTGATGCATCAAAAAACCGATCAGTAAACTTACCCGTGATTATCATACAGTTCCTTGCAAGAGGAGGCAGGAACGACTAGAAGGAAAATTAATATTTCCGGTAAGGTTGGGGATAAAATTCACTTTAAGCCAAAACTTTATGTTGAAATATTTTAGGTCGACTTTTTACCCGACGTGGAAGTCTTGCTGATTAGTGCAGTTAGATTTTCCATCTTTTCCCCCAAGTTCTGTGCAAGCTTGTCAAGTTTGTTTTCCAACTTCTTGATGGCATTACAAGCTGCATTGGGCGAGTTCGACAATTTTGCAGCATTCGCGACAACTGATAGTATGGTAATATGGGCGAGAAAAACCAAGAACGAACGCATTTTGGAAATTAGCTTGTGTCTTTTGTTTCGGCAACGAGTCCTTTGGCTTACTATAATCTCCTAATACTGACACCCGCAGGAGTTGGTAACAATAAGATATTATTAACAAAAGATAGACAGGAAAATTATCTCGTCCGTATAGCCGCGTCATGAATTTGTGAAGTTCATTTTTCACTTTACAATTTAGTTAGCGTACTAATCTGCTTTGTCTTGAAGTGTTTTCTGTTGTACATATTTCCTAAATCCTTAGGTTTCGCAAATTTAAAGAACGGCATTATATTTGACAACTTTGCGCCAAATATAAAGGCAAATTTGCCGGACAAAAGGCTGAATAATAATTGAGATGAAGTCGGCATAAAAATCGCTTAGACAAAAGGCGAATAGACAGTTTGGATTCATTTTCTACCCGTCTTTTTTTTCCTAGTCCGCAGTCGCTTACAGAGGAAGAACCGCTCACAATCCGAAAATACATTGCATCAGAGAAAATTCAAGAACGCTTGAAAACAAATCTCAATTTAAAATTGTAGACTGAAAAAAATCTAACAAACCTTCTGGAGTCAAAACAATCAAATTAATATCGATTATGCAAATTTTTTCCAAAGGTAATGTTCCGGTTTGATAGTTAGCATATTATCCTGACAGATATCAGTTATCCATCGTGGTGGTTTGTATATGATTAGGCTCCCCTAACATTGACTCGTGCCCAAGTTGTCTCTACTCATTAATTATTTACTAGGGAAGCGCTTGGGTTATGCGCACGGGGAAGATGGGAAGGCGAGAGGAGGGGAGACGACTGGCAGATCCCGTTTCCAATATTGCGAACAAAATAAAGGCGGATGTCAATGAAGACCGAAATCTTCAAAATAGGCCTCTCCATCACGCGTATTTTTAAGGTATTAATTGCCTTGTAAATTGTCTCTCCCTTCTCCCTTCTTCCTTCCCGTCATCCCCCTCGTTAAAGAGCCCGTTATAGTCTTCCACGCCAAATACTAATAATGAGAGACGACTGGGGACGAGTGAGCCCTTAACATCCCCTCTCATCCGATGGTCAGTTCAGTATTGATTTAGCCCGGGAAAAAGCTCTCAATTTCGAGGGGCGCGTAAAGCGAGCCGCGAGAAAAAGCGCGAGCGAACGGCAAGTTCGCATCTTATTTCTAGTGCTACTGGCCTGCTTGCGTGTGACTTCTCACAATATCTCCAGAGAGCCCCGACCAGTTCAATCGATAAAAACCGATATCGGAAAACGATAAGTATTTAAAGAAAATCGATTTTATCGATCAATCGATAGAAATCGATACTCAGAACCATCGCTGCTCTTTTAAGGTATTGAATTTATCGATTTAGCGATTTTATCTTTTTCATTAAGGACTGTGTACTCGTTGACACTTAATTGTAAATGCAAAATACATGTTCTTCCCTAGACAGCGTTTAGGAAACAAGCTGTGTTTTTGCCGATGCCGATGCGTTTAATAAGGGGCTTACATCGATACAGTTAACTAATTTTCATCAAGTTTTTCAATTGTTATCGATTATCGGTTTTATCGATTGAACTAGTCGGGAGAGAGCTCGAGCTTGCTTACGGACCTGCCTCGTACCCAAGCGCGTCTTGTTTCTGCGGTAGTCGCGGCGTAAGGTGTCTTCCCTGGTGCCTTTGCGTTACTTTCCCATGATTCTTGCGCTGCCACTACTGAATTTTTTCAGGCTTTCAGTTCATAATTATTTATTTTTGTCAGTCTATTCAAACCCCTCCTTCCGAAAACCATTGTCAACCTATAGCTGTCGAAGCCGAGAGTTTTTAAACCTCAATCACGATTGCGAGTTTTGCGAGTACTTTATGTTCGGTTGTGCTACTCTGATTACCGTAAATCCTTAGACTCGTCCCCAGTCGTCTCTCATTATTAGTATTTGGCGTGGAAGACTAGAATAGGCTCTTTAACGAAGGGGATGACGGGAAAGAAGAAGAGAGAGACTCTCGCCTTCCCATCTTGCCCGCCCGCATAACCCAAGCGCTTCCCTATGAAATGATTAATGAGTAGAGACAACTTGAGACGCCTGGGGACGAGTCAGGTAAATCCTCTATTAAGCTCCCCAGGGGCTTATTTTTTCCAAGCACTTTTGAGAAGGGGCCTAATAGAGAGGGGGACCTAGAGCAAGGTTTCTCTAGGACGGACTTGTGGTTCCCGGGCGTTATACTACTTTTTTTAGCAATAACAAAATGGTAACAATTCTCCAAAGAGAACTAGAGCGTAAAGTTGAAAAAGTTAAGCACTTGAAGTTGGAGGTCATGCACCCGAAGACCAAAAACAATATGAATGAATTTCTAGCCTGAATAAACCACAACTGATCAGTCCACTTTAATTTTTTGTGAAGAATAAGGATGGAGAGGAGGGGGAGGGGGAGCTTATTCTGAAATTTCCTCCTCTGCAAAGAGGGGGGCTTATTAGGGAGGGAAGGGCTTAATAGAGGATTTACGGTAATACGCGCAGTAACTCGCCAATGAATTATTTATCCTCTAGGTATGAAAAGGACAGATTTGTACAAGAGGTGCACACAGACTATGTAGTGTGGGAGGAAACAGGAAGGGCAGATTACCGTTACACAGCAACTATGACAGAGGTGCGCGCGAGAGACGAACTTGCTGTGATAATTGAGAATGGTCAGATTTACTCATGTGTATTAGAAGGTTTCACTGAATGCGAGGGGCTGCCACGAGATTCTCGCTGTTTTAGGTCAATTCTGTGGTGAAGTCATTACCAAGTGTCTTTGCCCATACACAAAATGCTCCTGTAAGGTTATGAAGAAGATATCATAAAATTTCACCAGAGAGCACTAAACCATAAAGTTTTTGGGGGTAATTCAGTTTGCAGGAATAGCATTAAAACTTGAAAAAGTTTCAATCCATTTCCATCCTTGCCATCCGTTGCAACAGACGACAGGAAACGATTTCGTTGCCTAAATATAGTCTTAAATAACAAAACTGGGCCAGTATTTTTGGAAGTCTATTGATGCGAAGACAAATTTAGCTTTTTAAAAATATAGCGAATAGCGTGATATAGCCACTTCAACAAATCCACAAGGTTGGCGATGGTTTTCGGCAGGAGGGGAAGCGAAGCAAAGTAAAAATGAAACAGATTATAGGAGAACTTATATACTTTCCTTGATTGCTGAGTTTGACTAGTTGTTAAATGAAATTAATACGACTAACGAAATCGGTCGGAACACATGTCCACTCAGTTTAGAGAAAGTTGGTAAAATCCTCCTCATTTGGTTTATTTTTCTTTGATAGGCTGGTTGTTTAAAAGAAGCTCAGTCATGGAGAAGAATGACCACAAATATCTCTGGAGAAACAACAAACCTCTGGACACAAAATGTTGGTTTTTCTTGTCCTATTTCTTTTCTTTTATTTCTTTTTTTAGAGCTACAGTAAAAAACCCCAAGTAAGAACCTACATTTTCCTGGTTAACATAAATTTAGGCTATCTAGGTTCTTAATAGGTTCTTAATTTCTTGCAAGAAATTATGTCGTTGCTAAGAAGATTTTAGTGATCAGCACCCTTAAGTTTGCATACCTAATGTTGCTTATATTTTAGTATGACCATAATAGAGATCTATTCTCACGTGAATTTTAATTTCTTGAGTCAAAACAACTTTATATACATGATTGTGCTCTAAAACACAATATTATAAACATTTTCTCAATGACCTCAATCAAACAACATATAAGAACCTTTCTCCAAATTTTAGGCTAAAGAGGTTCTTGTATAGAGGGGGTCTAAATTGCAAATTTTAGCCTAACAGGTTCTTAAATCTTAGGTTCTTACTCGTGGGTTTTTACTGTATCGTGTGCGGATGTCTAGTTGTTTGTTTAATTGTTTAAAACAGATGCCAATTCGTTTGTTAAGTAAAATCACTCCAAAAACAAAATCCTTTTTCTCCGTTGCAACATCTTTCGTGCATAGACAGACATGTACACAAAAGAATTAAATTATTACCTAAATTGATTGCAGTAGTAGTGAGGTGAGTTGACTGACTGTGTCTGTCCCGCCAAGATCAAAGCACTAGCTGCCAGTGCGCTTTTGTGAAACTTGAATTAAGGAAAGGTAAAGATTTAATGTTGTTGTAGTTGTTGTTGTGTCAATTGAACAAACGTGACACCCTCTCTTATTCTTAAGAACTATCACAGCAGTTTCGAGCCAGACCCAAGTGATAAGAGCTTTGATGGAAGCCAGCCGTACGAGATTCTAAACTCATCCGGGATATCCCAGTTGGTGTTTCTTGGTTCTGGGTTATTCCGATTCCACCTCAGAGTTGTTGGTGCTCATTTTAGGTGAGTGATATTTCTAGCTAGAAAAAAAGGCCTGTACAAGTTTAAGGGATTTTTGAGCATGTTCCAGCCTCTTAGTTCGGGACGAGTGCTAAGCTAGCGAGCGTGCGAGAAAAACTTTGCGAAGAACGTGGAAAGACGTAGCCTGCGTTGTAGCTGGTGGGATTTGTCGCGCGCGACGGCTTCATTCCACAGGCGCTTTTGATTAGGCTAAAAGGCCGTGATAACAGTGGGGACGATTACAGTAGTGCTGTCCCTCTCGAAAATCCCTCGTACCACCAACAGCCCACCAGCAGGCTTGGAGAGAATCTGTTCGCTAACTAAAGCGTGGAGCAGCCTAGAGGTTTACATGTCTTTTAGTTGTCCCAAGTGTCGCTTGGTGATTGAGCCCATGGCCTTACCAACCAGGGGCGGCGGGGCTGCCTTTAAGCCATTAAGCCCGAACTTAACAAGAATTTGGTTCAAAATGAGCTTATGTAATGGCATTTTAACAGGGTGTAAAGTTGCACCTACACTACAAGAACCAATGTCTGTCGAACTAATGGGCATGCAAAATTGGCACACAATTCATTAGGAAAGTAATGTCGCTGGCAGCTTCTTGGTTTTTCCTGCAAATACGTCGTAGGATTCCCGTTTGTTTACTCTGATTACCTGCTGGGATTATATAGGTTAAGAACCCATTATTTTGGAGTATCTGCTATCAAATAATATCTAGTAAACAGTTTTCTCTTTGTTTGATTTCTTTTTTGTTCTTGGTTTTGTTTTTTAATTCTGGAGACTAACTTTGTAGAATTTAACAAATACTAAGTACCTAGGTAGCCAAGTGGCTCCTTAGAAAATGCCCTAAAATGCCCTTTCTACAATTTGGGCTTAAAAGGAAAAAATAGGTGGCTACGCCCTTACCAACTGAGCCAAAACCTCTGGCGGCGGTACCTACAGCATAGCTTTGAGTTCTTTATCATTACTGATAAGTGCCTTTTTCCCTGATGTCTTTCTGTCTTTGTCATCTATATCCCTGCAGTTTTTGTGAACTTACCACGCGGTTTTCCGTTGAAGTAACAAGCACTGATGAAGCGAAGGAATTCTTGCCGCAGCTTGTGTCTATTTTAGTGGTGACCCTTAGTAGCACTGTTCTACTGTACATCAGCTTTGCTCATTATACTAAAAAGACACTGCATCGACATCAGGAAGATGCGGAAGAACAACAAAGGCTGCAAGAACTCAAGTAAGAACAAAGTTTGAACCATATTTTTCCTTAGCCTACTATTCCAGGCATTCAGATAATAGGGAGGCCGCCAAAACAAGCCAAAGAAACATAAGACGCACGTGATCTCCTCCCTCCCCAACCCAGGGCACGTCAGTTTTCGCATGAGGTTTCACAATCCCTGTACATTACTATCGTGGAACCTGGAACGGGCGAATTTTTCCTCGACTAAATGATGTGCTTCAATTTTAAGATATTTCCTCTAGTGCCAGTTTTCCTAGTGGGGCATGTCTACTCTCGTACAGCACGCCGCTGCGACTTCTTAGGCACTTTCTCTATTTACCCTCCACGGAAAAGAAAAAAATAATCCTTCCTTATGGGAGATGGAGAGGCGTGAA
This sequence comes from Porites cylindrica, assembly GCA_964035525.1. Taxonomy (NCBI): domain Eukaryota; kingdom Metazoa; phylum Cnidaria; class Anthozoa; order Scleractinia; family Poritidae; genus Porites; species Porites cylindrica. The sequence goes on along the minus strand of OZ037782.1, from coordinate 9,126,475 downwards.
TTCGAATGTCAGTTATATTCTGGAAGCTCCCTGTTACAAGAAGGTTTCCTTTCAGGTGGGGTCTGTGGTTTGGGGCGGGGGGTGGTGTGGCTAGGCTGCGAACGAAAGGCATGTCGACAGGTCCTAAGATAATAAATCTATTAAATACATATACTCAATTCTACTTGTGTCGTGTCGCCACCTTCCACAGTACCTCCTAGATTTGAGCATATTTTCACACTTAGAATCGCCGGTTTCGCTTGGCAATTTCCTAGTTTTGAATAGGTTAAGTTCACCGCTTACTATGCCCGTTACCCTCTTACACATGTCTTGTGTTGCAGGAGCCTATTTTCCTCCTATCAGCAAGGAGCAGATGATGAAGGCCAGGCTCATCGACGCTCCACAGGTCACAATGTTCGCCGCTTTACAGGAACAGCAATGCTCATGACCAATCGGCTGCCAGAGGAATGCCTGGTAGAGGAATCCCTCCAAGCGGCAGACATAGTCATAAACAGCTTACATACACAACCACCTCCACCAAGTGACCTCGACTGATCTACCACCTCCCCCTCCCCCTTATCCCCACCCCATCCCCTCTTACCGTTGTCGCATCTTACTGTTTTCAACACGAGTTACGTTTCGATAAGCCATAATGTGGCTACGGCGAAGTTTAAAACTGCCACAAATTTAGCTTTTCTAACCAGTACCATTTGCCAAAAAAAAAAAACGTAAATCGTTAATGCTGTTTTTGTATCACTTTTAATCAACTTAGGAGATCTTCATGCATTGTAACTTCATATATTAAACGTCTTTAAATCTTCTTGTTTGCTATCTGAGTTAGTTTTTCCTTCCTTATAATTTAAAATTAATCGCGCTTGTCACGTTAAATGAAAACTTTTATGTTCTTTTTGATCACCAAAAGAGCGTTGTGTCAGAAAGTTCAATTTACATTGAGCAGTGTTACATTACGCTATTTGATAAGAAAGTTCAATATTCTGGTAAGAGATGCAAAAACTGAAGAAAAAATGCAACAGGTTTTATACCTACCGCAAACAACAGAGACCTTTAGATGACTTAGATTCGCAGACGACACGAGGACGAGACTAGTTTAACGTTTTCTCGCGTTTTCTAAAAAAGCCAGGTCAGAAAGTTTCATTTTTACATTTTTTTTTTCACCAGAAAATTTAACAGGTAACACGGTTATTATTAGTGAAGGAGGTTAAGCCCTTTCCCGATGACAAAATAAAACTTCAAATATTTGATAACTTGTTTCCACACTCACACATTTTCGCAAAAACCAGGAGCATGTGGTAAACAAAGTGTATTCGCATTGTTTCAAACTTCAGTGCCATCATTCCATCTCGTTCAGTTTGTCAAATGTTGACGAATTTTTCTAGAATTAAGTTTTAAAGGGCTGATTCTAAGTTTGAAAAAGAAAATGAGACTCATCATGTCTTAAGTTCACGTTCTACATAAAACGTGAAAACAGGAAGTTTCACGTCGTAGCCGTGCAACAACGGGAAGGAAATGTACAAAAAAGTGTGATGCACGCGCAAAGTTGTTGTTTTGTTAATCCAAACCTATTGCTTTTTTGCCGTTCTCCTTGCCGTCGCCGTCGTCGTTGCTTAAGCTCCCTGTCACGCGTGCGCACTACTTATTATTAAAAAAAATCTCGTCCTCGTGGTTGACCTGCTCTTAGAATCTACTAAGGTCTCTGTATTGGTAAAAATAGAAAGCCTCTCGAAGCCGTGAACGGTGATGAAAGAGAAAAGACTACAAAATCTGTGAATTACTGTTCATGTTTTTTTAGTCCAGTTATTTGTTCACTTTTCTTCCACAGTTCAGTCGCCAGCTGTTCATCTTTTGCTAAAGCACTGCACTCTGTCATCTTACAGTCCTTGAAGTATTTTCCAGTCACATCTTTTAGTTCCTCGGCCACTGCACAGTACACAGAGGTCTGGGCTCCAGCATTTGTTGTTTTGAAAAAGAAAAAGCTTACAATCCAGCGAACTGGCCGAAAAATCCACATCCTTGCAATGCGGAAGTGTCTCACTATTTCGGTATCTACAACTTATTTAATAAGGCATATAGAAAATTCAAATAACAATTGACATGTAATAACAGCGATATGTATCGACAAACACAAATTGCTTTCTGATTTTCCTGATAAACTGCATTTTGTATCTTCCGTTGTGAAATGACGTTAGTTTGCAAAGATTTCACACATTGCTTGTTTCCAGACTTATTACAAAAAGAAAATGAGTTGAGAACGCTTAAATGGCGAAATTTAATGCCCTTTTTTCATGTTTACTTGTTAAAATCTCGAAAATAAAACCCCGCGAAATACTGTCGCGCCAAAATCGCGAAATTAAGTACCAATAAGGTAGCAGGCGTCGAAAATGGTATCACACAGGCTTTTCATTTGGTAGCAGCCAGCGCGCATACGCCTCAACAAAGAAAATAGGGGCATTTACTTCGTGCACCGGAGAAAACATAGAGGTCTTTCGTTTTACGTCATTTGTGTCCGGCACACGAAGTAAAAGCGCAATTAGGAGAGATTTGCATGCAGGCTAGTTATTTGACCAACTTTGAGAACTGGAATTAGCTGTCTAAGCACCGAAAACTCTAAGTTACCAAAATTTGAAAGCACAATTTTTAAGTTGCCCTTTAAATCGAAGATCAAGCATGTCGCTCTCAACCTTTTTCTTCATGCAAATTTACCCTGTAATTTTCTTTTTCGATTCTGAGAAATGAGAAATCATGCAATGTACTTCATTATTTACGAAACGCTTTTAATCCTTACTTCACATTCGCTTTCAGAACGCGGTATATTACTCCTTGTACACTAAGTATCACTTATTCATTTGAATGACTGTGACAAGTTCACTTCAGTTACCTTTTGTTATCAGTTTATTGTGATCACACAGCAAAAAAAATCAATGGGTTTATGCGCCCTTATGGATTTTTATCTTCTGAAAAACTAGCAATCTACATAGAGACGAGACATCTCTTAATATATAATGGGCAGCGCTTGTGACAAGTTCAGTGCTTTATTAGCTTTTATTACTGAACCAAGATGTAACCCATAGTCTTGATGTGCTTGTCTCCATTGTCTGGTGACCATGCAGCGTCATTCCCACATGTATTGCTGTTATCGGGGGTTCCCCCAGTGCCAAACCCGATCCTGGAGTCACACCCGACACAATCATTGACCTCATTACTGGTGATACCAATTCTTGCTTTAGAATTTCGTTTAGAGCTGCAGATAGCATTAAACCCTTCCTTGTTACAGTTGGTCTGTAAGGAGGCCTGTGAACCAATCAGCGTCTTCCACTTGTTACGACCCAGTGAGGTGGCGCGGTATAAAACGGGCCGTCAGCGATCAGAGAGTACAACGAAGTGGCGTACTTGTTGATAGTAACGAACCGTAATTGGTGGCCGATCTTCATACCCAGGCAGATCTTGGAGAAGGCTGTGTTCCAGTAGGTTGGCAACTTGGTCTCTTGTGAATCAAACCCGGTCCTTCCTCCTGCAATGTTGTATGTATTTTTGTTGCTCCAGAGGTGAGAATCATAATGAAAAGTTTTCTGAAAACGGAAATTAGAAAATTAATATCCATATCACAAACATGGAATGACGTGCTTGTAAGACGTGTACCTTTGTGCCGTCAATCTTCATGGCCAGCGTCCATCCTCCATCTCCGCATCCAAAGTCTCCCATGCGACAGTAAACAGGAATCGTTCATGAACCAAACTTCAGTGTATACACTCGACTTGTCGTAAACCTGTTGGAGAAGAGATAATTTGACAGCCTAAAATATGTGTTCTTACTCTTTGCGAATCAACGTCAAGCAAAGCAATCCTGTCATTCATAGAACGTGACTAGAAGTCGTGGTCTAATTTCGAATTCTGTCAAATATTGAAAACGTAGTCAAATATCAAAACCAAGGCGTTCAGGTGTATCGATGCTTTGGGAATATAATTTGGACTAACGTCTAGTCTGCGACTCGAATTATCACTTTTTGTGAGCAAAGTTCGATTTTTCTTACTGGAAATCTTGATGCAAAATGTGTAATGATTTGGATTATTTAATCGTTTTGTCATCATGTTCTGCCATCTATTTGTAGATGAACATTTTTTTTACTCTGTGCGTCGCTGTTTTTTTTGTTAGGATGTTTCGATTTTTTCTACTACACGCTCGAATGGCTGGTAAAGGTGGGATGAAAACATGAATCACACAAATTTGAAAATACAGGAAAATAAGCATTGACTGAAATGAACTTACTTGTGTACATCGTACAGTTCCTTGCAAGAAGTGGACATGACTGAAAAAAAAAACCTTGTTAGATTAAAAGGCAAAATTCACCGATATGTCAAACTTTCTAAAAATTACTATGAAGGACACTGTACCTGACAATAAAGTTTTGTTAGACTGTGCAATGATTATCTCCAGCTTCGACTCCACTCTCTTGAAGGCGTCCTGGCACGTCGCAGTGAGCTTTTCCAGCTTTGTTTCCAAGTTCTGTTGGAGCAGTTTTTCCAGCTTTGTTTCCAGCTTGTTAGCGATAAGTTTTTCCAGCTTCGTTTCCATCTTCTTGAGGGCGTTGTCGCAGACTTCAGTCACATTCGGCGAAGGCTGTGTGCAGTCTGTTGGAAGAGGTGTTTGGTTATTGCGTAAGTTTGACGGTTTGGCGCCATTCGCGGCATATGATATTATAACAGAAAGTGCGAGAAAAACCAGCCAGCGCATCTTGAACCCGTTAAGCGTCTTCAATGAATACTTTGACTGAGTGTCTTTGAGGATTCGATGGTACTGAATTATTGGTAATCAACTTGCTTTTCATTTCCACTCATATCAGCTCTGAAGTTATTGTTAGTGAAACGAGAAAATTATCTTGCTGGAGCTTCGTGACTAATTTACTAATTATTCGTAAACTCGTCTGATTTCTGTGTAAACATTTCTAGGTCACAGCACTCAAGAAATGTAAAGTTACCGGCCTTTGGCAGCTTTCCTCAGTCAGTTTCAAACGTTTGGTAGCGCTATCTTCCCTTTAAATCACTATCCAGCGGCTAAGTATTAGAAAATCCAATTGCGCTATCCAGTGGATAGCGTTATCCTTTTGAACAACTGAGGCCTGCTCGATGACAGTTGTTCACGTGTGTGAAGTGAATGTAGGTAAATATTTGGTCGAATTCGACGTAAAACGCGAAAAGGGAAAGATCGCCACGAGAGTGGGAAAAGCAGATGGACTCACACCGAGCTTCTCCACGCGCGTTATGCTACTCGCACGTGGAAGTTTTCAGCATTCATGGTTGTTTCCCTCGCTCAACAACTACTCTCCGAAAGAAAAACTGAAAACTGCTTGAAGCTTGCATTCGGATGTTTTTAACATCTTTGCCACTTGAGAAACAGTAGAAAATATAAGAGAAGTGATATATTGAAATTACTGAGGAAAGAGTGCCAGAAAAATTAATACCATTGTCACTACGCTACCACTTCCTTGTTGACCAAAATAAAACTAAAGAGACTGAACAGACCAGGAATATGATGAAAACGTCGTCTCGCTATAGGTATTCTAATTCTAATTCTACTAAATTCCAGAAAAATCGAGAAATTAATGACCCTCGAAAATAAATCCTCGCGAAATTTAATACCCAAAGGCATATAGGAAATTCAAATAACAATTGACATGTAATAACAACGATAGGTATCGACAAACACAAATTGCTTTCTGGTTTTACTGGTAAGCTCCATTTTATATCGTCTGTTGTCAGGGTGAAATGAAGTTAGTTTGCAAAGATTTCACACATTGCTTGTTCCAGTTTATCTAGTTTTCTTAAAGGTTCATACTTTTTACCAAAAGAAAAGGAGATGAGAAAGCTTAAATCGCGAAATTTAATGCCCATTTTTCATGTTTACTTGTTGAAATCTCGAAAATAAAACCCCGCGAAATACTGTCGCGCCAAAATCGCGAAATTTTAATTTCGCGATACTTAAAAGTACCAATAAGGTAACAGGCGTCGAAAGTGGTACCACACAACCTTTTCATTTGGTAGCAGCCAGCGCGCATACGCCTCCTATTTCTGCAACAAAGAAAATAGGGGCATTTACTTCGTGCACCGGAGAAAACATAGAGGTCTTTCGTTTTACGTCGTTTGTGTCAGGTACACGAAGTAAAAGCGGAATTAGGAGAGATTTGCATGCAGGCTAGTTATTTGACCAACTTTGAGAACTGGAATTAGCTGTCTAAGCACCGAATACTCTGACTTACAAAAATCTGAAAGCACAATTTTTAAGTTGCCCTTTAAATCGAAGATCAAGCATGTCGCTCTTAACCTTTTTCTTATGCAAATTTACCCTGTATTATTGTGATCACGCAACAAAAAAAATCAATGGGTTTATGCGCCCTTATGGATTTTTATCTTCTGAACAACTAGCAATCTACATAGATAATGGGCAGCGCTTATGACAAGTTCAGTGCTTTATTAGCTTTTATTACTGAACCAAGATGTAACCCATAGTCTTGATGTGCTTGTCTCCATTGTCTGGTGAATAAGAAGCCTCATTCCCACATGTACTGCTGTTATTGGGGATTCCCCCAGTGCCAAACCCGATCCTGGAGTCACACGTGTGACAATCGTTGTTTTCATTACTGGTGATACCAATTCTTGCTTTAGAACATCGTTTACAGCTGCAGATAGCGTTAAACCCTTCCTTGTTACAGTTGGTCTGTAAGGAGGCCTGTGAACCAATCAGCGTCTTCCACTTGTTACGACCCAGTGAGGTGGCGCGGTATCGCCCGTCAGCGATCAGAGAGTACAACGAACTGGCGTACTTGTTGACAGTAACGAACCGTAGTTGGTGGCCGATCTTCATACCCAGGCAGATCTTGGAGAAGGCTGTGTTCCAGTAGGTTGGCAACTTGGTCTCTTGTGAATCAAACCCGGTCCTTCCTCCGGCAAAGTTGTATGGCTTTTTGTCGCTCCAGAAGTGAGAATCGTAGTGAAAAGTTTTCTGAAAACGGAAATTAGAAAATTAATATCAATATCACAAACATGGGGTGACGCTTAAGAAATGTACCTTTGTGCCGTCAATCTTCATGGCCAGAGTCCATCCTCCATCTCCGCATCCAAAGTCTCCCATGTGACAGTAAACGGGGATCTTTTGCGAACCAAACTTCAGCGTATGCACACGACTTGTCGTAAAGCTATTGGAGAAGAAATCAGTGGATAGTCAAAAATATGTCGTCTATGAATAAACGTCAAACAATGTATTTTTGTTATTCAAATGGAGCGTGATCACAACCGTAGACTTAAAGTTGTGTTCTACTTCCGAGTACTGTCAAGTAATTAAAAGTACATTAAATCGAAAACGGCTATAGGTATTCAAGTGCATTGATTCGTCCGGAATTCAAGACTAAAGGCAAACCGAAAACAAACAACATAACAAGTCGAAAATCGATTGCCTTTACGTCTAATGTGCGACTCTAATAATCTGATTATGTCCACTGAAGTGTTTGCTTTGTTTTTGTTTTTCAATTGCACGCACAGGTCGATTTTTGTCACTGGATAATCACAAATTGTGTAATGATTTGGATTATTTAATCTTTTTGTCATCATTTTCTGATATCTATTTGTAAATTTTACTTTGATAACTCTGTACGTCTCCATTTTTTGTTACGATATTTCGATTTTTGGCATTAAAACTACATACTCGAATGCCTTTTTATTGAAAAGCTGAAGTGAAAACTGAAGTGAAAACTTGAATCACACTCATTTAATTTTAACAGCAAAAAAATTCTGGAAGAACTTACTTATCGAACAGTTCCTTGCAAGAGGAGGCAGAGAAAATGACTGCAAAAAAAACATGTAAATATATAATAAAACCCCAGTTAGATTATAAGACAATATTCACCGATATGCCAAACTTTCTTGAAAAATACTTAGGTCACTTTACCTCTTGACGAATAAGCCTTGTTGGTCAGTACTCTGATTTTTTCCAGCTTCGTTTCTATCTTCTTGAGGGCAGCGTCGCAGGTCGCGTTCAACGATTTGGTTGCAATTTCTGTATCTCCAGTCTTGTTTATTAGTGCAGTAAGTCTTTCCAGCTTTGTTTCCAAGTTCTGTTGGAGCAGTTTTTCCAGCTTTGTTTCCACCTTTTTAGAGATAAGTTTTTCCAGGTTCGTTTCCATCTTCTTGAGGGCGCTGTCGTAGTTTTCGGTCTCGTTCAACGATGTCGTAGTCACAACGTCTGGAGGGGCAATTTTGTAGATCAGTCCAATAAGTTTTTCCAGCTGTATTTCTAACTTTTTCACAGCACCGGAGAACTGAGAATCTTGATTCACCGTCAGGTTACAGTTACAAACAGCCGGAGGCTTTTTGCCGTCTGTTGGAAGAGATGTTTGGTTATAAAGGCCCAAGTTCGACGGTTTGGCGCCATTCACGGCATATGATATTATAATAGCCAGTGCGAGAAAAACCAACGAGCGCATGTTGAAACCGTTAAGCGTCTTCAACGAATACTTTGACTGAAGTGTCTGTGACGATTCGATGGTACTGTTTGCTGGTTACCAACTTGTTTTTCATTTCTTCTCATATCATATATCAGTGCCGCAATATTGTCAGTGAAACGAGAAAATTATCTTGCTGGAGCTTCGTGACTAATTCACTAATTATTCGTAAACTCGTCTGCTTTCTGTGTACACATTTCTCTTCCTAAGTCACAGTCCTTAAGAAATGTAGAGTTACCTCTGACAGCTTGCCCTAGTTGTTCAAACGTTGGGAGGCGCTATCCACCGGATAAATCACTATCCATTTGTAAGTGCAAGTGTATTAGGGAAAGAAATTGAGCTATCCAGTGAAAAGAGATTTATCCGCTGGCATTATCCACCTTTTGAACAACTGGGGCCTGCTTGAATACAGTTATTCACTGGCGCGAAGTGAATTTAGGTAAATATTTGCGAACGAATTTGAGGCTAAAATATTCATCAAAAACGATCGTTCAGTCTAAAGTAACAACTCTTTTCACTGTAATTAGTTTGCTTTAAGTATATCGGTTAAAATACTAAACCTATCACGGTATAATTTTCGATTAGACTGCCAATTGAGTGTTTTACTCTGTCAAACTAACACGCGAAAAAGGGAAATATTGCCCCAAGAGAGGGAAGAACAGAGGGACTCACACCCAGCTTCTCTACGCTCGTCATACTACTCGCACGTGGCAGAGTTTTAGAACACACGCGTGTTTCCTTTGCTTCACTTTACTTCTCTCCTTGAGAGAAACCAGAATACTGCTTGAAACTTGCATTCAGATGTGAGGAGAACTGATATATTTAAACTACTACGGAAAAAGTACCAGAATAATTTATACCATTGTGATTTCTCTACTACTTCCTTGTTGACAAAAATAGACTGTAAATGAGACTGGAACATCAAAACGTCGTCTCGCCATAGGTATTCTATAACTGCTGAATTCCAGAGTTGAATTCACGTCATAGATCAGTAAATGTAAATCCGGCTGCTTTTGGGATGGGTGTAAGATTTTGTCCGAAAAATTTAAAATATCAACTATCTACTGTTGACCGTTCAGCTCGGATTTCGATCAAAAGCACACATTTCCCTTAGGCTGAGTAAATATTGGTCCAAAATATTTTCTGATAACTGTCGGGAGTTTCATCTTCGACTGGAGAATTGCCTGCCGTGTTTATTCTCCTTTTCAACTGTTTCAGACAATTATTTTTGTTTCTTTTTAGTAATTAGGGTGTTTGTATAGGTAATAGCATGATTTGTAGTGATATTTGGCATAAGCACCACGCGTGATATTTAAAAATTGTTATACTTAATTTCACGAGCTGTTAGGCGAGTGAAATTTGAGACGATTTCGAAATATCACGAGTGGTATTTATGCCAAATATCAGGTACAAATCATGCTATTATTTGTTTATACTACTACCCACGAAAGGTTTGTAATTTTCACAAGTAGGTATTTCAAATTGAGCTGAAATACCACTGCTCTATGCCAACCAAATTGCGGAAATTTCTCATGTAGTAGTATAAAAGCAGAAACGTTTTTGAGCGGCGCACTTCAGCCAGAAGTGAGCCTTTTTCTTTTTTAAAAATATGCCTTGATGCTACCAAATTTGTATTTTAAGAGCTTCTATTCTTGTAGATCCGCTTTGCTCGAAAATTTGTGCAAAACCATGTCCTTAGAATGCAAAACTTCCAGTTCTGGTTGACGTGAGTCGCTCAAAAACGTCTTTGCTAAAGCTCCCTATTATTTTAGCCTTATTACCTAGACTATGTTTACAGCTCGCGCTGAATACGTAAAAAAGCCGAAAGAAGCTGCCTTAAAGTGACCTAATTGTCACTAATGAGTAGGCGTTATTAAATAGACGTCTTAAGAAAAAGTTAGTCTTCGCCTCAGTCCTCTCGGGATGTGTTTTCTATCGCACACATGTGTTTTGATCGCTCTACTTTCCCCGAGGAAAATAAGGGACTAGTTAAGGGCCGCTCTTTATAAAGTGGAACCTCACCTTACGATTAACCGGAACTGGGGCCCGTTTCTCCAGAGTCCCGATAACATTTCGGGCCCGAAATCAAATTTTCAAATCGAAATACAAAGAATAAGAGCACGGGTCCTGGCTAGTTAACTGCTCCATTTTGTTTCATTAACTGATAGTTTTATCATGTTAGATGCAAAAACTATTGAAACCTCTATCTTGCGTGTAAACAACGACAGCTTTACGGGCCCGTTAATTATCGGGACTTTCGAGAAACGGGCCCCTGGACCCGAAATGCGTCCCGGAATTGATTCTGGGATCGTTACTAGGGACGCGCCCGTCAGCCATTGGTCAATTTTTTTCCCTGTCCCAAGTAACAGTCACAGAAGTCTCGGCCCAGTTCCTTTCTCGTTTTTTGAGTGTTGAATTTATAAACAAACTGCGGGCCTATAAAATGAGTCAGGGCATGGAAATGTGTGGGAGCCAAAATCTGTGACGCTCACTGTGCTTCAGAGTCCGTCGGAAGTGGTCGATGGCTACAAAGCCTAAAATCTGGTGGCAGTAAGGTTCGCAAACTCGTGTACAGGGTTATTCTCTTAAGACATCATCAAGGTGTTCTCTGTCCTTGTTCACTTATTTCCAAGTAAAGGGAGGCTGGAACGTAAACTAAGAGAATTCGCTTAACTTCCCAGACACGTGCCCGTTTTTCTTCAATTTATCTAAAAAATAACGAAGTGAAGTATTTTGTGTATTATTGTTCAGAAAAATCGATTTCAGGCATCTTTGCAGTCACAGGAAGTTAGCTGGTTTGGTTCAACTCGTACATGAGTCTATCTTAGCTATACTAATAGATCACGAGTAGTCCTGTATCTCAGGCCTAGGAGCGCGAGCGTGCGCGAAAATCACCGCCCGCGAGGAAAGGCGACAGGCGGAAGGAAGGCTCCCTTATTTGGTGTTTCTTGCTGATGAGAAAACTACTGATGGTTCGCTTTTTTGTGTGTGGGTATTGTTGTTCCGTGTCTTTCCAACGGGTTCACAGATTTTTTTGATCTGCTTTTTTGCTTCTTCATCTACGAGAGGTCACCGGAAATATCCACCATTTACTTGATTTCGCTGATGAGGATTGTGCAAATGCAATTTCGACGGGAAAATAACTGGAATATTTTTAAGAATATTCAGAATCTGTTATTATGAGGGTCCGATTGAGTGCACCATAAAAGACGTCTCTCTTATTCATATCAAATTAAAACAGCCATGTATTTAATTGTTCCCCACTTTCATTTTTAAAATACAAGGCAATCTTTCCTAGATCATCTAACCGATATAAGTGACACCTTCAGAGAGAAAACTTAAGCTAAACTACTAACCGACTAAAAATTTTAACGTTCATGGAAAGTTCCGGGTTACTACTACTGAACCAAGATGTAGCCCATGGTCTTGATGTGCCTGTGTCCGTTGTCTGGTGAGTATTTAGCCTCATTTCCACACGTGTTTGTGTTGTCATGACGTCCTCCTGTACCAAAACCGATTCTGGAGTCACACCAGACACAATCATTTGAATCATTGCTTGTGATACCGATTCTTGCTTTGGAATGTGGTTTATCGCTGCAGATAGCGTTGAACCCTTCCTTGTTACATTTGGTCTGTAAGGAGGCCCGTGGACTAATTAGCGACTTCCACGAGGTTCGACCCAGTGAGGTGAAGCGGTATTGGCCGTCAGCAATCAGCGAGTACAGCGAAATGGCGTGCCTGTGGATGGTAATGAATCTTATCTTGTGACCGATCTTCATACCGAGGCAGATCTTGGAGAAGGGTGTGTTCCAGTAGGTTGGCAACTTGGTCTCTTGTGAATCAAACCCAGTCTTTCCTCCTGCAATGTTGTATGGGTTTCTGTCGCTCCAGAAGTGAGAATCGTAATGAAAAGTTCTCTGAAAACGGAAATTAGAAAATTAATATCCATATCACAAACATGGGGTGACGCGTAAGACATGTACCTTTGTGCCGTCAATCTTCATGGCCAGCGTCCATCCGCCATCTCCGCATCCAAAGTCTCCCATATGACAGTAAACTGGGATCTTTTGTGAACCAAACTTCAGCGTATATACACGACCTGTCTTTAACCTGTTGGAGAAGAAATCAGTTGAGGGCCAAATATATGAGTTCTTGATCTTTGTGAATAAACGTCAAACAATGTAATTCTGTCATTTAAATGGAACGTGATCACAACAGACTTAAAGTTGTTTTCTACTCCCGAATACTGTCAAGTAATTGAAAGTACCTTTATAAATCGTGAAAACAAGGCATTCAAGTGCATCGGTTCGTGGCGAATTGCAGAATAAAGGCAACATTCGAACGAAAATCGATTGGCTGTTCGTCTAGTATGCGACTCTAATAATCTGAATACGTCGACTGAAGTGTTTTTTTTTTTGCCTTTTGTTTTTTTAGTTGCACGCACATTTTTCTCTCTAGATGTAGTAATTGTGTAATGATTTGGATTATTTAATCTTTTTGTCATCATGTTCTGGTAAATTTGTAAATTTTACATTGTTCGTCTCCATTTTTTGTTACGATGTTTCGATTTTTCCCATCACTCGAATGTCTTTTAAATGAAAAGCTGAAATGAAAACTTAATTAAATCACTCTAATTTTAACATATAGCAAAACAAGCCTTGTCTGGAATGATTACTTACTTGTGCAAATCAAACAGTTCCTTGCAAGAGGAGGCAGAGAAAATGGCTGCAGAAAAAAAAAACTTGTAAATATAAAAAGCGCCAGTTCGATTGTAAATTCACCTATATGCCAAACTTTCTTTAGAAATACTTAGGTCACTCTACCTGACAAATTACCTTTGTGGGTGAGTGCTCTGATTTTTTTCAGCTTCTTTTCTATTTTCTTGAGAGCAGCGTCGAAGGTACCGTTCAACAATTGGCGAACAATTTCTGGATCGGCGGTCTTGTTTATTAGCTTAGTAAGCCTTTCCAGCCGCTTTGTTTCCAAGTTCTGTTTGAGCAGTTTATCCAGCTTTGTTTCCAGCTTTTTAACGATGAGTTTTTCCAGCTTCGTTTCCATCTTCTTGAGGGAGTTGTCGCAGATTTCGGTTTCGTTCGACGATGTCGTGGTCACAACGTCTGGAGTTGCAGATTTGTTGATTAGGCCAGTAAGTTTTTCCAGCTGTTTTTTCGAATTCTTTTCGAGGTTTTCCACTTTTTTATCCAAATTTTGCGCAACGAGTTTATCCAGCTTCACTTCTAAAGTTTTCATGGCACCGGAGACTTGAGAATCTTGATTCACCGTCAGATTACAGTTACAAACAGCCGGGGGCTTTTTGCAGTCTGTTGAAATAGGTGTTTGGTTATAGCGGCCCAATTTTGACGGTTTGGCGCCATTCACGCCATATGTGATTACGGCCAGTGCGAGGAAAACCAGCGAGCGCATGTTGAATAAAGCGTCTTCAATGACTACTTTGACTCAAGTGTCCGTGACGATTCGATAGTAGAAATTACTAGTAGCCAACTTGTTTTTCAGTTCCAGTCGTATCATATGAGCACCGAAGTTATTGTTAGTGAAACGAGAAAATTATCTTGCTGGAACTCCGTGACAGACTAGTTCACTAATTAATTATTCGTAAACTCGTCAGTTTTCTGTGTAAACATTTCTCTTTTTATGTCACAGCAGTTAAGAAATGTAGAGAAACCTTTGACAGCTTACCCAAGTTGTTAAAATGTTGGGAAGCGCTATCCACTAACTATGATAACTACTTAGGGAAACCAATTGCGCTATTTAGTAGATAAAGATTTAGAGAGTTACATCCAGTGGCGTTATCCGCGTCTTAAATAACTAAGGCCTGCTTGATAAAAGTTATTCACCGGCGCAAAGTGAATTTAGGTAATTATTTGCGGACGAATTTGACGTAAAATATTCATTACTAACGATCACACAGTCTGAAGTAACTGGACTTCAGTTAAAATAATAAACTTATGGCAGTATAATTTTTCGATTAGATTGCCAATTGAGTGTCCTACCCTTTCCAAACAACACACGGAAAAGGGAAAGATTACCAGGGGAGAGGGAAAAACAGAGGGATTCCTACTCATCTTCTCGACGCGCGTCATGCGTTTTTCCCTTGCTCTACTACTAATCTTCGTGAGAAAAGCAGAAGACTACTTGAAGCTTGCATTCGGATGCTTTTAACATCTTAATACCATGTGAAAATAGAAGAATAATTGACACCATCTTCACTTCGCTACCACCTCCTTCTTGACAAAATATAACAATATAAGCTGGAACATCGAAACGAGGTCTCGCTGTAAGTATTCTATGATTGCTGAATTTCAGAGTTAAATTTACTTCATGGAGAAGTAAATATAAATCCGGCTGCTTTTGAGCTGGGTGTATGATTTTGTTCGAAAAATGTAATAGGGACCTTAAGCAACTACGACGAATTTGCGTCCTTTCAAACTCTATCGTGTCTATTTGGAACCGCTCAATTCGTCAAATGTAGGCGACTTTTCCCGGAGTTGAATTCTTAAGGGATTTATCCCTGTTCAAATAAAGAAAGGAGAACTTGTCGTCGTATGTCCACGTCCTCCATAAAACGTCGCATTGGGAGTCGTAGTCGTAGTCGTATAATGGACGTTAAGGAAATGTACAAACGAGCAGAGCTGTTGTTTTACTCATAAAACCAATTGTTTTTTTTTTTTTGGCGTTGTCGTTGTCCTCGTCGTCGTCGTCGTCGTCGTAATTGCTTAAGGTCTCTAATGTGTCAACTGTCTTCTGTTATCTTTCCGCTCCAACGATGATCAAAAGCACAGCAAATATTGGCCCAAAATATTTTCTGACAATTGCTTGGGAGTTTTATCTTCGACTGGAGAATTACCTGTCGTGTTTATTCTTCTTTTCAACTGTTTAAGACCATTATTTTCTTCCTCTTCAGCAAGTAGGGAGCTTAAACAAAGCCGTTGTTGTGCAAAGCACGTCAACCGGAAGTGATTCCGCTACCAAATTTGTATTGCTTATTGTAGCTTGCGAGCAAGCTCTCCATTTGGGGGATATCGTGAAAAGTACAACCGTCTCTCATAAAATTTCATTTCCACCCCGGAAACCCCGGGACATTGTAAAGGGTGAAAATTGTCACCACAGACATGCCGCAAATTAGAAAACTGACAAGCGCCTGTCAAAGTTAGATAGCCGAGCGCGCGTAATTTGTTTTCGGGTCAGACAAAATGGCGGACAATTTGAGTGAGTTGGATGATTGTATTTCTGATGTTTTGAAGAAGTTCCAATTGGTCTCAGGCTTGCAGTTCAAACTCCGACAGGAACAAGTTATTGCTGTTAAAACTTTACTTTCGAATCGAGATGTTTTTGCAGTTCTTCCAACGGGTTATGGGAAAAGTTTGATATTTCAGTGTTTCGTTGTCGCAAAAGAACTGCTCGAAGCGAAGAGTGGCCACGGCACTCCAAAGTCTCCGTGTGCACTCGTTATTTGTCCTCTAACGAGTATAATCCTGCTCAGTGGACTTCGATCGGGCGGGGAAACCGACGTTGGAAGGCAGCGCTTGAATCTCTCTTCGCTCGAATCACTGTTCTCGTTGTCGGAATTAATCAAGGCGCTTGAAACAAAGGAAAACAACTGGTGAAGGTTTCTGATCCTCCTTCCACAGGAACTACACACTTGATCCGACTTATCCTCGCAATATTTTACTGGCAAGCCAACACTTTCACACAGCTTTGCCAGAATAACACCAAACGAGCCCTTCTGCTTTGAGGGCTGAAACTAGTTCTCGGTTCCAATATGACGGGCCTGAGATCCAAATTTCCAAATTTGACTTTAAATGAACAACCACACAGACGACAGTTGTCTCTTACAGAAGGAGAAAGCGATTTTCTTCCTCTGCCGGTTTTCTTTTTCGGAGTGAGCTCCGCGATCGCTGACATAACACGGGTTTTTGGCGAAAAGAGCATCGTGTTTCTACATTTCCCGCGAAAATTTAGGGCATGCCGGCTAGGCCTGTTATCACTCAGCTTTAATTTCCGGAACGTCATTTTTCAGCCAATGGTATTTCCCTTCGTCTGGGCTAAGTACAAATGAAAATTTGTAAGGGATGGTTGCAAGCTCTCCTTTCGCCGGCCCCTCGCGGCTTCGCTGCTCGCTCGCGCGTTCTCGCGCGGCTCGCTTCGCTCGACCAAATAGGAGAGCTTGCTCGCAGGCCATGCTTATTGTCCTTATTCTTACAGAGACGGTTTCCCCAAAATTTGGCTAAAACACTGCCTAAGAAGGCAAAAAGTCCACTTGTAGTTGGTTAAGCTCCCTAATATTATAGCCTGATGACCTAGACTATGTTTTTTGGCGCTGCCTTCTCTGTAAAAAACCGAAAGAAGCCCAGAGAAGGGTTAACAAGTTAAGAACAACCCGGCCGATTGTGACTTTAAAATGAGTCAGCCTTAAATACACGTCTTTAAGAAATGTTTTGTCGAACACTTCGACTCAGCCCTCTCGGGAGAAGTTTTCACGTAATCGCGCACGTGTGTTTTGTTCGTTCTAGTACTCTACTCAGTCCCTGAGGAAAATAAGGGACCAGTTAACTTTAGCGGAGTTGGTGCATAAGAAACAGAACTGCTCTTAATACAAAGGAACCTCGTTCAACGACCACTGTGCTCATACAACCACCTTAGTATTAAGACCACATTCTTTCGACCCAAACGTAAAAAAAATGGAGTCATTTTTGTTATTTTCAAAACGAGCTCCTCTTTGGTACTCCCAGGATGTTTCATTGTCCAACTGTGGTCGCATTAACGGTTCTCTACTGTCTAGCTCGCTAATCTGCACGCGGTATATTTTTATAACCATTTTGACAGAGATTGTTGTCGCAGCAACTTACAACATCAGAGAGATTAAGATCACGTTTACGCCAAACGGCAAACGTAAATTTGTACCACGTGACCAAGTTTTCCCCTTATTTTTCGTTTACTGTTTATTGCTTCTACACAAAAATAAGTAGTTTTATGCCAGTTTTGTCCACAAGAATCGTTCTGGACCGTTTTTATCTGCTTATTTTCTATTCTGAGAAATTCTCAACTGACGTTTGCCGTTTGCCGTAAACGTGAATCTTAATCTGTCTTATTTAATCTAAACTAACTGCGCGCCTATAACGCGAGTCAGGGTATTGAAATGTGCGGAGGCCAAAATTTGTGACGCACAGAGGTGCTTAGTCCGTCGGGAGCGGGTAAACTAAGCACACCTTTGGCCTCAGGTTTGTTTGGCAGATAACTATTTCGAGCTACCGACTTAAAATAAGGACTCTTTACCTTTTTCCCTGTATTTGAAGAAAACTCAAGGGTTTGGATGGCACCGGATCGCTTGCAACTCTTTAATTGTTTGATCCTTTTCAAAGCCTGCTCTGTTAGACTTTTTATCCTCAAGGTAATCTGTCATCACGAGGATCTGATTTAGTGCGCCATAACAGAAGTCTCTCTTATTCATATCAAACTAAAACAACCATGAATTTAATTGTTCCCCACTTTATTTAGAATATAAGGCAATCTTTACAAGATCATCTAACCTAAGTGGCACCTATGTCCTACTGTGAATTTTGTTTCTTCTGAGAGAAAACTTGAGGTAAACTAACCGACTAAAATTTTAATGCTCATTGGAAAGTTCTGGGTTCTTTACTACTGAACCAAGATGTAGCCCATGGTTTTGATGTGCTTGTTTCCGTTGTCTGGGGAAATTGTGGCTTCATTTCCACACGTGTTTGTGTCGTCATAAAGTCCTCCTGTACCAAATCCGATTCTGGAGTCACACCAGACACAATCGTTCACTTCATTGCTTGTGATACCAATTCTTGCCTTGGAATGTGGTTTATCGCTGCAGATAGCATTGAACCCTTCCTTGTTACAGTATTTTTGTAAGGATGCCTGTGGACCAATCAGCGACTTCCACGTGATTCGACCCAGTGAGGTGGCGCGGTATAGGCCGTCAGCGATCAGCGAGTACAGCGAGTTGGCGTGCCTGTAGATGGTAAAGAATCTTATCTTGTGGCCGATCTTCATACCGACGCAGATCTTGGAGAAGGGTGTTTTCCAGTAGCTCGGCAGCTTAGTCTCTTGTGAATCAAACCCAGTTCTCCCTCCTGCAATGTTGTATGGATTTTTGTCGCTCCAGAGATGAGAATCGTAGTGGAAAGTTTTCTGCAAACGAGAATCATAAAATAAATATTCATATCACAGTTAGGTGATAAGCTGAAAGCCTTGTACCTTAGTGCCGTCAATCTTCATGACCAGCGTCCATCCTCCATCTCCGCATCCAAAGTCTCCCATGTGACAGTAAACAGAAAACTTGTGTGAATCAAACTTCAGCGTATACACTCGGCTGAAAGTTAACCTGATGGAGAAAAATTTAAGCGACAAAAATAAACAGTCCTCTTCATCTTTGTCAATAAATGTCAAGCGAGAAACATCGTCTCGTCCCAATTCAAGATGCTCACTAAAAAAGAAACAGACAAGGGGTTTTGTCCTACTAAAAAAGTAAAGGAATTGCAGCAAAAGATAGGTATTTGTAACATGCATGTGATGCATCAAAAAACCGATCAGTAAACTTACCCGTGATTATCATACAGTTCCTTGCAAGAGGAGGCAGGAACGACTAGAAGGAAAATTAATATTTCCGGTAAGGTTGGGGATAAAATTCACTTTAAGCCAAAACTTTATGTTCAAATATTTTAGGTCGACTTTTTACCCGGCGTGGAAGTCTTGCTGATTAGTGCAGTTAGATTTTCCAACTTTCCCCCCAAGTTCTGTGCAAGCTTGTCAAGTTTGTTTTCCAACTTCTTGATGGCATTACAAGCTGCATTGGGCGAGTTCGACAATTTTGCAGCATTCGCGACAACTGATAGTATGGCAATATGGGCGAGAAAAACCAAGAACGAACGCATTTTGGAAATTAGCTTGTGTCTTTTGTTTCGGCAACGAGTCGTTTGGCTTACTATAATCTCCTAATACTGACACCCGCAGGAGTTGGTAACAATAACATATTATTAACAAAAGATAGACAGGAAAATTATCTCGTCCGTATAGCCGCGTCATGAATTTGTGAAGTTCATTTTTCACTTTACAATTTAGTTAGCGTACTAATCTGCCTTTTCTTGAAGTGTTTTCTGTTGTACACATTTCCTAAATCCTTAGGTTTCGCAAATTTAAAGAACGGCATTATATTTGACAACTTTGCGCCAAATATAAAGGCAAATTTGCCGGACAAAAGGCTGAATAATAATTGAGATGAAGTCGGCATAAAAATCGCTTAGACAAAAGGCGAATAGACAGTTTGGATTCATTTTCTACCCGTCTTTTCTTTCCTAGTCCGCAGTCGCTTACAGAGGAAGAACCGCTCACAATCCGAAAATACATTGCATCAGAGAAAATTCAAGAACGCTTGAAAACAAATCTCAATTTAAAATTGTAGACTGAAAAAATCTAACAAACCTTCTGGAGTCAAAACAATCAAATTAATATCGATTATGCAAATTTTTTCCAAAGGTAATGTTCCGGTTTGATAGTTAGCATATTATCCTGACAGATATCAGTTATCCATCGTGGTGGTTTGTATATGATTAGGCTCCCCTAACATTGACTCGTGCCCAAGTTGTCTCTACTCATTAATTATTTACTAGGGAAGCGCTTGGGTTATGCGCGCGGGGAAGATGGGAAGGCGAGAGGAGGGGAGACGACTGGCAGATCCCGTTTCCAATATTGCGAACAAAATAAAGGCGGATGTCAATGAAGACCGAAATCTTCAAAATAGGCCTCTCCATCACGCGTATTTTTAAGGTGTTAATTGCCTTGTAAATTGTCTCTCCCTTCTCCCTTCTTCCTTCCCGTCATCCCCCTCGTTAAAGAGCCCGTTATAGTCTTCCACGCCAAATACTAATAATGAGAGACGACTGGGGACGAGTGAGCCCTTAACATCCCCTCTCATCCGATGGTCAGTTCAGTATTGATTTAGCCCGGGAAAAAGCTCTCAATTTCGAGGGGCGCGTAAAGCGAGCCGCGAGAAAAAGCGCGAGCGAACGGCAAGTTCGCATCTTATTTCTAGTGCTACTGGCCTGCTTGCGTGTGACTTCTCACAATATCTCCAGAGAGCCCCGACCAGTTCAATCGATAAAAACCGATATCGGAAAACGATAAGTATTTAAAGAAAATCGATTTTATCGATCAATCGATAGAAATCGATACTCAGAACCATCGCTGCTCTTTTAAGGTATTGAATTTATCGATTTAGCGATTTTATCTTTTTCATTAAGGACTGTGTACTCGTTGACACTTAATTGTAAATGCAAAATACATGTTCTTCCCTAGACAGCGTTTAGGAAACAAGCTGTGTTTTTGCCGATGCCGATGCGTTTAATAAGGGGCTTACATCGATACAATTAACTAATTTTCATCAAGTTTTTCAATTGTTATCGATTATCGGTTTTATCGATTGAACTAGTCGGGAGAGAGCTCGAGCTTGCTTACGGACCTGCCTCGTACCCAAGCGCGTCTTGTTTCAATGTTTTGCACGTACTAATTAGTTGAATTAGTACTTAATTTAGATTAATAGCTTTTGCAATACTGTAATTCCTTTATGGTCATGCAAATAAAGCTTTTGGTGTTGTTGTTGTTGTTGGTGTTTCTGCGGTAGTCGCGGCGTAAGGTGTCTTCCCTGGTGCCTTTGCGTTACTTTCCCATGATTCTTGCGCTGCCACTACTGAATTTTTTCAGGCTTTCAGTTCATAATTATTTATTTTTGTCAGTCTATTCAAACCCCTCCTTCCGAAAACCATTGTCAACCTATAGCTGTCGAAGCCGAGAGTTTTTAAACCTCAATCACGATTGCGAGTTTTGCGAGTACTTTATGTTCGGTTGTGCTACTCTGATTACCGTAAATCCTTAGACTCGTCCCCAGTCGTCTCTCATTATTAGTATTTGGCGTGGAAGACTAGAATAGGCTCTTTAACGAAGGGGATGACGGGAAGGAAGAAGGGAGAGACTCTCGCCTTCCCATCTTGCCCGCCCGCATAACCCAAGCGCTTCCCTATGAAATGATTAATGAGTAGAGACAACTTGAGACGCCTGGGGACGAGTCAGGTAAATCCTCTATTAAGCTCCCCAGGGGCTTATTTTTTCCAAGTACTTTTGAGAAGGGGCCTAATAGAGAGGGGGACCTAGAGCAAGGTTTCTCTAGGACGGACTTGTGGTTCCCGGGCGTTATACTACTTTTTTTAGCAATAACAAAATGGTAACAATTCTCCAAAGAGAACTAGAGCGTAAAGTTGAAAAAGTTAAGCACTTGAAGTTGGAGGTCATGCACCCGAAGACCAAAAACAATATGAATGAATTTCTAGCCTGAATAAACCACAACTGATCAGTCCACTTTAATTTTTTGTGAAGAATAAGGATGGAGAGGAGGGGGAGGGGGAGCTTATTCTGCAATTTCCTCCTCTGCAAAGAGGGGGGCTTATTAGGGAGGGAAGGGCTTAATAGAGGATTTACGGTAATACGCGCAGTAACTCGCCAATGAATTATTTATCCTCTAGGTATGAAAAGGACAGATTTGTACAAGAGGTGCACACAGACTATGTAGTGTGGGAGGAAACAGGAAGGGCAGATTACCGTTACACAGCAACTATGACAGAGGTGCGCGCGAGAGACGAACTTGCTGTGATAATTGAGAATGGTCAGATTTACTCATGTGTATTAGAAGGTTTCACTGAATGCGAGGGGCTGCCACGAGATTCTCGCTGTTTTAGGTCAATTCTGTGGTGAAGTCATTACCAAGTGTCTTTGCCCATACACAAAATGCTCCTGTAAAGTTATGAAGAAGATATCATAAAATTTCACCAGAGAGCACTAAACCATAAAGTTTTTGGGGGTGATTCAGTTTGCAGGAATAGCATTAAAACTTGAAAAAGTTTCAATCCATTTCCATCCTTGCCATCCGTTGCAACAGACGACAGGAAACGATTTCGTTGCCTAAATATAGTCTTAAATAACAAAACTGGGCCAGTATTTTTGGAAGTCCATTGATGCGAAGACAAATTTAGCTTTTTAAAAATATAGCGAATAGCGTGATATAGCCACTTCAACAAATCCACAAGGTTGGCGATGGTTTTCGGCAGGAGGGGAAGCGAAGCAAAGTAAAAATGAAACAGATTATAGGAGAACTTATATACTTTCCTTGATTGCTGAGTTTGACTAGTTGTTAAATGAAATTAATACGACTAACGAAATCGGTCGGAACACATGTCCACTCAGTTTAGAGAAAGTTGGTAAAATCCTCCTCAATGGTTTATTTTTCTTTGATAGGCTGGTTGTTTAAAAGAAGCTCAGTCATGGAGAAGAATGACCACAAATATCTCTGGAGAAACAACAAACCTCTGGACACAAAATGTTGGTTTTTCTTGTCCTATTTCTTTTCTTTTATTTCTTTTTTTAGAGCTACAGTAAAAAAACCCAAGTAAGAACCTACATTTTCCTGGTTAACATAAATTTAGGCTATCTAGGTTCTTAATAGGTTCTTAATTTCTTGCAAGAAATTATGTCGTTGCTAAGAAGATTTTAGTGATCAGCACCCTTAAGTTTGCATACCTAATGTTGCTTATATTTTAGTATGACCATAATAGAGATCTATTCTCACGTGAATTTTAATTTCTTGAGTCAAAACAACTTTATATACATGATTGTGCTCTAAAACACAATATTATAAACATTTTCTCAATGACCTCGATCAAACAACATATAAGAACCTTTCTCCAAATTTTAGGCTAAAGAGGTTCTTGTATAGAGGGGGTCTAAATTGCAAATTTTAGCCTAACAGGTTCTTAAATCTTAGGTTCTTACTCGTGGGTTTTTACTGTATCGTGTGCGGATGTCTAGTTGTTTGTTTAATTGTTTAAAACAGATGCCAATTCGTTTGTTAAATAGGAGATAAAGTAAAATCACTCCAAAAACAAAATCCTTTTTCTCCGTTGCAACATCTTTCGTGCATAGACAGACATGTACACAAAAGAATTAAATTATTACCTAAATTGATTGCAGTAGTAGTGAGGTGAGTTGACTGACTGTGTCTGTCCCGCCAAGATCAAAGCACTAGCTGCCAGTGCGCTTTTGTGAAACTTGAATTAAGGAAAGGTAAAGATTTAATGTTGTTGTAGTTGTTGTTGTGTCAATTGAACAAACGTGACACCCTCTCTTATTCTTAAGAACTATCACAGCAGTTTCGAGCCAGACCCAAGTGATAAGAGCTTTGATGGAAGCCAGCCGTACGAGATTCTAAACTCATCCGGGATATCCCAGTTGGTGTTTCTTGGTTCTGGGTTATTCCGATTCCAACTCAGAGTTGTTGGTGCTCATTTTAGGTGAGTGATATTTCTAGCTAGAAAAAAAGGCCTGTACAAGTTTAAGGGATTTTTGAGCATGTTCCAGCCTCTTAGTTCGGGACGAGTGCTAAGCTAGCGAGCGTGCGAGAAAAACTTTGCGAAGAACGTGGAAAGACGTAGCCTGCGTTGTAGCTGGTGGGATTTGTCGCGCGCGACGGCTTCATTCCACAGGCGCTTTTGATTAGGCTAAAAGGCCGTGAGAACAGTGGGGACGATTACAGTAGTGCTGTCCCTCTCGAAAATCCCTCGTACCACCAACAGCCCACCAGCAGGCTTGGAGAGAATCTGTTCGCTAACTAAAGCGTGGAGCAGCCTAGAGGTTTACATGTCTTTTAGTTGTCCCAAGTGTCGCTTGGTGATTGAGCCCATGGCCTTACCAACCAGGGGCGGCGGGGCTGCCTTTAAGCCATTAAGCCCGAACTTAACAAGAATTTGGTTCAAAATGAGCTTATGTAATGGCATTTTAACAGGGTGTAAAGTTGCACCTACACTACAAGAACCAATGTCTGTCGAACTAATGGGCATGCAAAATTGGCACACAATTCATTAGGAAAGTAATGTCGCTGGCAGCTTCTTGGTTTTTCCTGCAAATACGTCGTAGGATTCCCGTTTGTTTACTCTGATTACCTGCTGGGATTATATAGGTTAAGAACCCATTATTTTGGAGTATCTGCTATCAAATAATATCTAGTAAACAGTTTTCTCTTTGTTTGATTTCTTTTTTGTTCTTGGTTTTGTTTTTTAATTCTGGAGACTAACTTTGTAGAATTTAACAAATACTAAGTACCTAGGTAGCCAAGTGGCTCCTTAGAAAATGCCCTAAAATGCCCTTTCTACAATTTGGGCTTAAAAGGAAAAAATAGGTGGCTACGCCCTTACCAACTGAGCCAAAACCTCTGGCGGCGGTACCTACAGCATAGCTTTGAGTTCTTTATCATTACTGATAAGTGCCTTTTTCCCTGATGTCTTTCTGTCTTTGTCATCTATATCCCTGCAGTTTTTGTGAACTTACCACGCGGTTTTCCGTTGAAGTAACAAGCACTGATGAAGCGAAGGAATTCTTGCCGCAGCTTGTGTCTATTTTAGTGGTGACCCTTAGTAGCACTGTTCTACTGTACATCAGCTTTGCTCATTATACTAAAAAGACACTGCATCGACATCAGGAAGATGCGGAAGAACAACAAAGGCTGCAAGAACTCAAGTAAGAACAAAGTTTGAACCATATTTTTCCTTAGCCTACTATTCCAGGCATTCAGATAATAGGGAGGCCGCCAAAACAAGCCAAAGAAACATAAGACGCACGTGATCTCCTCCCTCCCCCACCCAGGGCACGTCAGTTTTCGCATGAGGTTTCACAATCCCTGTACATTACTATCGTGGAACCTGGAACGGGCGAATTTTTCCTCGACTAAATGATGTGCTTCAATTTTAAGATATTTCCTCTAGTGCCAGTTTTCCTAGTGGGGCATGTCTACTCTCGTACAGCACGCTGCTGCGACTTCTTAGGCACTTTCTCTATTTACCCTCCACGGAAAAGAAAAAAATAATCCTTCCTTATGGGAGATGGAGAGGCGTGAATTCGAATGTCAGTTATATTCTGGAAGCTCCCTGTTACAAGAAGGTTTCCTTTCAGGTGGGGTCTGTGGTTTGGGGCGGGGGGTGGTGTGGCTAGGCTGCGAACGAAAGGCATGTCGACAGGTCCTAAGATAATAAATCTATTAAATACATATACTCAATTCTACTTGTGTCGTGTCGCCACCTTCCACAGTACCTCCTAGATTTGAGCATATTTTCACACTTACAATCGCCGGTTTCGCTTGGCAATTTCCTAGTTTTGAATAGGTTAAGTTCATCGCTTACTATGCCCGTTACCCTCTTACACATGTCTTGTGTTGCAGGAGCCTATTTTCCTCCTATCAGCAAGGAGCAGATGATGAAGGCCAGGCTCATCGACGCTCCACAGGTCACAATGTTCGCCGCTTTACAGGAACAGCAATGCTCATGACCAATCGGCTGCCAGAGGAATGCCTGGTAGAGGAATCCCTCCAAGCGGCAGACATAGTCATAAACAGCTTACATACACAACCACCTCCACCAAGTGACCTCGACTGATCTACCACCTCCCCCTATCCCTTATCCCCACCCCATCCCCTCTTACCGTTGTCGCATCTTACTGTTTTCAACACGAGTTACGTTTCGATAAGCCATAATGTGGCTACGGCGAAGTTTAAAACTGCCACAAATTTAGCTTTTCTAACCAGTACCATTTGCCAAAAAAAAAAAACGTAAATCGTTAATGCTGTTTTTGTATCACTTTTAATCAACTTAGGAGATCTTCATGCATTGTAACTTCATATATTAAACGTCTTTAAATCTTCTTGTTTGCTATCTGAGTTAGTTTTTCCTTCCTTATAATTTAAAATTAATCGCGCTTGTCACGTTAAATGAAAACTTTTATGTTCTTTTTGATCACCAAAAGAGCGTTGTGTCAGAAAGTTCAATTTACATTGAGCAGTGTTACATTACGCTATTTGATAAGAAAGTTCAATATTCTGGTAAGAGATGCAAAAACTGAAGAAAAAATGCAACAGGTTTTATACCTACCGCAAACAACAGAGACCTTTAGATGACTTAGATTCGCAGACGACACGAGGACGAGACTAGTTTAACGTTTTCTCGCGTTTTCTAAAAAAGCCAGGTCAGAAAGTTTCATTTTTACATTTTTTTTTTCACCAGAAAATTTAACAGGTAACACGGTTATTATTAGTGAAGGAGGTTAAGCCCTTTCCCGATGACAAAATAAAACTTCAAATATTTGATAACTTGTTTCCACACTCACACATTTTCGCTAAAACCAGGAGCATGTGGTAAACAAAGTGTATTCGCATTGTTTCAAACTTCAGTGCCATCATTCCATCTCGTTCAGTTTGTCAAATGTTGACGAATTTTTCTAGAATTAAGTTTTAAAGGGCTGATTCTAAGTTTGAAAAAGAAAATGAGACTCATCATGTCTTAAGTTCACGTTCTACATAAAACGTGAAAACAGGAAGTTTCACGTCGTAGCCGTGCAACAACGGGAAGGAAATGTACAAAAAAGTGTGATGCACGCGCAAAGTTGTTGTTTTGTTAATCCAAACCTATTGCTTTTTTGCCGTTCTCCTTGCCGTCGCCGTCGTCGTTGCTTAAGCTCCCTGTCACGCGTGCGCACTACTTATTATTAAAAAAATCTCGTCCTCGTGGTTGACCTGGTCTTAGAATCTACTAAGGTCTCTGTATTGGTAAAAATAGAAAGCCTCTCGAAGCCGTGAACGGTGATGAAAGAGAAAAGACTACAAAATCTGTGAATTACTGTTCATGTTTTTTTAGTCCAGTTATTTGTTCACTTTTCTTCCACAGTTCAGTCGCCAGCTGTTCATCTTTTGCTAAAGCACTGCACTCTGTCATCTTACAGTCCTTGAAGTATTTTCCAGTCACATCTTTTAGTTCCTCGGCCACTGCACAGTACACAGAGGTCTGGGCTCCAGCATTTGTTGTTTTGAAAAAGAAAAAGCTTACAATCCAGCGAATTGGCCGAAAAATCCACATCCTTGCAATGCGGAAGTGTCTCACTATTTCGGTATCTACAACTTATTTAATAAGGCATATAGAAAATTCAAATAACAATTGACATGTAATAACAGCGATATGTATCGACAAACACAAATTGCTTTCTGATTTTCCTGATAAACTGCATTTTGTATCTTCCGTTGTGAAATGACGTTAGTTTGCAAAGATTTCACACATTGCTTGTTTCCAGACTTATTACAAAAAGAAAATGAGTTGAGAACGCTTAAATGGCGAAATTTAATGCCCTTTTTTCATGTTTACTTGTTAAAATCTCGAAAATAAAACCCCGCGAAATAGTGTCGCGCCAAAATCGCGAAATTAAGTACCAATAAGGTAGCAGGCGTCGAAAATGGTATCACACAGGCTTTTCATTTGGTAGCAGCCAGCGCGCATACGCCTCAACAAAGAAAATAGGGGCATTTACTTCGTGCACCGGAGAAAACATAGAGGTCTTTCGTTTTACGTCATTTGTGTCCGGCACACGAAGTAAAAGCGCAATTAGGAGAGATTTGCATGCAGGCTAGTTATTTGACCAACTTTGAGAACTGGAATTAGCTGTCTAAGCACCGAAAACTCTAAGTTACAAAAATTTGAAAGCACAATTTTTAAGTTGCCCTTTAAATCGAAGATCAAGCATGTCGCTCTTAACCTTTTTCTTCATGCAAATTTACCCTGTAATTTTCTTTTTCGATTCTGAGAAATGAGAAATGATGCAATGTACTTCATTATTTACGAAACGCTTTTAATCCTTACTTCACATTCGCTTTCAAAACGCGGTATATTACTCCTTGTACACTAAGTATCACTTATTCATTTGAATGACTGTGACAAGTTCACTTCAGTTACCTTTTGTTATCAGTTTATTGTGATCACACAACAAAAAAAATCAATGGGTTTATGCGCCCTTATGGATTTTTATCTTCTGAAAAACTAGCAATCTACATAGAGACGAGACATCTCTTAATATATAATGGGCAGCGCTTGTGACAAGTTCAGTGCTTTATTAGCTTTTATTACTGAACCAAGATGTAACCCATAGTCTTGATGTGCTTGTCTCCATTGTCTGGTGACCATGCAGCGTCATTCCCACATGTATTGCTGTTATCGGGGGTTCCCCCAGTGCCAAACCCGATCCTGGAGTCACACCCGACACAATCATTGACCTCATTACTGGTGATACCAATTCTTGCTTTAGAATTTCGTTTAGAGCTGCAGATAGCATTAAACCCTTCCTTGTTACAGTTGGTCTGTAAGGAGGCCTGTGAACCAATCAGCGTCTTCCACTTGTTACGACCCAGTGAGGTGGCGCGGTATAAAACGGGCCGTCAGCGATCAGAGAGTACAACGAAGTGGCGTACTTGTTGATAGTAACGAACCGTAATTGGTGGCCGATCTTCATACCCAGGCAGATCTTGGAGAAGGCTGTGTTCCAGTAGGTTGGCAACTTGGTCTCTTGTGAATCAAACCCGGTCCTTCCTCCTGCAATGTTGTATGTATTTTTGTTGCTCCAGAGGTGAGAATCATAATGAAAAGTTTTCTGAAAACGGAAATTAGAAAATTAATATCCATATCACAAACATGGAATGACGTGCTTGTAAGACGTGTACCTTTGTGCCGTCAATCTTCATGGCCAGCGTCCATCCTCCATCTCCGCATCCAAAGTCTCCCATGCAGGGGGGGGTGGTGAACTTGGTAGTTTGTTTGTCCTGACGATCTTGGCCATCATGACGTCACGAAGAGAGAAGCGCGCAACTTCGAGGAGTTTTCGAAAATGGCCCCGTTGTCATTTCCAAATGCTACTTTTAAAGTTGGTTTTCCTGGATATTGACGCTCCAAAATGGTTTTTGTCACGGTAGGATAGTGCAGTTCCAACATCTCTTTCCGAAAAGGTGAGTGAAATGTGTATTAATCCGAAAAATAACGCGTATGAGAGCTGTAAACAGTTTCGGTCAATTTCCTCGAGGGGAATAATGTGCCGCAAAAGTTTGCATGTTCGCACAGTAATATCGCATTTTCTCGAAATCGGTGAGGTGTTGAACATCGAAACTTGGCATAAGGGTGGGTTACTTCTATTGGAAAACATTGTCTCTGAAGTTAATTGAGATAAACTTGCAGAAAAAATGATCAGTCCATTCGAGTGTGCCAGCGTAGCCTCTAAGCTGATGCAATGGTATTCATTACTTTGCTGTTATCTCCAATAATGCCAATAGTATCCCCTATTCAAGCTGTCTTTTCGGGATAAGTAAATTTTAAAGTAGTTTCTGATAGAGGGAAAGTATAGTTGCAACAGCTCTTTCCGAGAAGGAGAGTTAATTGTATTATATTCTGATGATAATTACCTCGTAAACAGTCTAAACAGTTTCAGCCAATTATTTCAAGTGGAATATTTTGCGCAGAAATTTGCATGATCGCATATTAACATCGCATGTCTTAGAAAATCGGTTTGGTGTGGAAATTCGAAACTTGGCAGAAGGGTAGATCAGCAATAGTGGAAAACATTGTCCTTGATGTTTAATGGGAGAAATTAGCAGTAAAAATGATCAGTCCGTTCGAGTGCGCTTAATATTGATATAAACAGATGACCTCGACTCGGTTACCCCGGTACAATGTAAGTCAATTATTTTTCGGTTTTAAGAAAAAGTAAACCAAAGACTTCCCTCAACACTATGTATCTATAATAATTACACCAGGAATATATATATTTTTAACACCTGAAGGTTGTAACATATTGTTGAAGCAAAGGATATTTCTCTGTAATACCTATAAGCTTACATTCAGTTTTCATAAATAGCAAAAAAAATTAATAAGATTTACATACAGCTCCAAACATGTACATCTGTTATGCATGAAGCAATTTCATATCGTTCCATATCAATAGTTAGTGCGAATGGAGTCAAACATGTACAGTGAAACTTGTATAATGTAAGCGGACACCACAGAGAATACTGTAGTGCCCACTTAATACAAAGTTTCTTCCTACTACATACAGGTTTCGATAGAAAATGTTATATGAGGCAGACCTGCCAACTCTCACAATTCTGCCGTGAGTCCCACGATTTTTTAACTTCCCACGGTCTCACGACAAGACTCCCAATCTCATGGTTTTCTGGGAAATATTCTAAATTGAAATATTACCTTGTTGAATAAAAACATAAATTCTGTGGGGAAATTCTTGTGCCTGGATGAGCTTTGACTATTTTAGCCATGAAGTTGTCTTAGCCCAAAGAAATTACTCTGCTGTATGTTTCGTCACAGTGATAACCTATTTTCTGGCCTCTTCAAGTCATCAAAGAAAAAGCGGCATCTAATTTGTTACATAAGGGACCACACTAAAGCAAGGTTATATTAACATAAACAGTTGATTCCACTAATGGAAAAGGGGTAGTTTAATTTTGCTCGGGAAAAAATAGAATCTCACTACTTTTTGTAGAATCTCCCGATTTTTTTTCATGAGTCTACAGATTTTCCTTATTAGGGGTTGGCAGGTCTGTATGAGGAGCTAAGTACCATTCAAATAAAAGGCAGAAACATTTGGAATACTTCCAGAGATATGATGATATACATTTGCATTAATATCTTTATTTGTGCGGAGCAATTAATTAAACCTAGATTGTACCTCAAATTTTAAGATATCAAATGAGTGAAACAAGCTTTATACAAACAAAAATGAAATGAGAAAGTACTGTAACTCATTTATATAATTTACAGAAGTCCCCTGGTGACACCAGCCAAGTGCTGATAGGGCAAGACTCCCAATCTCATGGTTTTCTGGGAAAGCAAAAGGCATCTTAAAATAACAAAAGGCACATAGGGCTCAGCCGAATGGTACCATAATGACGTCAACACGTATGGAAACAGGCCTTTTCTCCGAAACCTGCTCCATTCCCCTATGGCTATTTTTATTTGCGTTTACCCTACCTCACCTCCCCTCCCCATACCTGATGAAACAAGGCTTTCAACAGTTTGTTGAGATAGGATGCTTTTTGTTTTAAAGGATGAGCTCATCATATTTTATTATCGTAGAGATGGGGGTAAGATAAGTTAACAATAATAGGCAGATTATTATAGGCGGGTTACTCATTTTTACAGCTATCCCTGGAAGAAGAAATGGAAGTAAGGAGCTGACTGGCAGCCACTGAGATTGAGCTGAGGAGAAAGAAAATTGAAAGAGAAGAGAAAGAGTTGAAAGGAAAAGAAGAAAGGTTAAAACAAAAAGCAAAAGAAATTAAAAACACAGTAATAGAGGCAAAGCGGTTAGCTGCCCAACTGCAACGAATGGCAGGGCAGCTAGACTGCTTGGCTAACCAAATTCTAGAAGAGACCAAAAATTAAAGAAGAAGTAAAAGAAAAACACCAGTGTAAGAAAATTTTATTGATAACAAACTGTTTCTTTTAATCAAAGTCAATGTGCAAAGTTTTTAAATGTAAACAAGTCTAAGTCAGACCTGTTATGCAAGAAAGAAAACACATTTGCTCAGTATGTAAAAAATAAAAGGAAACTGGTTCTTCTAATTTCTTGTATCCTGTATGGTCTCTTCTTGCTCCATGGAATCCACTCCATCTAATATCCTCCACTTCCCACACCGCACAACTCTCTTCGTGGAATCTATTATACTAGATCTTTACAGACATCCAGTAAGCAGCCCCTCCTCCATCATACACTGCTTGTTTTTTCTCATCATCTACAGAGTATTCCCAACTAAGGAAGCACCTAATTATAAAATCAGTCAGATAAAAAGAGATTATTTATATATACAAAAGTCAAAACAAAATAAATAAAGGCAATATTATCACTTAAAATCCCTAATTATTTGTTAAGCATCTCTTAAATCAGTTGTTATAATGGTTTTCCTCACCTACTCCCTAAACTTCACATTAATATAGGTGAGTTAAACCACAAACACCACCCCCCCCCCCCCCCCAAGCAATGGTAAAAAAATATGTCTCCCTTAAATTATAAATTTTTGTAACTTCAAGCAACCTATCAGGATAATCCAAAGACTGATTTCTAATCTTAAACCAATAGCTAAAAGGCAAGGCTATGTGAAATATATCTGCAGAGGCAGTACAACAGCAAATTTTAAAGAGGGGCTTTAGAGCTATTATAATGGACCACCTATAGTCATGGAACGATTGGATCTTTACTAAGTTACGCCTACTGAGAAATTACCACAAAGCTACATCAGCTGGGTGATAAGACTGTACAAGCTGGGTGATAAAACTGTACGAGCAGGCCCCAAAGATTGTTGGAACTGGACAGTGTCACTTGATGTAACTGACAATAGCATGGAGTCCAAGTAAGTTAAAAAGCATCAATGATTGAAAATTAAACTGATGCCCCTGCACTCCCACTCCCAGTAGATCCCCTACCTTGACATTACCTAATAAACATACATTGATACCCGTGTCATTTTCTGAACTCGTGTAGTTATTGAACTATATTGTTGTTCCTGAACTTTGGTGTCTTTATTGAACTACACAAAAAGGAAAACCGAAAAAATGTATCATTAAAGAAGTCTCTTTTTATATTGTAAAAGTGTGAGAAGGATGATGATATTCATCGCATGAAAATCCTGCAATTTTTTATATCCTTAGAAGTTTTTTCCCCCACCTCATTTTTAAGATGCGGACGCCCGAGGAAACACATTTTCAATATTACACCATTGAAACGCTTACTAGTGTCCGTTTTCTTGGCTTTTTCTAGTTTTTTTTTTCTATTAACTCTGTAAGGCGATTAAGGCAAAGCTACATACCCATCCTTTCTGCGGATTCTCCTCCTGGACTCTCTGCATAAAGCCCTAAAAATGTTGATGTTGATCAAAAAGTTTAGTTCAAGGCACTTTACCCCAGTCTGTTTGACTATTTACAGGATAAAAACCATGTTTTCCTTTGTTTGTGGGGCGAAGAAGCAAAGAGAAAGGCAATGTGAATTTATCTCCATCATGAGCAATGAATGTTTCGACAAAATGATCGTAATTTATAGTGAAAAGTTGCAATACAATGAGCTATAATAATATCCTTGGTTATCGCCCCACGATTTGATTCAATACGCTTTATTAACATTTTGATACGTTTGACTCAAACAGTAAATCCTTTCAAAACCCTTGAAGATTATAGCCCATATTCTATAAAAAAAAACACTTGCTTCTTACATTTGTTTAGTTTTAATGAATTGTTTACACAATTTGATAGTCTAGTATGAACATCATGACGCTATGTTTCGTGACCTGTCCACGCCACTTTCGCAATTTTTGTAAACATCCCTGAGGTTTGCGACTTTTATCCCACTGATCATTTTTGCTAACTTATTAGATGACTCACTTCTATCACTAATTGAGAGACCCATACCATATTAACGTCATTTGTTTTTCTCGAGACTAAATTCTGCTGGGCTCTTTAGTTATGCGTCTCTAAAGACGCGCCGGTATGAGTTGTACCATCTGGTCGATCTCGGGAAGTTCTTGATTTTTTACGATGGAAATGCTCTTTCCTAGAATATATTGCAATTTTACTATATAGCATTAATAGATAAACACATACCTTCGGTCGTTTCATGGCAACGTCTCGACTTTTACCTCTTGAAACCACGAAACAATTTCGCTCGCTGAATCCATTTAAAGTTCCCGGGATAAATTTCTCGTGACGTCACGATGGCCAAGATCATCCGCCGCGCGATCCCTATAGGAGCGATTGACGAGTTCATCACCCCCCCCTGCTCCCATGCGACAGTAAACAGGAATCGTTCGTGAACCAAACTTCAGTGTATACACTCGACTTGTCGTAAACCTGTTGGAGAAGAGATAATTTGACAGCCTAAAATATGTGTTCTTACTCTTTGCGAATCAACGTCAAGCAAAGCAATCCTGTCATTCATAGAACGTGACTAGAAGTCGTGGTCTAATTTCGAATTCTGTCAAATAGTGAAAACGTAGTCAAATATCAAAACCAAGGCGTTCAGGTGTATCGATGCTTTGGGAATATAATTTGGACTAACGTCTAGTCTGCGACTCGAATTATCACTTTTTGTGAGCAAAGTTCGATTTTTCTTACTGGAAATCTTGATGCAAAATGTGTAATGATTTGGATTATTTAATCGTTTTGTCATCATGTTCTGCCATCTATTTGTAGATGAACATTTTTTTTACTCTGTGCGTCGCTGTTTTTTTTGTTAGGATGTTTCGATTTTTTCTACTACACGCTCGAATGGCTGGTAAAGGTGGGATGAAAACATGAATCACACAAATTTGAAAATACAGGAAAATAAGCATTGACTGAAATGAACTTACTTGTGTACATCGTACAGTTCCTTGCAAGAAGTGGACATGACTGAAAAAAAAAACCTTGTTAGATTAAAAGGCAAAATTCACCGATATGTCAAACTTTCTAAAAATTACTATGAAGGACACTGTACCTGACAATAAAGTTTTGTTAGACTGTGCAATGATTATCTCCAGCTTCGACTCCACTCTCTTGAAGGCGTCCTGGCACGTCGCAGTGAGCTTTTCCAGCTTTGTTTCCAAGTTCTGTTGGAGCAGTTTTTCCAGCTTTGTTTCCAGCTTGTTAGCGATGAGTTTTTCCAGCTTCGTTTCCATCTTCTTGAGGGCGTTGTCGCAGACTTCAGTCACATTCGGCGAAGGCTGTGTGCAGTCTGTTGGAAGAGGTGTTTGGTTATTGCGTAAGTTTGACGGTTTGGCGCCATTCGCGGCATATGATATTATAACAGAAAGTGCGAGAAAAACCAGCCAGCGCATCTTGAACCCGTTAAGCGTCTTCAATGAATACTTTGACTGAGTGTCTTTGAGGATTCGATGGTACTGAATTATTGGTAATCAACTTGCTTTTCATTTTCACTCATATCAGCTCTGAAGTTATTGTTAGTGAAACGAGAAAATTATCTTGCTGGAGCTTCGTGACTAATTTACTAATTATTCGTAAACTCGTCTGATTTCTGTGTAAACATTTCTAGGTCACAGCACTCAAGAAATGTAAAGTTACCGGCCTTTGGCAGCTTTCCTCAGTCAGTTTCAAACGTTTGGTAGCGCTATCTTCCCTTTAAATCACTATCCAGCGGCTAAGTATTAGAAAATCCAATTGCGCTATCCAGTGGATAGCGTTATCCTTTTGAACAACTGAGGCCTGCTCGATGACAGTTGTTCACGTGTGTGAAGTGAATGTAGGTAAATATTTGGTCGAATTCGACGTAAAACGCGAAAAGGGAAAGATCGCCACGAGAGTGGGAAAAGCAGATGGACTCACACCGAGCTTCTCCACGCGCGTTATGCTACTCGCACGTGGAAGTTTTCAGCATTCATGGTTGTTTCCCTCGCTCAACAACTACTCTCCGAAAGAAAACTGAAAACTGCTTGAAGCTTGCATTCGGATGTTTTTAACATCTTTGCCACTTGAGAAACAGTAGAAAATATAAGAGAAGTGATATATTGAAATTACTGAAGAAAGAGTGCCAGAAAAATTAATACCATTGTCACTACGCTACCACTTCCTTGTTGACCAAAATAAAACTAAAGAGACTGAACAGACCAGGAACATGATGAAAACGTCGTCTCGCTATAGGTATTCTAATTCTAATTCTACTAAATTCCAGAAAAATCGAGAAATTAATGACCCTCGAAAATAAATCCTCGCGAAATTTAATACCCAAAGGCATATAGGAAATTCAAATAACAATTGACATGTAATAACAACGATAGGTATCGACAAACACAAATTGCTTTCTGGTTTTACTGGTAAGCTCCATTTTATATCGTCTGTTGTCAGGGTGAAATGAAGTTAGTTTGCAAAGATTTCACACATTGCTTGTTCCAGTTTATCTAGTTTTCTTAAAGGTTCATACTTTTTACCAAAAGAAAAGGAGATGAGAAAGCTTAAATCGCGAAATTTAATGCCCATTTTTCATGTTTACTTGTTGAAATCTCGAAAATAAAACCCCGCGAAATACTGTCGCGCCAAAATCGCGAAATTAAGTACCAATAAGGTAACAGGCGTCGAAAATGGTACCACACAACCTTTTCATTTGGTAGCAGCCAGCGCGCATACGCCTCCTATTTCTGCAACAAAGAAAATAGGGGCATTTACTTCGTGCAGCGGAGAAAACATAGAGGTCTTTCGTTTTACGTCGTTTGTGTCAGGTACACGAAGTAAAAGCGGAATTAGGAGAGATTTGCATGCAGGCTAGTTATTTGACCAACTTTGAGAACTGGAATTAGCTGTCTAAGCACCGAATACTCTGACTTACAAAAATCTGAAAGCACAATTTTTAAGTTGCCCTTTAAATCGAAGATCAAGCATGTCGCTCTTAACCTTTTTCTTATGCAAATTTACCCTGTATTATTGTGATCACGCAACAAAAAAAATCAATGGGTTTATGCGCCCTTATGGATTTTTATCTTCTGAACAACTAGCAATCTACATAGATAATGGGCAGCGCTTATGACAAGTTCAGTGCTTTATTAGCTTTTATTACTGAACCAAGATGTAACCCATAGTCTTGATGTGCTTGTCTCCATTGTCTGGTGAATAAGAAGCCTCATTCCCACATGTACTGCTGTTATTGGGGATTCCCCCAGTGCCAAACCCGATCCTGGAGTCACACGTGTGACAATCGTTGTTTTCATTACTGGTGATACCAATTCTTGCTTTAGAACATCGTTTACAGCTGCAGATAGCGTTAAACCCTTCCTTGTTACAGTTGGTCTGTAAGGAGGCCTGTGAACCAATCATCGTCTTCCACTTGTTACGACCCAGTGAGGTGGCGCGGTATCGCCCGTCAGCGATCAGAGAGTACAACGAACTGGCGTACTTGTTGATAGTAACGAACCGTAATTGGTGGCCGATCTTCATACCCAGGCAGATCTTGGAGAAGGCTGTGTTCCAGTAGGTTGGCAACTTGGTCTCTTGTGAATCAAACCCAGTCCTTCCTCCGGCAAAGTTGTATGGCTTTTTGTCGCTCCAGAAGTGAGAATCGTAGTGAAAAGTTTTCTGAAAACGGAAATTAGAAAATTAATATCAATATCACAAACATGGGGTGACGCTTAAGAAATGTACCTTTGTGCCGTCAATCTTCATGGCCAGAGTCCATCCTCCATCTCCGCATCCAAAGTCTCCCATGTGACAGTAAACGGGGATCTTTTGCGAACCAAACTTCAGCGTATGCATACGACTTGTCGTAAAGCTATTGGAGAAGAAATCAGTGGATAGTCAAAAATATGTCGTCTATGAATAAACGTCAAACAATGTATTTTTGTTATTCAAATGGAGCGTGATCACAACCGTAGACTTTAAGTTGTGTTCTACTTCCGAGTGCTGTCAAGTAATTAAAAGTACATTAAATCGAAAACGGCTATAGGTATTCAAGTGCATTGATTCGTCAACTTTCGTCAGGAATTCAAGACTAAAGGCAAACCGAAAACAAACAACTCAACAAGTCGAAAATCGATTGCCTTTACGTCTAATGTGCGACTCTAATAATCTGATTATGTCCACTGAAGTGTTTGCTTTGTTTTTGTTTTTCAATTGAGCACACAGTTCGATTTTTGTCACTGGATAATCACAAATTGTGTAATGATTTGGATTATTTAATCTTTTTGTCATCATTTTCTGATATCTATTTGTTAATTTTACTTTGATAACTCCGTTCGTCTCCATTTTTTGTTCCGATGATTCGATTTTTTGCATTAAAACTACATACTCGAACGCCTTTTTAATAAAAAGCTGAAATGAAAACGTGGATTACACTGATTTTAACATGCAGCAAACTAAGCGTTGAATGGAATGATTACTTACTTGTGCATATCGAACAGTTCCTTGCAAGAGGAGGAAGAGGAAATGGCTGCAAAAAAAAAAAACGTGTATCTATGAAACCCCAGTTAGATTATAAGACAAAATTTATCAATATGCCAAACTTTCTTTAGAAATACTTAGATCGCTTTACCTGACAAATAAGCCTTGTTGGTCAGTATTCTTATTTTTTCCAGCTTTGTTTCTAACTTCTTGAGGGCAGCGTCGCAGGTCGCGTTCAACGATTTGGTTTCAATTTCTGGATCTCCAGTCTTGTTTATTAGTGCAGTAAGTCTTTCCAGCTTTGTTTCCAAATTCTGTTGGAGCAGTTTTTCCAGCTTCGTTTCCAGCGTTTTAATGATAAGTTTTTCCAGGTTCGTTTCCATCTTCTTGAGGGCGCTGTCGCAGTTATCGGTCTCGTTCGACGATGTCGTAGTCACAACGTCTGGAGTGGCAGTTTTGTTGATGAGTCCAATAAGTTTTTCCAGCTGCATTTTTGAATTCCTTTCGAGAAGTTTTTGTATTTTTGTATCCACATTCTGTGCAAGAATTTTATCCAGCTTCATTTCTAAATTTTTCACGGCACCGGAGAATTGAGAATCTTGATTCACCGTCAGGTTAGTCAGGTTACAGTTACAAACAGCCGGAGGCTTTTTGCCGTCTGTTGGAAGAGATGTTTGGTTATAGCGACCCAAGTTTGACGGTTTGGCGCCATTCACGGCACATGATATTATTATAGCCAGTGCGAGGAAAACCAACGAGCGCATGTTGAAACCGTTGAGCGTCTTCAACGAATACTTTGATTTAAGTGTCTGTGACGATTCGATGGTACTGGTTGCCGGTTACCAACTTGTTTTTCATTTCTTCTCATATCACATCAGCGCCGCAATATTGTCAGTGAAACGAGAAAATTATCTTGCTGGAGCTT
Source organism: Porites cylindrica (assembly GCA_964035525.1). Classification (NCBI taxonomy): domain Eukaryota; kingdom Metazoa; phylum Cnidaria; class Anthozoa; order Scleractinia; family Poritidae; genus Porites; species Porites cylindrica. Next base: position 9,087,258 of record OZ037782.1, on the reverse strand, counting down.
CGTGACTAATTCACTAATTATTCGTAAACTCGTCTGCTTTCTGTGTACACATTTCTCTTCCTAAGTCACAGTACTTAAGAAATGTAGAGTTACCTCTGACAGCTTGCCTCAGTTCAAACGTTGGGAGGCACTATCCACCGGATAGTCACTATCCAACTGGTAAGTACAAGTGTATTAGGGAAGAAATTGCACTATCCAGTGGATAGAGATGAATCCAGGGGCATTATCCACCTTTTGAACAACTGAGGCCTGCTTGAATACAGTTATTCACTGGCGCGAAGTGAATTTAGGTAAATATTTGCGGACGAATTTGACGCTAAAATATTCATCATAAACGATCACTCAGTCTAAAGTAACAACTCTTTTCACTGTAATTAGTTTGCTTTAAGTCTATCAGTTGAAATACTAAACCTATCACGGTATAATTTTTCGATTAGACTGCCAATTGAGTGTTTTACTGTGTCAAACTAACAAGCGAAAAAGGGAAATATCGCCCAAAGAGAGGGAAGAACAGAGGGACTCACACCCAGCTTCTCCACGCTCGTCATGTTATGTACTCGCACGTGGCAGATTTTTAGAACACACGCGTGTCTCCTTTGCTTCACTTTACTTCTCTCCTTGCGAAAAACCAGAATACTTCTTGAAGCTTGCATTCAGATGCTTTTTAACATCTTTGCGTTGTGGGAAATAGAAGTGAGGAGAACTCATATATTTAAACTACTACGGAAAAAGTACCAGAATAATTTATACCATTGTCATTTCTCTACCACTTCCTTGTTGACAAAAATAGACTGTAAATGAGACTGGAACATCAAAACGTCGTCTCGCCATAGATGTTCTATAACTGCTGAATTCCAGAGTTGAATTCACATCTTAGATCAGTAAATGCATGTAGATCCGGCTGCTTTGGAGATTGGTGTAAGATTTTGTTCGAAAAGTTTAATTTTTCAACTGTCTTCTGTTGATCTTTAAGCTCTGATCTCGATCAAAAGCACACATTTCCCTTCGGCTGAGTAAATATTGGTCCAAAATATTTTCTGATAATTGTCGGGAGTTTCATCTTCGACTGGAAAATTGCCTGCCGTGTTTATTCTCCTTTTCAAGTGTTTAAGACAATTACTTTTGTTTCTCTTTAGTAATTAGGGAGTTTAAGCAGAAACGTTTTTGAGCGACGCCCTTCAGCCAGAAGTGAGCCTTTTTCTTTTTGAAAAAATATGCCTTGACGCTATTAAATTTTTAATTACTAAGTGCCTTTATTCTTATAGATTCGCTTTAATTTGCTCGAAAATTTGTGCAAAACCACGTCCTTAGAATGCAAAACTTCCACTTTTGGTTGACGTGAGTCGCTCAAAAACGTCTTTGCTAAAGCTTCCTATTATTTTAGCCTTATTACCTAGACTATGTTTACAGCTCGCTGAAAGAAGCTGCCTTAAGTAACCTAATTGTCACTAATGTGCAGCGTTAAATATACGTCTTAAGAAAAAGTTAGTCTTGTCGAAAATTTCGCCTCAGTCCTCTCGGAATGAGTTTTCTATCGCACACATGTGTTTTGATCGCTCTACTTTCCCCGAGGAAAATAAGGGACTAGTTAAAGGCCGCTCTTTATAAAGTGGAACCTCACCTTTGGTTAACAGGGGCCCGTTTCTCCAAAGTCCCGGTAATGTTTCCGGCCCGAAATCAAATATTCAAATCGAAATAAAAAGAATTAAAGCGCGGGTCCTGGCTAGCAAAATACTCCATTAATTATCGGGACTTTCGAGAAACGGGCCCCTGGACCCGAAATGCGTCCCGCAATGGTTTCTAGGATCGTTAGTAGGGAGGCGCCCGTCAGCCATTGGCCAATTTTTTCCAGTCCCAAGTAACAGTCACAGAAGTCTCGGCCCAGTTCCTTTCTCGTTTTTTGAGTGTCGAATTTATAAACAAACTGCGGGCCTATAACATGAGTCAGGGCATGGAAATGTGTGGGAGCTAAAATCTGTGACGCTCACGGTGCTTTAGTCCGTCGGAAGTGGTCGATAGCTACAGAGCCTAAAATCTGACACCAGTAAGGTTCGCAAACTCGTGTAAAGGGTTATTCTCTTAAGACATCATCAAGGTGTTCCCTGTCCTTGTTCACTTATCTCGAATTAAGGTCGCTCAACAAAGTTTTGCGGGCGGTCAGCGGTGACTCGCGTGGCGGCGCTTATTTTAAATTAGACAAACAAACAAGGCAGTGAAAAAAGTAATGGAACACAGAAGACGATTTCTCAAAACTACTCATTAAAATTTTGTGACATTTGGCAGAAATCTTACTTTTATCGTATTTTAATAATGAGGACTTTAAAATGGAAGTTGAACAGACGAATTTTGTGACACATTTAACAATTACAGTACAATTATATTATTGATTATGTAAAAACCCGTCTGTTAAAATTTGGTCAAATAAGTTTCAAATGGTAATGATTAATTATAGTAAGCTGTGTGCAAGTTTATAGGTAAATCTAATGAGCGAATTTTATGTAAACTGAGCAAAACTGAAATTTTAAGGTTGTATTCAGTAGTTCATGTTGCCATGGAAACTACGAAAACGTCACATTATCTTTCATCTGTATATTTGTCACTTGTCAGCTTGTGAGCTGCAACCTATCTCTTGCCACGATTTGGCAAATGAGATACACACACAAACTGCCAAAACTGTTTTCAGCCGCCTTAAAGAGAGGCTGGAAAGTAAACTAAGAGAATTCGCCTGACAGTCCCAGAAACGTGCGCGTTTTTCTTCAATTTATCCAAAAATTAACGAAGTGAAGTATTTTGTGTATTAGTGTTCAGCAAAATCAATTTCAGGCATCTTTGCAGTCACAGGAAGTTAGCTGGTTTGGCTCAACTCGTACATGACTCTAGCCTACGAGTAGTCCTGTATCTCAGGCCTAGGAGGGTGAGCGTGCGCGAAAATCACCCCCCCCCCCCCCCCGAGGAAAGGCGACACTCATAAGGAAGAGAGGAAAAAACAAAGGCTCCCTTATTTGGTGTTTCTTGCTGATGGGAAAACTATTGGTGGTTCGCTTTTTGGTGTGGGTATTGTTGTTCGGTGTCTTTCCAACGCGTCCACAGATTTTTTTTATCTGCTTTTTTGCTTCTTCATCTACGAAACGTCATCGGAAATATCCACCATTTATTTGATTTCGCTGATGAGGATTGTGCAAATGCAATTTCGACAGGAAAATAACTGGAATGTTTTTAAGAATACTCACAATCTGTTATTATGAGGATCCGATTTAGTGCACCATAAAAGACGTCTCTCTTATTCACATCAAATTATCGAAAATTAAAACAACCATGTATTTAATTGTTCCCCACTTTATTTAGAATATAAGGCAATCTTTCCAACATCATCTAACCCATATTAGTGAGACCTTCAGAGAGAAAACTTGAGCTAAACTACTAACCGACTGAACATTTTAATGTTCATGGAAAGTTCCAGGCAGTCTTTACTACTGAACCAAGATGTAGCCCATGGCCTTGATGTGCAAGTTTCCGTTGTCTGGTGAGTATGTAGCCTCATTTCCACACGTGTTTGTGTCGTCAAAATGCCCTCCAGTACCAAATCCGATTCTGGAGTCACACCCGCCACAATCGTTCCATTCATTGCTTGTGATACCAATTCTTGCCTTGGAATATTTATCGTTGCAAATAGCGTTGAACCCTTCCTTGTTACAGTATTTTTGTAAGGATGCCTGTGGACCAATCAGCGACTTCCACGTGTTACGACCAAGTGAGGTGGCGCGGTATTGGCCGTCAGCGATTAGCGAGTACAGCGAGATGGCGTGCCTGTAGATGGTAAAGAATCTTATCTTGTGGCCGATCTTCATACCGAGGCAGATCTTGGAGAAGGGTGTGTTCCAGTAGGTTGGCAACTTGGTTTCTTGGGAATCAAACCCAGTCCTTCCCCCCGCAAAGTTGAGTGGCTTTCTGTCGCTCCAGAAGTGAGAATCGTAATGAAAAGTTTTCTGAAAACGGAAATTAGAAAATTAATATCAATATCACAAAAATGGGGTGACGCGTAAGAAATGTAACTTTGTGCCGTCAATCTTCATGGCCAGAGTCCATCCTCCATTTCCGCATCCAAAGTCTCCCATGTGACAGTACACGTGGATCTTTTGTGAACCAAACTTCAGGGTATACACACGACTTGTCTTTAACCTGTTGGAGAAGAAATCAGTTGATAGCCAAACATATGAGTTCTTGATCCTTGTGAATAAACGTCAAACAATGTAATTCTGTCATTCAAATGGAACGAACAGACTTAAAGTTGTTTTCTACTCCCGAATGCTGTCAAGTAATTGAAAGTACCTTTATAAATCGTGAAAACAAGGCATTCAAGTGCATCGAGTCGTGGCGAATTGCAGAATAAAGGCAAACCGAAAACAAACAACATTCGAATCGAAAATCGATTGGCTGTTCGTCTAGTGTGCGACTCTAATAATCTGACTACGTCCATTGAAGTGTTTTTTTTTTTTTTGCCTTTTGTTTTTTAGTTGCACGCACAGTTTGATTTTTCTCACTAGATGTAATAATTGTGTAATGATTTGGATTATTTAATCTTTTTGTCATTATGTTCTGGTCTCTATTTGTAAATTTTACATTGTTCGCCGGTCTCCATTTTTTGTCACGATGTTTCGATTTTTCGCATTAATACTACATACTCGAATGTCTTTTTAATGAAAAGCTGAAGTAAAAACGTAAATCACACTAATTTTAATATGCAGCAAAATAAAGCCTTGTCTGGAATGATTACTTACTTGTGCATATCGAACAGTTCCTTGCAAGAGGAAGCAGAGAAAATGGCTGCAAAAAAAAAAAACGTGTAAATATAAAAAGCGCCAGTTCGATTGTAATACAAAATTCACCTATATGCCAAACTTTCTTTAGAAATACTTAGGTCACTCTACCTGACAAATTACCTTTGTGGGTCAGTTCTCTGATTTTTTCCAGCTTCCTTTCTATTTTCTTGAGAGCAGCGTCGAAGGTACCGTTCAACAATTGGCGAACAATTTCTGGATCGGCGGTCTTGTTTATTAGTTTAGTAAGCCTTTCCAGCCGCTTTGTTAACAAGGTCTGTTGGAGCAGTTTTTCCAGCTTTGTTTCCAGCTTGTTAACGATGAGTTTTTCTAGCTTCGTTTCCATCTTCTTGAGGGAGTTGTCGCATGTCGTGCCTGGAGTGGCAGATTTGTTGATTAGGCCAGTAAGTTTTTCCAGCGAGCGCATGTTGAATAAAGCGTCTTCAATGACTACTTTGACTCAAGTGTCCGTGACGATTCGATAGTAGAAATTACTAGTAGCCAACTTGTTTTTCAGTTCCAGTCGTATCATATGAGCACCGAAGTTATTGTTAGTGAAACGAGAAAATTATCTTGCTGGAACTCCTTGACGGACTAGTTCACTAATTAATTATTCGTAAACTCGTCAGTTTTCTGTGTAAACATTTCTCTTTTTATGTCACAGCACTTAAGAAATGTAGAGCAACCTTTGACAGTTTGCCCAAGTTGTAAAAATGTTGGTGAAGCGCTATCCACTTACTATTATAACTACTTAGGGAAACCAATTGCGCTATTTAGTAGATAAAGATTTAGAGAGTTACATCCAGTGGCGTTATCCACGTATTAAATATTGAGGCCTGCTTGATAAAAGTTATTCACCGGTGCAAAGTGAATTTAGGTAATTATTTGCGGACGAATTTGACGTAAAATATTCATTATTAACGATCACACAGTCTGAAGTAACTGGATTTCAGTTAAAATAATATACTTATGGCAGTATAATTTTTCGATTAGATTGCCAATTGAGTGTCCTACCCTTTCCAAACAACACGCGGAAAAGGGAAATATTACCAGGGGAGAGGGGAAAATCCAAAGTATTTTCTGACAATTGATTGGGAGTTTTATCTTCGACTGGAGAATTACCTGTCGTGTTTATTCTTCTTTTCAACTGTTTAAGATAATTATTTTCTTCCTCTTCAGCAAGTAGGGCGCTTAAACAAAGCCGTTGTCGTGCGAACCACGTCAATCGGAAGTGATTCCGCTACCAAATCTGTATTACTAAGTGCCTTTATTCTTACAGAGACGGTTTGCCCAAAATTTGGCTAAAACACTGCCTAAGAATGCAAAAAGTCTACTTCTAGTTGGTTAAGCTCCCTAATTTTGTAGCCTGATGACCTAGACTATGTTTATTGGCGCCGCGGTCTCTGTAAAAAAACGAAAGAAGCCGCATAGAAGGCAGCGTGCAAAGAAAGTAGTGTCCGATAGCCCGGGGCTAGTGGATTTTGCTATCAGGCTAGTGAATTCTGTTATTAACTTGCCCGACGGGCAAGTGATCTTTTTTGAGGAATTCGAATAACAGAAGAACTGTGAGATCAATTCTGCTCTTCAAAAAGCTTTTGGGGCTAGTTGAAATGACGTCCGGGCTAGTAAATGTTAGCTTCAGCTTGCCCAAATGGCAAGCTGTAAAAATGATTTTCTTTGCACCCTGAGAAGGGCTGTCACGTTAAGAGCAACCCGGCCGATTGTGACTTTAAAATGAGTCAACCTTAAATACACGTCTTTAAGAAATGTTTTGTCGAACACAGTCCTCTCGGGAGGAGTTTTCACGTCATTGTTCACGTGTGTTTGTTCACTCCAGTACTCCACTCTTCCTGAGGAAAGTAAGGGACCAGTTAAGTTTAGCGGAGTTGGTGCATAAGAAACACAACTGCTCTTAATACAATGGAACCTCGCTCAACGACCACCGTGCTGATACAACCACCTCAATATTAAGACCACATTCTTTCGACCCAAACGTAAAAAAAATGGAGTCATTTTTGTTATTTTCAAAACGAGCACCTCTTTGTTACCCCCAGGATGTTTCATTGCCCAACTGTAGTCGCATTAACAGTTCTCTACTGTCTAGCTCGCTAAACTACAGGCGGTATATTTTTATAACCATTTTAACAGAGATTGTTGTCGCAGCAACTTACAACATCAGAGACATTAAGATCACGTTTACGCCAAACGGCAAACGTGAATTTGTACCACGTGACCAAGTTTTCCACTTATTTTTCGTTTACTGGGGCTTATTGCTTCTACACAAAAATGAGTAGTTTTATGCCAGTTTTATCCAAAGAATCGGTCTGGACTGTTTTTATGTGCTTATTTTCTATTCTGAGAAATTCTCGACTGACTTTGCCGTTTGCCGTATGCCGTAAACATGAATCTTAATCTCTCTATTTAGTCTAAACTAACTGCGCGTCTAAAACGCGAGCCAGAGCATTGAAATGTGCGGGAGCCGAAATTTGTGAAGCACAGAGGTGCTTCGTATATCGGGAGCGTCGTTAGCTATAAAGCCTAAAGCCTGGGTGCAATAAGGCTCACAACTGTCATGTACCAGGTCATTCTATGAAGACATCATCGAGGAGTACCGTGTCCTTTTGCACGCATTTCCAAGTGAAGTTGCCTCCGCCACGGACGGAACTAAACTTCTCGTTCGGGGTTAGATTACGTCTGCAACGCAGGCTATTCTTCATTCCTTCCAATAATTAACAAAGTGAAGTATGCTGTATACCAGTGTTCAGCAAAATCGATTTTAGGCATCCTTGCAAACACAGGAAATCAGCTGGTTTGGCTATAATCGTGGCTGAGTCTTGCTTAGTCTACGAGTAGTCCTGTATTTTCCTCAGGCGACCGTGGGTGAGCGCAAGCGTGCACGCAAATCACCTCCCGCGAAAAAAGGCAACTCGCGGAAGGAAGAGAAAAAAAAAAGGGTTCCCTTACTGGGTGTTGGAAAGACTATTGTTGGTTCCCTTTTGTTTTTTGGAGTGTGTATTCTTGCATGTCCGTTTCAACGCTTTCTCAGATTTGTTTTGATCTGTTTTTTTTTCCTTCTTCATCTACGAAAGGTCACCGGAAATATCTACCATTTATTCAGGGTAAACTAAGCGAACCTTCGGCCTCAGGTTTGTTTGGCAGATAACTATTTCGAGCTACCGACGTAAAATAAGGACTCTTTACCTTTTTCCCTGTATTTGAAGAAAACTTAAGGGTTTCGACAGCATCGCTTCGCTTGCAACTCTTTAATTGTTAGATACTTTACAAAGCCTGTTTTGTTAGACTTTTTATCCTCAAGGTAATCAGTCATCACGAGGATCTGAATTAGTGCACCATAACAGAAGTCTGTCTTATTCATATCAAACTAAAACAACCATGAATTTAATTGTTCCCCACTTTATTTAGAATAAAAGGCAATCTTTCCAAGATCATCTAACCTGAGTGGCACCTATGTCCTACTGTGGATTTTGTTACTTCTGAGAGAAAACTTGAGCTAAACTAACCGAATAAAATTTTAATGCTCATGGGAAAGTTCCGGATTCTTTACTACTGAACCAAGATGTAGCCCATGGTTTTGATGTGCTTGTTTCCGTTGTCGGGGGAATATGTGGCCTCATTTCCACACGTGTTTGTGTCGTCATGATATCCTCCAGTACCAAATCCGATTCTGGAGTCACACAAGACACAATCGTTCACTTCATTGCTTGTGATACCAATTCTTGCCTTGGAATGTGGTTTATCGCTGCAGATAGCAATGAACCCTTCCTTGTTACAGTATTTTTGTAAGGATGCCTGTGGACCAATCAGCGACTTCCACGTGATTCGACCCAGTGAGGTGGCGCGGTATTGGCCGTCAGCGATCAGCGAGTACAGCGAGTTGGCGTGCCTGTAGATGGTAAAGAATCTTATCTTGTGGCCGATCTTCATACCGAGGCAGATCTTGGAGAAGGGTGTTTTCCAGTAGCTCGGCAGCTTAGTCTCTTGTGAATCAAACCCAGTTATCCCTCCTGCAATGTTGTATGGATTTTTGTCGCTCCAGAGATGAGAATCGTAGTGGAAAGTTTTCTGCAAACGAGAATCGTATAATAAATATTCATATCACAGTTAGGTGATAAGCTGAAAGACTTGTACCTTTGTGCCGTCAATCTTCATGGCCAGCGTCCATCCTCCATCTCCGCATCCAAAGTCTCCCATGTGACAGTAAATGGGGATCCCTTGTGAACCAAACTTCAGCGGATACACACGACTTGTCTTTACCCTGTTGGAGAAGAAATCAGTTGATAGCCAAAAATAAGTGTCGTAAGCCTTTGTGAATAAACGTCAAGCATTGTAATCTTGTCATTCAAATGGAGCGTGTTCACAGCAGACTAAAAATTGTCGGTTTTCTACTCCCGAATTCTCTAAAGTAATTACCCTATTAGTACTTAATTTCGCGTTTTTTGCGATCGTAAAAAAATCGCGAATTTTAATACCCATATAAAAAAATTTAAAGAACAATTGACATGAAATAGCAAGGATATGTATCGACAAACACCAATTGCTTTCTGGTTTTACTGGTAAGCTCCACTTTGTATCTTCCGTTGTGAAAGGATTCTGTTCCAGTTTATTTCAGTAATTTTCTTACAGGTTCAGACTTTTTAAAAAAAGAAAATGAAGTTGAGACTGACGCTTAAGGTGATTCCCTGGTTTTGCACTGCGCCTCTCTTACTGCGCATAACAAGATGGCCTCCGTAAAAAAGAGCATGTGAAGTAACATAATTAAAATGAAGTTGACCGAAGAGAAACGCTATTGCAATTTTTCTGCTTGCGTTTGTTTCTCGCCGAGGTGAGACTCAATGTGGTGGGATCTAGTTATAACCAGAAAAATGGACAGTATCGTTCAAGACACACCGATTTCAGGCTCTTTTTTGTCTGACCACGCGACAGTATTGTTTAACTTAAAAGGTTCTAAGTCAGAGTCCTCTGCTAAAGAAGTGTGGTTTCGGAAAATTAAATCGATTAATCTTCCCAAGTTTAAGAATGATATCCGTACTTCAGAATTGCTACTTAACACTCCCAATCACCTTGTTGATCTCGTTAACTGTTTTAATACTACTTTAAAGTCCATCACCGACAAACACGCTCCTTGGCGGAAGAGATCCATGACTCAAAGAGTTCAAGCTCCATGGTGGTCTGATGAGATCAGATCTGCGAAACGTCGCCGAAGGATAGCTGAGCGTAACTGGAGGTCTACAAAGTCTGAATCTGACTGGAGAACATTCAAACTTCTTCGGAACAAAGTTGTCTTTCTTATGAATAAGTCTCGTCGTGAATTTTACACAGATTTTGTCAACAACATTTCTGGAGATCAACGCAAGCTTTTTGCTGCTACAAAGAAACTGTTCAATCAGACAGCAGATACGCCTTTTCCACCTCACGGCGATAAGTTAGCCTTGGCTAATGACATGGGGTCGTTCTTTATTAAGAAAATATCGGATCTTCGTGTTAGCCTTGATGCAACTGAGAATTTGTGCAGCACTGTTAACCGCCATTCTTCTCATTGTTCTTCGTCCTTTACTGCTTTTCGCCGTGTAGACATGGACTCTTTAAGAAAACTTGCGCTCAGTGCGCCGACAAAATCTTGTTTACTTGATCCTGTTCCCACTAATATCTTGAAAGATTGCCTTGATGAGTTACTTCCGATATTATCTACTACGATAAACTTGTCGCTTGAATCAGGATTTTTCCCTGACATTTGGAAAGAGTCGATTGTTACACCACTGCTAAAAAAACAAGGTCTTGACTTGGTTTTTAAAAACTTTCGACCGATCAGCAATCTTTCCTTTGTTTCAAAATTGGCTGAAAGAGTGGCAGCTGATCAGATTCAGTCCTACTTAAATGAGCATGATCTTTTTCCTTCATTGCAATCAGCCTATCGACGGCACCATAGCACAGAAACTGCCCTGCTTAAAGTCAAGAATGACATTCTGATGAACATGGAAAATCAGAAGGTCACGTTGTTAGTGCTTCTTGATTTAAGCGCCGCGTTTGATACGTGGACCATAGGATTCTCTTAGATCGCCTTCAGTTTGATTTTGGAATTTCAGGCTCTGCACTTAATTGGATTGAATCGTACCTTTCTAACAGAACCCAGCGCATCTATATAGACGGAGTTCTATCGAGTAATTTTAATCTTAAATTTGGAGTTCCACAAGGCAGCTGTCTCGGGCCATTATTGTTTTCCCTCTATGCTAGTAAACTTTTTAAGATCGTCGAATCACATCTTCCTAATTCCCATTGTTATGCAGATGACACGCAACTGTACATCGCGTTTAGATCAGGAAATGATTTGGAGGAGACCGCTGCTATAACTGCCATGGAATCATGTATTGCTGATATCAGTAGATGGATGCATTCGGATAAGTTAAAACTGAATTCCGATAAGACAGAATGTCTTCTGATTGGAACACGACAACAACTTCAGAAAGTCAGTAACATTAGTACCTTATCGGTTGGGGACTCCCAAATTGCTCCATCTTCTGAAGTTCGAAACCTAGGAGCTTGGTTTGATTCTAAAATGAGTATGCTAAGTCATATCAACAAAACTTGCTCATCCGCTTTCAATTATCTTTATAACATGCGTAGAATTAGGAAATATTTAAGTCGTTCAGTCACCGAATCATTAGTTCATGCTTTTATCACCAGTAGAATAGATTATTGTAACAGTCTACTATATGGCCTCCCGAATTCACATATCATGAAACTCCAACGGATACAGAATGCCGCGGCTCGGTTGGTCACCGGAACACCTAGATTCTGCCATGTTACACCATTGCTTTTCCACCTTCATTGGCTTCCAATAAGTTACCGTATAAAGTTTAAGATTCTACTTTTGACATTTAAGTGCTTATATGGTCAAGCTCCTAATTATCTAATTGATTTCATTACTACCAAAAAGCAATCCAAGTACTCTCTAAGGTCAAATGAGTCTATATTCCTCGAGTTACCATGCATTAAGACCCATCCAACTCTTGGCGATCGTGCATTCCAGTCAGCTGCACCTTATCTCTGGAATGCATTACCTTCGGAAATTCGCAACATGAAGACATTGGACACTTTTAAGACTGCTGTTAAAACTCATTTTTTTAATTTAGCTTTTAAATAGATTTAATTGTTGGCTTTTATTTATTTATTTTTATTTATAGTTTTTAATACTTTTTATTGTAGTTTTTAATAGTTGCTCATGCTTTAGTCACCTTTAACATTAATTTAATATAACAATATTGTAAAGCGCAACCGAATATATTCATATAGAGGTTTGCGCTATATAAATGTAAATTATTATTATTAAATGTGCATAACGTAAGCAGTACGCGTGTTGCTGAGTTCGACTTCCTCACGGAGAACCTCGATAGTGGATGTTTAATTTGTGCTTATTCACTTTGATTTTCATTTAAACGCTTTCTTTATCACATTGTGTCCTAAATGTGATATCACGATGTAAATTCTGTAAAAACGGATTTTTTAATACTTTCTTCCCCCTTTCGCATACATTCTATTTTTGAAACTCGCCCCAGTCCTCTCTCAAAAATCAAGGAAAATGCATTTGGTGCGCACTCTCTGGAGCTCTACCGCAAAAACGAGTACGGTGACCCCCATTTTTTATTTCATGATTTTAATAAGGACAGTGCTTCCTTTCGGTGAGAAAAAAAAAAAATGGCACAAATCTATGTTCAGTTTTTTGGCAATTTTACTAAATTGTACGGATTGTCGAATAGCGCGTGTCCAATTTAATTCTACTTTGGAGCGTATAGTAAAAACAAGGGCATTAAAAGGCATTTTTCTGGTACGTAAGTGGATAAACAATACATTAAAGTCAATTATAACATAGCGCGCGGGCTTGCCCTATATAAGTCCTATTGAACCGCTATGAACAAAATCTTTATTTACGCACGCCCGTGCGTAAATAACATGACGTAAGCATTTTTTTACCGGGCTGCAAAGTTGTCGTCTTTTAAGCTGCAGTGCACTTTTCCTTCTCTTTAAAATATGGAAGAAACGAGCGAAGAACTGCCAATTTTTCTATCAGCATTGACCTTTTAGGTCCTGATCCAACAAGCAGCAAAAATAAAGCCGAATTTAAAAAAACTCGCAAGTTGCGCGTTTCGCAAATTTGTCGAAGACCTGCTGCAGCAAATTTTGGCCGAAAGACATTCACTGGGAACAGAACAGACACCAACTGGTCATCAACAACATTTAAAGGCAAAATTTCCGTTTTTGTTGTTGTTTTTAAATTTGTTATGCACTTTGTTATCTCCGGACAATCCGACTGAAGCAGGAAAATTTCTCTCGCAATAACAACACAAATTACACAAGGAGACATAAATTTATTACTCACAAAAACAACTGCTGCCAGGTCTTCTAAAGAAGCCGTAATGACCAGCCAATGTTCGTAAATGAAGTCGTCTTCGCTAAAAACATCTTTTCTGGATTTCGCCGAGCAAAACGTAAACATCTTTTCAGCAAATCCAAACAATACTCCACGACTTCTCACGAACATGTCACAGAGGATTTTAACTTTAAGTGAACTTTAAGACTCTTTTACCTTTGTTTCGGCTTAGTTTCCATTGATCGTTAACGAATAAAGAAGCAAATTTTCTTTCTCACTTTTACAGAAATAATATTTTCATTCAAACTAGACGGTTGTGGCGTGTTCATAATCAGCCAATAGAACCGTTTGTTATTGTGTCACACGTTACAAGAATTTTGCAGTTAATCAAAAAGCAAGCAGTTTTGTCAGCTATGTTGTAAAAGAATTTGCTCATGCTTTTAGCTGTGCGTATATCGAGTTATGGATGCACTTAGGAAGTTTGGAGAGCACTCAAGAAGCTAGAGTTGCACTCGGCTATCGCCTCGTGCAACTCTTACGCATCTTTCGAGCTCTCCAAACTTCCCGCGTGCATCCATAACTCGATATACGCACGCTAAGCATGAACAAATTCTTAAATTCTGTGCGATACCACATGCACAAGAGAGGATAAAGGGGACAGAGAAGGCATCCCCCATACACACCCTATTCCATAGGTAATTCGTCTCGAGTTATTTTTAACACCTTAGATCTCAAGGGGGATTAGACAACAGCCAATCACATAGCGCGAATGTGTTCCACGTGGATGACCCACGCTCGGAGCCACGCGTCCTTCACGAATTGACGCAGAACAAAATGGCGGAAGACGCGGAGAGCGATATTGTTATTCGTTTTGTCCACGAAAACGACTACAGAGAGATTTCTGCTGAAGCTGTGTCAGCTAAACGGAAATTAAAAGACAATCGCCCTTCCTCTCTTGTACAGAGCTAACAGTACATCAGGGAAATCCTTAAAGGAGCTGTGTCACGAAATTCAGCCAAATTAGGAAATTACAAAATGCCCGTTAAATTAAGAGAAATATAAAAATAACCATTTAAAACTTTAAAGAAAGGTTAAAACCATATAACAGAAACAACAAATGCCACGGATGGACAAAACTGAAGAAGATTGAAACGGATTGAAATTAGGGTTTTTGAAACTGGCTGTTTAGCCTAACAGTTTATCAAAGTTGATCCCTGCTGCTTGCAACTTCAAAAATAATACTCAGGAGACATATTTGTTTGTCACGGATCTCTGGTTTTGTCATTTACATGTAATTTCTTTGCTTACTTTAAGTTCCATAGCGATTGAGGGCGAGTAATTGGCAAAATTAAACAAAATGAACTGGACTGCCGTGACACAGCACCTTTAGCACACTGAATATTCTCTCGGGATCATTTATAATTTACAGTTTGAAGAGAGCAATTTCTGGTTTTTTATATTTATTCTTTTATTAGTCTTAGTATTATTCAACAAAAATAACACTTGGCGTCCTACTTGCTTTATTGTACAAACGACCGGTTTCAATAGAACGGCGAAATTTCTCATTTTATTAAAGCACTGAGGTTACGACAACTTCGAGTTAAACTGATTTCACGGGTTGTCAAAGAGTCCAGCGATTCCCTTTTCCCAGATGAGTGCCAACTCATTTCGCTTCAATATTCAGGAATGCTCTCGATCTCTTTACGCTTTCGTTGCCTTTCGCCCGACATGTTTTGCACCTGACGGCGTTTAGTCATGCGAAACCTCCACGAAACATCCACGCAGCGCGCGAGGTAACTTTATCCCGATTCTAAAACTAACTCGAGACGAATTACCTATGGAATAGGGTGTTTATGGGGGATGCCTTCTCTGTCCCCTTTATCCTCTCTTGCACATGCATCATTGAAAAAATCTTTCCTTTTTGTCTAGTTTTGGGCTGCGCGCGGTTTTTGTCAAAGGGTCCAAAATAGCCTTATTTGTCAGCATTGTGACGTCAAAACGAGCACGGTGACCCCCACTTTTTATTACCTTTTTATCATCTTCTTGACTTGTTACATCAGTGTACCAAGTTTCATCTACAATCTATGTTAGGTTCTTTTACTAGGGAATCACCTTAAGTCGCGAAATTTAGTGCCCTTTTTTCATGTTTCACTTGTTAAAATCGCGAAAATAAAACCCCTGTGAAATACTGTCTCGCCAAAATCTCGAAGATAAGTAACCGCGAAATTAAGTACCAAGGCATTCAAAAATCACTATGTCCATTGAACTGTTTGTTTTGTTTTTGTTTTTGTTATTTGTCATTTCGCGCACAGTTCGATTTTTCTCACTGGATATAAAAGAAAATTGCAAGTTGTGTAACGATTTGGATTATTTAATCTTTTTGCCATCATGTTCTACCATCTAGCTGTAAATTTACTTGGTTAACTCTGTACGCCTCTATTTTTGTAACGATATTTCGATTTTTCCCATTAACTAGCTCGCTTTTAATGAAAAGCTGGGATGAAAACGTTAACCACCGACTAATTTTAATATACAGCAAACTAAGCCTTGACTGAAATGAACCTACTTGTGTACATCGTACAGTTCCTTGCAAGAGGAGGCAGAAGAAACGACTGCAAAATATATGTATATATAAAACGACGGTTAGATTATAGGACAAAATTCGCCGATATGCCAAACTTTCTTTAGAAATACTAAGGTCAGTTTTTACCTGACAATAAAGCTTTGTTGATCATTGCACTGATTGTCCCCAGCTTCGTTTCCACCTTTTTGAGGGCGTCGTCGCAGCTCGCGTTCAGCGATGTGGTCACAGTGCCAAGAGTTGTAGTCTTGTTTATTAGCGCAGTGAGTGTTTCCAGCTTTGTTTCCAAATTCTGTGCGAGCAGTTTTTCCACGTTCGTCTCGAGCTTCTTTAAGGCGTGGTCGTAGGTTTCGGTCGCGTTCAACGATGTGGTTTCAAATTCTGTAGTGGCAGTTTTGTTGATCAGTAGACTAATTTTTTCCAGCTTTGTTTTTAATTTCTGTGCAAGGAGTTTATCCAGCTTCATTTCTAGATTTTTCATAGCACCGGAGACTTGAGAGTCTTGATTTACCGTCAGGTTACAGTTACAAACAGCTGGAGGCTTTTTGCAGTCTGTTGGAAGAGGTGATTGGTTATGGCGACCCAAGTTTGACGGTTTGGCGCCATTCGCGGCATATGATATTATAACAGAAAGTGCGAGGAAAACCAACGAGCGCATGTTGAACCCGTTAAGCGTTACTTCAATGAATACTTTGATTTAAGTGTCTGTGACGATTCGATGGTACTGGTTGCTGGTTACCAACTTGTTTTTCATTTCTTCTCATATCATATCAGCGCCGCAATATTGTCAGTGAAACGAGAAAATTATCTTGCTGGAGCTTCGTGACTAATTCACTAATTATTCGTAAACTCGTCTGCTTTCTGTGTACACATTTCTCTTCCTAAGTCACAGTACGTAAGAAATGTAGAGTTACCTCTGACAGCTTGCCTCAGTTGTTCAAACGTTGGGAGGCACTATCCACCGAATAATCACTATCCAACCAGTAGGTACAAGTGTATTAGGGAAAGAAATTGCACTATCCAGTGGATAGAGATGAATCCAGGGGCATTATCCACCTTTTGAACAACTGAGGCCTGCTTGAATACAGTTATTCACTGGCGCGAAGTGAATTTAGGTAAATATTTGCGGACGAATTTGACGCTAAAATATTCATCATAAACGATCACTCAGTCTAAAGTAACAACTCTTTTCACTGTAATTAGTTTGCTTTAAGTATACCAGTTAAAATACTAAACCTATCACGGTATAATTTTTCGATTAGACTGCCAATTGAGTGTTTTACTCTGTCAAACTAACACGCGAAAAAGGGAAATATCGCCCCAAGAGAGGGAAGAACAGAGGGACTCACACCCAGCTTCTCCACACTCGTCCTGCTACTCGCACGTGGCAGATCTTTAGAACACACGCGTGTTTCCTTCGCTTCACTGTACTTCTCTCCTTGAGAAAAACCAGAATACTTCTTGAAGCTTGCATTCAGATGTGAGGAGAACTGATATATTTAAACTACTAACGAAAAAGTACCAGAATAATTTATACCATTGTCATTTCTCTACCACCTCCTTGTTGACAAAAATAGACTGTAAATGAGACTGGAACATCAAAACGTCGTCTCGCCATAGATGTTCTATAACTGCTGAATTACAGAGTTGAATTCACGTCTTAGATCAGTAAATGTAAATCCGGCTACTTTTGGGATGGGTGTAAGATTTTGTGCGAAAAATTTAATATGTCAACTGTCTTCTGTTGATCTTTAAGCTCTGATTTCGATCAAAAGCACACATTTCCCTTCGGCTTAGTAAATATTGGTCGAAAATATTTTCTGATAATTGTTGGGAGTTTCATCTTCAACTGGAGAATTGCCTGCCGTGTTTATTCTCCTTTTCAACTGTTTAAGATAATTATCTTCTTCTCTTCAGTAAGAAGAGAGTTTAAGCAGCAATGTTTTTGAGCGACGCACTTCAGCCAAAAGTGAGCCTTTTTTTAAAAAAAAAACAAATGCCTTGACGTTAGCAAATTTATATTACTAAGGGCCTTTATTCTTATAGATTCGCTTTAATTTGCTCGAAAACTGATTTCTGCAAAACCACGTCCTTAGAATGCAAAACTTCCACTTTTGGTTGACGTGAGTCGCTCAAAAACGTCTTTGCTAAAGCTCCCTATTATTTTAGCCTTATTACCTAGACTATGTTTACAGCTCACGCTGTCTACGTAAAAAAAAAAACGAAAGAAGCTGCCTTAAAGTAACCTAATTGTCACTGATGAGTAGGCGTTAAATAGACATCTTTAGAAAAAGTCTTGTCAAAAACTTCGCCTCAGTCCTCTCGGGAGGAGTTTTCAATCGCACATGTGTTTTGATCGCTCTACTTTCCCCGAGGAAAATAAGGGACTAGTTAAAGGCCGCTCTTTATAAAGTGAAACCTCACCTAACGATTAAGCAGAACTGGAGACGAAATGCGTCCCGGAATTGTTTGTGGAATCGTTACTAGGGACGCGCCCGTCAGCCATTGGTCAATTTTTTCCCTGTCCCGAGTAACAGTCACAGACGTCTTGACCCAGTTCCTTTCTCGTTTTTTGAGTGTTGAATTTATAAACAAACTGCGGGCCTATAATGTGAGTCAGGGCATGGAAATGTGTGGGAGCCAAAATCTGTGACGCTCACTGTGCTTCAGAGTCCGTCGGAAGTGGTCGATAGCTACAAAGCCTAAAATCTGGTGGCAGTAAGGTTCGCAAACTCGTTAAACTCGTGTACAGGGTTATTCTCTTAAGACATCATCAAGGTGTTCCCTGTCGTTGTTCACTTATCTCTAATTAGAGGAAGGATGGGACGTCAACTAAGAGAATTCGCTTAACTACCCAGAAACGTGCGCGTTTTTCTTCAATTTATCCAAGAATTAACGAACTGAAGTATTTTGTGTATTAGTGTTCAGCAAAATCGATTCCAGGCATCTTGGCAGTCACAGGAAGGTAGCTGATTGGGCTCAAATCGTACATGAGTCTATAGCTTAGCTATACTAATAGATTACGAGTAGTTCTGTATCTCAGGCCTAGGAGCGCGAGCGTGCGCGAAAATCACCGCCCGCGAGGAAAGACGACATGCGGAAGGAAGAGAGGAAATAACAAAGGCTCCCTTATTTGGTGTTTCTTGCTGATGCGAAAACTATTGATGGTTGACTTTTTTGTGTGTGGGTATTGTTGTTCCGTGTCTTTCCAACGGGTTCACAGATTTTTTTGATCTGCTTTTTTGCTTCTTCATCTACGAAAGGTCACCAGAAATATCTACCATTTATTTTATTTCGCTGATGAGGATTGTGCAAATGTAATTTCGACGCGAAAATAACTAGAATATATTTAAGAATGCTCAGAATCTGTTATTATGAGGGTCCGATTGAGTGCACCATAAAAGACGTCTCTCTTATTCACATCAAATTATCGAAAATTAAAACAACCATGTATTTAATTGTTCCCCACTTTATTTAGAATATAAGGCAATCTTTCCAACATCATCTAACCCATATTAGTGAGACCTTCAGAGAGAAAACTTGAGCTAAACTACTAACCAACTAAACATTTTAATGTTCATGGAAAGTTCCGAGGTTCCTACTACTGAACCAAGATGTAGCCCATGGTTTTGATGTGCCTGTGCCCGTTGTCTGGTGAGTATGTAGCCTCATTTCCACACGTGTTAGTGTCGTCATGAAGTCCTCCTATACCAAATCCGATTCTGGAGTCACACAAGACACAATCGTTCACTTCATTGCTTGTGATGCCAGTTCTTGCTTTGGAATGTGGTTCATCGCTGCAGATAGCATTGAACCCTTCCTTGTTACAATATTTTTGTAAGGAGGCCTGTGGACCAATCAGCGACTTCCACGTGATTCGACCCAGTGAGGTGGCGCGGTATTGGCCGTCAGCGATTAGCGAGTACAGCGAGTTGGCGTGCTTGTAGATGGTAAAGAATCTTATCTTGTGGCCGATCTTCATACCGAGGCAGATCTTGGAGAAGGGTGTTTTCCAGTAGCTCGGCAGCTTAGTCTCTTGTGAATCAAACCCAGTTCTCCCTCCTGCAATGTTGTATGGATTTTTGTCGCTCCAGAGATGAGAATCGTAGTGGAAAGTTTTCTGCAAACGAGAATCGTATAATAAATATTCATATCACAGTTAGGTGATTAGCTGAAACACTTGTACCTTAGTGCCGTCAATCTTCATGACCGACGTCCATCCTCCATCTCCGCATCCAAGGACTCCCATGTGACAGTAAACAGAAAACTTGTGTGAATCAAACTTCAGCGTATACACTCGGCTGGTAGTTAACCTGGTGGAGAAAAAATTAAGGGACAAAAATGAACAATCCTCTTGATCTTTGTCAATTAATGTCAAGCGATAAAAATCGTCTCGTACCAATTCAAGGTGCTCACTAAAAAAACTAGAACTATGTGAAAATTACAAGAATTACCGCAAAGTTTCCTTTCTTTTATTTATCTTTGAACCCGGCAAGATAAGAGGCTTCGAGCCTAATCATCCATTTTTGACCAATTTCTGACTTTTTTTTGTTGTTTTTGGTTTAAACCATATGATTAAAATTTTAGGAGGATGAAGCGTCTTCCATTCTCGCTTCGCTGAGGAGCGCGTTCTCGAACCTTTTGCTGCGTGTAAATTACATTTGTTTTAAAATGTTTTGCTAACTTTTATCCCAGCAGCCATAATTGCGCTTTTCACTTTATCTCCTCTCTTGGAGGTTTTTTAAATACACACTTCGGGTGAACTGGCAAAAGATAAGTACTTGTAACATGCATGTGGCGCTTCATATAGCCGACCGGTAAACTTACCCGTGATTATCATACAGTTCCTTGCAAGAGGAGGCGGGAATGCCTATAAGGAAAAATAATATTTCCGGTAAGGTAGGGGATAAAATTCACTTTTAGCCAAAACTTAATGCTGAAATATTTTAGGTCAACTCTTTACCCGGAGTCTTGCTGATCAGTGCAGTTAGATTTTCCAACTTTTCCCCCAAGTTCTGTGCAAGCTTGTCAAGTTTCTTTTCCAACTTCTTGATGGCAATACAAGCTTTAGGGAGAGTTGTTTGTTCCTTCGCGACAACTAATAGTATGGCCATATGGGCGAGATAAACCAACAACGACGCATTCTTGGAAATTAGCTCGTGTAGTTTGTTCCGGCAAGGAGTCCTATGGCCTAATAGTATACTGACACCCGCACGAGTTGGTAACAATAAGATATTATTAACAAAAGATAGACGAGAAAATTATCTCGTCCGTATCAAAGTAGCCGCGTCATAATAATTTGTGAAGTGCACTTTTCACTTTACAGTTTAGTTAGCGTACCAATCTGCTTTGTCTTGAAGTGTTTTCTGTTGTACACATTTCCTAAATCTTAGGGTTTTGAAAATATAAAGAACGACTCCTATTTGACAACTTTGCGCTGAATATAAAGGCAAAGTGAGGATTACAAAAGGCTGAATAATAATTGAGGTGAAGTCGGCTGAAAAATCGCTTAGCCCAAGGCGAATAAACAGTTTGGATGCATTTTCTACCCGTCTTTTTTTTTTCCTAGTCCGCAGTCACTTGCAGTGGAAGAACCGCTCACAATCTTAAAATACATTGCATCAGAGAAAATTCAAGAACGCTTGAAAACAAATCTCAATTTAATATTGTAAACTGAAAAATCTAACAATTGCTGGAGTCAAAACAATCAAATTAACATCACCGTGTGTGCATTTTTTTCAAAAGGTAATGTTCCGGTTTGATATATAGTTAGCATATTATCATCAAAGATAACAGTTATCCATCGTGGTTGTTTGTGTATGATTAGGCTCCCTTAACATCCCCTATTATTCGATGGTCAGTTTGGTATTGATGTAGCACGTGAAAAAGCGGCTCTCAGTTTCGATTGGCTCATAGAGCGAGCCGCGAGAAAACGTGCGAACGAACGGCAAGTTCGCATCTCCTTTCAAGTGGTTCTCCGCCTGTGCTTGCAAGGGGTCTTCCCTTGTGCCTGTGCGTTTTTGAAGCTTTCCCATGATCCTTGTGCCCCGACCACTGAATTTTTGTAGACTTTCCGTTCGTAATAATAATAATAATAATAATAATAACAATAATTTTTTTTTCTGAACTTATTGTGCGCAGCTTAACATGGGAATGATCAGCTGCGCATTACAACCACATTATAAGAGACAGATGAAAGATAAAAACAAAACAAAAAGATAGAAATATATATCGAATATATCCATAAAATAAAAAAGTATACATATTTAAGCGATAGACCACTCTATGGGTTTACCGGCTTGGTACTGCACGCGGGAGTTTGGGAGAACACTCGAAAGGCTTGAAAAATAACTCGCCTTCGGCTCGTGATTTACAAGCTTTTCGAGTGTACTCCCAACATCCCAAGTGGTTTATCACGCCGGCAAACCCATAGAAAGTGTGGTCCATTCTTTATATAAAATAACTTTAAGTAAAACTATGAGTTTACCGGCACAATAAATTATAGGTTTTTAACCAATCAGAACGCGCATACTATCTTCGTTATTTTATAAATATGCATAACCGCATATTAAGTTGCATATTTAAGTGTGATGCCTTCTCTAAACTTATATATCATTAAAAAACTTATTAATAGTTCGTAAGGAAAAAACAAAAGAAAGTGATGTTTAATGAGTGTTTTAAATATCTGATAAAGACACGGCTAAACTTTACGTCCAGTTTTGTGGACCAAAATAACCCCAGATCTAAATATTAGTGCAAGAATGAGTTGACCTATATCAGAGATTTTGAAGCCGTCCAAAAAACTCACAGTCATGTGTTGTTTCTAAACCTGATAATACACTCCTGCTCGTTTTTTAAACAGTGCTCAATGTTCGGTTCTTTCCTACTTTGATTAATGTGGTCAGTAACTCGCTAATGACTTGTTTATCCTCTAGGTATGAAAAGGACAGATTTGTACAAGAGGTGCATACAGACTATGTAGTGTGGGAAGAAACAGGCAGGGCAGATTACCGTTACACTGCAACTATGACAGAGGTGTGCAGGAGAGACAAACTTGCTGTGATCATTAAGAAGTGTCAGATTTTACTCATGTGTATTAGAAGGTTCCAATGAATGTGAGGGGCTACCACGAGGTTGTCGCTGGTTTGGATCAATTCTGTGGTGAAGTCATTACCAAGTGCCTTTGCTCATACACAAAATGCTCCTGTAAAGTTATGAAGATGTCAAATAAAATTTCACCAGAGAGCACTAAACCATAAAATTTTTTTTGGGTGATTCAGTTTACAGGAATAGCATTAAAACTTGAGAAAGTTGGCCCAACTCTTTCAACTTTCAAACCATTTTCATCCTTGCCATCAGTTGCATCAGAAGACAGGAAACAGTTTTGTTGCCTAAATATAGTCTTAAATAACAAAACTGGGCCAGTATTTTTGGAAGTCCACTGATGCGAAGACAAATTTAGTTTTATAAAAATATAGCGAATAGCGTGATATAGCCACTTAAACAAATCCACAAGGTTGACGATGGTTTTCGGCAAGAAGGGAAACGAAGCAAAGTAAAAATGAAACGGATTATTGGAGAACTTACTTTCCTTGATTGCTGAGTTTGACTAGTTGTCAAATGAAATTAATACGACTGACGAAATCGGCCGGAACACATTTCCACTCAGTTTTGCGAAAGTTGGTATAATCCTCCTCATTTTGTCTATATTTCTTTGATAGGCTTATTGTTTAAAAGAAGCTCAGTCATGGAGAAGAATGACCACAAATACCTCTGGAGAAACAACAAACCTCTGGACACAAAATGTTGGTTTTTCTTTCCTATTTATTTAGCAGTTAATGAATGAGGCTGAGTAGGATACGAAGAATTAAGCAGATCGAGGAGGGTGTTATCTACTGAGACCGAAGGCCGAGGTGGATAACACCCTCCGAGATCTGCTTAATTCTTCATATCCTACCAAAACAACTCAACCTCGTCCCCAGGTCTTTTCGGTAACGATGCCTTAACCTGTAGAACGCTGCATTTTTGATGTCATTTCCTCGTTAAACGCAAAATTCTTCTAAATTTGGTCATCAGTAACTGGTTATGGTGAATTATACGTGTGCTTTTAGCCAATCATAATTGGGGAAATATTTTGAATGAATAATAATTTATTTTATTTCTTTTTTTGAGCTATCGTGCGCGGATGTCTAGTTGTTAGTTTAGTTGTTTAAGACTGACGCCAGTTCATTTGTTAAATAGGAGATCATACGGTGGCCCATAGAGGACATGCTACCTACATTTTTATATCGCGCGATAAAAAACAGTTTATTCCGCGATAAATTGAGAATTATCGCGCGATATATAATTCTCAATTTATCGCGCGATAATTGTCAATTTATCGCGCGATAAATTGGGAATTATTGCGCGATAATTCTCAATTTATCGCGCGATATTTTCGATTTATCGCGCGATAAACTCTTTTTTTATCGCGCGATATGAAAATGTAGGTAGCGTGTCCTCTATGGGCCACCGTAATACCACTCCAAAAACAAAATCCTTTTTTCTCCTTTGTAACATCTTTCTTGTATGGACAAACATGTACACAAAAGAATTTAATTATTACCTAAATTGATTGCGGTAGTAGTGAGGTGAGTAAATTGACTGTGTCTGTCTCGCCAAGATCAAAGCACTAGCTGCCAGTGCGCTTTTGTGAAACTTGAATTAAGGAAAAGTAAAGATTTATTGTTGTTGTAGTTGTTGTTGTGTCAATTCAACAAACGTGATACCCTCTCTTATTCTTAGAACTATCAAAGCTGTTTCGAGCCAGCCCCAAGTGATAACAGCTTTGATGGAAGCCAGCCGTATGAGATTCTAAACTCATCCGGGATATCCCAGTTGGTGTTTCTTGGTTCTGGGTTGTTTCGATTCCAACTCAGAGTTGTTGGTGCTCATTTGAGGTGAGTGACATTTCTAGCTAGAAAAAATGGCCTGTACAAGTTTAAGGGATTTTAGAGCTTGTTCCAGCCTCTTAGTTCGGGACGAGCGCGAAGCTAGCAAGCGCGCGAGAAAAACTTTGCGAAGAATGTGGAAAGACGTAGCCTGCGTTGTAGCTGGTGGAATTTATCGCGCACGACGACTTCATTCCACAGGCGCTTTTGATTAGGCTAAAAAGCTGTGATAACAGTGGGGACGATTAAAGTGATGTCCCTCTCGAAAATCCCTCGTACCACCAACAGCCCACCAGCAGGCTTGGAGAGAAGCTGTTTGCTAACTAAAAGCGTGGAGCAGACTACAAGTTTACCTGCCTTTTAGTTGTCCCAAGTGTCGCTTGGGGATTGAGCCCATGGCGTTACCAACCAGGGGCGGTGAGGCTGCCTTTAAGCCATTCAGCCCGGACTTAACTAGCCTGTGCCAGGCTCCGAGATAGTCGGGTCCGCTGTATTCAGAACTTTTCGCGTGCCTTTTTCTTTAGCGCCTTCCCCCACTATTGAGAGCCTGGAACAGGCTAGGACTTAACAAGAATTTGGTTCAAAATGAGCTTATGTAATGGAATTTTAACAGGGTATAAAGTTGCACCTACACTACAAGAACCAATGTCTGTCGAGCTAATGGGCATGCAAAATTGGCACACAATTCACTAGGAAAATAATGTCGCTGAAACCTTCTTGGTTTTTTCAGCAGATAAGTTGTAGGATTCCCGTTTGTTTACTCTGATCATATAGGTTAAAAACCCATTATTTTGGAGTATCTGCTCTCAAATAATATCTAGTAAACAGTTTTCTCCTCGTTTGATTTCTTGTTTGTTTTTTTTTTTAATTCTGGAGAATAACTTTGTAGAACAGATCACCACTTAACAAATACTAAGTACCTAGGTAACAAAGTGGCCCCTTAAAAAATGCCCTTAAATGCCCTTTCTACAAGTTGGGCTTAAAAGGAAAAAATAGAGGTGGCTACGCCCTTACAATCTGAGCTAAAACCTCTGGCGGCGGTACCTATAGTTGTACCTACAGCATAGTTGTGCGTTCTTTATCATTAACGATAGGTTCCTTTTTTTTTCTGATGTCTTTCTTTCCTTGTCATTTATATCCCTGCAGTTTTTGTGAACTTAGCACGCGGTTTTCCGTTGAGGTAACAAGCACTGATGAAGCGAAGGAATTCTTGCCGCAGCTTGTGTCTATTTTAGTGGTGACCCTTAGTAGCACTGTTCTACTGTACATCAGCTTTGCTCATTATACTAAAAAGACGCTGCATCGACATCAGGAAGATGAGGAAGAACAACAAAGGCCGCAGGAACTCAAGTAAGAACAAAGTTTGAACCATATTTTTCCTTAGCCTGCTGTTCCAGGCATTCAGATAATAGGGAGGCCGCCAAAACAAGCCATAGAAACATAAGACGCACGCGATCTCCTCTTTCCCCAACCCCCGGACGTCAGTTTTCGCATGAGGTTTCATAATCCTTGTACATTACTATCGTGGAGCCTGGAACAGGCGAATTTTTCCTCGACTAAATGGTGTGCTTCAATTTTCTTTCATCAATTTTAAGATACTTCCTCTAGTACCAGTTTTCGCAGTGAGGAATTTCTACTCTCGTACAGCACGCCGCTGCGACTTCTTAGGCACTTTCTCTATTTCCCCTCCACGGAAAAGAAAAAAATAATCCTTCCTTATGGGAGATGGAGAGGCGTGAATTCGAAAGTCAGTTATATTCTGGAAGCTCCCTGTTACAAGGTTTCCTTTCAGGTGGGGTCTGTGGTTTGGGGCGGGGGGTGGTGTGGCTAGGCTGCGAACGAAAGGCATGTCGACAGGTCCTAAGATAATAAATCTATTAAATACATATACTCAATTCTACTTGTGTCGTGTCGCCACCTTCCAGAGTACCTCCTAGATTTGAGCATATTTTCACACTTAGAATCGCCGGTTTCGCTTGGCAATTTCCTAGTTTTGAATAGATTAAGTTCACCGCTTACTATGCCCGTTACCCTCTTACACATGTCTTGTGTTGCAGGAGCCTATTTTCCTCCTATCAGCAAGGAGCAGATGATGAAGGCCAGGCTCATCGACGCTCCACAGGTCACAATGTTCGCCGCTTTACAGGAACAGCAATGCTCATGACCAATCGGCTGCCAGAGGAATGCCTGGTAGAGGAATCCCTCCAAGCTGCAGACGTAGTCATGAACAGCTTACATACACAACCACCTCCACCAAGTGACCTCGACTGATCTACCACCTCCCCCTATCCCTTATCCCCACCCCATCCCCTCTTACCGTTGTCGCATTTTACTGTTTTCAACACAAGTTACGTTTCGATAAGCCATAATGTGGCTACGGCGAAGTTTAAAACTGCCACAAATTTAGCTTTTCTAACCAGTACCACTTGCCAAAAAAAAAAACGTAAATCGTTAATGCTGTTTTTGTATCACTTTTAATCAGCCTAGGAGATCTTCATGCCTTGTAACTTCATATATTAAACGTCTTTAAATCTTCTTGTTGACTATCTGAGTTAGTTTTTCCTTCCCTATAATTTAAAATTAATCGCGCTTGTCACGTTATATGAAAACTTTTATGTTCTTTTTGATCACCAAAAGAGCATTGTGTCAGAAAGTTCAATTTACATTAAGCAGTGTTACATTACGCTATTTGATAAGAAAGTTGAATATTCTGGTAAGAGATGCAAAAACTGAAGAAAAAATGCAACAGGTTTTATACCTACCGCAAACAACAGAGACCCTTAGATGACTTAGATTCGCAGACGACACGAGGACGAGACTAGTTTAACGTTTTCTCGCGTTTTCTAAAAAAGCCAGGTCAGAAAGTTTCATTTTTACATTTTTTTTTTCACCAGAAAATTTAACAGGTAACACGGTTATTATTATTGAAGGAGGTTAAGCCCTTTCCCGATTACAAAATAAAACTTCAAATATTTGATAACTTGTTTCCACACTCACACATTTTCGCTAAAACCAGGAGCAGTTGGTAAACAAAACGTCACCAAAAAAGTGTCAGTCGCTTTGTTTCAAACTTAAGTGCCATTATTCCATCTCGTTCAGTTTGTCAAATGTTGACGAATTTTTCTAGAATTAAATTTTAAAAGTCTGATTCTAAGACTCATTGTCTTAAGTTCACGTCCTACATAAAACGTGAAAACGGGAAGTTTCACGTCGTAGCCATGTAACGACTGGAAGGAAATGTACAAAAAACTGTGATGCACGCGCAAAGTTGTTGTTTTGTTAATCCAAACCTATTGCTTTTTTGCCGTTCTCCTTGCCGTCGCCGTCGTCGTTGCTTAAGCTCCCTGTCACGCGTGCGCACTACTTATTATTAAAAAAATCTCGTCCTCGTGGTTGACCTGCTCTTAGAATCTACTAAGGTCTCTGTATTGGTAAAAATAGAAAGCCTCTCGAAGCCGTGAACGGTGATGAAAGAGAAAAGACTACAAAATCTGTGAATTACTGTTCATGTTTTTTTAGTCCAGTTATTTGTTCACTTTTCTTCCACAGTTCAGTCGCCAGCTGTTCATCTTTTGCTAAAGCACTGCACTCTGTCATCTTACAGTCCTTGAAGTATTTTCCAGTCACATCTTTTAGTTCCTCGGCCACTGCACAGTACACAGAGGTCTGGGCTCCAGCATTTGTTGTTTTGAAAAAGAAAAAGCTTACAATCCAGAGAATTGGCCGAAAAATCCACATCCTTGCAATGCGGAAGTGTCTCACTATTTCGGTATCTACAACTTATTTAATAAGGCATATAGAAAATTCAAATAACAATTGACATGTAATAACAGCGATATGTATCGACAAACACAAATTGCTTTCTGATTTTCCTGATAAACTGCATTTCGTATCTTCCGTTGTGAAATGACGTTAGTTTGCAAAGATTTCACATTTTGCTTGTTCCAGTTTATCTAATTTTCTTAAAGGTTCAGACTTATTACAAAAAGAAAATGAGTTGAGAACGCTTAAATGGCGAAATTTAATGCCCATTTTTCATGTTTACTTGTTAAAATCTCGAAAATAAAACCCCGCGAAATACTGTCGCGCCAAAATCGCGAAATTAAGTACCAATAAGGTAGCAGGCGTCGAAAATGGTATCACACAGGCTTTTCATTTGGTAGCAGCCAGCGCGCATACGCCTCAACAAAGAAAATAGGGGCATTTACTTCGTGCACCGGAGAAAACATAGAGGTCTTTCGTTTTACGTCATTTGTGTCCGGCACACGAAGTAAAAGCGCAATTAGGAGTGATTTGCATGCAGGCTAGTTATTTGACCAACTTTGAGAACTGGAATTAGCTGTCTAAGCACCGAAAACTCTAAGTTACAAAAATTTGAAAGCACAATTTTTAAGTTGCCCTTTAAATCGAAGATCAAGCATGTCGCTCTTAACCTTTTTCTTATGCAAATTTACCCTGTCATTTTCTTTTTCGATTCTGAGAAATGAGAAATGATGCAATGTACTTCATTATTTACGAAACGCTTTTAATCCTTACTTCACATTCGCTTTCAGAACGCGGTATATTACTCCTTGTACACTAAGTATCACTTATTCATTTGAATGACTGTGACAAGTTCACTTCAGTTACCTTTTGTTATCAGTTTATTGTGATCACACAACATAAAAATCAATGGGTTTGTGCGCCCTTATGGATTTTTATCTTCTGAACAACTAGCAATCTACATAGAGACGAGACATCTCTTAATACATAATCGGCAGCGCTTGTGACAAGTTCAGTGCTTTATTAGCTTTTATTACTGAACCAAGATGTAACCCATAGTCTTGATGTGCTTGTCTCCATTGTCTGGTGACCATGCAGCCTCATTCCCACATGTATTGCTGTTATCGGGGATTCCCCCAGTGCCAAATCCGATCCTGGAGTCACACCCGACACAATCATTGACCTCATTACTGGTGATACCAATTCTTGCTTTAGAATTTCGTTTAGAGCTGCAGATAGCATTAAATCCTTCCTTGTTACAGTTGGTCTGTAAGGAGGCCTGTGAACCAATCAGCGTCTTCCACTTGTTACGACCCAGTGAGGTGGCGCGGTATTGGCCGTCAGCGATCAGAGAGTACAACGAAGTGGCGTACTTTTTGATAGTAACGAACCGT
The DNA here is from genome assembly GCA_964035525.1 of Porites cylindrica. Lineage (NCBI taxonomy): Eukaryota > Metazoa > Cnidaria > Anthozoa > Scleractinia > Poritidae > Porites > Porites cylindrica. The sequence continues at coordinate 9,057,388 of OZ037782.1, read as the reverse complement.
AACTGGTGGCCGATCTTCATACCCAGGCAGATCTTGGAGAAGGCTGTGTTCCAGTAGATTGGCAACTTGGTCTCTTGTGAATCAAACCCAGTCCTTCCTCCGGCAAAGTTGTATGGCTTTTTGTCGCTCCAGAACTGAGAATCGTAGTGAAAAGTTTTCTGAAAACGGAAATATCACAAACATGGGGTGACGCTTAAGAAATGTACCTTTGTGCCGTCAATCTTCATGGCCAGCGTCCATCCTCCTTCTCCGCATCCAAAGTCTCCCATGTGACAGTAAACGGGGATCTTTTGTGAACCAAACTTCAGCGTATAGACACGACTTGTCCTATTGGAGAAGAAATCAGTTGATAGCCAAAAACATGTGTCGTAAGTCTTTGTGAATAAACGTCAAACAATGTATTTCTGTTATTCAAATGGAGCGTGATCACAACAGACTTAAAGCTGTGTTCTACTCCGAGTGCCGTCAAGTAATAAAAATTACATTAAATCGTAACACAGCTAGGCATTCAAGTGCATCGATTCGTCGGGAATTCAAGACTAAAATCGATTGCCCTTACGTCCGGTGTGCGACTCTAATAATCTGATTATGTCTATTGAAGTGTTTGTTTTGTTTTTGTTTTTCAATTGCACGCATAGTTCGATTTTTCTCACTGGATTATTTAATCTTTTTGTCAAAATTTTCTGATATCTATCTGTCTAACTCTGTTCGTCTCCATTTTTTGTTGCAATGTTTCGATTTTTGGCATTAAAACTACATACTCGAACGCCTTTTTAATGAAAAGCTGAAGTGAAAACGTGAATCGCACTCATTTTAACAGCAAAAAAATCCTGGAAGAACTTACTTGTGCATAATGAACAGTTCCTTGCAAGAGGAGGCAGAGAAGATGACTGCAAAAAAAACGTGTAATATATAATAAAACCCCAGTTAGATTATACATAAGACAAAATTCACCGATATGCCAAACTTTCTTTAAAAATGCTTAGGTTACTTTGCCTCTTGACGAATAAGCTTTGTTGGTCAGTACTCTGATTTTTTCCAGCTTCGTTTCTAACTTCTTGAGGGCAGCGTCGCAGGTCGTGTTCAACGATTTGGTTACAATTTCTGTATCTCCAGTCTTTTTTATTAGTGCAGTAAGTCTTTCCAGCTTTGTTTCCAAGTTCTGCTGGAGCAGTTTTTCCAGCTTCGTTTCCAGCTTTTTAGTGATAAGTTTTTCCAGGTTCGTTTCCATCTTCTTGAGGGCTCTGTCGCAGTTTTCGGTCTCGTTCGACGATGTCATAGTCACAACGTCTGGAGGGGCAATTTTGTTGATCAGTCCAATAAGTTTTTCCAGTTTTATTTCTAACTTTTTCACGGCACCGGAGAATTGAGAATCTTTATTCACCGTCAGGTTACAGTTACAAACAGCCGGAGGCTTTTTGCCGTCTGTCGGAAGAGATATTTGGTTACAGAGGCCCAAGTTTGACGGTTTGGCGCCGTTCGCGGCATATGATATTATAATAGCCAGTGCGAGGAAAACCAACGAGCGCATGTTGAAACCGTTAAGCGTCTTCAGTGAATACTTTGACTTAAGTGTTTATGATGATTCGATGGTACTGGTTGCTGGTTACCAACTTGTTTTTCATTTCTTCTCATATCATATCAGTGCCGCAGTATTGTTAGTGAAACGAGAAAATTATCTTTCGGGAGCATCGTGACTAATTCACTAATTATTGGTAAACTCGTCTGATTTCTGTGTAAACATTTCTCTTCCTAAGTCACAGTACTTAAGAAATGTAGAGTCACCTTTGACAGCTCACCCAAGTTGTTCAAACGTTGGGAGGCGCTATCCACCGGATAAATCACTATACAAGTGTATTAGGGAAAGAAATTGAGGTATCCAGTGAATAGAGATGTATCCAGTGGCATTATCCACCTTTCGACGGCGCGAAGTGAATTTAGGTAAATATTTTTCGAACGAATTTGACGCTAAAATATTCATCATAAACGATCACTCAGTCTAAAGTAACAACACTTTTCACTGTAATTAGTTTGCTTTAAGTATATCAGTTAAAATACTAAACCTATCATGGTATAATTTTTCGATTAGACTGCCAATTGAGTGTTTTACTCTGTCAAACTAACACGCGAAAAAGGGAAATATCGCCCCAAGAGAGGGAAGAACAGAGGGACTCACACCCAGCTTCTCCACGCTCGTTATGTTACTCTCACGTGGCAGAGTTTTAGAACACACGCGTGTTTCCTTCGCTTCACTGTACTTCTCTCCTTGAGAGAAACCAGAATACTGCTTGAAACTTGCATTCAGATGTGAGGAGAACTGATATATTTAAACTACTAAGGAAAAAGTACCAGAATAATTTATACCATTGTGATTTCTCTACTACTTCCTCAGTTGACAAAAATAGACTGTAAATGAGACTGGAACATCAAAACGTCGTCTCGCCATAGGTATTCTATAACTGCTGAATTCCAGAGTTGAATTCACGTCATAGATCAGTAAATGTAAATCCGGCTGCTTTTGGGATGGGTGTAAGATTTTGTCCGAAAAATTTAAAATATCAACTATCTACTGTTGACCGTTCAGCTCGGATTTCGATCAAAAGCACACATTTCCCTTCGGCTGAGTAAATATTGGTCCAAAATATTTTCTGATAATTGTCGGGAGTTTCATCTTCGACTGGAGAATTGCCTGCCGTGTTTATTCTCCTTTTCAACTGTTTCAGACAATTATTTTTGTTTCTTTTTAGTAATTAGGGAGTTTGTATAGGTAATAGCATGATTTGTAGTGATATTTGGCATAAATACCACGAGTGATATTTAAAAATTGTTATACTTAATTTCCCGAGCCGTTAGGCGAGTGAAATTTGAGACGATTTTGAAATATCACGAGTGGTATTTATGCCAAATATCAGGTACAAATCATGCTATCATTTGTTTATACTACTACCCACGAAAGGTTTGTAATTTTCACATGTAGGTATTTCAAATTGAGCTGAAATACCACTGCTCTAAGCCAACCAAATTGCGGAAATTTCTCCTGTAGTAGTATAAAAGCAGAAACGTTTTTGAGCGGCGCACTTTAGCCAGAAGTGAGCCTTTTTCTTTTTTAAAAATATGCCTTGATGCTACCAAATTTGTATTTTAAGAGCCTCTATTCTTGTAGATCCGCTTTGCTCGAAAATTTGTGCAAAACCATGTCCTTAGAATGCAAAACTTCCAGTTCTGGTTGACGTGAGTCGCTCAAAAACGTCTTCGCTAAAGCTCCCTATTATTTTAGCCGTATTACCTAGACTATGTTTACAGCTCGCGCTGAATACGTAAAAAAACCGAAAGAAGCTGCCTTAAAGTGACCTAATTGTCACTAATGAGTAGGCGTTATTAAATAGACGTCTTAAGAAAAAGTTAGTCTTCGCCTCAGTCCTCTCGGGAGGAGTTTTCAATCGCACACGTGTTTTGATCGCTCTACTTTCCCCGAGGAAAATAAGGGACTAGTTAAAGGTCGCTCTTTATAAAGTGGAACCTCACCTTACGATTAACCGGAACTGGGGCCCGTTTCTCCAGAGTCCCGATAACATTTCGGGCCCGAAATCAAATTTTCAAATCGAAATACAAAGAATAAGAGCGCGGGTCCTGGCTAGTTAACTGCTCCATTTTGTTTCATTAACTGATAGTTTTATCATGTTAGATGCAAAAACTATTGAAACCTCTATCTTGCGTGTAAACAACGACAGCTTTACGGGCCCGTTAATTATCGGGACTTTCGAGGAACGGGCCCCTGGACTAGGGACGCGCCCGTCAGCCATTGGTCAATTTTTTTCCCTGTCCCAAGTAACAGTCACAGAAGTCTCGGCCCAGTTCCTTTCTCGTTTTTTGAGTGTTGAATTTATAAACAAACTGCGGGCCTATAAAATGAGTCAGGGCATAGAAATGTGTGGGAGCCAAAATCTGTGACGCTCACTGTGCTTCCGAGTCCGCCGGAAGTGGTCGATGGCTACAAAGCCTAAAATCTGGTGGCAGTAAGGTTCGCAAACTCGTTTACAGGGTTATTCTCTTAAGACATCATCAAGGTGTTCCCTGTCCTTGTTCACTTATTTCCAAATAAAGGGAGGCTGGAACGTAAACTAAGAGAATTCGCTTAACTTCCCAGAAACGTGCCCGTTTTTCTTCAGTTTATCTAAAAAATAACGAAGTGAAGTATTTTGTGTATTATTGTTCAGCAAAATCGATTTCAGGCATCTTTGCAGTCACAGGAAGTTAGCTGGTTTGGCTCAACTCGTACATGAGTCTATCTTAGCTATACTAATAGATCACGAGTAGTCCTGTATCTCAGGCCTAGGAGCGCGAGCGTGCGCGAAAATCACCGCCCGCGAGGAAAGGCGACAGGCGGAAGGAAGGCTCCCTTATTTGGTGTTTCTTGCTGATGAGAAAACTATTGATGGTTTGCTTTTTTGTGTGTGGGTATTGTTGTTCCGTGTTTTTCCAACGGGCTCACAGATTTTTTTGATCTGCTTTTTTGCTTCTTCATCTACGAAAGGTCACCGGAAATATCCACCATTTACTTGATTTCGCTGATGAAGATTGTGCAATGCAATTTCGACGGGAAAATAACTGGAATATTTTTAAGAATATTCAGAATCTGTTATTATGAGGGTCCGATTGAGTGCACCATAAAAGACGTCTCTCTTATTCATATCAAATTAAAACAGCCATGTATTTAATTGTTCCCCACTTTCATTTTTAAAATACAAGGCAATCTTTCCTAGATCATCTAACCGATATAAGTGACACCTTCAGAGAGAAAACTTAAGCTAAACTACTAACCGACTAAAAATTTTAACGTTCATGGAAAGTTCCGGGTTACTACTACTGAACCAAGATGTAGCCCATGGTCTTGATGTGCCTGTGTCCGTTGTCTGGTGAGTATTTAGCCTCATTTCCACACGTGTTTGTGTTGTCATGACGTCCTCCTGTACCAAAACCGATTCTGGAGTCACACCAGACACAATCATTTGAATCATTGCTTGTGATACCGATTCTTGCTTTGGAATGTGGTTTATCGCTGCAGATAGCGTTGAACCCTTCCTTGTTACATTTGGTCTGTAAGGAGGCCCGTGGACCAATTAGCGACTTCCACGAGGTTCGACCCAGTGAGGTGAAGCGGTATTGGCCGTCAGCAATCAGCGAGTACAGCGAAATGGCGTGCCTGTGGATGGTAATGAATCTTATCTTGTGACCGATCTTCATACCGAGGCAGATCTTGGAGAAGGGTGTGTTCCAGTAGGTTGGCAACTTGGTCTCTTGTGAATCAAACCCAGTCTTTCCTCCTGCAATGTTGTATGGGTTTCTGTCGCTCCAGAAGTGAGAATCGTAATGAAAAGTTCTCTGAAAACGGAAATTAGAAAATTAATATCCATATCACAAACATGGGGTGACGCGTAAGACATGTACCTTTGTGCCGTCAATCTTCATGGCCAGCGTCCATCCGCCATCTCCGCATCCAAAGTCTCCCATATGACAGTAAACTGGGATCTTTTGTGAACCAAACTTCAGCGTATATACACGACCTGTCTTTAACCTGTTGGAGAAGAAATCAGTTGAGGGCCAAATATATGAGTTCTTGATCTTTGTGAATAAACGTCAAACAATGTAATTCTGTCATTTAAATGGAACGTGATCACAACAGACTTAAAGTTGTTTTCTACTCCCGAATACTGTCAAGTAATTGAAAGTACCTTTATAAATCGTGAAAACAAGGCATTCAAGTGCATCGGTTCGTGGCGAATTGCAGAATAAAGGCAACATTCGAACGAAAATCGATTGGCTGTTCGTCTAGTATGCGACTCTAATAATCTGAATACGTCCACTGAAGTGTTTTTTTTTTGCCTTTTGTTTTTTTAGTTGCACGCACATTTTTCTCTCTAGATGTAGTAATTGTGTAATGATTTGGATTATTTAATCTTTTTGTCATCATGTTCTGGTAAATTTGTAAATTTTACATTGTTCGTCTCCATTTTTTGTTACGATGTTTCGATTTTTCCCATCACTCGAATGTCTTTTAAATGAAAAGCTGAAATGAAAACTTAATTAAATCACTCTAATTTTAACATATAGGGGAGTGAAACAAGCCTTGTCTGGAATGATTACTTACTTGTGCAAATCAAACACTTCCTTGCAAGAGGAGGCAGAGAAAATGGCTGCAGAAAAAAAAAACTTGTAAATATAAAAAGCGCCAGTTCGATTGTAAATTCACCTATATGCCAAACTTTCTTTAGAAATACTTAGGTCACTCTACCTGACAAATTACCTTTGTGGGTGAGTGCTCTGATTTTTTCCAGCTTCTTTTCTATTTTCTTGAGAGCAGCGTCGAAGGTACCGTTCAACAATTGGCGAACAATTTCTGGATCGGCGGTCTTGTTTATTAGCTTAGTAAGCCTTTCCAGCCGCTTTGTTTCCAAGTTCTGTTTGAGCAGTTTATCCAGCTTTGTTTCCAGCTTTTTAACGATGAGTTTTTCCAGCTTCGTTTCCATCTTCTTGAGGGAGTTGTCGCAGATTTCGGTTTCGTTCGACGATGTCGTGGTCACAACGTCTGGAGTTGCAGATTTGTTGATTAGGCCAGTAAGTTTTTCCAGCTGTTTTTTCGAATTCTTTTCGAGGTTTTCCACTTTTTTATCCAAATTTTGCGCAACGAGTTTATCCAGCTTCACTTCTAAAGTTTTCATGGCACCGGAGACTTGAGAATCTTGATTCACCGTCAGATTACAGTTACAAACAGCCGGGGGCTTTTTGCAGTCTGTTGAAATAGGTGTTTGGTTATAGCGGCCCAATTTTGACGGTTTGGCGCCATTCACGCCATATGTGATTACGGCCAGTGCGAGGAAAACCAGCGAGCACATGTTGAATAAAGCGTCTTCAATGACTACTTTGACTCAAGTGTCCGTGACGATTCGATAGTAGAAATTACTAGTAGCCAACTTGTTTTTCAGTTCCAGTCGTATCATATGAGCACCGAAGTTATTGTTAGTGAAACGAGAAAATTATCTTGCTGGAACTCCGTGACAGACTAGTTCACTAATTAATTATTCGTAAACTCGTCAGTTTTCTGTGTAAACATTTCTCTTTTTATGTCACAGCAGTTAAGAAATGTAGAGAAACCTTTGACAGCTTACCCAAGTTGTTAAAATGTTGGGAAGCGCTATCCACTAACTATGATAACTACTTAGGGAAACCAATTGCGCTATTTAGTAGATAAAGATTTAGAGAGTTACATCCAGTGGCGTTATCCGCGTCTTAAATAACTAAGGCCTGCTTGATAACAGTTATTCACCGGCGCAAAGTGAATTTAGGTAATTATTTGCGGACGAATTTGACGTAAAATATTCATTACTAACGATCACACAGTCTGAAGTAACTGGACTTCAGTTAAAATAATAAACTTATGGCAGTATAATTTTTCGATTAGATTGCCAATTGAGTGTCCTACCCTTTCCAAACAACACACGGAAAAGGGAAAGATTACCAGGGGAGAGGGAAAAACAGAGGGATTCCTACTCATCTTCTCGACGCGCGTCATGCGTTTTTCCCTTGCTCTACTACTAATCTTCGTGAGAAAAGCAGAAGACTACTTGAAGCTTGCATTCGGATGTTTTTAACATCTTAATACCATGTGAAAATAGAAGAATAATTGACACCATCTTCACTTCGCTACCACTTCCTTCTTGACAAAATATAACAATATAAGCTGGAACATCGAAACGAGGTCTCGCTGTAAGTATTCTATGATTGCTGAATTTCAGAGTTAAATTTACTTCATGGGGAAGTAAATATAAATCCGGCTGCTTTTGAGCTGGGTGTATGATTTTGTTCGAAAAATGTAATAGGGACCTTAAGCAACTACGACGAATTTGCGTCCTTTCAAACTCTATCGTGTCTATTTGGAACCGCTCAATTCGTCAAATGTAGGCGACTTTTCCCGGAGTTGAATTCTTAAGGGCTTTATCCCTGTTCAAATAAAGAAAGGAGAACTTGTCGTCGTATGTCCACGTCCTCCATAAAACGTCGCATTGGGAGTCGTAGTCGTAGTCGTATAATGGACGTTAAGGAAATGTACAAAAAAGCGTGATGCACGAGCAGAGCTGTTGTTTTACTCATAAAACCAATTGTTTGTTTTTTTTTTTGACGTTGTCGTTGTCCTCGTCGTCGTCGTCGTCGTAATTGCTTAAGGTCTCTAATGTGTCAACTGTCTTCTGTTATCTTTCCGCTCCAACGATGATCAAAAGCACAGCAAATATTGGCCCAAAATATTTTCTGACAATTGCTTGGGAGTTTTATCTTCGACTGGAGAATTACCTGTCGTGTTTATTCTTCTTTTCAACTGTTTAAGACAATTATTTTCTTCCTCTTCAGCAAGTAGGGAGCTTAAACAAAGCCGTTGTTGTGCAAAGCACGTCAACCGGAAGTGATTCCGCTACCAAATTTGTATTGCTTATTGTAGCTTGCGAGCAAGCTCTCCATTTGGGGGATATCGTGAAAAGTACAACCGTCTCTCATAAAATTTCATTTCCACCCCGGAAACCCCGGGACATTGTAAAGGGTGAAAATTGTCACCACAGACATGCCGCAAATTAGAAAACTGACAAGCGCCTGTCAAAGTTAGATAGCCGAGCGCGCGTAATTTGTTTTCGGGTCAGACAAAATGGCGGACAATTTGAGTGAGTTGGATGATTGTATTTCTGATGTTTTGAAGAAGTTCCAATTGGTCTCGGGCTTGCAGTTCAAACTCCGACAGGAACAAGTTATTGCTGTTAAAACTTTACTTTCGAATCGAGATGTTTTTGCAGTTCTTCCAACGGGTTATGGGAAAAGTTTGATATTTCAGTGTTTCGTTGTCGCAAAAGAACTGCTCGAAGCGAAGAGTGGCCACGGCACTCCAAAGTCTCCGTGTGCACTCGTTATTTGTCCTCTAACGAGTATAATCCTGCTCAGTGGACTTCGATCGGGCGGGGAAACCGACGTTGGAAGGCAGCGCTTGAATCTCTCTTCGCTCGAATCACTGTTCTCGTTGTCGGAATTAATCAAGGCGCTTGAAACAAAGGAAAACAACTGGTGAAGGTTTCTGATCTTCCTTCCACAGGAACTACACACTCGATCCGACTTATCCTCGCAATATTTTACTGGCAAGCCAACACTTTCACACAGCTTTGCCAGAATAACACCAAACGAGCCCTTCTGCTTTGAGGGCTGAAACTAGTTCTCGGTTCCAATATGACGGGCCTGAGATCCAAATTTCCAAATTTGACTTTAAATGAACAACCACACAGACGACAGTTGTCTCTTACAGAAGGAGAAAGCGATTTTCTTCCTCTGCCGGTTTTCTTTTTCGGAGTGAGCTCCGCGATCGCTGACATAACACGGGTTTTTGGCGAAAAGAGCATCGTGTTTCTACATTTCCCGCGAAAATTTAGGGCATGCCGGCTAGGCCTGTTATCACTCAGCTTTAATTTCCGGAACGTCATTTTTCAGCCAATGGTATTTCCCTTCGTCTGGGCTAAGTACAAATGAAAATTTGTAAGGGATGGTTGCAAGCTCTCCTTTCGCCGGCCCCTCGCGGCTTCGCTGCTCGCTCGCGCGTTCTCGCGCGGCTCGCTTCGCTCGACCAAATAGGAGAGCTTGCTCGCAGGCCATGCTTATTGTCCTTATTCTTACAGAGACGGTTTCCCCAAAATTTGGCTAAAACACTGCCTAAGAAGGCAAAAAGTCCACTTGTAGTTGGTTAAGCTCCCTAATATTATAGCCTGATGACCTAGACTATGTTTTTTGGCGCTGCCTTCTCTGTAAAAAACCGAAAGAAGCCCAGAGAAGGGTTAACAAGTTAAGAACAACCCGGCCGATTGTGACTTTAAAATGAGTCAGCCTTAAATACACGTCTTTAAGAAATGTTTTGTCGAACACTTCGACTCAGCCCTCTCGGGAGAAGTTTTCACGTAATCGCGCACGTGTGTTTTGTTCGCTCTAGTACTCTACTCAGTCCCTGAGGAAAATAAGGGACCAGTTAACTTTAGCGGAGTTGGTGCATAAGAAACACAACTGCTCTTACAGTCAAACCAGGTCAAGCGTTCCCGTCGCTAACGAACTAATGAATTCATTCACGGAAAAATGATTTCGTTTGTTGATTCAATAATCCATTCATAAAATGAACAATCCAATAGTCATATTTAGCCTCGATTCCATAATCGAATGTTGATTCGATTACTGTTTTTTGGAAAAATTACACTTTCCACAAGTTGACCTCAGAATTTTTTTTTTCCTCTTTTTTTTCTGAGAGTCGAGTGCTGGCGAGTTCTGAAGTTCAAACCCAAACAAACTGTTACATGTACGCCAGTTTTCTGCCATTAATCAGTGCAACAGATCTAGGCCTGACCTCTTAGAAAACACGACGGTCAAACTGAGGTCAGTGTATGTGCGGTGATTGGTGGATTTCGATCCTCGGCCTTTGTCAGTTTCTTTGCGTTTGCGGTCTGTCTATTCTAGCTGTTATTTTGATTAAAGGCAATGAAAAACGCAATCGTAAACGGCAGGAAAAGGGAAGCAAATACGATTGAACACAACAGACAAGAATAAAGAACAGGTAGATTCTGTTCATAAACCAAATCAACATTTGATTATTGAATCGAGGTACAATTTGACCGTTGGATTATTCATTTTATGAATGGATTACTGAATCAACAAACGAAATCATTTTTCCATTAATGAATTCATTAGTTTGTTAGCGACGGGAACGCTTGACCTGGTTTGACTGTAAAACAATGGAACCTCGCTCAACGACCACCGTGCTGATACAACCACCTCAATATTAAGACCACATTCTTTCGACCCAAACGTAAAAAAAATGGAGTCATTTTTGTTATTTTCAAAACGAGCTCCTCTTTGTTACTCCCAAGATGTTTCATTGCCCAACTGTGGTCGCATTAACAGTTCTCTACTGTCTAGCTCGCTAAACTACAGGCGGGATATTTTTATAACCATTTTAACAGAGATTGTTGTCGTAGCAACTTACAACATTAGAGACCTTAAGATACCCCAAAATCGGTGTACGGGTAACGGGTAGCGCCATGTTTTTTTCATTTTGTGGTGACGTCATCGACCTTACCAGGTAGAACCAGCCGTTTTTCCGGGGTAGACACCAGTTTACCCGTAGAAGATTTACGAGTAGCTGCAAGTCCTACATGATGGAGAAACGAGTAAGTTTTTAAGACTTTTTAAGTACAAATGTAAATTGTATGACTCCTTGGCAATATTATTGCAAGTCTGTTCAAATACTTTTGCCAAATTTGAATTTTAGCTGTAAAGAAAGCGCTTCAAAATGTATTGATTTTTGAACCTCAAATGCGCAGGTTGAACTCTGAAACGATATCAATTTGTGGCGGTATTTGGGGGGATTTCTGAGAATTGCTCGAACGTTTGAGTTTCGCAAAAGAAATAGCATTGAAAAATTTAGCATGGGAGTCACTGTTGAAGTTGACAATCAAAGGAATTGTTTGGTGATGTGCCTCGATCAAATGGCGGGGTTTGCGATAACAAGCTTTCGGTCGAGGGACTTCCCGCCAAGTTTCTTAAAATCTTTCTATGATATTTCAATAAGCTTATGTATGAATGAATTATTTGTTGCAGCCGGTTGTTAAGATATGAAGTGTAGAATTTGAGGGAGATTTTGTATGCATTAAGCGACATGCATGTACAAAGTTAATTTTGCGTGCTTGTTCTTCGGGTATCTTAATCGAAATAGTCACGCACATGAACATTTTACTTGTACGGGTACACTACCCGTACCCGTACACCGATATCGGGGTATCTTAAGGTCTCTAATAAAGAGATTAAGATCACGTTTACGCCAAACGGCAAACGTGAATTTGTACCACGTGATCAAGTTTTCCACTTATTTTTCGTTTACTGGGGCTTATTGCTTCTACACAAAAATGAGTAGTTTTATGCCAGTTTTATGCAAAAGAATCGTTCTGGACTGTTTTTATGTGCTTATTTTCTATTCTGAGAAATTCTCGACTGACGTTTGCCGTTTGCCGTATGCCGTAAACATGAATTTTAATCTCTCTATTTAGTCTAAACTAACTGCGCGTCTAAAACGCGAGCCAGAGCATTGAAATGTGCGGGAGCCGAAATTTGTGACGCACAGAGGTGCTTAGTCCGTCGGGAGCGTCGTTAGCTATAAAGCCTAAAGCCTGGGTGCAAAAAGGCTCGCAAACTCATGTACCAGGTCATTCTATGAAGACATCATCGAGGAGTATCGTGTCCTTTTGCTCGCATCTCCAAGTGAAGTTGCCTCCGCCCCGGACGGAACTGAACTTCTCGTTCGGGGTTAGATTAGGTCTGTAACGCAGGCTATCCTTCATTCCTTCCAAAAATTAACAAAGTGAAGTATGCTGTATACCAGTGTTCAACAAAAACGATTTTAGCCATCCTTGCAAACACAGGAAATTAGCTGGTTTGGCTATAATCGTGGCTGAGTCTTGCTCAGCCTACGAGTAGTCCTGTATTTTCCTCAGGCGTCCGTAGGTGAGCGCAAGCGTGCCCGCAAATTCACCTTCTGCGAAAAAAGGCGACTCGCGGAAGGAAGAGAGAAAAAAGGGTTCCCTTACTGGGTGTTGGAAAGACTATTGTTGGTTCGCTTTTGTTTTTGGTGTGGTTATTCTTCCATGTCCGTTTCAACGCTTTCTCCGTTTTTTTTTTTGATCTGCTTTTTTCTCCTTCTTCATCTACGAAAGGTCACCGGAAATATCTACCATTTATTTTGTTCGTCAGATGAGGATATTTAATTATAAAAATGTGCAAAAGTGTTCTTAAATTGTGCAAAAGCCTTTCCGACAGCAGGAATGGCTTGAAGGCGGCCCTTTGTGCGGAAGGTTCCGAGTTCGATTCCTAGGTGTTGACCACAAATCCTTCTTTCAACCTTCTTTCTTTTCCATGTATCTTAAATACCGGTAATGGAGATTATGGGCGGGGGGCGGGGGAGGGGTAAACTAAGCACACCTTCGGCCTCAGGTTTGTTTGGCAGATAACTATTTCGGGCTACCGACTTAAAATAAGGACTCTTTACCGTTTTCCCTGTATTTGAAGAAAACGCAAGGGTTTGGATGGCACCGGATCGCTTGCAACTCTTTAATTGTGTGATACTTTACAAAGCCTGCTCTGTTAGACTTTTTATCCTCAAGGTAATCTGTCATCACGAGGATCTGATTTAGTGCACCATAACAGAAGTCTCTCTTATTCATATCAAACTAAAACAACCATGCATTTAGTTGTTCCCCACTTTATTTAGAATATAAGGCAATCTTTACAAGATCATCTAACCTAAGTGGCACTACGTCCCACTGTGAATTTTGTTTCTTCTGAGAGAAAACTTGAGGTAAACTAACCGACTAAAATTTTAATGCTCATTGGAAAGTTCAGGGTTCTTTACTACTGAACCAAGATGTAGCCCATGGTTTTGATGTGCTTGTTTCCGTTGTCTGGGGAAATTGTGGCCTCATTTCCACACGTGTTTTTGTCGTCATGATGTCCTCCTGTACCAAATCCGATTCTGGAGTCACACAAGAAACAATCGTTCGCTTCATTGCTTGTGATACCAATTCTTGCCTTGGAATGTGGTTTATCACTGCAGATAGCGTTGAACCCTTCCTTGTTACAGTATTTTTGTAAGGATGCCTGTGGACCAATCAGCGACTTCCACGTGATTCGACCCAGTGAGGTGGCGCGGTATTGGCCGTCAGCGATCAGCGAGTACAGCGAGTTGGCGTGCTTGTAGATGGTAAAGAATCTTATCTTGTGGCCGATCTTCATACCGAGGCAGATCTTGGAGAAGGGTGTTTTCCAGTAGCTCGGCAGCTTAGTCTCTTGTGAATCAAACCCACTTCTCCCTCCTGCAATGTTGTATGGATTTTTGTCGCTCCAGAGATGAGAATCGTAGTGGAAAGTTTTCTGCAAACGAGAATCGTAAAATAAATATTCATATCACAGCAGTTAGGTGATAAGCTGAAAGACTTGTACTACCTTAGTGCCGTCAATCTTCATGGCCATCGTCCATCCTCCATCTCCGCATCCAAAGTCTCCAATGTGACAGTAAACAGAAAACTTGTATGAATCAAACTTCAGCGTATACACTCGGCTGGCAGTTAACCTGATGGACAAAAATTTAAGGGACAAAAATGAACAATCCTCTTGATCTTTGTCAATTAATGTCAAGAGAGAAAAATCGTCTCGTACCAATTCAAGGTGCTCACTAAAAAAAAATAGAGCTATGTGAAAATTACAAGAATTACCGCAAAGTTTCCTTTCTTCCATTTATCGTTGAACCTGGCAAGATAAGAGGCTTCGAGCCTAATCATCCATTTTTGACCAATTTCTGACTATTTTTTTGTTGTTTTCGGTATAACCATCTGATTAAAATTTTAGGAGGATGAAGCGTCTTCCATTCTCGCTTCGCTGAGGTACGCGTTCTCGAAACTTTTACTGCGGGTAAATTACATTTGTTTTAAAATATTTTGCTATCTTTTTATTTCCCTAACTTTTAGCCCAGCAGCCATGATTGCGCTTTTCACTTTATCTCATCTCTTGGAGGTTTTTTAAATAGGCGCTTCGGGTGAACTGGCAAAAGATAAGTACTTGTAACATGCATGTGACGCATCATATAGGCGACCGTTAAACTTACCCGTGATTATCATACAGTTCCTTGCAAGAGGAGGCGGGAATGCCTATAAGGAAAAATAATATTTCCGGTAAGGTAGGGGATAAAAGTCACTTTTAGCCAAAACTTAATGCTGAAATATTTTAGGTCAACTCTTTACCCGGAGTCTTGCTGATCAGTGCAGTTAGATTTTCCAACTTTTCCCCCAAGTTCTGTGCAAGCTTGTCAAGTTTCTTTTCCAACCTCTTGATGGCATTACAAGCTTTAGGGAGAGTTGTTTGTTCCTTCGCGACAACTAATAGTATGGCCATATGGGCGAGAAAAACCAACAACGAACGCATTTTTGGAAATTAGCTCGTGTAGTTTGTTCCGGCAAGGAGTCCTAAGGCCTAATAGTATACTGACACCCGCACGAGTTGGTAACACTAAGATATTATTAACAAAAGATAGACGAGAAAATTATCTCGTCCGTATCAAAGTAGCCGCGTCATAATAATTTGTGAAGTGCACTTTTCACTTTACAGTTTAGTTAGCGTACCACTCTGCTTTGTCTTGAAGTGTTTTCTGTTGTACACATTTCCTAAATCTTAGGGTTTTGAAAATATAAAGAACGACTCTTATTTGACAACTTTGCGCCGAATATAAAGGTAAAGTGAGCATTACAAAAGGCTGCATAATAATTGAGATGAAATCGGCTTAAAAATCGCTTAGCCCAAGGCGAATAAACAGTTTGGATGCATTTTTCTACCCGTCTTTTTTTTCCTAGTCCGCAGTCGCTTACAGAGGAAGAACCGCTCATAATCTTAAAATACATTGTATCAGAGAAAATTCAAGAACGATTGAAAACAAATCTCAATTTAATATTGTAAGCTGAAAAAACTAACAATTGCTGGAGTCAAAACAATCAAATTAACATCGCCGTGTGTGCATTTTTTCAAAAGGTAATGTTCCGGTTTGATAGTTAGCATATTATTATCAATCGTGGTGGTTTGTGTATGATTAGGCTCCCTTAACATCCCCTATTATTCGATGGTCAGTTTGGTATTGATGTAGCACGTGAAAAAGCGGCTCTCAGTTTCCACTGGCTCATAAAGCGAGCCGCGCGAAAACGTGCGAACGAACGGCAAGTTCGCATCTCCTTTCAAGTGGTTCTCCGCCTGCTTGCAAGGGGTAGGGGCCTTCCCTTGTGCCTTTGCGTTTTTGAAGCTTTCCCATGAACCTTGCGTCCCCACCACTGAATTTTTGCAGGCTTTCCGTTCGTAATAATAATAATTATTATTATTATTTCTGACCTTAATGTGCGCAACTTAACATGAGAATGATCAGCTGCACATTACAACCACATTACAAGAGGCAGATGAAAGATAATAACAAAACAAAAAGATAGAAATATTTAACAATTATTCTTTGAAATCGAGGTGAATAGTGGCAAAATATTTACCGAGCCACGAAGTGGCGAGGTAAATATTCCTAAAGCCACTATTCACCGAGATTGAAAAGAGCAATTGTTTTAGTATATACACACGAAGTGATCTCAACAAAGTCAGAGAGGAAACCATTAAAAAGTACGATTTTATCGACAGATCAGGTCAGCTAGACACGCGACAGTTTAAAAATAGATCTTTGTAGAATTTTCAAACGTGGCAATTCACAAGTTTATCACTTTGCAAACAACAGCGTAATGACTTAAATGGAACCGCTAAAAGTTTGAATTGTTTCATTACCTAAGAAGAAAAGAAGAGCTTTGTT
Organism: Porites cylindrica; assembly: GCA_964035525.1. Taxonomy (NCBI): domain Eukaryota; kingdom Metazoa; phylum Cnidaria; class Anthozoa; order Scleractinia; family Poritidae; genus Porites; species Porites cylindrica. The sequence continues at coordinate 9,040,944 of OZ037782.1, read as the reverse complement.
CTTTTCTGTTGACTCGCCAAGTTTATAGCCAAAACGGTTTGTTGTGTCGTTCTTCGCATGAAGTGCTGACAAAAATGGCGATTCGGTTCCTCGAGGTAAGACGTCGTCTTCATGTAGCATTCTTTCTCGTGTTTACTTGAAACGTAGAATTTCTGCAAACATTTGCTTTCAAATTTGTTTGTCATAAATAAACTTCGTTTTTGGGCCAAATTTTTCTTGTTAGGAAACGCTGAGTTCACGAAACGGCCTATTCTAGGCGAATAAACAGGAGTTGTCCATCGACCACAAAACTCAACAACAGTAAATGGAAAAACGCCGTTTTGAATCCTTCGAAGTCTTTTCTTGCCTGGAAAAAGTCAACCCTAGGATTTTGTCGACTTTTAACAGATCTTTCACTAAGAAAATGTGAAAAAAACCGAGCTCACACATTATCCACTCGCTAGGAGGTGAATATTGTTGAATAGTCCGAGATAGCGAACCAATCAGATTGCTTAAATCACCAAGATCACTGAGTGTGTATATACTAAATATCAATATATCTATAAAAAGTACACATATTTAAGCGATAGACCACTCTATGGGTTTACCGGCGTGGTACCCCACGCGGGAGTTTGGGAGAACACTCGAAAAGCTTGAAAAATAACTCACCTTCGGCTCGTGATTTACAAGCTTTTCGAGTGTTCTGCCAACATCCCAAGTGGGTTATCACGCCGGCAAACCCATAGAAAGTGTGGTCTATTGCTTTTATACAATAACTTTAAGTAAAACTATGAGTTTACCGGCACAATAAACCATAGGTTTTTAACCAATCAGAACGCGCATACTATCTCAGTTATTTTATAAATATGCATAACCGCATATTAAGTTGCATATTTAAGTGTGATGATCTTCTCTAAACTTTTATATTATTAAAAAACTTATTAATAGTTCATAAAGAAAAAACAAAAGAAAGTGATGTTTAATGAGTGTTTTAAATATCTGATAAAGACACGGCTAAACTTTACGTCCAGTTTTGTGGACCAAAATAACCCCAGATCTAAATATTAGTGCAAGAATGAGTTGATCTATATCAGAGATTTTGAAGCCGTCCAAAAAACTCACAGTCGGGTGTTGTTTTTAAACCTGATAATACACTCCTGCTCGTTTTTTAAACAGTGCTCAATGTTCGGTTCTTTCCTACTTTGATTAATGTGCTCAGTAACTCGCTAATGACTTGTTTATCCTCTAGGTTTGAAAAGGACAGATTTGTACAAGAGGTGCATACAGACTATGTAGTGTGGGAAGAAACAGGCAGGGCAGATTACCGTTACACTGCAACTATGACAGAGGTGTGCAGGAGAGACAAACTTGCTGTGATCATTAAGAAGTGTCAGATTTTACTCATGTGTATTAGAAGGTTCCAATGAATGTGAGGGGCTACCACGAGGTTGTCGCTGGTTTAGATCAATTCTGTGGTGAAGTCATTACCAAGTGCCTTTGCTCATACACAAAATGCTCCTGTGAAGTTATGAAGATGTCAAATAAAATTTCACCAGAGAGCACTAAACCATAAATTTTTTTGGGTGATTCAGTTTACAGGAATAGCATTAAAACTTGAGAAAGTTGGCCCAACTCTTTCAACTTTCAAACCATTTTCATCCTTGCCATCAGTTGCATCAGAAGACAGGAAACAGTTTTGTTGCCTAAATATAGTCTTAAATAACAAAACTGGGCCAGTATTTTTGGAAGTCCACTGATGCGAAGACAAATTTAGTTTTATAAAAATATAGCGAATAGCGTGATATAGCCACTTAAACAAATCCACAAGGTTGACGATGGTTTTCGGCAATAAGGGAAACGAAGCAAAGTAAAAATGAAACGGATTATTGGAGAACTTACTTTCCTTGATTGCTGAGTTTGACTAGTTGTCAAATGAAATTAATACGACTGACGAAATAGGCCGGAACACATTTCCACTCAGTTTTGCGAAAGTTGGTATAATCCTCCTCATTTTGTCTATATTTCTTTGATAGGCTGGTTGTTTAAAAGAAGCTCAGTCATGGAGAAGAATGACCACAAATACCTCTGGAGAAACAACAAACCTCTGGACACAAAATGTTGGTTTTTCTTTCCTATTTATTTAGCAGTTAATGAATGAGGCTGAGTAGGATACGAAGAATTAAGCAGATCGAGGAGGGTGTTATCTACTGAGACCGAAGGCCGAGGTGGATAACACCCTCCGAGATCTGCTAAACTCTTCATATCCTACCAAAACAACTTAACCTCGTCCCCAGGTCTTTTCGGTAACGATGCCTTAACCTGTAGAACGCTGCATTTTTGACGTCATTTCCTCGTTAAACGCAAAATTCTTCTAAATTTGGTCATCAGTAACTGGTTATGGTGAATTATACGTGTGCTTTTAGCCAATCATAATTGGGGAAATATTTTGAATGAATAATAATTTACTTTATTTCTTTTTTTGAGCTATCGTGCGCGGATGTCTAGTTGTTAGTTTAGTTGTTTAAGACTGACGCCAGTTCATTTGGTAAATAGGAGATCATACGGTGGCCCATAGAGGACATGCTACCTACATTTTTATATCGCGCGATAAAAAACAGTTTATTCCGCGATAAATTGAGAATTATCGCGCGATATATAATGCTCAATTTATCGCGCGATAATTGTCAATTTATCGCGCGATAAATTGGGAATTATCGCGCGATAATTCTCAATTTATCGCACGATATTTTCGATTTATCGCGCGATATGAAAATGTAGGTAGCGTGTCCTCTATGGGCCACCGTAATACCACTCCAAAAACAAAATCCTTTTTTCTCCTTTGTAACATCTTTCTTGTATGGACAGACATGTACACAAAAGAATTTAATTATTACCTAAATTGATTGCGGTAGTAGTGAGGTGAGTAAATTGACTGTGTCTGTCTCGCCAAGATCAAAGCACTAGCTGCCAGTGCGCTTTTGTGAAACTTGAATTAAGGAAAAGTAAAGATTTATTGTTGTTGTAGTTGTTGTTGTGTCAATTCAACAAACGTGATACCCTCTCTTATTCTTAGAACTATCAAAGCTGTTTCGAGCCAGCCCCAAGTGATAACAGCTTTGATGGAAGCCAGCCGTATGAGATTCTAAACTCATCCGGGATATCCCAGTTGGTGTTTCTTGGTTCTGGGTTGTTTCGATTCCAACTCGGAGTTGTTGGTGCTCATTTGAGGTGAGTGATATTTCTAGCTAGAAAAAATGGCCTGTACAAGTTTAAGGGATTTTAGAGCTTGTTCCAGCCTCTTAGTTCGGGACGAGCGCAAAGCTAGCAAGCGCGCGAGAAAAACTTTGCGAAGAATGTGGAAAGACGTAGCCTGCGTTGTAGCTGGTGGAATTTATCGCGCGCGACGACTTCATTCCACAGGCGCTTTTGATTAGGCTAAAAAGCTGTGATAACAGTGGGGACGATTAAAGTGATGTCCCTCTCGAAAATCCCTCGTACCACCAACAGCCCACCAGCAGGCTTGGAGAGAAGCTGTTTGCTAACTAAAAGCGTGGAGCAGACTACAAGTTTACCTGCCTTTTAGTTGTCCCAAGTGTCGCTTGGGGATTGAGCCCATGGCGTTACCAACCAGGGGCGGTGAGGCTGCCTTTAAGCCATTCAGCTCGGACTTAACTAGCCTGTGTCAGGCTCCGAGATAGTCGGGTCCGCTGTATTCAGAACTTTTCGCGTGCCTTTTTCTTTAGCGCCTTCCCCCACTATTGAGAGCCTGGAACAGGCTAGGACTTAACAAGAATTTGGTTCAAAATGAGCTTATGTAATGGAATTTTAACAGGGTGTAAAGTTGCACCTACACTACAAGAACCAATGTCTGCCGAGCTAATGGGCATGCAAAATTGGCACACAATTCACTAGGAAAATAATGTCGCTGAAACCTTCTTGGTTTTTTCAGCAGATAAGTTGTAGGATTCCCGTTTGTTTACTCTGATCATATAGGTTAAAAACCCATTATTTTGGAGTATCTGCTCTCAAATAATATCTAGTAAACAGTTTTCTCCTTGTTTGATTTCTTGTTTGTTTTTGTTTTTTTTTAATTCTGGAGAATAACTTTGTAGAATTGATCACCACTTAACAAATACTAAGTACCTAGGTAGCCAAGTGGCCCCTTAAAAAATAACCTTAAATGCCCTTTCTACAATTTGGGCTTAAAAGGAAAAAATAGAGGTGGCTACGCCCTTACCATCTGAGCTAAAACCTCTGGCGGCGGTACCTATAGCTGTACCTACAGCATAGCTTTGAGTTCTTTATCATCAGCGATAGGTTCCTTTTTTTTTCTGATGTCTTTCTTTCCTTGTCATTTATATCCCTGCAGTTTTTGTGAACTTAGCACGCGGTTTTCCGTTGAAGTAACAAGCACTGATGAAGCGAAGGAATTCTTGCCGCAGCTTGTGTCTATTTTAGTGGTGACCCTTAGTAGCACTGTTCTACTGTACATCAGCTTTGCTCATTATACTAAAAAGACACTGCATCGACATCAGGAAGATGAGGAAGAACAACAAAGGCTGCAAGAACTCAAGTAAGAACAAAGTTTGAACCATATTTTTCCTTAGCCCACTGTTCCAGGCATTCAGATAATAGGGAGGCCGCCAAAACAAGCCAAAGAAACATAAGACGCACGTGATCTCCTCCCTCCCCAACCCAGGGCACGTCAGTTTTCGCATGAGGTTTCACAATCCCTGTACATTACTATCGTGGAGCCTGGAACGGGCGAATTTTTCCTCGACTAAATGATGTGCTTCAATTTTAAGATATTTCCTCTAGTGCCAGTTTTCCTAGTGAGGGATGTCTACTCTCGCACAGCACGCCGCTGCGACTTCTTAGGCACTTTCTCTATTTACCCTCCACGGAAAAGAAAAAAAATAATCCTTCCTTATGGGAGATGGAGAGGCGTGAATTCGAATGTCAGTTATATTGTGGAAGCTCCCTGTTACAAGAAGGTTTCCTTTCAGGTGGGGTCTGTGGTTTGGGGCGGGGGGTGGTGTGGCTAGGCTGCGAACGAAAGGCATGTCGACAGGTCCTAAGATAATAAATCTATTAAATACATATACTCAATTCTACTTGTGTCGTGTCGCCACCTTCTACAGTACCTCCTAGATTTGAACATATTTTCACACTTAGAATCGCCGGTTTCGCTTGGCAATTTCCTAGTTTTGAATAGATTAAGTTCACCGCTTACTATGCCCGTTACCCTCTTACACATGTCTTGTGTTGCAGGAGCCTATTTTCCTCCTATCAGCAAGGAGCAGATGATGAAGGCCAGGCTCATCGACGCTCCACAGGTCACAATGTTCGCCGCTTTACAGGAACAGCAATGCTCATGACCAATCGGCTGCCAGAGGAATGCCTGGTAGAGGAATCCCTCCAAGCGGCAGACATGGCCATGAACAGCTTACATACACAACCACCTCCACCAAGTGACCTCGACTGATCTACCACCTCCCCCTCCCCCTTATCCCCACCCCATCCCCTCTTACCGTTGTCGCATCTTACTGTTTTCAACACGAGTTACGTTTCGATAAGCCATAATGTGGCTACGGCGAAGTTTAAAACTGCCACAAATTTAGCTTTTCTAACCAGTACCATTTGCCAAAAAAAAAAAACGTAAATCGTTAATGCTGTTTTTGTATCACTTTTAATCAACTTAGGAGATCTTCATGCATTGTAACTTCATATATTAAACGTCTTTAAATCTTCTTGTTTGCTATCTGAGTTAGTTTTTCCTTCCTTATAATTTAAAATTAATCGCGCTTGTCACGTTAAATGAAAACTTTTATGTTCTTTTTGATCACCAAAAGAGCGTTGTGTCAGAAAGTTCAATTTACATTGAGCAGTGTTACATTACGCTATTTGATAAGAAAGTTCAATATTCTGGTAAGAGATGCAAAAACTGAAGAAAAAATGCAACAGGTTTTATACCTACCGCAAACAACAGAGACCTTTAGATGACTTAGATTCGCAGACGACACGAGGACGAGACTAGTTTAACGTTTTCTCGCGTTTTCTAAAAAAGCCAGGTCAGAAAGTTTCATTTTTACATTTTTTTTTTCACCAGAAAATTTAACAGGTAACACGGTTATTATTAGTGAAGGAGGTTAAGCCCTTTCCCGATGACAAAATAAAACTTCAAACATTTGATAACTTGTTTCCACACTCACACATTTTCGCTAAAACCAGGAGCAGTTGGTGAACAAAACGTCGCCAAAAAAGTGTCAGTCGCTTTGTTTCAAACTTAAGTGCCATTATTCCATCTCGTTCAGTTTGTCAAATGTTGACGAATTTTTCTAGAATTAAATTTTAAAGGTCTGATTCTAAGTTTGAAAAAGAAAATGAGACTCCTTGTCTTAAGTTCACGTTCTACATAAAACGTAAAAACAGGAAGTTTCACGTCGTGCGGCCATGCAACGACTGGAAGGAAATGTAAAAAAAAGTGTGATGCACGCGCAAAGTTGTTGTTTTGTCAATCCAAACCTATTGCTTTTTTGCCGTTCTCCTTGCCGTCGCCGTCGTCGTTGGTTAAGCTCCCTGTCACGCGTGCGCACTACTTATTATTAAAAAAATCTCGTCCTCGTGGTCGACCTCGTCTTAGGGGCCGACCATTTAACTCTTGAGGGGAGGGGTGGGTGATTTCTGTTCATCAAGAATTTTTTTTCTAGCAATCTGGTGGGCAGGATATTTTTTCGCCTTTTTTTCCTATAAGCTTTCTATTACATTTGTGCTGCATGCAATTTTTTTCTTCCGACAAGCGCTTACGGGAATTTTTTTTTCAAAATCACCCACCCCCCCTCCCCCCCAAGCATTAAATGGTCGGCCCCTTAGAATCTACTAAGGTCTCTACATTGGTAAAAGCAGAAAGCCTCTCGAAACCGTGAATGGTGATGAAAGAGAAAAGACTACAAAATCTGTGAATTACTGTTCATGTTTTTTTAGTCCAGTTATTTGTTCACTTTTCTTCCACAGTTCAGTCGCCAGCTGTTCATCTTTTGCTAAAGCACTGCACTCTGTCATCTTACAGTCCTTGAAGTATTTTCCAGTCACATCTTTTAGTTCCTCGGCCACTGCACAGTACACAGAGGTCTGGGCTCCAGAATTTGTTGATTTGAAAAAGAAATAGCTCACAATCCAGAGAATTGGCTGAAAAATCCACATCCTTGCAATGCGGAAGTGTCTCATTATTTCGGTGTCTACAACTCCTGGGTGAAGGGCATTCACTGTTACTCCTGTACCTGATGATGATGGGATAAAATAGGATAATCGCCTTTTTTATTGCAGACTTTAAAAATAGGGTTCTGCTTGCACATAGTGAACCATGTTGCACTTCTAGAATACTAAGGTTGATGAATGTCATTGATTAACTTCCCAGCGCACTGTATGGGGTAGTTAGTGTTCACTTAACAGCTATATATCATGTTTTAATCCAATCGCCCTCAAGAAATTTTTCCCAAATACACAGTTTAAAGCTGTTTTTGTTCACTATCGGGCAGGAAAAAAAAGGTGGGGGGGGGGAGGGTGGGGGGGGGGGGGGGGAGATGCTGCCCAGTAACGCGTTCACCAGTTGCGTGAGCACTGCACTTTCTTCTGTTTCTATTGCATATTTCCAGCTTCCGTAGTTTGGGCATACACAGATCAAGGGAGAATTTCGACTTCTACCTTTCGGTTTCTCTCTTCCCTGCTTCTTTTGACTTTCTAACTGTTTTTTTTTTGTTCCTTTTTTGCTAGGCACTTACTAGGCTTAATTTTGGGGGAAAATAACTTGAGGGAAACCTTTAGGAACAAGATTTTTACTTCATTTTTGGATCAACTTTAAGTGGTTTTGTGCATTATTCTCTGGCTTGTTTTGCAAATCATGTTCATTCCGTTTATGAGTTGAAGGTTTCCACCCTTCCCAGGGGGGACGTGGTTAGATGTCAAAACTGCTGACATCACAGGATCCACAAGTGGGGGGGGGGGGGGGGGGGGGTGGGCGGTGGTTACGGGTGGGCAGTTTGGGATGGGCTAAACGGGTCCAATAGCTCAACAATAATGTTTTCTTGGTGGCTTACAACTAGTTTATACAAAATACCTGCCTATTTACCTTGTAATCTCTTGCTTAACTCCAATGTGAAAAGAAGCTGGCACAGTTTGCTGATGTTATAGTCATGGAAATATCCAGGATGCCCTTCCTTGGTTTGAGAGAGAACTTTATCAACATCAATTTGCGATGTCACGCGTGCGTGTTGCGCAGAGGATACATTTATTATGCGGCTGGGTGAACTAACCTTCAGTTTATTCAACAAGAGATTTGTCAGCAAAAAGTGACCTAGATAATTCACTTGAAGAGTATTATCAAACCCATCAACTGTGGATGTGAAAGGCCCTAGGTAACCAGCATTGTTAATCAAAACGTCAACTCTTTCTTCTTGCTGATTAATCTCTTCTGCAAAATCTCGAACAGACTGGAATGAAGACAAGTCCAGCTTTTTCACTTCTATGTTTCTATTTCCGGTGTTTTCTATAATGTCAGCGGCAGCTTGTAATCCCTTTGTGATGTTTCGACATGCTAGGATAACCCTTGCTTTTCTCCATGCCAATATCCGAGCTGTTTCCTTTCCAATACCAGTGTTGCCTCCGGTTATCACTACCGTTTTGCCTAAGGGTGAAATCATTAAAAAACTAGTTTAACATGACAGAAAAAAAGGACTTTTACCTTATAACATAAGATACATATTGTGGCACATCCAAATCGTTGTTCTTTTTGTCCGCCACTGGTGTTCAAATCAGCTGTAAAACTGGAATTTGGAAACATTGGTTTCTAGAGTACCCGGAGAAAAAACTCTTGGATCTACGGTGAGAACCAACATACCCACATTACAACTGTCTTGCCTCTCAAACAGACTTGAACGGATGCCACATACAGTGTAAGTAGAAGGCAAAATAATTTTCTTATCACTATGACGTGGCACCAGCTAGCACCCACAGGAAAGAGGAAAAAAAATTACAGTGATCTTTTTGTTTCTTTTTAGCAAGTTTTAAGTTTCAAACTTGAAGCAAGTTCAAGTTTCAATTTTAGCTGAGGTTCTTAATTGCCACATAACAGAAAAATACAGTCAAACCTCCAATTATAACAGCCAGCTCTCCACAACTCCTTTTGTCCCAGTGGACAGTCTATACATTGACTCTTGTTTAAACCTCTCTACTACGGCAACAGCCACTAATGCATGTCCAAAATAACGCATTGCCAAAATAACCTCTCAACAATGGCCAGTATTTTCAGTGACTAAAGAATGGTGATGAAATTTGATCTCTATGGTGCATTGATGGTTAATCGTGGCAATCATATTTTGGTTGGTTTTCCATTTATCTTGCTGCAGTAGGCATATTTTAAAAATTGTCCACAATACTTATAGTGAGTGTTGTGAACCTTGCTTGTTTTGTCTTAACATTTAGATTAAAATTATTATTCAAGTTTTTTTTGTGTATTTTATCTCTATATATTATTTATGATTGGATTACCATTATGAGGTACAGTAAGCATGAACTTAGCACAATAAGCATGTTGTACTCCCCCCAAAAAATTGTTAATGGCAACCTCTCCACAATGGCTACTTTCTTCTGTCCCCAAGATGGCGTTGTGGAGAGGTTTGGGGGGGGGGGGGGGGGGGGGGGGACTCCGCATATGAAATGGTGGAGATGCTTGTCGTCTCGCTTAGGGGTGTAAATTTCGGATTTTGGTCTCACTTAGGGTGTTCTGGGGAAAACGCCATCATATTTAGCCGTGAAGGTCTCGTTTAGGGTTGCATGCGAAAAAATATAAAAATATATATTTGATATGTATATTTTTTTCGTCTCTTTTAGGGGTCAAAAAATGCTTGGGCCACGCCCAGATCGGTCTCCTTTAGGGGTTTAATTCAAAATTTCCCACGAGCATCTCCACCCATTTCACATGCGGAGTCCCCCCCCTGGGGGGTTTGACTGTATTAAAATTAATAAAACTGACACATGAACAAGGATTAAAAAAATGTGGAAGTGAGTCAATGGGGTTATGGGGAGTTATGCACCTAATCTCATACAAAAGACAAGGTGTAAAATTTATTAATTTATCTTAACTTCAGCAAACAAAAATGGAAACAAACAAAAAATAACATTCGCCGTAGGAGGGCTCTGTAGTAAAGTATAATATTATAGCGGCCCTGTATGTAGCAATCACCCCGTATATTAGGGTCACTGGACAATTAGATAAAATTTTCAGTTGAATTTTATTTTCTGCAAAGTTTACCTGTATATAGCGGCCCTGTATGTATAGCGTTCACCCTGTACATCACAGTCACCAGAGAACTTCCCAAAATTTTCAGTTGTCTTATATTTTCTGCAAAGTTGACCAGTGTATAGCTGCCCTGGATATAGCATTCACCCTGTATATTATAGTCACCGGACAACTTCCCAAAACTTCCAGTTGCCTTATATTATTTTTCTGCAAAGTTGACCTGTATATATAGCGATCACCCTGTATTATAACCATCACCTTGCCAAGAGTGACCGTTGTACACAGGTTTAACTGTATACAACACCACATGCAGAAAGGTACCTGTTAGTTTGGCAGAACTTGGACAGGAAGGTCCTTCAAAGTACATCCTGATGACAACTCCCACCACTACTATGACTGGGATACTAAAAAGAATCAGAAAGCTACCATGCGTTTCTAGCAAAGCTTGTCTAGAGAGCTCGTAAACATTGGCTGCAAGAAAAAAAAAATTATTACCACATTTACAGCCAAGATATAAATGTAAGCCTGGGGCATAGATTCTCAGTGCTACAATAGTTTTACAACAGCAAAATAACTTTTACAACTTACAATAAAATGAATTTACAGATTGGATGTTTAAACAAATTCAGATAATTTTCAGTAATATTAATAACGAAAATTATCCAAGTCCAAAATTTTTCTTCCTCTCCTCAGATTTATCTTACAGTAGACCCAGGCTGCATACCTTGAGCACACTTGCCACAGCTTACTTTGCAGTGCTTGGACATCCACTTGACATTTTTCTTGCATTCACCCCTTGCTGCCCAGTGACCACATTTGGGATGGTGATCCTCACATGGTACTGATCCTGACAAAACAATGAAATAATGAATATTTACTTGTAAGCAGTTTAGCAGAAAGCCACCCCTCTCTACCCCCACCCCTTCCCACTCAGTTTAAATTGAGCTCCCACTGCTAGATTTAACTACAACGATAAGATTTATAATTTAAGTGTGTTTTTTAAACATTTTCCACTGAGGGTTGCCATGGCTACATGGGAGACTGTGTTCTTCCTGCACCTGCTACAGTACTGTGCATTGTTTGTGAGTTTTCCTGATCCTTCAAAATCTCAGGCACAAATCCAAGGGGAAAATATATTTTCATAACAGCAGCTAAGAGATCACTTTGATCAAGAGTTTATTACCGTTAGATCATTTCACTCTTTGCATGTTCAAAAATTTCATATTCAATAAAAGATTAATGTAAACAGTAACAAAGGACTCTACTGCAAAACAGTAACATTAGTAGATGGCATAAATAATAGATCAACATATCTTAGAAAGGGGCAAATGCCACACGGTTAGCAAGAACATTGAAAGAACTTGACAAGGCTTTCTAACTTATAGAATTAATTCGTTTCGTGTCCGCGCAGTTCGAAAACTTGGATTACAGTACTTTGGCGTTTTCTTAAAAGGTCTTAAAACTGTCAAAGCTTACAATAAATCATCGAGGTCTGGGACGCATACATGGCAGGTGCAACTAATAATTATTTTAACATCTCAAGTTTGAAAATACTGATTAGAAGTAGATCGCAAAAAGGAAGCAGTAATACCCCTTAAAAAAGAAAGATAAATTGACTAAAAAGAAATTGAAATTACTAGATAAGTATTATATTTCAAAGCGGTACAAAGTGTTTGGTAAAGAAGGCTTGAAATTATGCTTATAAAGCTTAGAACGTATCATTGGCACTTCGTGACTTGATAGTGCGCGTTTAAGGTCTAGAAAATTTTAGGCTTCAATCTCAATGAAGGATAAATTTAACAGTATCAAAATATGTTAAAGGCACTAACCTGTTGCATAACTGAAAGCAAGTAAGAGAAACAAAAACGGAACGACAATCTTCATCCACCAAGACGCCATAATTATTGACGATGTGAAGTCCGAGTGGAGACTGGAAAAAAAATTGGCGTGACATGGAGAACTTTTCGTGACTGAGGCGCACGTGCCCCATCCTCGGAGACCCAGGTGAAAGTTTACTAAACAGCCACAAGTTGCTCGGCAATTTTTTAGCCTTCGTGGTTGGCGGTTTTGTTGGTGTGTTTTTCGTTTTGTGGTTCGCAAAGTAAGAGATACAACCGTGCGAAAGCCCCTCGCCCCATTGTTTCTGCTTCGACCTCAGTTCTGCATTCGCGCCGCTCCAACTCTTCCTTTGCGAACCACAAAAAAACACCGAAAAAACCGCCAGCTACGCAGGTGAGCAACGTTTTGGCAACTTCAGCTATTTGGAGCAACTTTTTGGCAACTTTTAATGTTCGGGGCAACTTGATTAAATTTTTGGCAACTTAAAGGAATTACAACGTCCTCTTACAACCCACAACCGGGGGCCTGCATCGTCGCCCATTGGGGGGTTGGGGCGAAGTACAGGCTAAACTAAATCAATCGCTGATGCAAGTTTAATATTTTCAATTGCTATCGGATCTTCAAGCCAGTAATTAATAAGCCAAGGGTAAAAATGACATTTTCAGCATGATGGTATAATAGATTACTCTAAAAGTATTTACTTATAGAAAGAATCTTCGGGGGGGGGGGGGGGGGTGCACTTGAGTATGGGGGGCGATTCTCCACCCTGTCTATGGAAAAAAAAGACGTGAAAATAATACAGAAATGGCACTTTCAGGAGTAGAAATCTGAAAAAAATTCTAGGTATGAATGAACCAGTCTCCCTCCGAAAGTTGTGTTGAACACTGAAAAATGGTCAAGTCTTTTCGCAGATCCCCATGTCACCTGGGCAGGTACGTGCATGCTGTCAATACCTTTTTATTTGAAAGATTTTGCATTATTATAACCCTACATTTTGTGACCAATTTGCCGACCTTCTGTTTTAGTATTTTAGAGACTAGCTATTTTTTATGTCGGATCTTCAAGCCCTTCACACTGATCAAAAACAACTAGTTGAGTGCAATTAAAGCAAAATGCATCCGTCATTTTAATAACAAAAAATGTATGTCATAGATTTAACAACCTGGCATATTATTACAGGCCAACTTACTATTACAAAAGTGAGGAACTTTAAACAATGGTACAGGAAAAAAAGTCATTTTTCTAAATAAAGAAATTTTCACTGAATTTCTAGAGCTATTAATGTGTATTTATAATTAACTTAAATTTACAGTTTTTATAGCACAAACAAGAAAACAAATGAGTACAGAATTGTTGCAGGTAGGACAGGAAACACTTCCTCTATCTAGAAAACTAACTATAATGATAAATAAAATATAAAAAAGTCATTTGAATCAAGACACCAAATAATCGCAAGGAAATATTCTGGCCACCACATGTAAGACAATACTTTTTTTGTGTTAAAGCTGGTATCAAGTTTTATTGTTTCCAGCTTTCTCCTGTTATCCTCTCACTTGTTTCCCAAAGCTTCTTTGCCAAGCCAGGATCTTTTGCAACTTTACTACACTCTTTGGCTTTGCAGTCGCTATAGTAAAGACCCGAGACACCAGCCAACTCTTCTGCAACTGAACAGTATATTGTAGTTTGTGCTCCTTGCTTGCAATCCTTAAAGAACAGGAATGTTAGAAACTGCCAAAGCTGTTTGACAAGGGGCATACGTATCAACTTCCAGTGGCGCCAAATATCAGACTTGATAGCACCAGGATGAAGAGCATACACAGTTAAGCCAGTACCTGCAATGAAAATTGAACAAGTACAATTTTTTCAGAAGATGCACATGTATTTTTTGGCCAGTTCACAAACAGTAACGTATGGAACACCAACCACAACAATTTTATTCACTGTGCCCAAAACATTAAAGACCATTAAATTACAAGTTATAATATTAATTATGCGTAGTTACCAGTTATTAAAGGGGTACCGACTTCACAAAAATACCCAGAACCTGAAAATACCTAAAAATGCCAGGAGGCCTATAAATATTACAGATTCAGTAGGATAATTTTAAAAAAATATTTACAGCAAGGGGAGGTACAACATGGCAACTCAGGAATGTATATGTTGTAGTTAATATTTTTACCTCAGGTAATTTTTATTTTTTCTTTGTTTCAATAATTTCTTTAGCATACATTAATATTACCATACCCCAAAACAAAAGAAAAACAAAAATTAACTACAACATACACACAAACACACACGCTAGTAGAAATAAGCAAAAACGAAAATCACAACTGCATTAGCAAGCTAATAGAGATTATTATTACTGTTATCAAAAGTAATGTTGTTATCACTATGTTTCACATTATTACCACTCAAACAAACCAGTATATTCCATTAAGTGTTTTTAATTTGTCTAGATCAGATCATAACATCACTGCGGATAACATATTGCCAATGACAATGGCCTGTAATTGTACCAAAATTAAAAAAGTTGTTTTGATGCAAAAAGAAAATTGCTCTGCTTGCGCCCTCTCTTTAGGACACACCAGATGCTCCACTTTGTTACCAGTAATTACAAAACAAAACAACTATACCCAATGAAAGAAATGGCATAATAAACACTGAATTCTGCTAACCTGTCAATCTCTGACTTAGTTCCCTTGTAAACACAACCTGTGCAAGTTTGGACTCTCCGTATCGTTTGAATCCTTCAAACTTCTCCTTTGAAAGTTTAAAGTCATCTAAAGGTATAGCCTTTGGCTCAGTATGAACTATCGATGACACATTTACAATGCGACTGGGGGCAGACTTCTTTAACTTCTCCAACAGCAGCATGGTCAGAATGAAATGGCTGAGGTAGTTCACTTGAAAAACGCTTTCCCATCCATCCTTAGTTAGCCGGTATGATCCCGCTACACCAGCATTGTGAACAAGAATGTCAAGTCTCTCTTCTGTTTCATTGATGACCCTTGCAAAGGCTCTCACAGACTCAAATGAGGCCAGGTCAAGAACCCTGACGATAACTTTATCACTTCCAGTCTCGGAAATGATGTCCTTAGCAGCATTAGTGGCCTTCTCCTCATCTCGGCAAGCCAAGATAACCCTAGCTCCTCTCTTGGCAAAATCCAGTGCAGTCTCCTTCCCTATTCCAGTGTTTGAACCTGTGACTATAGCAGTCTTCCCTAAAACAGCAAAGAGTAATGAGTTAAAGGGACAGGTTCATGGTTAAGCGCATGCTCACATGAATTAAATTACTTTTTTCCAATTTATTATTACTTCTATGGGTTAATAACCGCACTCACATGTATCTCAGTGAGCTCAGAGTGTATTTCAAAGCAGAAGTGTATTTCAGAAAAACCTGAAGTTACGATGGAGGAGTACTAAACTCGCAGAAGAAATAAGTGGATTATGCCAACACTACCAACGTTAAATTTATTGCTGACCCAAAGGTTTTATTCCACGGTTGATTAATTTACAGCTATTTGCAAATATTCAAGTTGATCAAGTGCAAGCGACTGCCAGGGGAGTGAGCAGATCGGCTCTTTGACAACATTATGACATATTGCTTGCATAGATGATACAGCATGTCCCAGCAGAAAAACAGCATTTTGATGAATGAGCTGTGCGCTGAACCATGAACCTGTTCCTTTAATCAAGTAATTAATAAGCCAAGGGTAAAAATGACATTTTCAGCATGATGGTATAATAGATTACTCTAAAAGTATTTACTTATAGAAAGAATCTTCGGGGGGGGGGGGTGCACTTCAGTAAGGGGGGGATTCTCCACCCTGTCTATGGAAAAAAAAAGACGTGAAAATAATACAGAAATGGCACTTTCAGGAGTAGAAATCTGAAAAAAATTCTAGGTATGAATGAACCAGTCTCCCTCCGAAAGCTGTGTTGAACACTGAAAAATGGTCAAGTCTTTTCGCAGATCCCCATGTCACCTGGGCAGGTACGTGCATGCTGTCAATACCTTTTTATTTGAAAGATTTTGCATTATTATAACCCTACATTTTGTGACCAATTTGCCGACCTTCTGTTTTAGTATTTTAGAGACTAGCTATTTTTATGCAAGAAACTCTTTGTAGAGACACTCGATTAATAGACTATTGTCTTTTATTCTAATTTTTCATTTCTATACCTTTCATATCTCGTGAATGTTCATGTCACTAACTTGAATATGTATGTATATAAAATTATGTATACATTTTCTTTTTCTTTTTTTTAATACTATTAGATTTCTGTACAGTTACACGACAATTTTACAATATTAAATTGTTCTACAACTAGACTTTCCTCTTATTACTACTAGATTTAACTTTTTTGTATATAAAATACTATTATTTTAAATCCTTCTATTTTCCTAGGGTAGGCACCCCGCATGGGTCTGAGTGTCCTGTCCGTACCCATCCCTTTTGGGCTTTAATTCTTTATGTTTGTATATTTTCAATTTTTTTATATATTTCATTTTTTCGATTTGATCTTGCCCAATAAAGCTAACATTTTGCTGTTCACTCACCATCCAATCGAGCCTTGGACTTACAAACCGCTCCACTGAAAGACCATTTAATGAGAGCAACCAAGCAAAAGATCACTCCTATGACAGCTATCAGTGTTGTGGTTGTACTTTGATAGAGAGAAGCATCATCTTTATGAAAAACAAAAAGGGTGGAATTAGTAGTGGTAATAAGACTAATAAATAGAGTATAAATATTCACACAGTAATTGGTTGGGTTATGTCAAAATATTTTAAAGTGTATATGACACAAATTTTTTAAGCCGGCTTTAATTTCTTAAATATGTTTAACATAACTATTTGTAATTCAAACTCTTCAAAATCTTGCAAAACCTTTTATTTTTGCCTTCAAATCGAGCATTTTTGCCTCCAAATATGTCTGCCCTATTGCACTGCCAAATATAATGATAATTATTGACAAATATGACGTAGAATCATTTGCAACAATGTAGAATAATTAACAAGATTGCGGCAAATGCAAAGGATCAGAAGGATTGTTGTTGCCGACAATTCCCAAATCATCATCAGAATTTTCATTTATTGGCTATACTTTTGTTACAGTCAGATACATCCCTAATTCCTCTTTGAAAACACAAAGTAATAACCAGAATCAGAAGCAAAGGCTGAGAAATTCAAGTGATGTCACATGACAGATCGCCAGCCTTTCTTAGATCCCAATCTATGGGACATTTCTGAAGGGGAAAATGCAGTCTTTGGGGGGCCAAAATTTGAAACGCTTTTTTAGGTATAGACCAGGGGTATAGACTCATTTTTAATGCACAGAATTAAGTCAAAATTAAACTTATCTAGTGACATAGGCGTATGGGCCGGGGGGGCGAGGGGGGCTGCAGCCCCCCCAAATTTTGGGCAACTCAGATTTTTTGGGCAGCAAGAGAAAATTTGGGCATAGCCAGCTTTTAAAGAAGTTTCATGTTTTTTTTATTAGTATTTTGAAGAGATAAATATTTTTTATTTTAACCTGAAGTGGGCGTAATAATAAGTAAGTTAATAAGTTACATTCACACGAGACAGTGGTTGCCAAGCACGTGATGAGTTTCTGTTTATAAGGGAAGGGTTTTCTTTTATCGTTGGGCACTGTGCTGCAATGGGCTATTTCCAATCGGGAATTGATTAGAATAAACTTCCGCCTAACTTTCTAGGATCATCTTCGCTCGTAGAACAGTGTATGGCAGATAGCATCAGCAATTGATTTGAAAGTGAAGAAGTGGCTGACTAATTCTCACTTTTAATTACGAGAAGAATCTTAATGTTTTTAAAAAAATCTATCTAGTGGTTCAAATTATTCACTAATTTGTTAAAGTAGACCGAAATGTTTACAAAACCGCTAACAAGAACGCCATGATACATACTAATCAAATCCTTCTTTGTAGCAATTTTGAAATATCACTCGTGATATTTAGCCAAATATCACTACAAATCATGTTATTACCTATACAAATAACTCACATACATTTTTAAAAAGATTGAACCTACTATGAGGTGAAATTGCATGTCAAAAGCGCTCCGTTTTCTACAGATAGCGGCTAAACATCAAGATTTTCCTTGTTTTACTGTATTTCTAACGATAAAAACTTTATCCCAGACTATCCCGATAACGCTCTTACAGATTCCGTTTTAACGTCACGAACAACGAGGCGACTATTGGAGGAAAAAGCTCCCAAGAACGATTTCACAGTGAGAAATAATGCTGCAAGTATAATAGCTAATGATGTCATTTCGTTGCTATGACAACTCCGATGTCATTGCAACCCTGATCATGACAAATTTTCATCTTTATCTAATACAACTGTGGTGGCAATTTTTCCAAATGTTTGTTCATGGCAACGTATAGTTTATGCTCAAACTTGGCAGGTATAAATTGACCCTGAAAAACTGTATTGCGGCACTTTCTTATGCCAGTACGGCCTATGTTGTTGCATCGTATGGCCCTTGTTTCTTCTCGACTGTTTTGTAAAAATTTGGGCAACTTGCAAGAATTTTTTGGGCAAATGGTTTACCGCCCCCCCTGGCCGAAAATTGCCCGTACGCCTATGTCTAGTGACTAAAGTCAGTGGTAAAAAATTTATTGCATACATGACACAAAATGTGTTTGCTGATTTCAGATGTTAGACACACGACAGCAAGCTAATAACAATAACAAGCTGATCAGAAAAAGTACCAGAATCCTGCCCCCTGTCCATGAGCTACAGTAGTGTATATGGACATGTGTGTGTGGGGGGGAATGAGGGGGGGGGGGGAAGGTTTAAAGATAATAATAAGGCAAAGAGAACATGTGGGCTCCTGTCTCTGCCCCACACCCCTCCCCCCAAACTCTTATCTGAGTGTCTAGATGCCCGCCCCCCCCCCCCCCAACCACCCCCCCCCGCCCCACCCGCTTATCTCAAGGTCTGGATCTCCAGAAGTTAGCATCTCTGAGGTAGTTTTGGGCAAGATTTCCGCACAGCCAAATACATTTATTTTATGATGCAGACATGTTTTGGCTCTACATTGTATAATTACTTGTTATTTGTGTGAAATAGTACACATGGGTTGCCATGCAAAATAACTGTGATTCGGCAGACTGCCGGTATGATGTAACCAGTGTAATCGATCGATCGTCTCTACAGTTCAGTAGCAACACCAAAATCTAATAGTATTGAATTACAGCATACCTTTTCTAATCTCAGCTCCAAAGGAAGGCATGAAATGGTAAGAAGTTGAAACAAAAAGCGTCAAAACACAGTTCATGTCTCACGAGAACTCTAACCGCGCTAACGAGGTAGATTTGTCCGCCAGGTAGAAAGAGGTCTGGGAACGATTACATATGGCAAGCAGGAAGCAAAACGAAGCAAAACTGTGCGCGCGCAGGAAGCGACTGCGCTTGTAGCGAGAACAAGGCTTGTCACACCCGTGGAAACAGCAGAAAACATTCCAAGCCTCTTGATCCAGCGTCAGATCTTTAATCTTAAACTAAAGCATAACCATTTATACCATAGCTTTCGCGTAGGGTGATTTTCACTAGCCTGTGTACAGACCCCCCTCCCCCGTCTCTTCAGTAAAAATCGTACAAGGGGCCCCTTCTCCGATTTTTACTGAGGCGAGGTTCGGGGGGGGGGGGGGGGTCTGTACACAGGCCACTTTGCTCTACTATGACTGAAAAAAAAAATTACACTGCCATTGCCAGGAGAAAAAGTATACCTATCCAGCCAGATCCAGCATACATTTTCCGTATTTTCAGCAAGCGAGGCGCTTATTTAGATTTCCCAGCCAGGTCAAATTCTGCCTAACTAAGCGAGTATTTTGTCGGAGCGGCGGAGGGTACTCCTGCCGAAAAGTTTTTTTAAAGAAAATTTTACTTGCCAATAACTTGCCTATTTACATGTATACATATGTAGTACCCGCCCGGGGGGGAGCCGGGGGGTACTCTCTTATCTAGGCTACATAGGTATGTGCCGCGCCAAAGGGTATGATTTTTTAGCCGTTTTGGTCTGAAATAGGGTATCAATAATTTTGACCATTTTTGTCTGAAATAGAGTATGGTTTGTAGACTCTAGTCTTGAATCTGGTATGTTTTATTTTTGGAAGAAGCCACTTCATCATTGGGCGATAAGACCATTTCCCTTTCAATGTTTACGCCAACCGTGTACTAGACTGCGAGCAAGCTCTCGTATTTGGGCGAGTGAAGCAAGTTTCGCGAAACGTCGGCCCCTCTCTCGCGCGTTCTCGCGAGGCTCACTTCAATTGCCCAAATAGGAGAGCTTGCTCGCGGGCTAACCGTGTACGTGCCGTAACAGCTTGTCGCGCGATGATTGATTTTATAAGGGACAGGTCTGAAATAGGGTATGAAATTTTTGATCAGGTCTGAAATAGAGTAGGGAAAACCACAGATTTTGGTCTGAAATAGCGGCGTAAGGGTTTCAGGAAGCGTGCCGCACTGCCCCTCACCCAGTGTTTCTGGCCATGAGTACCCCCCACCCCTCCCTTGTAGTACCAGGAGTGAGCCCCTAACCTCCCAGTATGGGAGTTATGGGCTGCTGGTAGTACATCGTATTCACTATTGTTAAGAGTACATATCTAATGAAATGAAGAATGATCCTCGCAGTTGTGAATGCAATTTATGCAATTGCGTAAGAAGCCTGAAAAAAAATTCAGGACTTTTTTCGTGCTTTTTTTCAGGCTTCTCACGCATAAACTGCGTTCACAACTGCGAGGATCATTCTTCATTTGATTTCACTTCCGCAGTTCTCATATATGATTTATTTCATATACATTTGTCACAGTACATACTCTAGCCGGATTTTTGAAAACGCCAAGTAGCTGAAATGGCCCGTTTTTTTCCGTCCAATAGTTTTTTTCGGCCAATCTCAAAGTAGCCATTATAAAAACTAAGAGTGTAACCATTGCTTTTTTCTCTTCTTCTCCTTTCTTCCTCCTCGCTCTCTCTTTCTCTCCTTTGCTTTTCCTTCGTTAGTGTGATTTTGGTATGGGGCTTAAGAAACCTGTCTTTTGACTCAAATGACTGCAAATTTCGTTAGGTTGGTTTTCAAACTGATCGGTTAGATAAACGTGGTACGCAACTAAATATAGAAACAATACAGGGTTTTACCGTAATCCTTTTATTTAGCCTCTTAATATTATGTAAGCTTTGTTGAGTGACAGTTGGGAAACTAAACTCCCCTTAAAAAGATACTGTAAAGGTAACATAAATATTACGTGGACGGACTGAACGTACTTCAGTGAGAAAACTAAAACAAAAAAGTGCTGACCATGAAACGACCTGGAAATTTAAAGAAACTATAGTACAGTGAAACCTCTATTAAGCGGACACCTTCGGGACCTTCCCAAGGGCCCGCTTAATAGAGGTTGTAAAAATTGCGCAATGTTTGTTAATGATTAACATTCAACGGTTACTCTGTACTGTGATAAACTTGTATGTTGTTAAAGAAGCTATCCAGAGTTCAAATTCATTACCTTTCATTACCAACTTTAATTTGTTTGTAAATGCAAAAACATTAATTGACTTCAGTACGTATTTCAAGGACGTAATCACATACTATTTCAAAATTTCCAAAAAAAAACTTTTCAGGAGCAAATATCAAATTGTCAATTTACAGCTGAATTTAGTCCGATGTCCGCTTATTAGAGGTTTTTAACAATAGAAAGTAGCCAAATACAACTTATTTTAGTGTCTGCTTCCGCTTAATAGAGATGTCCGCTGAATGGGGGTTCGTTATAAAGGGAAATATCAGACGTTCGTTTCGGGACCAGGCTTAGTGTCCGCTTAATAAAGGGTGTCCGCTAAATTGGGGGTCCCCTTAATAGAGGTTTCACTGTACTTAAATATTCTTTAAACAAAAAATCGCCTATTGTAAACCCACGTCGCCTGAGTAACAGGCGGAAAAAGGGGAGGGGTAGGGGGAGGACGAGAGTGAGAAAAGAGCCAAAGGGAAAAGGGAAGAGGAGCTTACCTTATCCTCTCTCGCCAGTTCCCCTCTCTTTTCCCTTCCTCCCAATCCCCTACCCATTTCGACGCCTACTACGCAGGCTAAAACGCTCGTGGCTGCTATGAGCATCTGCATGGATGGAATGGACATGCTTCACCTGAATAAATTACACAAACACAGTTGCCAAGGAATAACGTTCAGAAGCAGGCAAGATATCCAAAACGCGCTCGGCTATTCCGATTAAATAAGCGTGCTTAACTACATGGATGCGTTTAAATACTGAAAAGTTGCCAAATGTGAAGCTTAGGAATGAGAAATACGAGTAAATATAGAAGATACGAGTAAAAAAGAAGCTAAAAACGAGGATAAATGCGAATAAAAAAGAAAACGTTCTTAGAAGTAAAAACTTCTAAAATTTCTCCCGTCACAGCGTTAATACTACCGCAGATGATATTTTAACACTAATCCAATCTTAAAAAAGTCTTGTATTATTTTGCTTACTTATCAATTTTCTTATTTCTTTTTTATCCTTAAATATTTAAATACGAAAAGAAACAAGAGAGGATCTCTGGCAAAAAGAATATTGTTGAAGATTAATCTGGGGAGAAAAGAGAGAGATTTTCAACGACTTCCATTTCATTATAATGCCTGGAACATGCTACATGTATATAAAATTCGACAATTTTTCAGCGCAATTAAACTAACAGTACAAACTACGTATAAAAATTTGCTTGAAATGGAGACAGCAGTTTAAAGGTTAATTTCAGTCTTTCCAGAATTCTCCTGTTATTCTCTCACTCACTTCCCATTGTTTCTTTGCCAGGTCAGGATCTTTTGCAAGTTTACTGCACTCTTTGACTTTGCAGTCCATATAGTAAAGACCGGAGACATTAGCCAGCTCTTCTGCAACTGAGCAGTAGATTGTGGTTTGTGCCCCTTGCTTGCTGGTCTTGAAAAACAGGAATGTAATGATTCGTATCAGCGGTTTGGTAAAAGGATTGGTAAACAACTTCCAGTTTCGCCAAATTTCGGTTGCAACGCCACCAGGATGCAGGGCATACACAGTTACCGTGGTACCTGAGAAAAGAAGTTAACCCTTTAAGATTTTGGGCCAAAATCAATTTTCTCCTGACATCGTCAATACACAATCAAGAGAAAAAGTTATGAGAATCAATAAAATGATCACCAAAGAGAAAATACTTTGATCTTCTAGTAAATTCTCTCAACTACTTTAAAGAAATGTACGGATATGATCAACGTAGAGAACTCAGTGGTATGTGGATATTGGGGCTCTAGGACTTCTAGTAAAGGATTAGAACTTGAAATACACGTACTGATTAAGAAAGTGACTTGTGGAATGACTGTTGTTCACTGTACAGCGGACAATGTTCAAGACTTCTGGAGTAAAATAAAAAGCCACTAACACCCATGTGCACATTGAACTTAATCAGCTCCTGCACCTTGAGCTTGTACATAACAAGTGGAGTTCATTATTCCCTATAAAGAAACCAGGTTACGGTCTGGCAATGTGGGCCTGTAGATCCACGTGTGCCCTCATCCCATGCATATGGGTGGAACACTATGGACCCAGTATAAAAAGAAGCTGTTAATCAAGCCCAAAGCCAATGTGCCAGGCTTTCCAAAGAAAGATGAAAGCCAAATTTACTAACATCAAACAAGTGTTCATGTACTTCTTTTAAACCACCATGTAAAAACACAACATAACTGGCAAAATGACCCAGAGTCAGGGTTTTAGCCATCAGATAAGAAGCCCTGCCAGGGGGGGGGGGGGGGGGGGGGGGTCCCATGTTGCTTGTTCGCCGTCACTGTTGGCCAAGGGGGGTTGTCTCTTGTCGCAATTTCATTTTAAGCTACCACTACTTTTCGGGCCATGTCGCTTGTTGGAATTTACCCTGGCAGGGCCTCAGATAAGGCAAGTGGCCTGTAATCACAATGACTTTGTTCCAAGGACCAATTTAGGGTCGCAACTGCACCCACAAAACTATGAAAACTGAAGAGGGTGGTAAACAAGGTTCTAGTTCACATTTCACGGGCAAGAAATTGGTGTTTTCACAATTCACAAAAAACACAAAAAGCAATTCAGACTCAATGAAAATCACGGTTCACGACGAAATGAGAATCTTTTTTGCGTTTCATATTGAAAATAATTTTGCAAAAACCATGCTTCACGGCTACTTAATGAAAATCAACGAAAATCACTATCACGGGGAAGAAAAATTGCCATTTCGCATTTCAAGGGAAACAAAACGAGTCGATCATGAGTCAAGAAAGTACCCTTTACCTGCACCCTCACTGAAGTATCTTAGGTTAACTCACTAGTTGTAAAGCAAAGATAAAAATTAAACTTAAGAATGTTACTAAATGTTTCGATGTTTCAAACATCATTATCAAGAGTGAAAGTTGTTAATTTTCAAAGTTGTTAAAAAAGTTGGCAATTAATGGCTTTGATACTTGATAATGATGTTCGAAACATGAAAACATGAAGTATCATGCCAGTTTAATTTTTCTTGTTAAATGCGCCAACATTTAACTGACCATCGGTTCTCTTAAAGATATTTATATTAGAGGCATAATATATGTCAACTTGGTAGTTTGAAGTATCAGCCACATCTTTGTCCCTCCCAACCCCCGCCCCCCACCCCCACCCCCAAATGGGAGAGAGGGACTGTCTAGCTCAGCAACCTATTGAGGGGGTGGGATATGGTGAATAGATGGCTAACACTTCAGACTAGCTAACCTGGCTACAACTCTGCCTGCACTCTACTTAAAGTCATATTTCTCGAGCCAGATAGAAAAATTAGTTACTAACTACAAAGTGGAGTAAAGTTCCTTGTCTAAGGAAACAACGCGATCGGCGAGGCTTGAACCCCGGACCTCCAGATCCAGAGTTTGAGGTGTTAACCACTCAGCCACACATACCTCCACAATGTTTAATTATAATAATTATTATACTATTATTTAGTGTGTGCTGCAGTGCTTTGACTTCCTTCCTTACCTTCTAATCTTCGGCTAAGTTCCTTTGTAAACACAACCTGAGCAAGCTTGGACTCAAAACAGCGAGTGTAGGGATTAAAAGACTCCTCTGTAGGTTTGAAATCATCCAACCGGACTTTTAAGAAAGGAAAAGTGTGAGCGTTTGTTGATACATTTACAATGCGACTTGGTGCAGTCTTTTTAATTTTCTCCAGCAGCAACAAGGTCAGCAAAAAATGGCTCAGGTAGTTGACTTGAAAAATACTTTCATAACCATCCTTTGTTATCTGTAAAGGTCCAGGACCAACTCCTGCATTGTTAACAAGAATATCTACTCTCTCTTCAGTTTCATTAATTAGCTTCGCAAAGGCTCTCACAGACTCAAATGAGGCCAGGTCAAGAACCCTGACGATGACTTTATCACTTCCAGTCTCAGAAATGATGTCCTTAGCAGCTTCTGAGGCCTTCTTCTCATCTCGGCAAGCCAAGATAACCCTAGCTCCTCTCTTGGCAAAATCCAGTGCTGTCTCCTTCCCTATACCACTGTTTGAGCCTGTGATTATGGCAGTCTTCCCTAAAAAAATCAAAAAAGCACTTGTTTAATTGTTTCAACTTCTTCATGCAGAGTCACCCCCAGAAGGTACTCCCTATAATGAGCTATACTGGGAGGCTCCTTGCGAAAGAAGTACCTTGTTCAGGCTTCAGGTACTTCAAGGTTTTACTTCTTGAGGTTTATAAAAGAGTAGGTAAATCAGTCATTGCCGCAGTCTGTGAAAAGGACCTAAAAGGGCTAACAGGTACACTTATGGCTGTGAAAACATTCTGGTTTAGTGATCTATTCATATTCAAAAGAAGGTTCACCTATAGCACTTAGAAGGGACCAGTGTTTTAAACTAGTATGCGAAAGGCTACCATTTATTTTTTCAATAAAAAGTATATGAAAGTGTTATACCCTTTCACTGAAAGATAGGATATAAGGGTAAGGGGTTGGACCTTGGGACAGAGCCATCCTGTGCAAAATTTTGCTTAGTACTGTCACCCCCACACAACCATTGGTTACTGCAAGTTTTTTTAAAAAAACAATGTTTGTGTCGGGGTGACACCCCAAGGGAGGGAGGGGGGGGGGGAGTACTCAGCAAAGTTTTGCGCTTCTGTCCAAAGGTCCAACCCCTTACCATTTTTTTACATTTATAATTTAAAATATTAAAATAATAAAAATAAATAACAATGAGTGCTTTTTGAAGAGAAGGTGGAGTGGTGTTATTCAAGGGTCGTGCTTACTTCAGTAAACACTGTACTTCCATTGAAAAATGGTATTCCTTTTACATACCTTTTCTAAACCCTTAGAATGAAGTTAGCGAAAGATTTTACCAAAATTAAAATGATACACCCAAATTCAAAAATGGTTCAGTTAACGTATGGTCCATTTAAACATATCAATAGTAGATTTTGCAAACCTTTCATAAATATACTTCAAGTCATCAAATCCCCAACCCTAAATCCATATAGTGAGACCTGCAAAAGGTACCCCCTTTTACTTCCTTTTGGGCGAAGCAATATTGTCCTTGAAGGTTTGGAACACTTGATACATACATGTATTCATTGTTTTATTATTTTTTAATTCTTACCATCTAGCCGAGCATTGCTCTTGCACACTCCGCCACCACAATAATACTTTATGAGTGCTAGCACACAAATGCATGCTACCAGGCCAGCTAACAAGGTTACACTAGTACTTTGGCTGGCAACATTACCACCTATAAAATAGTAAAGACAACTGCAATTACAATGTAATTATTTACAGAAAATGAAATACACATCTGTCAGTCCTAAGCTGTTACATATTTATACACATTAATCCTTATTTATGAAGTGGAAAGAGCAAAGAGGAAATTTTAAAAAAAAGAAATGAAATAGAACAAAATGAACTTTGAATCCTGAGCAAGAAAAGTAGAAATGGTATAATATTATAAGAAATGCATCACTCAATTCAAGTAGTGTCCATACCCTGCTCCAACCCTGACCAATGGTAGAGCATTTTAATTGTGGGGGTGAAGCATTCAGATTTTATCATTATCCAGGGGCCAGGCATTTGCCTACCTCCAGGATAATCTCAGAGTATTCTGTACTATTCAGTTAAGTCATACAGTTTGAAAATGTTTGAATACACCTATGCTATGATCTTTATCAAAATTCAAGAAAATTGAGCCAGAAAAAAATTTCAGAACTTCTTCATATGTGATTTCAATGCTCATCACGCATGCAGTATAGAATGCAGCGATGCATCTGAAATCTAAAACAACTAATGGATTAAAATTTCAAACATTCAATTAATTTCTTAATGGCATTTTGCAGTGGGGGGGGGGGGGGGGGGTTACATTTGGCTTGGCTAGACTCTAAACAAGCATAATTCAACACATAATCAGTGACCTTTAAAATCTCTCAGCAAATTTTAAGCAGTATTGGATTCTTGATGAGCTGGCGCGCTGCAGCTGTTCACCAGCCCTGCGACACTTGACCCACATACACGGAATTTGTCACTGTTTCTTTTTTTTGCCATTAACTGGAATGCTTAAGGGTTGGCACAAGTGCAGGACGGATAAACGGCATAAGCTACTGAGATTGGTGAACAACTCAGTCATCATCCAATTAAATATATCACTATGTACGGGTATGCTGTAGCTTAGATCATACTGTATTTACAATTTCTTTTATCTAAGGGACTAGGAATCTTTATCTTTAGGGGGAAAAAGGTAAAAAAAACTTCAGAATTGGCGGGCTATGTAGTAGCTGGGGGTTAATGGGGGCTTAATGACCTGTTACTTATTCACCTTTCGACACATGCCACACCCATCTCTCTTTAAAGGTGTAGTTCTCTAATACTATATCGGTCAATTTCAAAAGAATAAAAGACGAACAAGCAAACCTTTTTGTATGTCATCTCCTAACAGAGGTCTGAAACAACAACAGAACGTGATTAAAACGTTGATCGAGTAAGTCGCAGCGACCGCCATGTTTTTCTAAGCCCAATGAAGCCCAGAGGACTGGGGACCAATCACGCGCGTTATGTGCACGCTTGCGCACGGGGCATGGACCACGGAATACAGAGCAGGAGCGGGACCGTACTCACACGGTGCTGTATACGTTTCGGTTCATCTTAAGGGAGGGAACAATACACAGGTTTTCAAAAAGATTCATTGCAAACTTGCTACCCAGTATTTCGTAAAATTAACCATCCATCCATCCGCTGAAACATAAGTCGTTTTTCGACGTCTTATAATCATCATGGTTCAATTTTACTTGTAACCATGCCCCCCCGGGCACACCCCCGGGGATTTGTCATTTTTTCTTTCTTGCAGAAAGTGACAATTCCCCACCACCGAGCTCCTGATCGACCTTATATACATTTTTTGCTACATCTTTTTGATCCGTACAAAAGCGAAACGACACGTTTTCACAACTTTTATGAACGTTTTCCTGAGTTTACCGACAGAAGGATAAGGCTAGTCATAATGTAGTTAAAACATAAACAATAAAGTTAAAAACGAAAACGAAGTAGAAAAACTCGTTAAAAAGCGCTTCCTTTATAGAACACTTCATGAGAACACTGACCGAATCTCCGTTTCTCTCTATATATCAAAAGCCGTATATTCGTTTTCATATAAAAACTTATCATTATTTAAATCTAAGCTGAAGAAATATTTCTGTCCCTTCTTTCCAGAAAATATGATCCGGCCAACATTCGAATGCGCATCATACGCACATTCGTTTCAAAGTTTAAAACATACCTTCAAATACAGACTTTAATTTTGATAAGTTTATATTCCTCTCCAACCACTCTCCGACAAATTCCTACGTTTTTCCTTAAAAATAAGTAGTCTTTAAGTCATGCCGTTTCATATTTTTCTACAAGTTTAATTGTACTGATCCAGGTCTACAACTGGGAGATCCTGCACCACTCATTGGTTTGTTGCTGTGGACTTGGGGTGTGTCTATTATACAAGGCGTCTAATACAAACTTGACCATTGCAAGGGGGGGCTTTTATTAGACTGGAAGCATTTATTTGAGAGTGGACGTCAATTCAATCATTTACGGTAATAATTTTCCAACTTGAGGCTTTTCATGCACGTTTACGTTTATTTAAATAATCCACAAAAGCATAGCCATCACATGAATATAAGAAACAACTGAATTACAATAAAGGGACTACCTTCATTTCTGTCATTTCTCAGTTATTTTAAGACCCTGAGTGTTGGTCCGGCCCTGGGAATCGAACCCGCGATCTCCCGCTCTGCAGTCAAGCGCTCTACCGTCTGATCCTGAGCTCGGAATCCTTCCGCAGTCGGTGAGTTGGTTAGTTTCATGAAAAGTTCGACGTTGCCCCTGGGCCTATTCAAAGTAAGGATAGAGAAAGAAAAAAAGAAAATAATTAAGGACATTTCTTTTTGATCCTTTTTGTAAAGGGCATCCAAAGTCTTATGTTTACACGAGGAGTACTAATATTACCCATTGTGCCAATGTTATAAATTTTTTAGTTCAATCTTGAAAAAACCTTAAATGGATTTAGATAATTCTGGAGGCGTCTTTTAAAATATACGGTAAAAGTTGAAACAAAAAAATCGTGTAACTTGTTTTGCAACATTGCTTTAAAAGGAGTCAAAAAGCTATGTTGCTCGTTTTACCACCCAAAATAACACGACCTGCTTCAACAAAGGTGTAATTCGAGGGTAGTAAAACGCGCAACATTGCTATTCAACTCGTTTTGGTGCAATGTTGCAAAACAAGTTAGAGAGGAGAAGTGTGACGTCGCGTTACCATGGTGGCAAAATTTCTGGATCTCAACAATCTTTCTTGACAGAGGCGGCCATTCGCATTGTCGAACGATGGAAAAAAGTATGGGCTACCGTTTTGAGGTCCAGAAATTTTGCTACCATGGCAACGTGACGTAACGACTTCTCCTCTCTAATAAGTTTAGAACATGTTAGGCGCTAACGCGCGTTGAGTTTGGCTTTGTGCGGCTTGTTATTTTATTCGTCCTCCCAAACCTGCGATCGGACTTCAGTATCCTTATTGCTACCCTGGATGCACAGAACTGAGACAAACCATTTGATATTGTGTCAGGTTGTTTTGTTGTTTTATGTTTCCTTCCGTAAGCCAGAGAAAAGAATGCAGTCCTCTGAAGGGAAATTAAAGAGAGTTACACGCCTAAGCGAATTGTGCACTGAGAGAGCTATGGAGAAAAAACTTTCAACAGAATCTCTTCTCAGCCTTCCATACGAGGTTCTCCGAGCTTTATTCGGTAATTCACCAGGAAGCAGGAGTAGTATTATTGTTATCAACGATTCACCATTGCAAGTGGGCGAAAACGTGATCAATGGCGTTATATGCGGCTTTCATGCTCTGAGCAGAAAATTTATATTTGGTGAATATGAAACAGCTGTGTTTATGGAACCGCTAGAGAATGTAACTTGGAAGTTCTCAGTTCATGTAACAGGAATTGTAATGTATATTCAAGACTTTCTCCACGATCAAGCTCGTGATGTTTGTAGTAAACAAAGTCTTTTTTCAAGTCTAGAATGTATGGCGCTGGAAAATAGAAAGCGGATAGAAGAAGTATTATACCAGGAAGTAGCGCGATGGATTTTTAAGTACAACTGCTACTTTGCTTTCAAGTTATCTGACGAATTTATAAAACTAACCCAGAAGGACACGAGAAAATTAAAGACGGCGATTTTTTAAGACAGAATCTCGCCTCGGCATTTAATTAATTCAGAAGAAGAGACTGAAAAATTGCTCTACTTGTTCTATTGTTTTATTATACTAAAACATATTATGAAGAGGACGTTTGCATCAATTAACCACAATAACTAAATGATATGATTGGCTAGGTTTCATTTTGAACACTGCGAAACCATGGAAACAACGGTGACCGCATAATATTTTATTCACATAGTTATGAAAGAGAGGCTTTTTAAACTGTTTCTTTTAGTCTATGTTTACACGATTTAATCACACGATACCGAATAGGTCTTGCGCATGCGCCGTCACGAAAATCATAACTGATAGGGATTCTGTTCACAAACAAGAACAGTGAAATTCACATATCCCAAGGGCAGGTCTCTTGGGGTTTCCCTCTCTACTGTCCCATTATTCTCTCTTGTAGATAACAGCTGTTGCAGCCAAGATTACTTTATAGTTTA
This sequence comes from Porites cylindrica, assembly GCA_964035525.1. Taxonomy (NCBI): domain Eukaryota; kingdom Metazoa; phylum Cnidaria; class Anthozoa; order Scleractinia; family Poritidae; genus Porites; species Porites cylindrica. The sequence goes on along the minus strand of OZ037782.1, from coordinate 9,009,632 downwards.
AACTTGGTAATAGCTTAAAGTTTTGTTGCCCATATCCATATAGTCAGGAATCATTTTACTCATGTACGATGGCTTGCCTATTTTCTATCCCCAAGAAACAAAGTCAAGTGAAATGTAATTTACTGTTAATCTATTTTATGTGTTGCCAAATGTTATTACTTTGGAAAAATTCCATGGATTAGAGTGGGGACGTTCTTCTTGAAAATATTTTATTTGAAAAGGAATGAATTTCCTTTGGAGTGTGTTATTCATGATTCTTATGCCATTTACGTATACCTTAATTTTTCCGTTATCAGTACCGCTTTAGCTACCTGATTTCCACACACGTTGTTTCCAGTTGGTTTGTGTTAAGTACTACACTCGCTTGACTTCCTTTGGCGCATTCTCCTTTCCCTCCTTTGTCTCCTTTTCTTTCTATTGTAAAAATGGCAACTGTAGATAGTCTTCATTAGCTTTCTAAAGATCGCTGAACGAACCATTTGAAACCAATTTTGAGTTTAATCAGGGTCACCCATTGAGAATATAGTTTAAAACCTCTTAAACATAGCATTGTTGACCGTATTTTAGTAATTAAACGGTAGATATAGGCATATTTTCCCCCAAATATTATCCCCGAAAAAATTTTTCATCGTCGGATTTCCTAGCTAAAAGTATAGTGATCCAAAAATTATAGGGATCAAAAGTTGCCTTTTCAAACATTTCAGCCAGAAAAAAGGCTTCTGAAAATTCTAGGTGACCTTTTTAGGGTAAAAATCCGTTAAAAATGGGGAATTATACCATGTTTTAGATGTTCGAAAATCCTAGCAGAGGAAGGCAAGCAAGAAATTTTACAACAAATGTTCCCAAAATTCTGGATCTCAAATCGTCTTCGGAACAGATATTTTCCGAAAATTGACGTTGGGTGCCCCTGTTTAATTAAGAGAAGTTTAAAAACCTTTGAAAGTTTTTTTCTGATAAACTTGAAATTACTGTCCTTGATGATGTAACACTATGACAACTGTAGACAGTTTCTACTGATGTTGTTACCAGAGTAGATCACTGATTGAATCATTCAAAGTTTAAACTCACTGACTCAATTGATGTTTATCATTTTGTAACTAATTTTGGGTTATTTTTATTTGGATCGAGCACAACTGGAGTTTAAAGCTAATCAAGACCGAGAGAAAATCAAAGGATCAATTCTCTATAATAAACTTTTTCAGAGTGATCTCATAAGTAGAAATGTATCTTCTCTGTTCCAGATCTGTTTCACTTCAGTGACCTGCTTAGCCAGAGCCTGATCTATCTATTGATATAATATTCTGTTGAAACAATGGAAACGGTGCCTTAATTTCCATGTACTTATTCAGCTCCCTTGAGTGAGAACCCCAATGCTACCTGGATTAATCAGATGCAAGAAATGCATCGGATGTGCATAACGATGTAATTTTAAAATGATTTGAAAGCACTTCATTGAATATAAAGAACTATGCTGATTGGTGCTTGAGATTGAGCGTAAGATTGTATTTTGCTATCTTAGGTGTTGGTAAGAGAAGTTTGTGGTGCGCTGGTTTTACTGATCCGCCCAAACCATCCGGGTGGTGTCGCAAATATATAGGGAACGGAACAATAGAAGAGGCGTCAGCCAATCAGAAAATACTGACGACACTGTAACTGATAAAAGTGATTGGACAATACCGATTCTTTTATCTTTAATTGGTTTGTTCGTTGTTGTGATTTGAAATGGCAAAGGGAAGTACCTTGAATGAAACTTTTGTTGGCCTTCCCGATAAATTGAAACTTTTTTTAAAAAATCGAAAAAAAGAGAAAGAAACGGCATTCTGATTATCGATGCTGGCATTTCCATATTCATAGGAATTAAACAGCGACATTTACGTCGATCTGTATTATCTTTGCGACATACATTATATCTAATTCTTCCTTGTTTTTGCGAGGCAAGTAAACTGCGTTAATTCTTTTAATTAAAAGAACTAATCGGATGAACCGAAGCTAACCGATAAACTGTGAACATCAAATCATAATAGAAGAAAGGAAAATCAACGACTGTCTTAGAGGCCGACCGGTTCATTTATAGTTTACTAGAACGTTAGGGCGTAATTAAACAGAACGACAAAAACAGTAGTGTACACAAAGACTACGTTTCATTTACCCACTGATTCTAAGCTAGAGAACAGAAAACGACGTGTAACCGACGAATTTAAAAAACGACCTAACAACGCAAAAATTTAGCATTAGTTGTCGCCAAACCAAAATTGATTCATAGTGTGTTTATTTTTTTCGTGCGAGTTTGTTTTTAAAGTTCATAAAAACAAACCTTTGAACGTGAGTGATAACACCCTTTGTTTTAGATAAAAGCTACAGAAATGCAAATTGTTATTGTGGTTGCGGAAACCATTGTTGGTTAGTTGTGGTCGGTGGTGAACTTAAAACAAGACTTACCAGTATTTTGTATTTTTTACTCGTTATTTTTCAAAACGGCCAACGCGAACAGACGTTCTTTTAATTAATGTCCTTGCTTCAGCTTTATTTTGCAGCCGATGCAAAGTTTCTGACATTCTTTTCGAACCATTGCCATTAGCATTGGGACATGGTGCCGACCGTACATTTTCTTTCTTTTTAATTTTGGCACAACATCGTCTCTTTTTTCTTCTTTTAATAGGGAGCTCAAGCAAAGACATTCGACGCACATCAGTAGGAAGAGAGACCTTTATCTATTTTTTAACCCAAATTTCTATTACTAATAGTCTTAATAGAACGCTTTGCCCGAAAATCTGGGCATCATACTACTCGGCAGAATACCGCCCAAGGATGCGAAAGCGCACTTTCGGTTGACGTGAGTCCGGCTTAAAACGTCTTTGCTCAAGCTCACTATTAAAATGCTGAATAATATCGTCATGCAGAATGTTGTGTCTCCACTTTGTCCTTCTCACTTGATCTCCCAAACCTGCGTCAAGGGCAAGGCGCTTGAATTTGTGGTATGCCGTTCACGCGCGTCTTCATTCCCCCTAGGTTTTCTTCACCTTCAAGTACTAATATTTATTGCTTTTATTTCGCATTTTAACATTAAAAGATATGAACAAATGCGCAAGTACTTGCCATGTAATATATTTAGCCGGATCTCTATAACTCATCAACATCTGATCTCTACGATGTTGGTATCAGGCTAAGATAAAAGTAAAGTATTTTTTAAAGGAAACCATAAAAAACACAGAAAAAGATAAAATCGTGAAATTTACGGTATATAAAACCCTACAAAGCAATAAAAGGCCTTGCTAAATAAAAGAAAACCGTACTCTTGACGAAGTTCGAACTTCAACGATCCGGCATAACTTAACTTGCTATCACTCGATGTACAGGTATCCAAGACCGGGTATACCCATACAGCTTGCCACACAGGCTAGGGATAATCAAGTTATCCTATATATTATCATATTTTTATCTTTCAAGCTAATTGTTATAAATTTTAGTAGGTGAGATTTTAATCCTCAAAATTCTTATCGGATTTTAATAAAGGTTTCTGAGGTTTTGCCTCAAAGCTACAAAAGGAATCGTGCTTAAGGCGCGATTTAATTAAAGGTTTTCGAAAATATTTTTTCAGATGAAAGATAATTTGAATTTCACGACAGATCACCTTTAAAAAAGATTGACAATCAATGGCTGTCCATGACAGCAATTTTTGTCTCATCACGCCACGGGAAACAGCGTTGTGTATGGGTTAAATGGCACCAAGAAGCTCTAGATGGCACTAAGTAATTATGACTTCCGCACAAAATTGACGTAAAAGAGCAATATTCTCGTGACATGTTCCTTTTGACCCTTTAAGCCTCAATTTTATCCAAATACAAATTCTCCACACCGATCTCCATAAATTTCCTTCAAGAATTCGTAAAGAGAATTTATTTGTAGATTAAAGCTCTGCCTATCAGGTGATCATTTCAAAAACTCTCACAGCAGTTTCTCTTGATTATGTATTGACACTGTTAAGAGAAAATTGACTTTGGTCTCTCTTGGGACTTAAAGAGTTAAGCAACTACTGCAGATGAAGTTTTTATTGTTGAAGAAACCTTGCTCTTGTAACTAGAGGGCTTTAAGCTGGTTTACATGTTATGATTTATCGGAACGATCTTTTTCTCGATGGAAAAACGAAGAAAAAACTGGCGTAAAACAGGTAGCTATCGAGAATCTGCTGCAAGAAAATTGGAGCAATTTTTGCAATTACCAAGAGAATACGACTACTGAAGGTTTACGAACTCTCGCTGTTTTATAAGTAAGTGTGCAATTTTTATAAGAATGCAGGATATTCAGCTTCCATTCCTTCAGCTAAAGGCAAATAATTCCAAAAGCTAATAAAAGGAAAAACCGTGTTCTTTACACATGTTACATTTTCTATATTTGTACTTGCTCGCCTACCCTGAGAAAAGTGAAAGACATTCTCGTTCCCAAAGCTTCGACGACGCTGACTAAAAGGATTGAAGCTCAAGAAAAGAGAATGAGTAAAACAGCGCCAAAGAGTATTCGAGACTCCCTTATTAGGACTGGGGCCTAGATACTTCTTCGATAATTATCCCGGACACTGATTTCCATCCGGTGTAAGCATCGCCAAGGGTTTCGCCGCTGCACTGTCCTACCCATAATTCCATTCTGAATGAATGAATGAATGAATGAATGAATGAATGAATGAATGAAGGTAGGAAGGAAGGAATTCAGTCGTGGATGAGAGGACAACAGACGTACCCTCTTTACAATACATTTTTAACATGTGAACTGTAAGCTCGGACGTCAACATATTCTAACCGCGCCTTGTGGGTTGTTTTTACATTACCCTTCGAACGACCGATGACGATGCAGATTAGGATTATTCCCAGAATCCCAGTACTGTTTAATACAGCCTCGGTCGTCATTGTTCCACTTTAAACTTGAAATAACAGCGGTTACACTGATTATAAGTACCCCAGACCATCATGTTGCCCTGGAATGAGATTTTGAGTGCTGAGCTAGACTAAGTTTGTTAAAGGCACTGTCCAGGAATAGAATCAAATATACTGTACTAAGTCGACCGACAGGGTAATGATAGATATCAAGAGAGAATAATTGGACAGAGAGGCAATCTTATGCGGTGACTGGGATATATATAAATTATTAATAAACTTATTTTTAGAGTCTGATTCCTTGGACGTTTAAATATTTCAATCGATTGTTTGAAACGTCATCGCGTCCACGCGCGACTGCCTCAAAGCAAACAATGCCGAATATTTTAATAGAGAAACACTAGGAGAGCATATTTCAATGCTCCTTATTTCTCTTGACTTCATAATTGAATGAAATTGAGGACGTCTCCGGAAACCAATCTCCCATGATTTTCAAGCGTTTAATTGATCTAAAATAAAATGATTTTGGCGCGATTTCTGTAAAGGAGCGCAACTGCACCGCGGAGATGTCGAAAGTGATTAACCTGAGGTTTTCAGTTTTCAGTTGTTACCATGATTAACCTGAGTATGAGTTATATAACCAGAGATTAGGCTCTATTTTCGTTTCGCTTTATAAATAACATTGAGAGAATGTATGAGAACTGCTAAAATCGGGCCTAATCTCAGGTTACAGTATGAGGGTCTCAATGGGCTGGTAGCTTTCAGGGTTGACGGTTAAATTTCAGAACCTTTGAGGGTGGGTCTGAGTATATTCTAACCTCGGTATAAATTAATATTGTCTGTTGTGTTTTGAAGGTTGTCTTGGCCTCTCTCTTAGAAAATTTCGGATTAGTTTCAGATATAAGAACGTTGTACGCCCTTTCTATATCTAGTGAGAGTGTTTTTGAGAACATAGGAACAGGTTTTTTCAGTTTAGAGATTCTTCAGGAGTCCGAAGTCAGTGACGCTTAGCTGAAATATTGCACGTGAGATTCCAAATATAGCGTGGCGAGCATTTATGCAACTTTTTTTGGATCAAAAGAAAGCGTAGTTCATCGCAGACAGGACTGGTTTTGGGACACCAACATGGCCGCCGTTTCATTTTTTTTGAACACCAATATGGCCCTGTGTCGTCATGCGGAAACGCTCTGTACCTTGAAACTTTTTGACGGCTAAATCAATCTGCATTTTTGACGGATGGCGAGAAATAAAGACCTTTTTGAGGGCTGACAGTTAACTTTAAGGTTTCGCGGCTGACGGTTAACCCCACTGAGGGGTGATGCTCGCTATACCAAGTCAATATATGCCGCTATGGCTCGTTCTATTGTAAGAAGTTTATTGTGTTATTGTGTAAGGGCTAGGGATCTTTACTGTGTTCTTTGTGACGTAACTCCAGACTTGCTATTCACTTGGTATACCGTACACTAGCCCCACTGAGACCCTCGAGTATCAGTTCTCCCTCAGGGGTAGAGGGGAGACTACATTTCAGAGGGCGTAGGGGGAGGCGGAAGGGAGAGAAGAAGGTTTGCTCTCTCCTCTTTTCGCTTCTCTCTTCCCCTTTTCCCCAGAAACGTATGCTCCACTATGATTTTTAATCTAGCAGACCCCAATATGCACAACCTCCAAAGTAACACAGCGAATTACGAATAACACGCATTCAGTTGTCACTTTATTCAGAGGTCTACATCTCAGTACTAGGAGTTTTTTAGTGTGATTTTAACGTTAGTAGTAACCAAAGTATTCCTCAAGTTCTCTTATATCTCATTTTTCTTCTGTTTAGTAAGTTGGTTGGGTTCCAAATGTCCGGTTACCTTCATTCCATCCTGTGGTCTCATTAAATGTGACCGGTGGATTTTGCACCTGCGGTGGGCCTACTCCATTGGTGCGAGCATGAAAAGGAAAGTGTTTGGGCCCCATAATGCTAAGAAGACAACCGAAGCCAATAAAGCAAAGGATAGGTTCCAGACGATGGAATCTCAGTGTGATTAGCCATCCCTCAGAAGAGAAAGCGGATACTAGAGAAGCGACCGGTTTTGTAAGAAACCAAACAGAAAAGAATACCATAAGAGACAAATAGAATTGTTGCTTTGCTGGGTTTTCTCGGATTGTAGAAATAGTACCATAGACAAACAATACCCATGCTAACGATCTTAACACTGCGTTTCCCAGACGTGCAATTTGAAGAACTTCCGGAACGAATAGCCGCTGCTCAAGAACAAACAGAATACCAAAGATTAAGGTGTAACTCGAGAAAAACATGTTGAGTTTGGTTTGTATACTTTCGTTAAGACGGGCCTTGGTGATTGTCCAGCCGAAAACTAGCAGAATTAACAAGACAATAAGAATAATTTCACTTGTCGCGTGGAGTGCCTCACTGATAGTAAATAGAGAAAGTTCTAATCCAGACAGAACGTAGTTAGTGTGAAAAATAAAGTCAAATAGAACAGCGCCGGTCTTGAATCCAAGAGTTGTCATGAAGAGTTTGAAGGCTGGGTGTAACATGCCTCTTCGATGAAGATGTCTAGCGAAGTAAAACGAAGCCATATACAAAACTAAATAGCCGCCAAGTGATATAAGGTGACTATCAAAGATGTCTTGTACTCTCCTGGTCGATGTATCTGCATTCCAAAAATACCCATCTGTAAAGTTAAACTCGTAAGAAATGTTCAGTCCTCGAGTGCTATTGCAGTGACTTAGGACAAAGGACCACCATCCATTATCTACCGAGTCAACCCGAAGTGTCCCCGAGCAAAACCGAAGATAACTGTCGCCGTTGGTGTGGCATTGGACTGAATAGCTTCGATCAGTTGAGTTGTTATTTCCTGTTGTAGCATTTTGAAATGAGAACATTCCCTGTGCGTAGCTTAACTTAGACTGGCAGACCATGTCGCTGTTTTGGTTAACAGATTCCCAGTCGTTAAATTTGTCGTTGTAATATGCTAGGCTTGGACAGCAATTGCTCGTTGTGGAGTATTTCACTTTAAAATCTAGCCGTCCCACATCGTCAGCAAACCAAAATTTGGAAACTAACACCAACTTTCGGTCACATTCTATCCTGCCAGATACATGATTTCCATAAACCAGGCCAAAAGTGGAAATGGAAAATAAAAACACAACTGCAGTTTCTGAAACTCCTCTCATTTTCCGCAGCGACTTAAGCTAAAGCTGCTTTTCTAGGATTTCCTTGCGTTTTTTCATTTTTGTCAGCTTGCGTACTGGCACAATTATAATGAACGTACGATAATTAGTTTGTGACATCAAAGGTCTAGTTGAGAATATTAAGAACAATTACTACTTGCTTGAAAACTAAATGTCTTGTAAAACCAATAATTGCAAACCAAGCAGGATTTCACTTCTGATTTAAAACTGAAAAGGCAACATCATGGAGAAAGCATGGAATTTGAGCGAAGCATCGTGCGGCAATTTTTATTTTGACCACGCACGGCTCAAAAAGCTCCCGCCTTTGCAAGCGCGCGCTTAGCATTCTTCCCATGATGCTCCGCTCTCTGTTTTTCACGATAGCGGGGCCTGTGGCGCGTTTCTCGAAAGTCTAAGTAACTTTTTGGGCCCGAAATCCAATATTCAAACAAAAGTCTAAAGAACGAAAAGGTTGGTCCTATATGTAACAAACCAGTCCATTTTGTTTTGTTAAATGATAACTTAATCACATTACCTGGGAACCTATTCAAATTTTGATCTTGATTTGGAAAGAACGGCTTTGCCAGACCGCCCGAAAATGAATAATAACAAGGGTGAAACAGAACTCAACTTGGAGACTAGTTACTGCTGGTAGAAGATTCAAATTGATTATAGTGCAGCTTGCTTTCCCATGCCGGTGTACAGAGTCTTGCATAGAGTTGAGTACGGGTGACGGATCTTGATTTATGGCAGCGAGTCTTTAAAAATATTTTCTGTTTTTGTTATCTGAAAATCTTCGACAACATCCCAAGTCGGTGCCCTAAGAGTGGCGGTTACCCTGGGGGGGGGGGGGGGGGTACTCCCCTATATAAGCCGTGAAGGTATGTGCCGGTTTTCCAAAGGGTAGGGTTTTTGCGCCGTTTTCGTCCGAAAACGGGTATCGACTTTCCTCATTTTGGTCTGGAATCTGGTATGGTTTTCAAGGGAGCTACGGGAGTGTACGAACTATTTATTGTTTCAATTCCAAATGAGTAAGAAAGAAAGAGAAATATGCGAATTCGAAACGGATTTTGAGAAATCTTTTTTGTTGCTGTTCTAATCCAAATAATGATGACATAATTTCTTAAAGGCTAGGTCTGAGAGTGGGTATGGGTTTTTTTAGAGGCCAGTTGTGAAAAATGACATTTTTTCGTCTGAAATAGCGTCAGAATTTGGAGAACCAGGCGGCACATCCCCACCAAGAATTCCCAGGAGTATCCCCAGGGTGGTTACTTAGTACTGCCTTTTGTTTTCTTCTCTACTGAGGCCGCGGAGGAATGATTAGCGCAGTTGGATAGTGCACGGCCCCCTGAGCGGGAGATAAGCGAACCGTCGGCATCAGGTTTGTTAGTCAGATAACTATTTCGAGCTACCAAAGTAAAACAAGGACTCTTTACCTTTTCTACGCCATAAACAAATAGAGAAAATCTACAAGTTTCATATTTTGGTATTACCGAATTTATTTATTTTAGTCAATGTAGCACTTCTGCATGTTGACGTCGTAGTAGCTTAATTGAGCTAAAGCCTTGGTTTGGAATACAAACTCAGCAAGTTTTACAATAGTAAAATCACCAAGGACTGTTACGGGTACGCGTAGTGGCGCCACGCAATGTTGTGCGGGTGACCCTGCCAAGAATCTGGCGAAACTAAGTAAATAGACAAAAATAAATGAGTATTTCTGTTTCATAAACGGAGCATAATAGTAAATTGGACTATCACGACGTAAACATGCTAACGGCTATTGGAAATTTCATAACACGTCCACACATAAGTAAATAACCTTCCAAAAATAAATCAAATTTAAATTGAACGTTGCTGCAACAATAAGTAATTACTGAAGAAACGTGAAGTTATAACTAAAAAAATAGATCCTTTAGAAAATTGTCAATGTTAGAATATGATTCCTTCTGAGATTTTTTCCTATCAAAAAGTATAATTATCTTCACTCAAAAAAAAAATTGACACTGCACCTTTTTAAACATAATTTCCAGAGAACTTTTTTAAAAAAAGTGTCAAATTTATTACATCTTTCCTAAAAAAAACGGAATTAAACTTCTGTTTGGCTTGTCAAGGATCCGCCTTGTGGATTTTAGGTTGTTCTAAGATTTTAATTTTCTTGAGGGGAGCAGACCTTGGTTTTTGTTGTCGTAGGACAGCTAGCCGATCGTGGACTAGCGGTCTATTCAAAGTTGGTGTTCTCGGAATGGCTTCTCTTTTCCAAGCCTGGAGAGCTAGTTTGTCCTTTTCGTGGCCTCTTTTAGACAAATTTGGAACCGAATCGCTCAAACTCTTGTCATCTACAACGTCAAAATGACTTGTGCTCTTTCCACAGCTAACTGCGTGTTTTCCTGGTTCTTTCAGACTACGATTTAAGGTTCTTATAGTTTCTGTACTACCATGGCTGATCCCCATAATTTGACTCAGTGAACCTCTTTTTTCTTTATTATCAACCGTTCTGTTCAAATTAGGTAAAGAATCACTCAGGGTATTTCCATGGACCAACATGTCGGCGATGCGGCTCCCCATTTTACCCCTGCGAATCGCGGTCTTTCCGTCAAATGCGTGGTTTTCCTTTGCTGCTTCCCTTAACTTTTTCCCACTTCCTTGACTCAAACCCAGTGCCTCTCTTTGTTTTCTTACGCGATACCTTCTAACGGCGCCCGTGATTACTTGAGCTGCCCTGATCTGGCGGATCTTAACCAGTGTGGTATTCGTTTGACGGTAGTGTGTTACAGAGGGAAACACAGCTCGAAATTTCTCTTCCATCCTTTTTAACACCACTTTAAATTCATCGGAATCAAACTCCTCGTAGCCGCTGACTACCTTACGCACCAAGGCCTGTAGCAAGTGCAGACAGTAAATCTTGTCGTCTTCGTACAGCGGTATATTTAGCAGCGCGCATGCGGCCTTGTTTGGTTTCTTAATACCCAGGTTTCCCTCCAACGTGTGGAGAAAGTCTGATAGATCGCCATAATATATATATTGAGTGCTATCAGGGTCATATAAAATCCAGTGTTCATAAAACAAATCGATGTCGTCTTCTGTTATTCCAACCTTTTCTTGCTCGATCACGTTGTTGTAATTTTCCAGAATTACCGCGACATACATGTTGATGAGTACTAGAAAAATAATTATTATAAAACTGTAAAAATAGATGACCGCAGCCCAGTAGTTTCCACAATTTCCGTTCGACAAATCCTTGTGATCTGGATCACAATCAGGCGGCTCGATCATCAAGGGATCTAAAACATCGTTCCATCCCGCGGCGGTCATTAAACGGAAGATCAGCAGCATAGAGTTCAAAAACGTTTCAAAATTCACGACATCGTTTAATGCGCCAGTCTTCTTCACGTAACCAAAAAAGGACATTCCTATGATAGCGTATATAAACATAATGAGAAAAAGTATGGCTCCAACATTAAACAGCGCTGACAAGGAAATGAGAAGCGAGAAAATCAGTCTTTGTATTCCTTTAGCTTTCTGGAAGAAGCGCAAGAGTCTGCCGATGCGGAAAACTCGAACGACGCGGAGTAGATTTGGCGTGATTATAATCCCTGTTCTGTTTAGGCTTTCTATCACGATTCCTGCAAAACAACAAAAGATACACATTGTTGCATAGAATTTCAAATAAAAATTGCAGAATACATAAAGGAATTATACTATCTCTAAACGAGATTTATACAGAGTTGTCTGGACTGCTCTCAGTGCCTTTTTCGGTTAGTTGAGAGCTGGGAAAGTTGTCAGGAAAGTCTAGAGACTAAACACAGCGAGCAAGTAGAAAAGAAACTACCTCCTTCCCCGCTTGTCCCTTTCGCTGGCAACAGCCCTGGAGGATTGCTACTCTTTGAAGTGTCTGTTTTCAAACCGCGTTGTTTAGGAACCGAATTTGGACGACACTTATAGCACTTGTTTAGACAACTGCCTCACGTACCGTATGATAGAACAATACAGTAAACACCTGCTAATGAAAACCTCAGGCTTTTTTTTTTAGGTCTGGAAAAACAGGTTCTTGTATTTTGGGGTACTTATGGGCAATTTAAGCTATGTAAGTTCTTAATTAGGTTTTTAATTCTTGTAAAGGAGATAATAGACTGTTGATTTCCATAAAAATAAATAAACTTTTTATTCATTTACAATTGTATTATTATAACCTTAACAAAACTGTTCTTAACCCCGACCGACAGGGCTTAACTTGAGTGCCGTTACCAAACCGAGTTTCGCGAAGGTTATTGCGAGATACGTATTTCTAGTATACAGTTTAGTAAAGTATGTTCTCGTCGTACTTAAATTTACAACTCAAAGTTACACTCCTTTCAAATGTTAACTGTTTATCATAATTTAACTGTAACCCGCTCAACCTGCTTGTCATGATCTTGCTTGGCTAGACAGGTTCTTGTATTTTTGGGTATTAAAGTGCAAAATTTCTGCCAAGAGGTTCTTAATCCACAGGTTCTTATTAACGGGTGTTTACTGTGTAGTTCTGAATAGTACTGCGTCAAATCATAGAGGTGGGGTACCACACATCCAGCCTTCCTTAGGGAGGCACCACTACGTATCCTGGCAAAGCTCAGTTAAGACCAGTTAACGCCTATTTGTCACAAATATCATTTGAAGATCACGATGAAGACATATTTATCTACAAAGTGTTTACTCACCTATTACAGACAAAACTACAATAACGAAGTCAAACACATTCCAAGAATGCATGAAATATCCTAATCTCAGGGCGAAAATCCTCAATATCGCCTCGACGATGAATATGCAGGTAAATACGATGTTGAAGTATTGTGATGGACGAGCAGAGCGGTCTCTCGTTAAGGAGAAATAGAACGTAGTGTTGGAAGTAAAAAAATTAACAAATAACCCTTTCTGTTTAAAAAACGAACCTAAGAGCCGTTTTTTTTTCAGTAATACTAATCGACTCTGGTATGCAATTAAAAGCTTATTTCAGGTGATGTAATAATTGAGGCCTTATGCTACTGTAAGTATTAGTGATTACTTTCTCCAGGCGTTTATCACTCTTTATAACAAAGAGGTGGAGACTGGGAACTAGACGGCATTCAGAATATGTTGTCCCCTCATTCGCGACTGCAAATATACTGTCCTGCGACACCTGTTTATTTGGACGACATACCGTAAGCTTCCGCTTTTAAGCCCTGGGCCGTATACAGCTTGGTAAGGGGTTTTGGGACGGCTTATAAACGGACGGGAGTAGTGTTAAATGTTGCATTTACTCCTTGTTGATGTCAAGTAAGTGTCGAGTTTGGTCGAGTCGTCCATGACGTCACCCATTATTATATCCTAGAGATTCAGAAAATAAAGTAAATGCAACATAAAACACTACCGAGGGGCTTATAACCGGGGGGTGAGGCTTATAACTAGACTTAAAAGGCAGCGTTTCAAAACTATAGACTAAACACAGCGAGCGAGTAGAAAAGAAACTACCTCCTTCCCTCCTACACTACCGAGGGGCTTATATCCGGGGGGGAGGCTTATAACCAGACTTAAAAGACAACGTTTCAAAACGAGCTACATAGCAGTGCTGATGAAATTCCTTTATCAATTTACTCGCTTTTTTTAGTTCCAAAAAGTCTTAAAAAATCGAATTCGTTTTAATACAAGCTAGCATGGGGCTTACGACCAAATGCATTCTTTTTGTTTACAGGTAGATGGTCCTTTAGCAATTTAAGCACAGAAGCACACGTACCAACTCCGTGGCATGGCCAGTACGTTACGTATGCGCACAACCATATCACCCCAGCAGTGGACCTTTAACTGGGGGGGGGGGGGGGGGGGGGGACTTATAAGCGGAAGTTTACGGTATGGGAGAATCCCTCTCCCAGCGACTTATCCGGGTTATATCTGAATAGAGAACTTATAAAAGGATATCAAGCACTACATCCACCACTGGTGGCTGCCCATAATGCTGTGCCATCATCACTAACATGTTGATTGTAATCACGGAGATTATAAACATCTCAAACTTGCGATTTTCCACCAAGTCAAATACCACCGCTTGGTAACGATTCTGAAATACATAATAATGGCAAAAAATGATGCAAATTCAAGTTTGATGTAGGATTTGTGTCCTTTGAAGCAGATGGGATCATAGAAGGGTAAAGCTTTTTAACTGGAGGGGTACTCCCTTGTGCAAGTCATATAAGTATGTGCCGCCCCAAAGGGTTGGGTTTTTGCGCCTTTTTGGTCTGGAATCGGGTATGGTTTTCGAGAAAACTCAGTACGCGAGTGGATGAACATATTTGTCGTTTAAATTTCAAATGAACAAAAAAAGGAATAGAAATATGCGAATTGGAAGTGGTTTTTAAGAAACCTTTTTTCTTGGCGTTGTAAAAGAAGACTTGCTACAAGTCGAACTCAAGAGTTTCTCAGCGAATTCTGAAAACGGGTGTGAAAAGTGAGATTTTTTGGTCTGAAATAGGGTCAGGGTTTGGAGAACAGGGAGCTAGGAACACCCCCACCAACAATTCCTGGCGGTAACCCCCCCCCCCCCCCCCCCCCGAGCTTTATGCGGCTCATTTGCCGCTTGTCGCTATTGGGGAAGCCGCGAAAGATTTTTGCAAGCGTCAAAGGTGCCTAGGCTGTATCCATCCCACTTGGCTTAAGAATCTAAATTACATCCATCGTTATTGACTACAGCAGGAAACGTTGGATGAAACATTTAAACCCTTTCAAGTCCCACGCAGGCTATGAATTTTAAGACGCATTATACATGCTCCTTCCAAATGGTCTAAGGTTAGCACGCTTGCATTAACAACATTCACTTTTTTTGCTGGACTGAAATATCGGCTTCTAATTACTTCTCTTTGTCTGTAGAGCTTAACTCATTTGATCTTCTTTTGCGGTGATGTCTAGTAATACTCTTACCGTTGGCCTTTCCACCTTCTTTTTGGGTTTTTTTGCTGCTGCATTTTTCAGAGCGTTCATCCAACTTCTCTGTTTTGGGGTGAGGAAAATGTGCATAGAGCCATACACTTCCATCTGTGGGAAAATTCAAAACACAAAGCCCATGAGTTGACTTCATCAATGACATTGAACTCAGTCAAACTATTAAAGGGAGCCTTGAGAAAATTTAATTCGTCTCAATCTTACTCTTATACTTTTAGCCCTGGAGTTTTACACGTTGAGTTAGAAAAAGGTAGGTGGGTTCTAGTCTCCTAGAATCTTAAACTGATCCGTGTCAGCCAATGGAGACATAAAAGTTTGAGTCTTCAGCGGTACAATCACATTGAACTATTTGCTTTATACTTAGCTTTAAGTCTGTGAACGAAATCCTATGGAGTGACCATCAACTGAAAGCTTTTCAGTAGTACTTTCACAAGGTACTATTTGCAGTTTGGTTCTGACTTTTGAGTCTGTGGATAAAACCCTGTAGTGTGACTGCTCCGTGAACAGAACTCCACTGACACTCTTCTTTTCCTTTCAAGACGCACGATTCATTTTGCAGCTGTGTTGCCTTATTTTGTTTGACCTTGCGCGCTCGGATTACGATTGAAAGAGTTAAAAGCCGATCGTCATTACTCGCTCCTTCACGGCTTTAGAACAATATACGATAAATTTCAAGTAGATCATTAACTAGTTCTATAGAGCCGTGAATCGTTTTTGATTTTCTGACCTGTTGTTTGAGGTGGTTGAAGTTGTCAATGATAACGCCGATGAACAGATTTAACACAAAAAATGATCCAGAAATAATGAATACAATGAAGTACATATAGGCGGCCAAGTTGTTTTCCTTTATCGGTTGCTGGTCCACCTAAGAACAAATACAAACACTGAGTGATTAAATAAATAGGAACAAATAAAGACAGGAGCAACAACAACAACAACAACAACTTGGAACAACAACTCTTATTGACACTTAAAACTGATCATAAGAAGCACAGCAAATATCATTTCCTTGAAAATATTCAAATACCGTAAAATTCCGAAAATAAGCCCCTCCAAAGATAAGCCCCCCAAACCGGTAACGCAAAAAACCCTCCCTGCTTTACCTTTGTAGCATCAATGGCGTCCTCCATAACTTCCATCCATCCTTCGAAAGTAGCCTACATTTTAAATATGACATGCATTGGCGGTATAAGTACAGAGATACCCGAAAAAAACCAAGGATTCATGTAGGTAGAACACTTTGAAATTAAAGTTGGGGATATGAACATACCACTTGAAGAAGTGCCAAAAACCCATTAAAGGAATTGTCAAAATTGACGTTGGATCTTATCCAGCGGTCTCCTCTCTGAAGACATGCAGTTTTGTTGGGTACCACAGCTGCGTCATATTTAACACCATGCACATCAACGCACTTGAAGAATTTCCCGCCAAAAAGATTGACTCCCATAATGCTGAATATCAACCAGAACACGACGCAAACAAGAAGAACATTGGCGATACCAGGTATTGCATGAAACAGCGAGCTTATTACCACCTAAAAGACAGCATAAGGACAGTCTGAGAGTGGGTTTTATTGGTCGTACCCTGGAACAAAGTTAACGAATACGCAGGAGTCTAGGGAGACTATTAGAAGTTGCCTTCAATAGGAATTTGGAGGCACCGGAATACTAGCTGTGTCTAAGTGTTGTGCAGCGACCACAGTTAGAGATCGATAAGCGCAATAGTAGCGGCAGATTCCAGGATCTTGATCGGTAATCCGATGAACTAAATGTTTGACAAGACTCTGGACTCTGAATTCAGAGTTCAGGGACTTGTCAAATCTGCAAATTCTAAATATAAAATGACAGGAAACCGAAAACGCATAAACCTTACTTAAACTTTAAATACATTACGGGGAGAGAATATGCAATATTGCAAGCGCAGTTTAATGCTCTTGTTATCGTCGCGTGCGATAGAATTCAAAGGAGATTTCATTGTGCGTGTGTGTTTGAATGAACAACTAGCAGTTCCCTTAAGTTAACCTCCATCTATTACAGCGGAATGTATTATATCAGTGGTATGTCTTTTAACAGCACTCCGGAATAGTTTAAAAGGCATCTCGTGTTGGTATTGATTCTCCAAACTAATTCCACTGTTTAGATAATTAAACCGCCCACTAACCATAATTCCGTAATTTACTCCGCCGCAGGTCTAGTGCTCAAAACAAACGTTTTCAGTGACATCTTGTTAAGTGGCCAATTTATCTGATTGAATCCGATGTTAAACGAAAGTTTTCTGTTGTACTGTCCTCACTGAGACAATAATTTATCAATTTTACACCAAAAATAGGCAACAGGCCATGCAGACATCACAGACTTACTCTCATTCTTTCAAATCGTGAGATCGCTCTCAGGGGTCGCAAAGCTCTGAGTGTTCGCAAAGAGCGAATAGACATCACATCTTCATTTCCAAATAACGCGATAAGAGAGACCTGAAAGCAAGAAAAAAAATAGGAAACATATACATAATAAGGTCTCTTGACCAATTGACATGTCTAAAAAAAACGGTGCGAGGCCAATAAATTTTATCATTTATTCAAAATATTTCCCCGTTCCTGATTGGCTCAACATCCTGGCTAATTCCGCTTCATAACCAGCTATTGTTGACAATTTTGGAAGACACTTTTGATATAAAGAAAATGACGTCAGTAGAACAGGATAATCACCAAAAAAAAGGACGGCGGATAACGCTGTCTTCTATCTGCATACCTCGTCAAATGATACTCATCCAAAAATTGCTAAACATCAAGAGCTGTAAAATGATATTCATAAATTTCTCAATACAAAATGAGAGATCTGTAGAAATAAGTTCAAGTTAGACGTTCATTTGAGATGTAGCCCTTCCTTATAAGGAAGTGGGCGGAACCATGGAATAATCAAAAGAGAATTCTCTCAATTAGAAACGTCTTGGCCTAGCCTGCGTCGCAAGCGTTTCCGTTTGGTTTAGTAGCAAAAAAAGACCGAGGAATGGGATTTACGGCTTTGCCGCGCGAGAAATGAAACGAGCGCCAAAAAATGAAAGAGGGGGAGGGGGAGGGGAAGGGGAAGGAAGGAAACTACCTTTCTTTCCCATCCCCTCCCCGCTCTTTTGCTTGCGCCATTTTGACTCTCCTTCCCCGTTCTTTGCTCCTAAACGCACGGAAACGCTTGCTATACAGGCTAGTCTTGGCCTTGAAGTGATTTCACTTACCGCAATGATTGCAACATCAAGCCAGTTCCATGCGCTCGAGAAGTAGGACGTGAAGCCGAGACCGATGAGTTTGAGTAGAAACTCAAGCACGAAGACAACAGCAAAAAAGATATTTAATACTCTTAAAACCTCCTTAAGAGTGGGCCTGCTGTCCAGGTAGACGTCCTCGAACGCCTATTGGCAAGATAAAAGAAAATAATACATGAAAGCAACGTCAAAAGTAATTGAGTACCTCCTCTACAAAGAGGATATGCATGCAAAGGCCTTATGGGAGCTCTTTCATATTCAGCATGATCCAATAAGAAGAATAGTGGAAAATTGGGGATCAAGCGTTTGACAGCCCCGTTATTGCCATCACCCTACTATGATTAAGTAAATGCTATGAAAGGGTTGTATGGAAATGGGATGAAGGTTATTAAGCTCGAGCTCTACAGCTAATTCAATAGTTGTAATTCATCTGATTCATAACAACATTGATCCCCGAAAAAAGTATGAACGCAAATATAAAAAACACCAAAACTGACTGAATAAATGAAAAGGAAATAAGGCCATTACTTTTGTCATATCTTATGTGCTCTTCCTTTTGCCTTGATTTTAGCCAAAAACGTCATCTGAGACCCTAGAGGCACTTGTAGAACATCATAGCAAGGATACGTCAATAGACGCCATTAGCAAGTCTCCCGTTAACTGAGCCGTCGATCATTCAATGTTCCTCTAATCGCCAGTGACGACCCACGTAACGCACAGTAGAGGACTAGACATGCGAGTTAATAAATATCCCTTCTAAAATTATACTTACTAAAGCAATACTACTCGCAGCGATGAGGAACACGATAAACCATTCAAACCATCTATGTTCCACAAGGCATTTCACCTTGTGACGTATGCACAGCCATATCACGTGACAGCGTGTGTTGTCAAACCGCGCGCAGCAGCCGCAATGAGAAGGGAAACAGTCGTCAACTTCGTATTCCCGGGCGTTCAGGGAACAGCAACAAACCCTTGTGTTAGTGTCACGTGGGTTCGCCTCGTCCGAGGACCTCACTGACGCTGGTTCATTTATTATCGCATGACCGTTACTACTGCTGCCTGAAATGTACAATGAAATTAGCGACTCAAAATGAAGGTTCTAGAAATGGTGTGTTAGATTTTTGGCATTTTCTGAGAACTCAGCTATCAGGTCAAAAAAACCTAAATTTCTGAGCGGTTTAAATTTCAGCCAATATTTAGCTATAAGTTTAACTCCATGTAGGGCGTCAGTATATATTTGATCCTCGTTTGGTAAAATATATGTTGTGGTTCAATTTTATCCTTTGTAAAACTTTCTGAAAACCGGATAGCTGTGCACAATAAATATTACCTAAGGTATTTTTACGGTAGAAGGAGCAGATGTTTTTTTTATTTGACTGCATTGTAGACTGCGTAGCAAACGTTTCCGCTCGAGTACAAACATCCGCGCGTTTTTATTCGTCCAACTTTAAATCTGTTTTCGCTACAGTAATGTCAATGGTTGTCATTAAAAGTGTATGACGCGAAAGGTGTTAATTATGGTGCAATCTATTCTCGTCATCAGAGCCTCGGGTCCTATGGCAGCGCATGATCGACCCGATGCGATTTACAGAAGAGCTCTGAAGTCGAGAATGAATGCAATGTCGATTTGTTTTGCTCATACACCCAAACTGAGAAAAACACTTTCCTTGGGCCACGCAACAAAAAAGTTTGAGGACGTATATATAACACGACCTCATTAGCAGGTAGTTTTGAAATAAATCGTGAATAGAAGATATATTAAATATTTCTGTTGTATTCAATCATCATAACTACCTTCTTTGTCATCCTCAGTGTTAATTTCATTCTTTTTAGGCCAGACTTTAGTCCGTATTCTCTTGATGAACCTGGATGCAATCACGACCCTTTTAAGACGCGACAAGACGCGAGACCTTTTATTTGCCTGAGAGGAAGAGAGCGACGCTTGTCCGGCAAATGAACTTAACAGCAATGCCAAGAAGAGATTCAGAATCTAAAAAAAGACGGAAATTAAATACAGAGGTATGCAGTTCTAACGTCTCATGAGCTCTAAAATATGTTTTCGCAGAGTTATAGGGACTTTAAGATCCAACGACACAGACGGCAACGAGAAGGTCAAAAAAACAATTGATTCAATAAGCAAAACAACAACTTCCCACGTGCATAACGCTTTTTGTACACTTCTTTCCTGTTTTTGAACGACTACGACGTGAAAATGCCTAATTCTGCTTTTAAGGAGGACTTAAACAAGCAACGAGGAAATTTTATTTCTCTTTCTGAGCTTGACTATGGTCCCTTGAAATTCAGCTTCAAGGGGGTTCGCCTACATTTGACAAAGTAGGTGGGTAGGAATAATTGCTCTTAAGACTGAAGGAACGCACATTCACTTTTTAAGCGACGTTCTCGTTGCCGTTGCGTCGTTGGATCTTAAAGTCCCTAATAATGTGCAGTCAACTCTCTTTAAGACGGATATCTTTGGGATCGTCTTTTATGGAGTGAAATAAACAGAGTAAAGAAAGGCAGGGACCAAAACAGGGATGCTTACAGTTACTACAACTTTAGTGTGTAAGTGGCGAAAGTTGATTTAATAAAACCTAACAATTCCAGATTCTTCTCGGTAGCCTGCGCTCCATGCGCCACGATTTGAGCAATTAGTACGACGGAAAAAGCAAAAAAAAAAATTATGAAAGGTTACTCAAACTATCTCCACCGTAGGGACCTTTTCGACGCCTCCCAGAGGCTGAAACAAAAGAAAAGACAAACTGGTTCCTGGCGCTTTTCCCTTATCTGTTTTAGTAGGGGGGAGGAGAAGTTACCACGAACCGACTCTTATTTTCGAATTTCAGACTATTCTATTCATAACGTTAGGACTCAGCCAAGAGAGGACGATAGAGGAAAATAAATTATGTCTTTCATGTTATGTAACTTACAATGAAGTGTCCCAGTACGAAGGCGGGAATGAACAGAATAATGGAGGCAGGTCCTGCGGCTCTCATGCAGTCCCACAGGGGTTCTACCCACTCTCCACAAATGATTCTGAAGATCAGTAGAAACGAATGCCAGAAATCCGTAAAATTCCAACGAGGAACCTCGCCGCCAAATTTCGCCGCTGTGTACTGGGAGCCAAATAACTGCATCCCTACCACGGCGAAGATATAGACTATGATGGCTAATATGACGGACAGGTTGGCGAGTGCCCCAAGACTGTGTCCTATAGTGGCCAACAGACTGGACATGGTGCTCCAGTTTTTAGCGAGTTTCAGAATTCGAACCTTTGAAAAACAACAAGAAAAAATATGAAAAGAGAGTGGCGCAACTTCGGCAAGTTGCTGGGGAGGGAAAAAGTGTATAGTTCTCAAACTTCCTGCTTCCTATAGTTAGACCAAAATAATCGATTTTCCATTATATCATACTTTTTTCAGCCAGTGACACTCAAACAAGTCAAAAAAGTATAATTCCAGTTCTCCCGACAACAGTCGAACCTACGACCAGTTGTGCTTACTTGTTCAGGTGCTCTCCCCTTGAGCTAAAAACTCGTGAAAGCTAGTTTAACTGCCTTAGTCCAAGCTAGGCGTCGACAAGTGAGAAAACCTGTCGGCCGTCCAATTTTCGCCCATGTATAAAGCCGGCAGGAGTTCCAGATTAAATTTCAGGCAGTATAGTCTAACAAAAACTTATATTCGTATAGCTAACTGTGAACTTTCTCCTCTTTTGCGTTTGTCACACAAGACCCTTCTCCACCGGCCTATTTGCTCATCATCTTTGACAAACCTTTCTTCTTTTTCACGGCTAAATGCAAGAAACTTCTTTTCTAAACCATTGGTTTCTGTGACTTTGCGCTGTGCAGCCTCAAAAACAAACAAAAGTTTGTGCTTAAAATTATGCACCGCTTACCAGTCTAAACGACCTGAACACACTAGTGCCAGTGCTGTCAATCAAGTTGGACAGTGTCAACACGGTATCTATGAGACTGATCACGGCAACCACACCATCGAAGATGTTCCAGCGACTCTTGATGTACCCGCTCGGCTTTAGGGCAATCAGTTTGAGAATCATCTCCAGGAGAAAAATGAATGTGCAAACCTTTGGAAAGAAGAGCTCGGATTAGAACGAATCACGACCGAGTTAACACTACAGTCAACTCTCTCTAGACGGAGACGTCTAAGAGAGTCAAATATAAGGAGTAACGAAAGGCAGAGACTAGCTCTGGGTGTCCGTTTTCCCGAGGTGTCCGTCTATAAAGGTGTCCGTTAAGAGAGAGTCTACAGTAAATTTTGGAAATCAAACTAACTACTCTGCAGGCTGCGCGCGCAATGCATGATTTCCAAGAGCAATGTCAAACTGTGCTCCATGCGACCGTGAGGTTGTCGTTATTTTCTTCAAAGGGACATGAACCGGATAGTTACTGAGGCTAGTATACTTACCGAGTTGACGATATCTATTGCTCTCTCCAAATCTTCGTCCATTCCGTGATGTTGAATCGACATAAAAAGAGTGTTAATGAGAATAATAAAAATTATGCCGGCCTCAAACAATTTACTTGACACGACTCGCTTTACACTTTTCCTAAATGGTTGCCAGCAGTCGCACTTTAATAAAATGCCAGCCCCGCAGCACGAACAGCATTTTTTATTGGCAGTTTTCTCGCCCTCTTCTCCAGAATTGTTGTTAGTCGTTGTCTTTATGGTAACCGAATCTTCTTGTTGGCCCTGTTTTACTTGAAACACCGCGATTGGTTCAGTCGGTGGCATGGTCAAGGAGTTTTGATCATTTTCAACCGTCGCTTGATCAAACATGGCTTTGTGCATCGCTTCGTCAAGAACCACGTCTTGCTCGCGTCCGTAAACAATGCTTAACACACTGCGGCTTCCCAGGGAAAAGGTGGAGCCTTCCATCTTTTTTTTTAAACGAAGATTTTCATTTTCCTGGTGAACAAAACAGGCGTAAAGTTAAGAAAATTTTTAAAAATGCTTCGGAAATTTTCGAGCGAGTTTAATCCGATTCTGTAAATGAGGTCCGAATATCAGACCGTGTGGGGACGTTTCCGATCATTCTTTTACGAAAATTGTCGAACATTGCAGAATGCTACCTCCTCACAGTGAAAGGCATTAGCCTCAATGTTTTCGGGGCTCTGATTTGTTTGAGATGATAAATTAATGTAGGGGCTTGGATATTGTCAGTAACAGCCTGTGAAGGTAAATAAATATAATAAAGGCTTTTTCTCCATGGGAAAAATTCTTTGTTTTTGTTGAAGGTTACGTTATAAGATTTTTTAGTTACTTACCATTCTGCTAGTTTGTACTTCATTTTCATAAGATGCTGCTACAACAGCGAGAACGAGGTTGATGAGATAAAACCTTCCGAAAAGAACAATGCACACAAAATACAACACCGCCCAAGGACCCATGGCGTAGATGATCTGAAAAAAAAAAGTACAAGGCACGTCTAGTCAATTCTCTTTAAAATGGAAATTGTCCGTTCTGGCACTTATTAGTGGTCGTCTTCGCTTAGAGGAGGAGCTCCAATATGGCTCTTCACTCCCTCATCCTGACCAAAATTATGTTTCAATCCTGTAATCTTGTTCGCGAAGTTATGCTCTCCTGAGAAAACGCGCAACAGAACCAACTGGAGATTAGTCTCCCACGTAGGCGTTTTTAGGGGAGCTCGTGGGGAGGGATGAAAAACGAGTTCCCCTAAAAACGCCTGCGTGGGAGGCTACCTGGAGATGCGCCTGATTTTTCAACTTGTCACCAGTCATCCGTGGGGGTTAAACTCCGACTTCCGTTTCCTCTACAGTAGACCGCGTTTAGAGCCACACGCGCACTACAGGGTTCAACAGTTGCGACAGTTCTAGAGTACTTGTAATTCCACTGATGAAGGGCCAGGCCCGAAACGTTTGGAAACTAAAACACGGCACTTTTATTTATACTTTACTTTTTAATGAGCATTTTATTCACTTACTAAAACAGAGACCCACACAACCGGTTTTTTAAGAGTTAATAAGTGAATGACTTATGAAGTGTACGTCCACATCTAACCCATCAATGACTGAACTTATCAGTACATAATCACATAGCTTCACAAGGATCTGTGCGGGTTTCAGAAACGGAGAAAATAAAATCATACATGTGACTCACATTATTATACACATTCTCCCAAAAGTCCAAAGTGACTAGCTGGAATGACGTCATGATGGCCCAGCCGAAATGATCAAAACTCGTGTATCCGAAATTTGGGTTGGGTCCTGCGTCGGGAAGGCAGCTATGATTTGCATCACAATGCCTGCAATAAAATTTTATATGCAGGATTGTATAGATTTAATAGAATAAACAAAGAAGTAATGTGTTCATTGCTTTCTTTAAGGAGTAGGAGTGCTCGATACAAATATATCAGGGGCACCCAACGACAATTTTCGGAAAATATCTGTTCGGAAGACGATTTGAGATCTAGAATTTTCGGGACATTTTTTCCAAAATTTCTTCCTTGTCTGCCTCTCCTAGGATTTTCGAACGTCTAAAAAATGGTATAATTGCCCATTTTTAACGGATTCTTGCCCTAAAAAGGTCAGCTAGAATTTTCGGGAGCCTCTTTTCTGGCTGAAATTTTCGAAGAGGTAAGTTTTGATCCCTATAATTTTCGGATCACTAGACTTTCAGCTAGGAAATCCGAACAGATGAAAAATTTGTAGGGGATAAAAATAGGCCTATGTCTACCGTTTTAATACTAAAATACGTTTAACAATGCTATGTTTAAGTGGTTTTGAACTATATTCTCTTTGGGTGCCTCTGATATATACAGAGCGAAATACAAATTTAAAGATTGTTAACCGAATCCGTTGATCGCTTAATGTGAGAAACTCGAGACTAGAATAGAGACTGCACATCTAAGTAACTGATAGAACACTCGAAAATTTCAGGGGCACCCAACGACCGTTTTCGGGGAAATATCTGTTCGGAGCCCTCTAGAATGGCTAAAATTTTCGGGAGCCCAAGAACAGCTAAAAATTTCGAAAATGTTTCGTGGTGACTGTTCGTAGGGCTCAGAGTTTCGGGATTTGTGTGGTTTGTTCACCTAAGAATTTCGGATTTTGTAGTAATCTCTAGATCACCTAGAAATTTCGTAGCTTTCGTAGTAATCTCTACATTCTGATTTCGGCACCTAGAAATTTCGTAGCTTTCGTAAACTAAGAATAGAGCTTAAACCCGGCAGTCTCTTCGTCTCATTAGCGAAAATCAACGACCCTTTTCTGAGGGTACCAGGCTTACCGGTTACGCGTACTCGGGACAGTATCGCAGCATGACTACCGGAGGGAGGGATCGGTGGGATAAACCAGACAACGCTATTGTAGCACTGTTCTCGGCTGCGCATGTATCACTGATGTATCTGATCTACCGAATTTTGATAAAGTCACATTTCTGACATTTGCAGTTACAGTTGACTGTGTAGAAAATAGGAAACTTTCAGCGTTTCAGTGAACTTTAGCCCGCGAAAACAGACGTTTTTTCACCTGGGGGGTGTGTGGGGAGGGGGATGGGGGCGAGGAGCAAGGGCAAACTACTGTTGGCAACTTTAATTTTTGGTTGTTCGGTGACCCTAATTTGCAGGGTGATGAGTGGGTGATACAGACCCGTTATCTGTTGCATACAGGCTTTCTGGGGCTAGATTGGGGATAATATATTCAGCTGGCAGCTGTGCTGTATATTCTGTATTTTGACCGAGACGAAGTCACGGGTCGGTGCACGGTCCTGCTGATTCCCTGAGCTGATTGTCGACAACCAAAAAATCACTCGGATGTCAAAATCCAGCTCACCGGAGTAATCAGCTTGTTAACAGCAGCTAGCAGTTTAGCGGCAGTCACCCTCGCCGCCTATCAGTGACCTATCAGACCTATACCACGCGAGTAACCTAACCTCGAGTAGCCAGTCAAAATACAGCCCCAAATCACAACAATCCGGATCAGAAATCATCCTTACTTTTTAATCGAGTCTGTTATTTTTTGCAATGACGTTATCAGCATTTAGCTAAGAGTTGAATCAGTCGTGTGGAATTTCCATTTATGGGTGGTCATGAGTCTGATGAGTCGTTTACAGAGGTAGGAAACGTAGAGCTCTATGACAGCTGAAAGTAGGAAAAATTTCTGAACGTAAATGTCTCTGATTTCGCAAATGATGCGCCCCAAGTAAAGGAGTCCGGATTCCGGGGAATTTTTGCCTATGGAATCCGGAATACAGCAAACACTGGAATCCAATAAATTCGAGCTACCTGGAATCCCCAGACTAGAATCTAGAGTGGAATTTCTTGGAAACAATGGTCATGGAAAGGTGGTCACGTGATACTACAGCTTGCTTGGCTTTTGCTTGACTCAGTGCAATGATTCAAAACAGTATCATAATTGCCTACGACTTCTGTTATTGGCGCCGTTTTACTTGAGATGTATGGTCGCAGAAAGCAATACTTTCAGTGTGTCAAGAACAGAGTTTTGAGGTAAGCGAAATAATTCAGCTGACAAACTTTCTGATCTCTTGTAGTCACTCATCACTGTTTTACAATTTCACTGTTGGATCGACCAATTTAGTGATCGTTTCTATGTAATGTTTCTCGGTGAGTAAGATATATAAGAGTAGTCCAACGAAAAAGTATTTTTGTTCTTTTGTTGTTGTTGTTTTATTTACTTCTGAGATACTGAAATCGATATAAAACTCAACTGCTTGGGTTTCAATTCATTTTATCTACACTGAGCTAAATTTGTCAGTAATGGAGGTTTGTAACCGTTCCGGGCGGAAAAGGGAAGTTGTTCACTGTTGTATCGACGCAGTTAAGTAACCTATATATTTTCGCTGTTATTTGCATGAGAGAAAGATTTCCATACTTCCTTAGAGTAAAACATCTCACAGACCCCAGTCACTTGCACGATTATAAGCGGCTTGTGTGGAAGCCAACAAGTAGTCTACGAGATAATGCATATGAGGCTGTGTGGCAATCTTTCTTTAAATTTAAATTGATAACTCAGACCAAAGTAAAACATCCTGAACATCGTTTACATCTTTTATTGATTTCAAATTAAATTAAACAGAATTTGGAGAAAAGCTTATTTACCATACCACCATTTTTTTTTTTACACAATATTGCATTAGTTTCAGATTAGGCCTTGTTCAGTATATGTAATTATCCTTTACAACCAAGTCTTCAGTTTGTTACGAACAAGTACAATCCTACTTCAAGTTCCCCTGATGAATGGCATTACATCCTTGAAGTAGTTAAACAGACATGATATGATCTTACATGTAAAAAAATATGCTTTTGAAGGTCAAACAATTAAATGTCTTGTTCTAAATTGAGTTAAATAAATATCAGTTATTGAATTTCTGTACAAATGTCTTGTAGGCAAGAGTTACCGAGCATTTCCGTGAATATCAATCTGATCTTTTGTCTATAGAAAATCTGCAAATTATCTATTAGAAAAAACTAACACATACAATCAAATGTCTATGTTGCAGAACTTTCAGAAAAGCATATTTACTATTCCACCATTTTTTTTTTGACACAATATTGCATTAGTTTCATTCCTTTACGACCAAGTTGTCGGTTTGTTACGAACAAGACATTTTAGTACAATCCTACTTCAAGTTCCCCTGATGAATAGTATTACATCCTTGAAGTAGTTAAACAGACAAGATATGACCTTACATGTAAAAAAATATGCTTTTGAAGGTAAAACAATTAAATCTCTTGTTCAAAATCGCGTTAAATAAATATCAGTTACTGAATTTCTGTACAAATGTCTTGTAGGCAAGAGTTATTGAGCATTTCTGTGAATATCAATCTGATCTTTTGTCTGTAGAAAATCTGCAAATTATCTATTAGGAAAAACTAACACATACAATTAAATGTCTATGTGGCCATTCTTAAATTTTGTAAACTTGTCGAAAAATTCATTTCCTCTGTGCCTTGTGGAGCCAAATATTGATGCAAAAAAGTTGTTGTTAACAAGGTGATGGTGCAAATGGGCATTCCATCTACAAAATCCAAGACTAAATGCAAATTGACAGAATTGAGCATGACAGGAAAAAAAAACTCAAATGAGGTGACTATCTGACCCATATTAACATGTATTGGCAAGGATTTGGTCTCGGGACCACCAAAGAACAAATCCAGGCCCTGTTCAGAATGGGTCTGGGCTGCCAAATATTGTCAATTTGCCAACAATTCCATCAATTTAGTCATCAACCATATTTGGGCAATTTCCCTTTCTTTTTTTGGTCCCACAAGGAATAGAGACTTTTGAAAAAAAGTTATTAATACCTAATAATACCTAGTGACAAAAAAAGAAAGTTAAATGAAAGTTTTCTACATAAGTTTTCCTGGTGCAAATCAGAAAAAAACCTGTTGAGATGCATATAATATGAGTACAAAGTTATAGGACAAGTCACAAATTATTTTGAGAAAACCCGCAACTCCAAAGGAAATAGTTACATTCACCTTTTGAATTATGAGAGTAGACATGCAGTTTCAGTACACAACAGGAATCAAACCTGGACAATCACTTTCAATCTAAGGTTTACGAGCTTGTCTCTTAAATTCGTGGAGCACCTTGTGACTAGTTCTAGCAATCATCCGTGCAAGTTTAAGAAGAAATTTAACTTTAAGCTTCATTTTCAGCCTTAAAACTTGTTGTGCAGTTCACAAGTTAAACCAACAATTTATTTTATTATGTCATCCAGGCTTTTGTCGTGGCTAATGGCTTGATATTCACATGGGGTTGTTTCTGTTGACCTTTCTCTCTTGAACTCGTCACTGCTTGCACTACAAACAATGTAAGTTTGCTGCCACTCCCTCTCTGTGTTGTCTTACCATCTTTAGTGTTCACAAACTTCAAGACATCGAGGCTGACAAGGTCATTGTTAACCTTCTACAAGACATAACTGTAACACTTGAGACAAAAATCACCATTATTATTCATTGATTCTAAATTCTTGAGCTGCATATGGCATTTACAAACTTGATGCTCATAGTGCATTTATGGGGAAGTTGTAACTTTAGGATTTCTTTCCTTTGACTGTTGGTGTGAAAGCTGTTGAAGTAAAAACTGTATGTCTGTACGCAATTGCCTTACCTCATCATGAGTAAACTCTGGAGTCCATCTGGGCCAATTATCAATTGGAAGGTCATTTAAAAACTCTGAGAAGAATTTCATGACATACGCACCACAGTCAGTGTCATTTGGCTGCTGGGGGACATCAGGGTAGATCACTTCCCCAAAGGAAACACTTTTTTTTTTTAGCGTGGCTTTGGCAGCCCATTCATCTCGCAGATAGTTTTTAACTAAACGCTCAACTGATGGACGATGTATTTTGTTTGACCTAAGAGAAGGCCTATTTGCTGCGTCTAGAATCATGATGGAGACGCCATCACCACGGTTCATTTTGACAATTACTAACATCCAATGTGTACCTGTACATACTGGAATTATGACATACTCCTTTAAAAAAATATTTACACCCTTTGTCCAATTTCGTATCCTGTTTGGATTGAAACTGGCAAGTTTTTTGTGAAAACATGAGCTGAATATGTACAGTGTGTCTGTTGAAATATAAGGAGCAGCACTAATTTCTTCAGCCTTGTAAAAAAATACAAAGTCAACTATGTTGTCATCAATTAAGAATCCTTGTTCTAAATTTTGAAGGTTATCACTGTCCACCTGCACATTCCCATACTTTGATCGGTACATTGTGAGGATGGCAGAAGGAACAAAGTTGATGCATGTCTCATCTTTAGTTGTACAACTTTTGCGCTGTATTTTGATTAACACCAAGGCCTCATATGATAAGTCGGTTCCATTATTTGCCTCTATGAAATCATTAATGTGCTTGGCAAGCGCTGCAGAATTTGAAAATTTTAATAAGACGGCTTTACCATTTCCATCAATCATCCCATTTTGATCCCTTGCATGTGAATCAAACATGAACCACTCACCATAACTGTTTATGCATGACACACAGTAGTCCTGGATTCGAAGAACAAGGCCAGGGTAGTTTTCTTGGACGCTTTTTTCCAGGACCCTTTCTAAGGTCCAAACACCTTCTTCACTCTCTGTTTCTTCTTCTTCCTCGTGCCTGGTGTTGCCACCAAAAACATCTCTCTCTACTTGAAATTCGTAATTGAAAGCTATTAATTTGATTGGTAACTCGTCAACATGCAACTTTTGGGTTGATTCAGTACTGTACCCCAGGCAACAGACACGGAAAAAGTGGAGTCTGTCCCCAACCATCATCATTTTATCCAAATCACATTTCTTCCAAGAAGCAACTGGAAGAATGGTGCTATAGAGAAGGGATATGAAAGCAATTCCAGCACACTGTTGACCTGGATAGTGGTAGAGAGGTTGATCACTGTCACCCTGATGGGTAGATGCAAAGGTGACCAGTTTTTTTGAATCTTCTTCATCTTCTGAAGACAGGTAATCATCTCTGATACCTGTCATCTGGTTAACTGTTTGGCGAAAATGTCTTCCATCTCTCGATTGCTTTCCTTTTTTAGGCTTCTTACCTATATGTAAGGAGAACGTACCAGAACATGACATGAGCCACTTCAGTGTTTTTAAATCCTTTATTATGCTATTTTGTAGCCCATATGAATCTACACGCACCTTAAAGAAATCATCCATGACAATAGCCATGTAATATCTAGGCCTCAGGCAATCGGGGTATTATCGGGTTACGATTCTTTTATGGAAAAGAACTTTGTAGTTCCAGGTCTTTTGTCATAAAACAATTCTTACATGTAGTACCTTTTTGCAGAGCATGAGACATCTTTTTTCTTTTGGACCCTCTCTCCTTGTCTCCCTTGCCATCTGTAATACAGAAATATATTCATTGCATTGAAAATTAATTAGAGGGGTTAACAAAGTTAACTAACTCTACTTGAAATATTAGTCATTACTTTTACATTTTCATTTCCATAAATCTTCTGTCATTTTGTCAGTGATTTGTGTAGGAAAACGAGCAAAAATGAGCAAAGAGAACTTTCTCACAACTGTTAAGTAAAGGAATGTGTCCAGACAGAATGAGAATTGTGTAAAATTTACAGAAAATTATATACTGTAGATATTTTAGTGCGGGCTTTTTGATTAGCTGTCCCTTTATTCATAACATGATTTGTTGGATTGGATTATACCTTTAGCTGAGTCTTCTTTCAAGAGCTTTATTTTCTTCCTTCCTGTATATTCCTCTGAAAGAATAACAGAAATTAGGTATCAGAGGCTTTATTTCAATCTAATTGCTACCATGATCTCCCAGATCAGATTACTATTACAATGTCTAGCACATTAGCTTTAGATTACAGGGGATTCCATCAGTGTCCATGTCTGCTGTTGCCTCTGTGTGATCTTAAACAAATTAGATAACATATTATACTGGCTACATAGAGAGGTAGGTTATCTGCTCCAATTCCTATTATAGCGATTATAAAAGAATACAGTGGTATAAAATGATTATTTGTATTACCTGTCTTTAATTCATGGACATATTTCCTTTTAAGGTTAGTCTCTGTAGGAGTCTTTCTTGGATTATTTCCTTGGGTTTCAGGAGCTGATGATCCCTCTTTCATCCTATGCTTTCTCAGACGACCCCTTTTTGAAACGGTGTGGAAAGTGACAGGCTCTTTAAAAGCAGAGCTTGGCAGCCACATGTCATCATCAGAGGTGTATCCTTTAAACCTAACTTTGTATTCTTCTGAGTGGAACTGCTTGTTGAGTCTTACTTCTAAAACCTTTTCCACCTCATAGTAGTCATCATCAGTATTTGTATCTGCAGTGCTAGCAATTTTCAGGTTGTCTTTTTCCTTCAGTTGCAGTTTGGCAATGCTGTCCTCAGATAATGAAGATGTGCCATCCTCATTCTTCACCATTTCAATTTCACAAAGCACTTTATTGAGAGGGATCCACTTGGACAATAAAATCTTGTAAGGAACATCATATTTACCTTGACTTACTTCAGTGTATGGTCGACCTCTCACTGACCCTTTATTTTTCGAATTTGCACTTATCTGTTCTTTCCCCTCCTCTGATTGTATAGAGAGAATGTGCAAGAACTCCACCTGGTCTTTGACCCTTACAGCCACGTCCCGGAACCTGATCACATCATGACTTTTATCTATCTTACTCCAAGCTTGAATAAGGGATTTTCCTACCCAGTGTCTTCTGGATCGTTCTTTTGAGATGTACTCCCTAGGTAACAGAACTTTAAGAGCTTTGGAGATGTGCACATTATTTCCATCCTTTTTAATATACCATCTCATGTTGGGTGGGACACTTTTACCTGTATCACTGTTGTGATCATCCTGGTCACTATCGCTATCTTCAACATCGCTGACAGAAGTGTGTGATGAAGGATCGCTATCCTTGCTGTCTGTTGTTGACCCTTTTGGTTGTTCTTCTTCTTCCACTTGCACGTCGTCGATGTCAGTTGCATTTTCTTCCTCGGTGTTGCTAATGACAGCTGCTGAATCAGCACTTGAGGATAATGATACATGTAATTTATTGTATTCTTTAGGTGGAGGGCCTACACTTACCATCTTTATACCTGTTGGCTTCTTAAAAGAATAAGGTAAATCCCATACCCCATGTGACTCTAAAAGAGTTGAAAAATCCTCAGGAAGAAACTTATTTATAAGTTCCTGTGCTCTTTTAACCCCCCTCTTATGCATATCCTGCTGCTTTTTAAGGAATTCCTGGTAACTGTCAGGGTACTGGTAGTTTGTAGGTTGTGGGTTGCTAGTTGAACGGAAATGTGATGTTTTCCTATTGCTAGTTGATGGTATTCTGACTCCTTCATAGGTGGACAAGTCATTTATAGCTTCTGTTATAAACTGCAGATCCTTTGAACGATTTAACATATCGCCAAATGTTGGTGATGTGTCCAAAGTTTGGATATTAGTAGTTTTCCCTTGTAACTGGCCAATGATTTTTTCTGTTGAAATTGTACCAGAACGGTTAGGGGAGCATAGTGATGGGCCAAGGTCTTTGAAGTGCAAAAACATTGCAAGGCAATGTAAAGAAGCAGCAGAGAAGATTAGTTCAGCAGTCGTGTAAGCACCATAAGTAAGAAAATGTCCTCTTTTTTCCTTTATTTTGGAGGCATTTGGAAGAGCATGTAGGCGCATCTTCTTCAACTCAAGGTATCTGCGCCATAAACGGAAAATGGTGATTCCTGTAGACACAGACATTTGGATCTGTTCTGGTGTACCAAATTCTACATTATAAAATGGTTCGGTGAGATGGTAGGCTGCGATGATGTAAAGGCATGTAGCCTGTGATCCTCTGACATGACTTTCCAGCATTTCAGCTACTTTGAGGGAAAATATTCTGTTGGCAGTATCTGGTCTTTGATCAAAAAAGTTGATCAGCACTAGATCTTGAGCCAGGAACGGTATTGCTTCTCCTTGTTGTAGACATATTTCCATAAGTTCATGTAGGTGATTGATGGTGGCCACCATAGTGCCATTGCCATCCTTATACATTGTCAGGTCACGTGTGTCATATTTCAGATTTCGTAAAAGTGTTCTTCTCAGGTGGTCAAAGTCTGAGTATGCAATACTGGGGAGAGACCAAAAGTAAGGAGCCACAAACCTCTCATCAGGAATACAGAGGCCCAAGTACATAATTCCTTCTTTTACAGTAGCTTCTGTTGGTGTCATAAGAGTGACCAATGCCGAAAGGGAAAATCCTGCTGAGTCTGTTGAATGTCCCACTAGCTTCAAGGGTTTTTCTCTGGTGGCGCAATCTTCCCGTACTTTCTCCCAAATCTTAAGTAGGTGACGACCACCATAGCCCTTATTTGGAGTAGGCCACATAATATAAATAAGGGGGTGACGTGTTGAGCAACCAAGGGAGCTGAAGTTATGAATGGACACCTTTGATGCTAGGCCATCGTCATCTATCACCTTCGATACCAGTCTCCTCAATGCTGAAAAATCGTCCTTGTCCCCTTAAAAGAACAATCAAGTTTTAATAAAACAAAGTTGTATGAATTATGTATGGAAGCTGTTAAACATAAGAAATAATATGCTGGACATGATTCCTGGTCATTGCTCAGATCACCCTAACCAGTTATAAATTACCAATATTACTTTATGTCGTTTAGTTTAAACATTTCAGAAACTTCAAGGAGGGGGGGGGGGATAATTTAATTTTAAATTTGGGGATGATCTGCGACTTTTAACCCACCCCCTCCTTATTCCTCTCATCCTCGTGGGCTCTGAGTCAATAGCCCATTCGGCCATGATTTTTAATTAGCCAATTAATGCAAAACCTCCATGTCATATTGGGGAAAATAAACATTAGTAATAGCAGTATGATTTCAACACACCTTCTGATTCATTTTTTTTTGGTATATGAACTTTTTCCTCTTCCCACTTTTCAATGTCTGGGCTGAAGCTTTTTCCCACCAGAACAATTTCATCTTGTTCAGTTTTCATTGCCTGTAGATACCTGATTTTGAAAAAAAAAGACAGTTTTTAATAATTTCAATGATTGTCACCATTGATATTTGTAGGTTTATTATTGCAAAATTACAGTCAGACAGACCGACAAGACAAACTGACATCTAACTTTGCTATCAAATGACTTCTTCACATTCTGAAGTGTTCTTTTCTTATCTTGTTTATCAGAAAGTTAAGCAGCGAAATGTAATGTTGTACTTAACAGGAGTCACTTTTTGTTATTTTCTTAGTTGTTTTCCTCCTTTATCAATACAATGTATGAACAAACCTTAATGCTCTGGCCTCGTCACTGGCATCAATAACTGGTCCATCCTTGTACAGCTCAACTGCTTCATCAATTACCTCAGGATTGTACCCTGCCTGTAATTTCCGGTGAGTTTTGAAGTCATCACATGATGTGCTTGATGGGAGACCAAACAAGTCCTAAAAAACATAAAAGGTGTGACATCTTATGTTATATTTCTTACCTTCTTCATAACAGGTCATAAATATTCACTGTAAATGTGCTAGGTACTAAGATTAACTCGCCATGTTTGAGGCATACCTTCATAAGATCATAGTTGGTTTCCCCAAGGCGGATTTTGTGCATCTTTCCAATGGTTTTCATCAATGGAACAAAGTGATGGTTTACACCTCTTCTTAGTTTTCCAACAAGATTTCTTATAATTGTCACTTGAACAGGATTTGTCTGGTCTATGTCCTCTTTAAAAAGGTGCAGCAAATCCACAATTAGTTTCTCTTGGTATTTTTCTTCACAACTTTCCTGGAGCATTTCTTCCCAAGTTTTTGACTTCTTTGCTGACAAAATGGTCACTGTTTTTCCCAGTTTACGGTTTGAATCCTGCAGCTCTACAACTTTTTCCTTTATTTCATTTTTGAGTGCGTAGTCATGACGGAAACCCTTTTTTCCTATCCTGTTCTCACTGCTTGCATCATACACTGATTGATCTCGCTTTTTACTTAAATCCACCAGATACTGTTGTTGTGAAAAACAATTTTTGCAAGTTAAGGGGTGACGGGGAAGCCCAGAAGGTTTTCCAGTGCATGGTGGATCTATGCTTTTTATTGCTCCCTTAACAAACAATTTCTGGCCTTTGTAGGTAACTTCTCTGTTTAATAACACATATATTGCCCTGGCAGGGCGCGACTTCGCAAGCTCCTCTGCTTCCCTAGGGTGCTTATCCTTCCAACCCTTGAAAGTGGAACATGTCGTATGCCCTTTTTCTTTTAGAAAACATCTAAATTTGCCTTTAGCCCTCTCTCGCTCAAATAATGTCTTTGTTGACACTTTTCTAATTGAACAGTCATCTTTAAAAGACTCAACAATATCAGGGTTTTCAAAAAAGTGGAGGCACCCTGAGCTTTGACTATCTGGCTTGGTGATTTTTAGAGCTTCAGTTATTGTTCTCTGTCGAGGCAATGGCTTAGCATCTCCTACTACACCTCTATAGCTACTTACATCCTCATCCAGCTCTTTTGAGCCTGAGAGGTACATGGCAGCAGACTGATGGACTCTGGATTGGTGGTGAGCCACCACCTGTGATATTCCATCAAACTCCTTTTGCGTAGATTTTCCTAACTTGATAAATTGTCCTCTTCGCAGACAGCTCTCTTCATAGATTTTGCAAATTTCACAACGGATTGACACCCTGATCTTATTTCGTAACCTTGACAGACATATGCATGTATACTGTGGGAGTCGGTCAGACTCGTATGTTAAGTCCCTGAATTCTTTAGCCACTTTTGTAGAAATTTCAAGCGGGGGGAAGGCATAACAAAGGAATGCTCGAAAAGTATTGTCAATGTTGTTGCTACACTGAGATGATTCCTGATAAATTCGAATTCTTTCACTGTTATTCATGCGCATTGATGGACAAGGGATTTTTTCTGCCAACAGTTGTTCAAAGCTTGAGCAGTTGAGATCTTTTGGCTTTATTTCTTTTATCTTAGTGTTACTCCAGCTTTTTGAAAGAAAGGATTTTCGCTCAAAAACTAGTGTACTTATGCCTGTATCATCCCAGTCTGGCATTTCCCACAGATCTGGCAATCCATCCTGGTCAAGGGGAGCAAAGGTTGCCGTCTCACCTTTTTGTAGTGGTTCTTCCAAACCTGTGTGGAACAAATCTTCATTTCCTGGTTTTCTTTCCAGGCCTGTAGTGTCCACATCACCTTCATCCAGGCCTGTTGTCTCCACACTATTACTTGTTGCTGTTGTTTCCAGGCCTGTCATGTCCACATCTTTTTTCCAAGGTGTTTTTTCCAGGCCTGTGGTGTCCACATCATCTGTTGTCCCTTCAGCAGCTGAGGTGTTCACATCACCTTGTGGTCCTTCAGTGCCTGTGGTGGCCACATCGTCTAATGTCCCTTCAATGGCTGAGGTATCCCCGTCACCTTGTGGTCCTTCAGTGCCTGTGGTGTCCATATCGTCTATTGTCCCTTCCATGGCTGAGGTGTCCACATCACTTTGTGGTCCTTCAGTGCCTGTGGTGTCCATATTGTCTATTGTCCCTTCCATGGCTGAGGTGTCCACATCACTTTGTGGTCCTTCAGTGCCTGTGGTGTCCATATAGTCTATTGTCCCTCTAATGGCTGAGGTGTCCACATCACTTTGTGGTCCTTCAGTGCCTTTGGTGTCCCCGTTGTCTACTGTACCTTCAACAGCTGGGGTGTCCACATCACCTTGTGGTCGTTCAGTGCCTGTGGTGTCCACGTAATGTGATGTCCCTTCAACCGCTGGGGTGTCCACATCACCTTGTGGTCCTTCAGTGCATGTGGTGTCCACATCATCTGGTATCCCTTCAATGTTCACTTCATCTGATATTCCTGCCTTGCCTGTGATTTTCACATCACCTGGTGGTCCTTCCGAGCTTGTGGTGTCCACATCACCTGGTGGTCCTTCAGGGCCTGTGATATCCACATCACATGGTGGTCGTACCAGGCCAGCAGTGTCCTTATCTTCATGTGGTCCTTCCAAGCATCCGGTGTCCACATCGCCTGATTCACCTTCATTATCACCTTTTTTTTGTGTTTGTGCCAGGCCTGTAAAGTCAATTTTTACATTTTCTGGTGTTCCCTCAAGACCAGTGGTATTTACACGCTCTCCTGGGACCACCGTAGTTATTTTAGGTCTCAGGTGGTGAATGGTTTTTCTTCCCTTTTTCATTCTTATACCCCTGAAGTCCTTATGCACGTCGAACATGTTTCTGCCTAGAATTTCAAAAATGAAACGATGCAAGGCCTCCTTGCTGGCATAACCTTTGAAATGTTCGCAGGCACTATTGAATATGGCCTCTTTGGTGACAGTGTTACCTATTGACTTCTGGTAGGAACTTATAAACCATTCCTCTATTTCTTTAGCTGGTGGTAGCGAACATTTTCCTGTTGATTTGTAACAGTGTATTATTTGTTAAATATAAATTTATTAATCAACAATGGATCTATTAAACAAGGTATGAAATAAATTTATTTAAGGGATATCATTGAAGTTTAATTGATCTTTGGTCAATTTAAGACAACAAAGGTTTTTATTTTGAAGCCTATGTTTTCAATTTTTGCTTGAATTTGAGGTTCAAGACAAATGACAACATTCAAGTTTTGATTTAAATTCCATCAGAAACATCTACTTCTGATTCAATGTCACAGGGATAAAATTAATAGGTGTAAAGTGTAAGATCTGAGAAAAATTATTAGCACTTGATTTACACTGGTTTGGTAGAGTGCTTCCCTTAATATAGAAATGAAGGAAATTAACATGGATAAATTTCAAATGACACCAGTGACCCCTCGACAGTGCCTAGAGTTTATTTGATGAACACTTTTTATCTGTAAACTGAAATAATAGAAATGGAGACACTAGTTCGCACTGCTTACAGTGTAGCCAACGTTAACTTAAAATAAGCACATTGGGATCTTATATTATCGTTGAAAATGTATCAATAATCAATTTATAAAAGAATCAGACCTCCTCCTTTGATTGGACCAGCTACAAGAGAGAGTGACACAACATCTTGCTTAAACTCTTTCAGAATCTGTTCATCAAGTAGCTGTTAAAAAGAAAAACAAACAAACAAACATGTCATCTACCTTCAAAAACCTTATGTAAAATAATAATGCTTTGGCTAATGAAATAAAAAATGGCTGGGAACCTTTCTATAGCCATCAAATATGCATATTGAAAAAGCATTCCAGCCCAAACACAGTAGTTTCCTTTCATCTGAGGGTTCAGGTATAATCTAAGCTAGTTGACTTTTGATCCCCTATTCAACTGAATCATAACTGTATGTGATATATGATGACATCCTAATGTTATTGTTTTAAAATTGTTGCCTCAAAATGCCCCCTTCATACTAACCTGTGTGCCTCTAAAGAATAGTTTTTGGTTTCGTGGTAAAATCTGAGTTAAACTCTGGATTTTCAGCTTCAAATCAATCACATTTGTTGTATGGGGCATTGTCAGCTCCAGACGTTCTCGTCTGTGGTACACCAGAATTAACATTCTAAAATGAGTTCAAAAAAAAATGTTGTTGGCATTGTATTGTTAATGATTTTGAAATGAAATACAGTTATTTGATATTGTAATTTATAATCATATATTAGAATGTGAACAATTAACTTTGTCAAGGCTTAAGAATATTCCATGCATATTGCAAAATTAAATTACGTACAGTTGACTCCCAATAACTTGAATCCTCACTAACATCTCAGTGTTTGTAGGTTGCTAAGGTTGGAATTTCAAGGTGGTGTCACTCAAAAATACATATCAATTTTATCTCACCGTTTCTTGACAGATCAAAGACATTCAAGCAGATAACAATATTATCATGATATCAGCTGGCATCACTGCAGAAATTTGAGAGTATAAATGTGCAAGAAATGCCTCAAATTTTTGTTCTGTGAAGTCAAAATGAGCCACAGTGTAGGATTGGAATTGCTGACTTTGCAGACTTTGGAAAATTATGTATCACGTGGTCTCAAATTCTGTGTTTCTCACTTTCAAGATAATTGGTTTATAAACCTGTGATAAATAGGCACCTGTCTCTCAAGTTGAGAACTGGAAATAAGTCATCTTCTTGAACATCAGTTCTGCAAAAGCCCATATTTTTGGAGAGTTCCGTGGCATGTGGCCTCTCAAGCTTCTTCTTAGCAGACTTTTTAGCCTATTGAGATTAAAATTTCAATAAAAATATATTCCTGCTGTGAGATGTGTTCAACCTTAAATAATAATAAAATAATCGTTTTAATGATAACCCTGTCTCAACTGGACAGCTGACTGGAACTCAATATATAAGTTGACCAAGTCAGCCCCAATTAAGTAGATGTCCTAAGTCCACAAAAATTAGATCAAGGTATCAGCAAAACCTTGATTGAAAATTCACTTCAACAAATGATATGGATAGATGATTTCATTTAGGCTGGCTTACATGTTACATGTAGGCATTTGGCAATTTCTTCCCAAACTGTTGTAAGCCTATCTTTAAATAGACAAGTGTCAATAATTTCAAGTTTCATGGTCGTGCTACCCCTACTCCTCTTTCCATTAGTTGTTTGGCAGATAAATTTCATGACGCTTTGCAAATTTTTGAAAAAGAGGACATCTTACTCACAATTTATACATTAAACAGTAGCACCACGGCTTGATATATAGGTGTCAACTTTAACAGTTGCCAATGAAAGCAAGCTGAATCATTTATTTACATTACGTTTACTCTTTTAAAGTTTTGTTTCAATATTTCGTTTGATCAGTAAAAGAAATTTCACATAACAATGTACTTATGCTCCAGAAATAACAATCAATAGAACTTTTTAATAGCTATTGACATATAATAATCGATTTTCTTTACCTTCCTCACATGATGACTCCTCTGGGGCTTTGCATTATTACTCCTGTGACTTGTTAAAGAGTTGCTCCTCCTCTTCCTTTTAATCTTTTTTGATATACTTATTTGTTCAAAGCTAGGTTCAGGCTTAGAGAAAAACTTTCTATACGATCTCAAGTCAAAATTCCAGTCCTGAATATGATTTGACACAGTAATAAATAAAACGATAACATTGTCAGAGAAAAAGTATGACTAATTTGTTAGGTCGTTAGGTCAAATGATCTTTTGGCTATTTTTAAGCTTATATAGGTCGTGGAGGGGAACATCATTAGCTGCCCTTTATATTAGTGGCAAACATCCTTCCGAATAGAATTTGTTGCGGGAACTACAGAGGGTCAACTGGTCCTCAGCCAATTAGTCACTATGTTTTTCTGGTGACCATCACTTGACCTTTTAGTAACGGCAAACTACCCTCAAAATAGAGGTTGTTGCGGGAACTACAGAGGGTCACTGGTCCTCAGCCAATTAGTCACTATGTTTTTCTGGTGACCATCGCTTGACCTTTTAGTAACGGCAAACTACCCTCAAAAAAGAGGTTGTTGCGGGAACTACAGAGGGTCACTGGTCCTCAGCCAATTAGTCCCTATGTTTTTCTGGTGACCATCGCTTGACCTTTTAGTAACGGCAAACTACCCTCAAAAAAGAGGTTGTTGCGGGAACTACAGAGGGTCACTGGTCCTCAGCCAATTAGTCCCTATGTTTTTCTGGTGACCATCACTTGACCTTTTAGTAACGGCAAACTACCCTCAAAAAAGAGGTTGTTGCGGGAACTACAGAGGGTCACTGGTCCTCAGCCAATTAGTCACTATGTTTTTCTGGTGACCATTGCGTGACCTTTTAGTAACGGCAAACTACCCTCAAAAAAGAGGTTGTTGCGGGAACTACAGAGGGTCACTGGTCCTCAGCCAATTAGTCACTATGTTTTTCTGGTG
The DNA here is from genome assembly GCA_964035525.1 of Porites cylindrica. Classification (NCBI taxonomy): domain Eukaryota; kingdom Metazoa; phylum Cnidaria; class Anthozoa; order Scleractinia; family Poritidae; genus Porites; species Porites cylindrica. The sequence goes on along the minus strand of OZ037782.1, from coordinate 8,968,082 downwards.
ACCATTGCGTGACCTTTTAGTAACGGCAAACTACCCTCAAAAAAGAGGTTGTTGCGGGAACTACAGAGGGTCAACTGGTCCTCAGCCAATTAGTCACTATGTTTTTCTGGTGACCATTGCGTGACCTTTTAGTAACGGCAAACTACCCTCAAAAAAGAGGTTGTTGCGGGAACTACAGAGGGTCAACTGGTCCTCAGCCAATTAGTCACTATGTTTTTCTGGTGACCATTGCGTGACCTTTTAGTAACGGCAAACTACCCTCAAAAAAGAGGTTGTTGCGGGAACTACAGAGGGTCAACTGGTCCTCAGCCAATTAGTCACTATGTTTTTCTGGTGACCATTGCGTGACCTTTTAGTAACGGCAAACTACCCTCAAAAAAGAGGTTGTTGCGGGAACTACAGAGGGTCAACTGGTCCTCAGCCAATTAGTCACTATGTTTTTCTGGTGACCATCCCTTGACCTTTTAGTAACGGCAAACTACCCTCAAAAAAGAGGTTGTTGCGGGAACTACAGAGGGTCACTGGTCCTCAGCCAATTAGTCCCTATGTTTTTCTGGTGACCATCGCTTGACCTTTTAGTAACGGCAAACTACCCTCAAAAAAGAGGTTGTTGCGGGAACTACAGAGGGTCACTGGTCCTCAGCCAATTAGTCACTATGTTTTTCTGGTGACCATTGCGTGACCTTTTAGTAACGGCAAACTACCCTCAAAAAAGAGGTTGTTGCGGGAACTACAGAGGGTCAACTGGTCCTCAGCCAATTAGTCACTATGTTTTTCTGGTGACCATTGCGTGACCTTTTAGTAACGGCAAACTACCCTCAAAAAAGAGGTTGTTGCGGGAACTACAGAGGGTCAACTGGTCCTCAGCCAATTGGTCACTATGTTTTTCTGGTGACCATTGCGTGACCTTTTAGTAACGGTAAACTACCCTCAAAAAAGAGGTTGTTGCGGGAACTACAGAGGGTCACTGGTCCTCAGCCAATTAGTCCCTATGTTTTTCTGGTGACCATCGCTTGACCTTTTAGTAACGGCAAACTACCCTCAAAAAAGAGGTTGTTGCGGGAACTACAGAGGGTCACTGGTCCTCAGCCAATTAGTCACTATGTTTTTCTGGTGACCATCCCTTGACCTTTTAGTAACGGCAAACTACCCTCAAAAAAGAGGTTGTTGCGGGAACTACAGAGGGTCACTGGTCCTCAGCCAATTAGTCACTATGTTTTTCTGGTGACCATTGCGTGACCTTTTAGTAACGGCAAACTACCCTCAAAAAAGAGGTTGTTGCGGGAACTACAGAGGGTCAACTGGTCCTCAGCCAATTAGTCACTATGTTTTTCTGGTGACCATTGCGTGACCTTTTAGTAACGGCAAACTACCCTCAAAAAAGAGGTTGTTGCGGGAACTACAGAGGGTCACTGGTCCTCAGCCAATTAGTCACTATGTTTTTCTGGTGACCATTGCGTGACCTTTTAGTAACGGCAAACTACCCTCAAAAAAGAGGTTGTTGCGGGAACTACAGAGGGTCACTGGTCCTCAGCCAATTAGTCACTATGTTTTTCTGGTGACCATTGCGTGACCTTTTAGTAACGGCAAACTACCCTCAAAAAAGAGGTTGTTGCGGGAACTACAGAGGGTCACTGGTCCTCAGCCAATTAGTCACTATGTTTTTCTGGTGACCATCGCTTGACCTTTTAGTAACGGCAAACTACCCTCAAAAAAGAGGTTGTTGCGGGAACTACAGAGGGTCACTGGTCCTCAGCCAATTAGTCCCTATGTTTTTCTGGTGACCATCGCTTGACCTTTTAGTAACGGCAAACTACCCTCAAAAAAGAGGTTGTTGCGGGAACTACAGAGGGTCACTGGTCCTCAGCCAATTAGTCACTATGTTTTTCTGGTGACCATCCCTTGACCTTTTAGTAACGGCAAACTACCCTCAAAAAAGAGGTTGTTGCGGGAACTACAGAGGGTCAACTGGTCCTCAGCCAATTAGTCACTATGTTTTTCTGGTGACCATTGCGTGACCTTTTAGTAACGGCAAACTACCCTCAAAAAAGAGGTTGTTGCGGGAACTACAGAGGGTCAACTGGTCCTCAGCCAATTAGTCACTATGTTTTTTTGGTGACCATTGCGTGACCATTGGGTCAACTGTTCCTCACCCAACATTTTTTTGAGGACCATTATTTCACCATTACCGGTTAGAAACATGAAAATACTTGGCCAAATAGAGTTACCCAACCCCCTGATCGTTCTAAGTAAAAAGTGCCATTAAAACAAGAATATCTAAACGTCTGCAAAATTAAGAACTGGAGCATTTTTTTTTTTTAAGGAAAAGTACTCACACAGTAACAGTATTATTTCGCAATAAAGAAACTAAAACAGATAAATGAGCTTACCGCCAACCTTGATGTAACAGGAAACATTTCTGCAGACCTAAAAGTTTACACATTCTTTTATGAGTGGGAGGCTTTACCTGCATATTTCTTTTTGTTGTTGTTTAAGTGTTTCGAAGAATTCGGATAGAAATGCACGCGACACAGGCTTATGACAACAACTTGTCACTCAAGCAGATGAGCAGAGACCGGTGAAACACATGGCATGACCTGGAAACAGAGGAGACTCTGTGCCTTTCGATTGTATTGATTTATATCATGTTGTATATTTCATTTTGACTAATTCAGCCGGTCTACGTTTCATCTGTGGTATTGACGAGGGTGAGCCTAACCACCAACCCTGAATCAAATCGAAGCTCGATCGATCCGTATTCAGCATATAATCTAGAACGACTGAAGAGGTTCTGCCGAGCAAAAGTGCAAAGGCAGGAAAGAACTTAAAATTATTAAAATGATAGTATATTCTATCTAATCGCTGAATCGGCACATGACAAAACAGACAAAAGGTGACCTATGCATCTGAGCCGTTACAAAGTTCGTTCCTAAATGATTTAGACGCCGATCTTTTCATCTGCTGATTCAATACCTTAGGTTCGGAGCATGAAAAGTTGTCCGTCTAACCTGGCCAAAGGCAAAGCAGTAGACCGAATATGCCGAATCGTTGGACCTCGCGAAACAAAAACAGTAAAAAGCTCAGACCGGTGAGGGGGGCGGTTCCATTACACTGATTACAAAAAAACTGAAAAATTATGTCGCAAAATCTAGAAACGAACAGGGATATCTTATTGAATGAGGTGTACATTGAAGACGTATGATTAGAAAAGACCGCTTCTCGATACGAACAGAAAACGAGTAAGATAGAAAGGCCGGAAAGCTAAGTGAATTCTTTCATTCTTTGGCTTAAAAATATCCTAAAATCGTTACAGTGAAATTCCTCCTCTTTAGGGTCCCAAAAACAGTTAGGTTAAAATGAAGTAAACCTTACCTGAATTAACGTTCTAAAGACAGTTAAACGTAAGCGAAGGAAATCTCCACGTAGAATACAAGCAGCCCAAAGCAACGAGAAGCGAATCAAACCTCTTAGCTCAGCGAGCCGTTTCTTGCAGCGCGGTACAAGAAATAAACGGCAATTCGGTTGAATGAGGGTGACGTTGGTGGTGAGGGTGACGTTGGTGGCTGATTTGACATAGTCCAGCTGTGCGCGACAAAAGAACTATTGTTTGCAACACACCCCAGCATCTGACCTTCTCTTCTATCTGTCCTAAATAAGCTATCAGGTTATCACTGCACTGAGATTATCAACACTGTGAACACCCACTTCCTGAGTTTGCTGGTAGGTGAGAGAAAACGGAGAAAAAGCAATTCACATTATTCGGAGAACTTTGGGAAATCATACCAATTTTCTTCATATAGTACCTGCAGACTGAGAAACAAGCCTCTGAAGCCTTTCGAGCCTTATATCCCGAAGCAACTTAATGAAAGACCATAAAAAATTTGCCTGATTTCTGTTAGACCACTTCCACATTATTTTTTAACGTTTTTTTTTTAACCCTAAAGGTTTGAACCAAACGGCGACGATTCCTAATAACAGCAGTGCTGTCACTTCGTTTGTAGTTTTTAAAATTTGTGATGTTTTTGCTAGTGGTTATCTGTTTAATTACATTCACCATTTTCAGCTGACCATTCAAACCATTCACCAGCTCATTCACCAGACTGACTAGATTCACGATCATCGCCTTGCCTGGCAAAGCCACACTGAACACACTGCACTGAGTGCACGCAAACCGCTTTTATTGTCCGCAGTTTCCGGGAAAAAACTACCCTGGAAAAAACTGACTCTCCGGTGCAGACGACTAGAGAACTAAATCAGCAGTCCTCTGAGTTCCAGTGGTCGATGAGTGGTTTCCCTTGCACCGAAAAAAAAAAGAAAACGCCTGATCGCTGGTGAATATTCACCAGATCTCATCAGATCACGTAGCCTGCGAACAGTAGACACTGATTAGACTTTAGCCTGCTTCTATCCCATGCTGTTCGCAGTATATTTCAGATGTGTAGAGTGATCTGTAACCTGCGAAATAAGCTTTTTCCAAGAGTTTTTACTGAAAACGATCTTTCTTACAAACTATTCAGGATTTTACTGACCTTTTTTTTGTTGGATGGTTTTGATTAAAAGTGAAATTCCCAATACGACGGGAAGGGTCTGGCCGCTCAGTTCTGACGTTAGGCAGTCACGTGGCGCTTCTGGCGGTCGTTTAGATCTGTTCTCAAGTTGCAGAATGTAACAGTGATGATAAAACCACTGGCATTTGCAGCAACAAGTTTGTTTTGTCTTAGTTAAGTGAGAAAATTTTCAAAATGATCCGGTCAGGCATACAAATTATTCCCCATGGACGTTTAAGTAAATCTATTGTGTTTGTCATGGTGGGTACAAAAGAAGTAAATCCAAAAGCCCGCGGCGATCATTCTCACACCATTTTGATCGGGAGCCCAGGTTGAGTGAGGTTGGACACAGGGGACAGCTACACAGCAGACACAGGTATGATTTATTTCATGTGTTTCTTTACATTTTGGTTTAGCTGCATAAGGCAGATAAAGTTGCCGCCAAAAATGGAAAGTGCATTTGCCTCGCGCGCGATCTCAGGTGCGATCTCTATTCAGGGAAAGTCGCCTCGTGGACTTACTGCGCGATATCCTCAGCTGAATCCTGGCGAAATCGGGAAAGTCTTGGACCAAAATTAAGGACTATTACTGAGATTTCAGTGCGCGAAAAAAAAAAAAAAACTAAAGGGGCCCGATCATGGAAAGGTACATCACTATCTGGCAAAAGACTCAGAAAACGTAGCGAAGACTCGAAATTTATACGATTGAATTCGCTTCGAAATTGACCTGGTAAATCATACGATCACACGGCATTCCTCAGCATTCCTAAAAAAAGTCCAGCATTTGTCTGATTTGTTTCAGTTGGTTCGCCAATTTTCAGCGAGTATTTTCTTTTTTCTGTGAGTCGTCTGTTGTTATCAGTTCGAGTATTGCCTTGGCTACATGTCAGAAATTCTGGAAATTCGTCTCGTCGGTTACGTTTGAGGATCTTAAACATACCCACAGATCACAGATACTACTGATCATACTAGCTAGACTCGCTGACTGTTCACAAAGTCCAAAACTTGCATTTTCGGAGCGATAGGCTTAAAAGTGCGAGACTTAAAAACGTTTTATTCCCAATCGCCAATCGGATGAAGGAGTTAGTCTTATTCGTGATTTTTTTATGGTTTTATATTGAAAATGTAATACGTAGCGATTATGGTTAGACGAGAGGCAATAGAAGCCGCTATACCTTCTTGCTCGTTCCATCTGTTCCAGTGTTCGTTCGATCGTTGCATGTGTATTGTGTATATAAGAAGCAAAAAGCCTCAAAAGCAGGCGTTGAAAAAGTAAAGTGAGACCACAACGTGAAAGCATCTAAGTCTCTAATTAAATGTTTTCAAATATACATTAGCTGAAACATTCAGCTGATTCAGAACGGTCAATACGGCTGATACAGTAACGATTGATCGATCGATTCGCTGATAGCTCAGTTAGCTTCAGTTGTTAGCTTTCCTCCAGTTTCTTCATCTCAGCTGTCATCTGCAGTATCGGTATGTTATCAGTGTGTTATCTCAGTGTTACTTTCAGCTGTACCAGCTGTACTTTGCCTTCCGATCTTTTTCAATCTGCTTTTTCTGCTTTTTATCGTATTTGCTCCGGCCTTTCCCGTTCACCAATGTTTCAGAAGTTAACATATCAGACATCGCCTCATTTTGATAGAAGTCTTTTGTCACGGCATCTTTCGATCTCTAGAGAATCCAGAGAATCTTCTCTTGTTTTTTTTTACCTTGCATGTGATCAACCTGATGTGACGTAAGCTATCAGCCGCGTGTGAGCTCGGAAAGGGCTTATTATCCCGGATAAGTTAAGTTTCTCTCGGTTCTCTGTTGGTTTCGCTAAGTTATTCCATCGACAAGTTTATAATCAGGCTAACTGGCAGCCAAAACTGGTGCAAAATTTTCCAACTTCCAGAACTTCGCAGGAGAAGCGTAAAAGAACCAGAATATGGGGTGTATTTCACATCTTAATTTGAGCTTCAAGAGGCTATTAACAACATCTGATACATCAGCCAAATTACATCACTTTGGTTATTAATCAATGCAACTTATGACTGTTATGACAATTCATATGCTTTTTTCAATTCATTTGTTCATTGATAGCAGTCTTGTTTTGATTTAAATAGAAAATCATAGAAATTTGTCAACTTCTATTTTTTTAACAATTTCATTCAGCTGAGGCGCTATTTACAACAAGCTGATTAACATGCAGAGTATCATACAGTATGGTGGGGGAAATACACTCACTGTTCAATGTACTGACTCTAGTGATTCAATTCCATTTTAAAAGCGGCTTAACACCTTTTGTATTTTCTTTCTGTCTAGATCAAACATAATGGAACACGCAGCAGATGGCGAAAGGCCAGGTATAGACAAACGATTTGATTTTTTTGTTGGATGCTGTGATTATTTTCGATATTTGCCAGACTTGAACAAAACATCAGAATATATATATATATATATATATAACTACAAATTGTAAAGGAACTGGTTAGATCGGGGAGTGATGAACACCATTACAAAATTTCTGATAGGAAAGGTGCCAGTTAATGGATGGACTTCTGCCATTTGGAAAAAATAATTAACCTTTCTCCATGAGTCATCAACAAAATTGACAGTCTATTTTTATTCAACTTTAAAAAATATGAGAGCTGTTGAGATATAGTCAACTTCCACTGTTCAATAATATAACCCCGTGCCAGAATGTTGCTTGCCCGTTTTCCACCATAGCCCACCCTACGATATTTTAATAGAGTACCTTCAGAGTGACAAAGAGCACTGCCCATAATAGCATCTGATAAGTCCCAGTTTTGGTCTCCAAAATTAAAGGTGAGGCATAATGATTAGTGCTCTTTGGTCTGCCTGCTATACTGTGAATCCTCTATTAGGCTATCCCTCTGAAAGAATTTTGAATTGAAATGGTTTGGTATTTCACATGGCCATGCAGTATCCTCTATTTCTTTAATGAACTAGACTAGCTATTGACTATTATCTATCTATATGTTTTTCAGAACCCATGGATGCCGATGGCGACTGGCTCGACCGAGCCATAGCGCTAGACAGAGAAGAGCAAAGGCAGGAGGAAGAAAGGAGGAGAAGAGAAGAAGAACAAGAAGAAGAAGAAGGGGAGAGGAGAAGACGAGAAGAGGAAGAGAGAAGGAGAAGAGAAGAAGAAGAGAGGAGGAGATTAGAAGGAGAAGAGAGAAGAAGAGAAGAAGAAGAAGGAGAGAGGAGGAGAAGAGAAGAGGAGGAAGAGAGGAGAAGAAGAGAAGAAGAAAGGAGAAGAAGAGAAGAAGAAAGGAGAAGAAGAGAAGAAGAAGAGAGGAGAAGAAGAGAAGAAGAAGAACAAAGGAGGAGAAGGAGGAGAAGGAGGAGGAGGGAAGACGAGAGAAGACAAAGAGAAGATGAAGAGACAGAGAGGGAAGAAGAGTGGAGAGGAAATGGAAGGAGAGAAAGAGAAAGAGGAAGAAGATATCACAGAGTGGGCAGGCAAAGGTCAAATGAAAGAAGGAGCCAGAGAGATGATGAAAGAGGTAAGAGAGAATAAAATGATGTAGATTATAGACTGTGGTTAGTTAATGATGGTTATATAACTCCTTTCTTATGAAATAATGTAAATGCGTTCCATCTATTGTGTCAGAAAAATTATTAATGATCAACAAACTATAGTAGGACTAATGGACAGTGTAGCTGATTTGTGTTTCAAATGTGAAAGTCACAGAAAATCTAATATACAACAAGAGAGAACACTTTGCAGGACCATGGAAGTAGTGTCTGGATCTGGAGTTTGGGTGGATGATCTAGTCAGCATATTTTATATTTCTATCTTAGCATTTAACTACAGCCAGCTGCCGATAATTCAGACTTTCTTGGGTTACAAAAATGTTCATTTCTCCCTAATATCCATAAATGCCTTTTTTTCCTTACCGAAAATATGTCTTGTTCATATATTTTTGTTTTTTCTTTTTTTTTCAGTCAGATGTCACAAGTGCAGGAAGCTTGGGCACAAACGTGCCCAGTGCCCCGAAAAAACTGAACGAGGGGAAACTAAAAAAGTTATTAATTATTTTTATTTTAATGGAACTCTGGATAATGCAAAATTTCAATAAATTAATGAAATTTTGCATTATCCACATGGTTACTACTGTATTTCCTTGAGCACTCTGCCCAAAGACTCGAAATCAATGCAAAATGTCAAGATTAATAAACCATCTTGGGTTCAATTAACAGCATGTTTTAACATGGTGGCAGATAGTCTGCATGGTAGGGTGTTTCACGGAAATATGGTCGTAACCTTTTAGAATAGGCCTTTTGATCTTTTATCAAATTCTCGTTACAAATTAAAAAAAACCAAAACAACAGCAAAAGAAAAAAACCAAAATTTTGGGCTTAAAAAAGTTATACTTTTGATTTCCAGCTGAATGCATGGTATTGACTTTTTCAGTATGATTTATATTAAAATTAGGGTGCTTTCCATTTGTCAGAACTGACCGGCTAGCCCATTCCCATCGTAATGAGAATGTCACTTTTAATCAAAACTAACCATCCAGATCAGTCAAATCCTAAATATTATACACAAAGGAGATGGTTTTTCAGCAAAACCTCAGAGAAAAAGCCTATTTCGTTTCCAAAAGGTTTTGAGTCTGACCATGGTCCAGCTGCCCAGTTCTGACTTTTGGAAAGCGCCCTAAAATTATATTGTTTCGTCTAGTGCAATGTTGCTAAGAAAGATTCGGTTAGGCTCATTTTTGGGTCAACAATTTGTCAGATTGGTTGACCCAAAAATGAGTTTTAGAACTCTTTCTAAGCAACATAATCGCAAAAAAAAAAATAAAGACGCAAAGTGCGAGTAGTTGGAGTCCAGCTATAAGTTGTTAGAAGACTGGGCCGGGTTGTTCAAAGTGGGGTTAAGATAACCCAGGGTAGTGTGAAAGTTGAATATTTAAGATAAAAAAGCGTAAAAAGCAACTACAGTATAATTCCATTAGTCTGCAATGTGGTAATTGGATGCTCTGAAAAGAATGTGAAAGATTATCGTAGAAAAAAGGAAAAAGAAACTAGGATAAAAATTTCAGAACATTTAACCCCAGGTTTGTGATTATCAGCCTTGGAACAACTGGGCACAGGTTAGCAAACAACAACAACTACAAACATGTAGATCAAATATTGGCGTGAGAGTGGTGCTTGTTTACCCAAAGCAGACTAGCAAAACTTATGATCAACCAACATCTACCCTGCATGTTTTAACAAATAGCAAGTAAACGGCCAGTTATACAGATTTTAGTTGAACAATTCACACAATTAGACTACAAGAAAAAGCAGTGGAACAAAGAAAACTTAACTAGTGTTGATTCAGTTTCATGAAACTATGTTCAGTTTGTTGCAGTTAAAAAAGAGACTCGAGAAATTAACAAAACGTGAATAAAACAGCAAAAATGATTTACGTAACATTTGTTTTCAGTGGTTAATACAAATTGGGTTCCCAGCGTGGGGAGGTATAGACAGCTACTCTACAAAGTCTTAAACAAGAAGGCTCTGCCGGAGGTTCAACACCTTAGTAGATTAGGCCTCCGGACTTTGGCCTGAAGTCAGCCTGAAAAGTTACCTTTTGTATTCCTTCCATTGAAAGATAATAGTCCTTTCGCATCTTGTAGTCTCTATTCTTCAATCAAAATTTTAAAGATATTTAGGACAGCAAAAGTTACGAGTACTCCTTTCGGGAAGAGCCTCCTTGTATTCTTGGTATAGGCCTTCATAGTAAGGACTCCTACTCCTGTTCAGGTGCTTGTAAAACCAGTAAAATTAGACGGTTTTAAAATGATTACAAACCTGAAAAACTACCTTTTAGTGGACCGACATATGGCTTTTATGATTACTATATTTATTCGATTATTAAAAAATTTTTGGACCTTGAGAGTGGACGCCTATTCGAGGTGGGTGTTTATTGAAGGCTGGGCGCTTATTGAATTTTCACCATTTTCAGCAACTGTGTTATGTTTATTTTGCAACAAAAAAACAAATGGTAACAACAAAACGAGAAAAAGGTAATAATGCAAGGTTTCTGTAAAATACTCTGAAGAAAACTCCATCTGCGGGGAAGTCCCTTAGTACTTATTCAATTTTGTGTGTGTGTCGGAGGAGTAAGGGGGGTAGGAGTGGGCACTTATTTTAGTTTGAGTGGAAAGGGGAGGGCCGTGAGGAGGGGTGGGCGCTTATTCGAGGCTGGGTGTTAATTAACTTTTTCTGCCTCTAGGATGGGTGCTTATACGAGGTGGGCGCTAATTCGAGGTTGGGCGCTTATTCGAATAAATACGGTATTTTTTAGTGTGCTACGGGTTTTTTTCGTACATAGCCCGCTTCCCATCCCAATGATAGTAGCAGCAGCAAACGAGAAAAATTAGGTTTTCCACTCAGGTAAAATATAATGCAAAGTAAATGCAATAAGTAAAATAGGCAACAGTCTGAACAGTACATGTGAAAAACAGTAGATAGACCTTGTGTTGGCGCTGCGACCACAGAAAAGTGCAATTGAAAAATGGCAGACTTAGCTTAGTACATCCACTTTATTCTGTTTATTCGATTTTCACCCCAACTTCAACTTGAATATCCATTGTTTTCAATTGCCCATCTTCAGCATCTTGCTGCATTCAGTGTTCACTCGTTCACTGGCTGCGGCTTTGCAGTCGCGAAATCGTATGCACCTGCCGAACCTTTCGAACCTTTGTTCGGATTGCTGTGTACCTTAACTTTCACTGCAAAACGAAAATGACACAGCTGATGATAAACAAGGAAAAAAACACAATCAGTCTCAGAAGTCTCACTGCAGCCTTGCAACTTTTAGAAAAAGAAACAGCTGAAGAAAGATGAACCCATCAGACACCTGAGACACATTCATTATAGCCAACTCATCAGCAGACTCATCAGACTCATAGCCAGGCCAACCACACCCAACGCGCACTCGTGTCAGTCGTGTTATAACAGGAATAATTCAGCCTGATAATTTACTGTAATCGTCAGCTGATAATTCACCTAATAATTCAGATAATTGTAAATTATTCAGGATTATTATCTATACTTGGAGGAATCTCCAGACTCCGGAATCTTGGTTATTCCAGTGTTCCGAGTTTTTTCTTACCAGATTAGGGACACACTGACGCCGAAATACAGGAAAAAGTACCCGATGAAACAGTTCTTTAAACTATTCAAAGAACTGAAATAAAAACGCGTAATCTTCTGATCTTTACTATCCCATCCTGCGTTCTGCCTGTCTGCCTACTCAGCCTACTGGATCTATTCTGCCTACTCTTCAGCTTCCCCCCATCAGCTGACCTCTCCTATTACCTTAGCACCCAGAGCACCTTACCCCTGACCCCTTGGGAACGAACACAAAAAAATGTACAGAACAGAACACTGAAGAAATAAACACTGAGCCGTGCCCTGGGCCATGTTAACTGATCCCAACTCTGCCAACTGCCTTAGCTGACTGCGTTCAATGTGCGTTGTAATCAGTCAGTGCCATGCCGTATTTCAGATTTTTCCGCAAGTCAGTGGCAAGTGCCGTGCGAATTGAGTTCGGCAGGTACAAGACGTTTCAACTGGCTTTAAAATCACTTAAATGCCTTTTGTTTTACACCTAGAATTTTCTATACATTCATTAGACGTTTCAACTGGCTTTAAAATCACTTAAATGCCTTTTCTTTTACACCTAGAATTTTCTATACATTCTATGTCGCCCTAGAAAATTCGGAGACATTCTCAGACTACATAAAGTTTTCGGAGAAAACTTGAAAGGACCCCTAAAAATTTCGGTCAAGGCAAAAGCTCGTCAGGTAATCTTACGTTTTCGGAAAGCTTTCACTGTAGGCTAATATTTTCGGGAAAGGCGAAAAACAGCCCTAAAAAATTCGAGAGGTTCAAACCACTCCTAGGACGACCGAACAGATCAAATTTTTTTAGCGATGCGAATTATTCATTTATATTGCTTTTAAAGCACTCCAGGATGCATAACGAGCCATTTCAGATCATTTCCCAGAAAACGGTCGTTGGGTGCCCCTGAAATTTGATTGCTACTAGTTTATTTAAGGGAGCAAGGGATAGCACAGTTGTCGTAAGATCGTTCACCTTCCAGCAATGTCGCCAGCACCGGCGCGGGTTCAACTGCCGGAAGCGATGCCATCGCTTCGCTGTGGTTAAGTTTCTAAAGCCTTGCCTTCCTCTCCTGCTGCGAGAGTTTTTTCTCCAGAAACTCTTTTTTTCTCCTCCTCCTCTCAAAAACCAGCATTTGCAAATTCAAGTTGGACCCGGAACCGCGTTGTGGATTCGCTACCACTAAATCAGTACATTTTACTACATATTGTTAATATATCAACTTACACTGCTCCAGAGTTATTTCCACATACCACCGGATTACGCTCATAGTCGAGTATCCAAACACCTAAAGTAAGAAGAGAAAATTTTCATGTAAGCCAAGGGAAGTAACTTGTAATCATGCAAGGACAAGGGGAGATCTTAGGAGGGTGGCTCGTGACTCCAGTGTAACCTCTCTCCCTCACCCCCCTAAATTAAAATTTATGTTAACAGCTGTCGAGGGCTATTTAAGAAGGTATTACCAATAGGTTTTACTATAGTTCAGTGTTTGAAACGATGAATGATTCGGGCACCGTTCATGCTCATCCGACTGTGATGCATATGTGGGGAGTTTGGACTGTTGTTGTCTGCAATATTCATTCTACGTATTCTGTAACACTTAATAAATTTACTAAAGTTGAATGAACTATGAAAAGGAAAAGTAGTCTACTCATAAGCCACTCACTAGAATTAGACACGTAATCTATGTATGACGTTTGAAGGTTGTCCGGTACAGGTTCAGCGCATTTACTTCTCAGCACACCAACAAAAACTTGCATCCCGACAAGAGCAAAAATACAAATAAAGAACATTGTGAGAATGAGCACATCCCATAACATCTTCATTGAAGCGAGAAGGGTGTTCACCATCATCCTCAGACCTAATGAAATAAAAGAAAAATAATCTGGAATCAAATTATTGACGTTATTGAAAGAACAAATTTGTAAGTATATATTGCTACCATTTGTCATTAGTAACGTGCAAGGGGCTGAGTACAAAAGACTAAAATAGATTGAATTGAAAGATTTCCAAAGCCTTTCACCGGGAAGAGCATTCAAACAGCAGTATTTTTAGTAAATTCGAGTGTTCTTGGCATAATTGAAGAAACATCATAATTACACGCTTTTGAAACTCTGTAAGAAGATAGCTTTCTGTGAATCTTGTCTCTCCAATCTGCACTATTACACTCTCTTGTCGTTATGACTTCTAAAAACCGACCAACGACTAACTGAACTCGGGCCCAAAATCGTAGCAACAATTGTACGAAAATCCCCAACGTGTGCGAAAATTTAAGATGTTAGGATCTACACGCAATTTTCCAGCATTTAGATGCGAGGCGGGGGGTGTAGCTCAGTGGTGGAGCGTCCGCTTTGCATGCGGAAGGTCCGGGGTTCGAAACCCCGCACCTCCAATTTTGATATAATTATACTAATTCTAGGAGGAGCGGATCCACACCGGTTTCCACCGTTTTACAGAATTCGGTCAGATTTTTCATAATAAATATGATTTTTTTTCATTTTTAAAAAAGTTTTGTAGTTGAAATCAAGAATGAACTAATTTGCCGATTTTCAAGGCTTCATCCGAGGACTCCGAATGTAACTGGACATTAACCTGTCTGAATGACTCAGAAACCCAGGAATTAAGGGGTTTTTAAATTCAAAAAAATCCCCAGCTAGGAGAGCATGTCCCCGGATCCTCTTCCAAGCTTGCGCCTTCTACTAAGGGAATTTATTTCCCGTTTCGTCCTCATTTTTTTTTAACAAAAAAGCGTCAGTATTTTTTGTAAATATTCAAGGACTTACCCTTAACGGCTGATATTGTACGGAGAGCTCTAAACACACGAAATGTCCTGATTCCAGAAAGATTGGCTAACACTCCAGGAGCTAAGGTTATATACCTTGACAAGGAAAGAAGTTGTGTCACATGCTTAAAATTTCTTTAAAGCAGTAAAGTTTAGCTTATGATTTGTAGCCTTAATGATCTCTCGCCTTGATTTTGGCAAACAGATTAGAAACAAAACCGGCGTGCGCTTACACAAAAACTCTACAAGCAATATCCCTCGCTTTGTTTCGTAATTAGTTTCTGAGTTTGCGCATACAATATCAGGGGTGTCTCGCTTTTAGCAAGTAAGGAAGATGTCATGCTTGTGAAGTGATTCGGCGATGAGGTGAAAAGTTGATGGCGATCGCAACGCTTTAAAGCATAGTTAGGCGTGATCAGTGGTTAACACTGATAGACCATTAAGATGGATACAAACAAACAAACAAACAAAAGCAGAACAAAACTAAACTAAAATAGAACAGTCCGTTTCGGGTGGACCTTCGCATACAAGGTTTCTACTAATAGGCCATTTTCGAGTTGCTCCAAGTCTATGTTTAAAAGTGAGGCTAAGTGCGAAGCCATTGGTATGAAAATGCTTTTTTATTCCAGTGCAAATAAAACTTATCACATGAAAGGTTTTCCAGTTAGCCTCATTTCGAAAGAGAGGTTATTTGGACTGACTCGTAAATGACCCATTAGGTCCAGACTATGGTAATGAATGGGATAAGAACTTAAACCAAACACATGGTAGCTTACCCTAATATCACAACGACGAAATCCAACCAGTTCCAAGGATCTCTCAAATAAGCATATTTGTGGAGAGCAAAGCCTTTGGAAATTATTTTAAGAATCATTTCTAAAGTATAAATTGCTGCAAATACATATCTGTTGAAAAGAACGGAAAAAAGATTTACGATTAAAAATCGTATAAAATCCACTCCATGATGTTAAAGAAGGCTTAACTGTGGGGTCCCTTCTCTCCTGGGGTTCTTTAACAAGAATCTTAAAGACATGTGAACGGGCGCAACAACCCCCAACTTTGTTGCCCCAGCAATGTTGGAAGTTGTTGCGTCCGTGTTGGCAGTGATGTGCAAACGGATTTAACAACTCCCATTAATGTTGAGACCTGCAGCGCATCGTGGGAAGGATACAAGACCCATAAGACTTTGGAGACCAATAGGGTGTACAAACGGACGCAATATGTAATATCCAACAATGCTGGGAGTTGTTGGCTAACAATGCTGCGTCCGTTTGCACAGGGCTTAACTTTCATCAGTTGATGTGCAAGACGCAGCCTAATTAGCCTGTGAGCAAGCTATCTCGGGGCGCTCCCACCCCCGTACCCCCGTAAATATTTGTCTGTGGGGTGTTTTCCTTCCTCTTTTCGGTAGCTTTGAATGTGCTGCAAAAAATCAATACAGGAATCTTTAGTAATACTTACTCGGGTTCCTCCGGCGGATTCGTCAGAGCTAGAAAAACGCAGTTTACTAAAATTGTTAAAAGTACAAAAATCTCAAAATATCTGTGGATCAGTGTTAAGGAAAATAACTGGGGTGGTAAATAAAATGAGAGAGAAGGAACAAAATTAAAGAATCACACAGAAGGTAAAATATTTTAAAAAAGCAAATACTTTAAAAAGAGGCAAAAAACTGTCAATAAAATGAGACAAAGAAATCTTTGTTTGGAGAGCTTTCATAAGACGTCACGTAGGCCGTACTGGTGTTCCAAAACAATATTTGAAATGACAGCCATGTAGGTGGCTGTGGGGCTGGAATTGAATTCTCTTCGTAAGTAAAAGTTTCCTTTTGTTCCAGTACATTTGCAAAGATGCTGGCCACGTGCGTGAAAACGCTCTATTTAAAATATTTAGTACCTGAATCTCGTAAAGCCATCAGTATATTTCAGTATATATGTTTATTTTGAAGAGATCAGGGGGTGTAGCTCAGTGGTAGAGCGCTCGCTTTGCATGCGAGAGGTCCGGGGTTCGAAACCCCGCACCTCCATTATTATAATATCTTTTTTGAAAAAAATTAAAATTCATCTCTTTTTTTGCGAAAAAGTTATGTTGTTTGAGTTTCCGATTCAGAGGAAAGGCAAAATGAAAGGATACTGATTTGTTGTTATATGCAAAGAAAATTTCCTAACAGGGTGGTTTTGACCAAATATATACAGAGACTTTGCTTTGTTGAGGCGGTGGACATGGGGTGTTCCAAAACGGCTTGTAATCACGATAAACGTCTGAAAAATATAATGAAAGAACAAAGTTAATTTTCAGTTTTTCGTCGACCGCGTCCCATAAGACGCCAGGGAGTCTGGGTGGGAGCTTCCATTTTCGAGGGGCAAAGTGCTCCAAAATGTATCTAAAAATACTGAAACCGGTCCGTGAAAACGACGTGACATAGGCCTAGTATGGCAGTTGCTCTCTACGGGTTATGGGCTCCCGATTCTGTGCATTGGGCACCGACAAGAAAATTTACATAAACTCGACTAACTCTCAAACAAATAAGCCTGGTTTGAGTCGCCTTTTTAGAGCGACGTATGGAAGACTGATGATTTATTTAATTGTTTGACACTTATCTTTGCAGTGCATAGGCTCGATTGCCTGCCACTGTTCGGGAAATAAAATACTATGGCAGTTATTTTCCAGAAAAAGAGCTAAAAGCTTGGTCGTAGCCATCACTAAACAGGAGACTGAGTAACTGGAAAATAAACAGCAGGAAAAAAACCGTGGAATCTTGCACGTTATACTGTTCACAGTCCTCTATTTTTCGGTAAGAAGTTAAGAACGACTGAGATCTTGCGTTACGGACGGCCATCTTGGTTTCACATGTATCGAGTCTTGCCTGGGATGGGTCAAATGTACTTAGGGGGCGCGGGACGGTTTGGGAAGAGGCCATTTTTCTCGCCTCTCTCCACCTACCGCCGTAACTCCCCGACACCCATCCCCTCGGTACATTTGAAACAAAGATGGCCGCTCGTTAACTCTCGATCTCGGCGGTCTCACGGAAATATAGAGGACTGTGAACAGTCTTCTTGCAGCTTACACAGGTAGCCCAAGCTCGAAAAATGAGCGTTGACACTGTTGGGTTACCTTCGAAACGTAAGGATTTGTCTACGGGAAAATGATTGCTTCTAAAGGCTAAATGTAGGAAAGAATTGGGAGGCCTTAGAAAGGATCTTTTTTTTTTCCCTGAATGCCTACATTTGAGAGGCTACCTAAAAGTGTCGAGCTTAGGTTACCTGTGCCTGATTTGATATACACTCCTCTTATAAATTGGCAGCAAGGCTAGCAAATATCCATTAAGAGATAAACAAAAATTTATGGTTCATTAGATTAAATTAAAGTCCTGGAGAAGAAAAAAACTAAGTACGTGAAAAAAAAAAAAAAAAAAGAACTTAAAGACAAAATTTAAACATCAGTTATGGCAATTTTAAAGTAAAGTGTGTATTTAATGTGCCGTGCACTAAATAACCAAAGTGAATTTACTCATAGAATGAAAAACATATGTTTTTCAAGCAAAGATGACTAAATTTCATGTGGTTATTTAACATGGAAGCTAACATTAACGACAAGAAATCCTCTTATTTTTGACATGGTCCTTAAAGCTTTGTTCCCACATAATCGGCCGGAAAGTCTTGATATTCAAAATTGTCGCCAAATGTCAAGGTAAACCGGACGATAATATGGAAGTCAGTCATGCTCAATTGCTGCAGGGTTTTCGTGGAATTAATTAGGAATCATTATTTTCGACAAGCCAAGATTTTAAGCAGGTGTTCTGCCAAATTGTTTTCAATAGGGAAAGTTGAGATGAGTGGATTTATTGTAGTGAAGTTACAATGAAATGACAAATACCGCATTAATAAATTTATAGGCTAGAAGAAAGCCACATCGTTTTTCGAAAAATCAAGACAGATTTATATCTTCCTTAATTTCATGGTAATCAGGAAGAGATTTTGGATATATGCTCTGTGATCTATCTTATTGGCCCCTGTTAGTTTTCAAAAAGCTCAGGACTTCCGCTAAGATTTTGTGCCTGTGGAAAAGGCCGGTTCCCTTTACTGACTACACGTTTTACGATGATTAAAATTATTATAACTTTTTAATTGTAAAATATTTTTTTACACCTCCATGGGTAAATTCTTATGCGATATATAAAGATAGAAATAGAAGATACTCAGTGCAGCTATATCAAATGCCAAATAGGTTTGTCTTCTATGAAGATGTTAATAAAACTCCAGTGCGTGCAGCCGGTCATTTGTACTCAACTCGCTCAAAAGCTGAGTATACTTACAAGCAGCCTGTAGCCACAAGATATCTCGGCAAGCGGGCCAGCCCTCCTTCTTATATAAACACAACAACAATTTTCAAGCAAACAAGGCTTGAGCCAAGTCAGACCGGTACAAAGCGGACCAACTCGGCTAACTGGGCTGGCTCACTTCATATAGACAGTCCCTAAGTTTGCTGTAAATCAAACAAGATCTTGGCTTCCGAAAAGCACATTGAGTTCGATTTACCCTCATGATACCCATTCTTTTTTAGCAACCTTACTTAAAATTATCAATAATAACTTTAGCCTTGATAATATATAGCCCTGAGTTAGACCATGATATGACAGTTTAAACACCAAAACTGTCACAGTTTTGACAACATAGGTCAGTTTAGAATTGTGTGAAGAGAGAAAAAAAAATCGATTTACACAAAGTTTATTATTATCAATAAATGGACGTAATTATCAGTCTGACCAGGAGTACCAAATATGAAAACTTACGAAATCAGATGGATCGTTTGCCGTACTGACGTATTAAACCCTGCCATTAGATGGCTATTAAAAGAATGTTTCTTAACGAAGTTTCTGTTTTGTTAAAATCTCGGAAATTCATGCCATGTTGCTTTCCGTGATGATTCCTGGTTAAATTATAAGTGGCTCAAGTTATATTTGGTTTTATCAGCATACCGAACACCAACAAACCTAAACGCTTAACTTCATTTTTATCAGCAAATCAATTTTAATTTGTTAATAATCAATTTCTAATTTCAAATATGAACTACAACCGTTTCAGACGACTGATCTTACCAATACTTGCGATATATTTTCTCGAGTATTAGTCCCCGATGAATTTCAACATGAAGCTGACTGATTCTCAGATTGCAAATTAACAACGCGATCACGAATTTTTTTAAAAATTTTTGACAGTGTAAAATGCTTAAAAGGCGTTCTGGAATCAATCTTTCTCAGTGACAATTTAAAATGGAAACTATCGCCTTCCCTGTCCTTTACGGTCATCAGCAATAATTTATATTCAAAGAAAAGTGAAACAGCTCGTGTCTTATCCTTTCCCAACTCACCTCAGAGAAGTTTAGTTTTTCTACGAAATAAGCAAATGTATTATTAAATGCCTCCATGCGTAGTTCAGCTATGAATCGAAACCACCGCCTTCAGAGAAAAAGTAAAAAAAAGCCAAATGCATATTGCTTCGTGTTAAACGACGGTTCGACATACAACAATCTTCTATCCAGTAAGATCAAGGATTATTTCATATCACTCTACCAGGTGTCCAGTCGTTTTTATAACTTGAACAAAAACAAAAGCTCGAGATGGGGTTTCCGTGTGAAAAACTGAATAATTAATATTCAGCGAAACAGGCCAATCGCATGTTTTCTAGAAACGCCTTCGAAATGCGGATTTTTAAGGTTAATTAGTAATCGCTCGAGGATGGTGTCCCGCGTTTTGAAAGGAATAGGGGCATCAAAAATAGACATTTTTCTCGCAAGTATTGTCCGAAGCATTCAAAAAGAAGCAAAGAGCGGTGAAGATTATCACAAAATATCAATTTGACCCAATTGTGGCTTTGTAGAAAGCTTTTAGACCAAGGGTGACAAAGTTGATCGCGTTGCTATGAAAACGCGGTTTTGTCTGTAACGCTTTTCGACCACAAAAATATATAATGATTTTTAAATATTGTATTGTTATGCTCTTCATAAGAGTCTTGTTTTTGTGTGTGTATATCTGGTGTGTGTTTTTAAAGAAGAAATGTCTTTGGTTAACCGCATACTGATAAGTATAAGCAAAAGAGAAAAAAAAAACACTACATCATAAGGGATGAAAACCATTAGGTGATATCTAGTACACTATACTGCAACTTTGTAGTTTTTTTTAGTGGACATTATCGCAAACTGCAGCTCCGTGAACTTACACAAGAAAGATGTTTAGAATAATTTAAATGTAAACGAGATAATTTGGCATGTTATGCAAAATAAATTGTGCAGCAAACAAGAGCGTCAGTTAGTCTTCATCCAATTTGCAAGTTGCTTATTTGTTGATGTAGGTATTACTCGTAACATTTGGAAACAATGTGCATAATATCACAGAGTGTATTGTAATTCGTTACATGTAAAGCATCGAAGCTCGGCCTTTATGTTGCACTTTATTCAGTGTTTCATAATTCATATGTTTGCAGACAGCCTTAGTCCCCAGGCCTTTCCTTGTCCGCGCAAAGTCTGGGCAAACGTTGGTGATGTGTAGAAAAGTAGAAAGCTGCACTCTTGGTCAGACATTGTTGGGACACTTTAATGTCTTCTCTCCCATTGTTGGTGTGCAAGATTTGAGTTAACTGCGATAAACAACACAGGGAGAACGAGGAGACAGGCCAGAAGCGAAAAAACAGTGTTGGATGGAAGTGTCCCAACTATTTTTGTCTGAGACTTTGTTTCGTGGAAATTACCTGTTAATTTATCAAAATTCAAACATCGGCAACTGCCGCCAGATCGAGTGAAACATGAAAATAACCGCTCGAAACATTAGAAGAATATATAAACAACACAGAAAATACAGTGGAAGGCAGGGATGATCAAACTTGAAGTAAGACTGGCCTCCGGACGTGTTCCTGTCTTGACCTTTCTTCTCCGTGTTTTTAGCCTTGTCTTTGGAAGCCAAATTTTATTTATTTCCTTTTTTACTCTTCATAAATTTTTAATTAGTTAAAAAAGCCTTGTTTTTGAGAATGTTTAATACAACAATTATCATGGTACCACTTAGTGGCTGAGACTGGTTACGAGATTCATACTTGTAAACTGTAATTTGCATTGATGACTGAGATAAAAGCTCTCATATTGGCCTCGCACCACTGGTGTGCATCGACATTCTGCGTGAAACATGTCAAGTAATTTAAAAAATCACCGGCCGGCACAATATCTTAAACGGTGATGTCTTAAATCCACCAAAACATATTGGCAGGTAATTTGGCGATAAGTTTCTCGTATACGTGTTTACGTAAAAACTAAAGAATTAATTAAAACTTTAACAATAAAAAATTTGTCAGTTTGATAACAAATCATTTTTGAAATAATATTAGGCGCGAGGACTTAATTGCTTAAAATTATAAAGTGACTTGTTTTGAAACGTTGATAATCTATCACAAACTTCCGTTACACCTGTACTGTATCTAACCTACACACTGTGACAATTTCACTAATAGGACATGTTCAGTCCACGGAGAATAAAACGAAAAACTTTATCTTATCACTTCTAAATTCGTTCTTATGGTTTTCAAGCCAGTAGACCAAACGAACGAATTGTTTTGTTTTTATGCAAAATGGTAACCGCCTGACAAAGATCTACGTTAAGGGAGTACGTCTTTGCGGAGAAACATACCTGGTCGCTGTCGCCATGTTTATCATCTAAAGGTCGATTGAAGTACCGCGGTCGCTCGGGACAAAGTTTGCGTAACATATCCTTAAAGAAGCTCTTTATGGCAAGTTTACTGTGGACACTGCTCGTGTCGCTGTTCCTTCGGCCTGCCGTGCTGATGTAGCTGGCATGGCTAATCACACTAGCTTGGGATAATCTTGCAGTTTTGCGGACTTGATGTGTCAAGACAGTTCCGTTATGAGCCTGCAAAAATAAACGTCCAAGTCATTCAAATGAAAGCAATGAGGCTGCAAAAGGCGTTTGGTATTAGTAACATGTCGCATTAGTAACATGTCGCTAAATGTTTAATTCAAGATAGAAAAATTGAAAAACTTTTTTTAGTAAATTGTATAAACTCCGTCTGTGTACTAAAGTTCTGTAACCATCTCATACAGTCTCTAGCTAGTAGCTGTTCCGTCAGGCAGTTTGGAATGAAATAGTAACATGAAGTGAAATTATGGTCGTTTACTTCATCGGTTAAAAAATTGTCCTGTAAAACGTCACAATCATGTTAAGTTGCTAACAAAAATACTGAAAGCATGCAAATAACAAAGGGTATGAATTATACTTAACTACTGTAAACGCGGGATAGTGGTAACATGTCAATTCGTATGAAGTCGTGGTTAATTTCGTCGGTGGATGATAGTAGATACAGTGTCTCAATTTCAAGTAGTTATTTTCCCCGAGGCTACAGTATTTCATTAAAAACTAAGTGAAGGAAAAATGCCGCAATTACGTCAAATCTAGGGTCTTTTGTTCATGACTAATGTATTGTATTCTTTGTATTCAAGACATTCTTATTCTCTTTTGTTCTTCCAAACGGTCATTTTATTTCGGCGTTATGACAAACTAACTTGAACTCTTAGGGGTTCTTACTGGAATTCGTTAAAATGTGTCCGTGCGTTCCAGATCGAACTGGAATTTGAAAGTGTTGGTCTTTTAGGAGAGGGTATCACCGCAGTATTTGGAGAAGAACTTCTCGTAGTAAGGGAGAGAGCCAGTAAAGAACTCAACCCACATTTTGCGTTGACGCCCAGCTTTGAAACCGAACTACATTGGAAAAAGGTGGGTACCCTCACCACTACGCCATTGCAGATTTCGCCCCCTTTTCAAGACACTCAGAAAATTTTTGACTTCTTCAGTATCATGAAGGTGTTTCTATTGAAAAGAAGGACTGGGATCGTAACCCAGGGTCGAATTTGGACCTCGAACCCTGACCTTTCGTATCTTAATCTCTCTGTATCTCTTACCACTATGCTACCACACCGACCGGACCCGCCAACGACCGTTAAAAATGGCAGCCACCGTTTAGGAAAGGGTTATAGGCTGCGCCACCCTTGCTTCTCCAATGGCTTTGAACTAGATATTGTTACGATCTCCTACTATTCGTCTAACCTCAAATCTTAAGTCCAACTTCATGTTTTATGCTACTGATTTCAGGGCTTTCCAGACCTTTTTAAATAAGAGGAAAACGAACTTGACGACTTTTGTTGGTGGAGAGGTCTGAAAATGAAACTAACCCTAATGCTCCTGGTTCTAAGTCTTCTAAGAAAATTAATAAAATAATAATTATATAAAAAATACTAGTGCCGATTCTCTTCTCTAAGTTCATCGTAAAAGTTACGTAATTTATGAAACGAAGAGCCGCTCAGGAGATGAGAGAATTTGGTGCGGTGACTCCGAGCTCTGTTTGTTTTACCGCTTCCGCGTTCTTGACCTACACAAAAATACGGGCCGGCTGTTTTTCAGTCTAAACATGCGCAATCAAGACTTTACTTTGATACAATGTAGCTCGTTTGTGAGTTAACAATGTTGTCATTGTGAGCCGTTATAAAGGATGAATAAAAAAAATTTTATACCATAAATCCCCTATTAAGCTTCCGGGGGGGGGGGGGGGGGCTTATTTATTTCAAGCCCATTTGAGGGGGAGAGGGGGGTGGGGGCTTAATAGAGACGGGGGCTTATTTGAGAGGAGGAACTTATTTAATTTAGAAACGACGATGGTATCAGTTCGCCATAAAGAACTAGAATGCAAAGTGGAAAAGCTCAAGTATAAGAAGCTTTAGAAAATGCAACCGAGGATCAGAATAAAATCCGAACTTCCAGTTGGTAAATAAACCATCCTGGATCAGTCCACATGAAGTTTTACAGTCGTGACTGATTAATACACAGTGAATACAGTCTATAATTTATTAGCGAAGAATAATTAGGGGAGGGGAGGGGGAGCTTATTAGGGGGAGGGAGCTTTGGGAGGGGTACTTAATAGAGGATTTACGGTTTTAAAAGGAAAAGAAATGATAAAAAGCGTGTGAGCCATATTATACCTGTATTTCGGGATCAATACATGGTTTCCACTTACCAAATCTACATAACCTTCCCCTTCTCTAGCGTGCATTAGAGGCGTTCGAAACAAAAAGGAAACAAAAAATCATGGCAAAGAACCTGGCGCCTTTCACGTTTTCGCGTGCTCGATCTTCGTCTTTCCCCCCACCCTCCCTTCTCGTACGCCCGGCTTAAGGCTAGTTCCAAAACTGTTGCATTCCGGCTAAATCCTCTACAACGTCTATTAGCTTTGCCTCTAAAATTTCATTCGTTTTTTAAAGTGAATGATCCTCTTTTTTAGCGAATGAATTATAAGGCTAATCACCAAAGCTCAACTTTTATACTGGCAGAACAGGGCAATCGGTAGGGCAATGCGTGTGAAATGAACCTATTTTCATCCAGTGTTTTCTTGTAATTTGTAATCAGTGCGACGTGCAGTTGCTTACTAAAGGACTGAATTAAGGTAATTATGATGCAGTGGCATTGTAGACACATCAAAGATAATCAATCTTTGACTAAAAAGTGCGGCAGGTAATTTTAAATTGTTCTCATTAATTTGAATTGGGAGCCCGTGGGAAATGCTGCATGGTCAAGTTAAAGTTATTTCAAGTTCATTTGAAGATATTTTTTAAAGAATTTTGATCCTACCGACCGGTGATTATTCAGAAAGAAGCAAGAAACGGTAACTAATAAAGAGATTATAGAAGTGTACCCAGATATGCGTATTCCCTACTTTCACATTCCCATAATACACCTTCAATTTTGTTAACCCCCGAAAGTTTTGTCTAAGCATTGTTTCTAATTTCTCTAGGGATTTTCCACCCCCCAAAGAGAACTTGAAAGCAATACTTATGCCAAATTTTTGGGGGGTAAACAAGGTGTATTATGGTTGATGTGAAAGAAGTGAATTCTCATAATAAGAAAACGCGATAGTTAGTTTCAGAACGAGTGAAGAGTCATGGCTGTAAGATACCAACTACAGCAGTTGCGCCACTGAGCAGTAGCCGTTCTAATCAACGGAGTTGCTGGTCGAGTTGTAGCTTTAAATTAGTACGATTTTCGACCAATCAGCGTGCATCATTTTAAGATTGAAGGAAATGAATCAGCTTTTAAGTGGAGTGATTTTAAAAACAAAATATAAAGCATTAATTACATGTGTTCTTCAGACGGATACGCCCTAATTATTGGTCAGGAGGGTTAACAAAGTCCTCGTTTGCTTAATACGTTGACATCTGTCCAAATATGAATTTTTCCGAATCTCGTCACCTTAGTGTAATCTACTTGTCTCAAACGAGATTTCACAGTTTTTATTACTCCAAGACAAACAATCATTTCAATTGCCAAATGTGAACTATCATAAAAGAATAATTAACGATAATATAGCGATGAGGAAATTAGTAAGCGATTCTAACAGAGGGGACGTGATCAAAAATTTTCGACCCCTGTTTGCACGAACTATGTAGGATTCAGCAATACCAGAGAAAATTATGGCTGCTGCTCATTAGATCTTATTTAGAAAGTTCTTTCAGTCTTTCAAAGAGTGTTTTCTGATCATCTGGTTTGGTGATACAGTGTGATATTGGACAAGAAACTAGAAAAACCGAAAACCTCGTCCAAAACAGAAGCGAAATCACAAACAACTTAACTGAACGAAACTGACAAATGAGATTATACAATAACAGTTTGTTCCGTGGGGATTAATAAAGTCGCTAACGTGGACAGGCTAGCTGGATAATGATTTGGTAGTTGGTCAGTATCAAAATATAATCAAATTTCACACAGCGAGTTGACAAGGACCGCATCTACTTTTAGAAATGTACTTGAAACGACGCGCTGGTGTGTTATCATACGGAAGTAAACGAAAAAAGACCGAGACTGCAGGTGGCCTTTGAACGCCGGTTGAAGCCCAGCAAACCATGAAAATTTAAAATCTGTGAAACGGCCGCCGTAGTATAGAGAAGTCCCAAAGTGTGACGATGTAGGCGGTGAATGCCAATTCCACTAACAATTACAGCTCTTAATAACCCGCACTCAAGATCACTCTTACCTCAGTGTCGGCCTCCTTCATTTCTCGCCACTCACTTGATCTTAGTCCTTCATTCCTACAACCTTGAAACTATTCTTTATTTCAGCATTCTGCCTTGTCGGGCACACAGCAGAACTCGACCACGTTGTCCCTGGCGATGACCAGATACTTTGTCGTTTTCTTAAAAGAGCCGCATCATGTCAACAGAGGTTCTCCGATCGACTCGCGACTATGTCTGGTAGCGAAGACTAATGAGATAAGTGCTTCTCTTATCCCTTGCATGTGGATCGCTTAATTCACACGAAGAGCTCAAGGGAAAAAAACTGCTAAGATACCAGATCAACAAAACGCAGGTTGTTACTTATTTGCATGACATAGAAATACTTGTCTTTTTGACGCACTTCAAAAAGAAAATCAACATGCAAATAATTCCCATGAGGGGAAAGAAAATAATGACCACTAAAGTGAACTGAACTCTAATCATGATTTACGGCCTTCGAAACGCAAACTAGAGTCACTTGTCCTTTTTTCAAGTGAACCAATAAGGCTGGCAAGACTATTGAATAACGATTATCCGGACGCCACAAGAAAGCTTTCCCTGGCAAACAGTAGCCTTTGACATTTAAACAAAACTTAGTTGTCTATATTCTTTCGACGATAAAAGAGGAAAGTAAACAAATCTCTATGTCCGGCCAATCAGCCTAAAAATAAACTTCAAGCTTCGCTGCCCTTTGTATCAAAAGCTGCACAAAACAAATAGAGACTATTTTATACCCTCGTCCAGTCTTGGTTAAGTCAAGCAATCATTGAAATGGGACTTTCGCGCGCTTAGCCATGCCTGTAAACTAGGGGTAGGGAATGATACCAAAAAAGCGTTTCGGCATCTCAAAAAATTTTCGTCCGATCTTAAAATCTCTTGGCAAAGCGTCTGTGAAGAGTCCCGTTTTTCTGTGTCATCTTTCTCTTCGAGTCTTGAACGTTAATTTTGCTGCAGGTCTTCAATTTTGTTTTTTTGGCTACGGGGGAAAAGACCATCAGTGTATTTTGGCCATTCATTGCAGTTATTTTAACTTTTTTTTTAACGTCATAATAATCAAATAACTGGTAATTATTTGAGTTAGTTCCCCGTAACTTTGGATTTTAATCATTTGACTCAAGCTCAGATGCAAATTCTTACCATATTTGTAACCTTCGCCATTTATTTTCTTTTATTTTAATTGCGACGTATGTTTGGTTTTAACCTATTTCAAACATCAAAACTAAAGGTAATTCCGCTGTCGCCTTATTTTTACGTGTGCACGCATGTGAATTTGACGCGAGTAAATAAAATAGAGGCAATTTATGGAATACCCTACGAGAGAGAAAACTCTCCTCTCAATAAGGTGTGTATGGATGGCCGCGCGTAAACCTTAAAGTTGAACCTCGATCAACTTTTACGTTTATACACGGCCTTTCATACATTGGCTCCATTTTACTTACGAGCGTAAATTAAATTAATATATAGTACTTGCGTGCGCACGTAAATATTACGTAACATCAGCAGTGGAAATCCACCGTAACTGCAGCTAACTGCAAATGGCTGTGGTAAATATAACCAATAATTTATTGGTATACAAGGCCCTTCATGGCCTTGCACCTTCTTATATTTCTGACCTTTTGAATTTTAAAACATACTCTAGGTCATTGCATTCTTCATGTAAAGAATACTTAGTGGTTCCAAGAAGCAGATTGAAAACATATGGAGACAGAGCTTTCTCTATTGCAGGACCTAAATTGTGGAACGATTTACCTCTAGAGATTAGGAAATATGCTTCAGTGGCAACTTTTAAGCAATCCCTTAAAACGTTTTTATTTAAGTTAGCATATAGGTTATGAGATTCCTTTTGTTTTGAGATGTTTTTGATTTATATAGTAGATAACTTAGGCTATATTTGAATTATATTGTATATTGTAGATATTTTATATTTTATATTTTTTATATTTTATTTTGTAATTAGGTAGCGCTTTGGACAATTATTGGATTTTAGCGCTATATAAATAAAATTATTATTATTATTATTAATAAAAAGAGGATGGATTTTAACTATTGTGTATGGGCTTAAATAAACTTTTGAAACTGATTATTAAAAAATAACCTTAGCTTACCTTAAATGGTAAGCTTTTAGCGGCCGCCACTGGTGCGAGTGGTGCCTCGCTATAAAGGTATCTACATCACCAAAGCTGTAGTTTTCGATACCTTTTTGATCTGTGATTGGGCATATAGGTTTTAACCGAACGTGTGGGTCTGAAATAAGGTAAGGTTTTATGCTCTCTAGAACCCACCTCTGGAATGAGGTATGGTATTTTTTTTTATCATTAGCCTCTTAAAAACTGTGTTTATAGGTCTCAAATATATGGCGGGAGGGATGACCTATTTTGGTCTGACATAAGGTAAGCAAACTTTGCGTCCGCCAGCATTAAATTCTCGCGCGGCCGACTATTTATGATTTGAAACTGATTTTTTCGTTATTATTTTGTTTGTGTCGAGTTCAAGGTTATCATTAGCAATTTATTTTTGTCTACGAACAATGGAAATTCGGCTGGCCACATGGCATACAATTGCACCACAAGCTGTCATACTGTTCGTTGAAAACCGCTAAAACAGTGTGCGCGGACAACGCAACTGTAATAAAAATCATCTTCCTTTCTTTGACAGTATTTAGTTTCATGTCAAGTGACAACTGTGTAAGACGCCCTAGGGTAAAAATTGATAATGATTTTCAGATCCTTTCCTGATGGCCTAAGATGATTGTTTTCACAGCAAAATAATACAATATGAAAAACTGAGGAATCAGATGAAAATTCTTGAGGCAGAGCCGGTATAAAGTCTAGTTTATTTCCGTTACTGGGTGCGAGTTCGTTCTTACTTTGAGCCGAGTTTGATATCTTTAACAATCAGTCCACCAATATCATGGTCACAATGAATGTAATGCCCGACCCACTGTCGAAACAGATCAGGCCCCGAGGCAGCGAATTTTTCCTAGCTAGAAAATTGTGGCCTTTTCATCCGCTCTCTATCTTAGCAGTTTTTGATGAGTCTTGAGGTTTCGTTTATGTGATTTCGTTGAGTCTTGGAAGTCTGAACTACTTTCAAGACTCGAATTTGCAAGAAAGCTGAGCAAGTTTCGGTGTCTCTGGAGTCTCGGATTTGAACATTCAAAATGGGTCGCTATGCCTAATCATGACATGTCTACATATTATCCCGGGGGGGCACTTTAGGAATTTCTGGGTGGGGATGTGCCGCTGGGACCCTGGAACCCTTAACCTATACCAGAGCTAGTTCAGCTGAATTTTGCTACCCTATGCTAGAGTAAACTCCCCAAATCCCCCTATCCTAGAGTAGCTGTTTACCCAGTCTAGATAAAATCTTCAACCAACTGATCAGTTTCCTGAAAAATGATACCCTATTCTAGACTCAAACTCTCTGATTTATATACCCTATCCTAGAGTAAACTGCTTGAAAACCATACCCTTCACAGCGGCACATACCTATATAGCCCATATATGGCAGTGCCCCCCCCCCCGGGCATATTATATACATGTAGTTAGTCTGTCTCTCTCCTAGCCAACTCATAACATGAGTTTAGTTGTCTAGTTAGAAGAACCACATCTTTCAATATTAATTTTTAGCTGAATTTTTTGCAGCCTGTGTCTTCTTACAAATGATTTAACTGCGAAGTCGGTTAAGCCAATGGCGCACGATTCACCGAGCATCTTTCAATATTTGCTGCTCAGCAAACTGGGCGATCTTTGTTATTATTTAGAAAAAGGCAACTTGAAGAAAGAATAATTGAAGCCCATCTTTTTTCTCGTTCAGCAGCATTTAACATGTTGAATGGCTTATTTGAACACTGAACATTGCACACATATTCATAGCTGGCATGTTCAACAAATGTTGATTCACCGCGTGTCACTGACGTTGTTATAGTCAACTACTTTGCTCACGCACCTGATTTGAGTAAAATGCTTCCTCTTCAAAAACCTGCTCAGTATATCTAATACACTTTTTCACGCCTAGCACTCTTGCATGCCATCCCTTAGTTTATGTCTTGTAGAATCTTACCTTGAAATATTTCGTTACTGGCGACAATATTTAATACTGCGTACGTCTTGGTCTCACTGGTGGTGTTATCCGGACAGCCCTGTAGACCAATCGTCTCACTATACTTTCAGTTATCACAATAATTTGCCTCTCAACTGCATAAATTTTTAGTATGACAAATGCACACAAAAAAAATGCTTCATGTTACCCTCTAGGGGTCACATGAGGTAGAATCAAGGCTACGTTTCGCACGGCACCGAGTGGTCAGCGCGTCAGACTCGCAATCCGGCGGTCCCGGGTTCGAGTCCCGCTCTGGCCACTTGCTGGATTTGTGCTCGGTCGTCCCGAGTTCAAATTCTCGGCCACGCTTGTAAATAGCCAACTGGTCGCCTTCTGCCAGTTGGGGTTTTTAATCCTGTTATGTTGTATTTGAATTATTTGTTTCTAAATATTTGAGTGGAGCGCCTGTAAACTAGCTGGACAAGCTAAGTGCAATTTCCACTATAAATAAGCCTTTAATTTTCTTTAATTTTTTTTAATATGTGCGCAAGCCTTGTTCATTTTGACGTGACTCTTAATCATGTGACCATTAAGGAAATGCAGTTGAAGCTCTTGAAACAGTAAGCCTTAAAAAGGATGAATGATTGGATGAATCAACGAATGAAAGAACGAAATGATGAACGAAGAACGAACGAACAAACGATAGAATGAATGAGTGGACAAGTGAATGTTGAATGAGCGACTGACGGTGAGTAAATGACTTGATCATCATCATAATCATCATAAACTTTATTAGGGTGTCTAAGATTAGGCGAACTTTTGATAATTTTTCTGAAAAGCAGTAAAATCAAGCTGTGTGTAAGTGTGTCATTAGAATGGCAAAACTTAGCGTGTGCCACTCATTACCGTAACAATCAAGACACAAGAGCATCACTCTCTACTCGATGACATATTGATCAAGGGACAAAGCTGA
This sequence comes from Porites cylindrica, assembly GCA_964035525.1. Classification (NCBI taxonomy): domain Eukaryota; kingdom Metazoa; phylum Cnidaria; class Anthozoa; order Scleractinia; family Poritidae; genus Porites; species Porites cylindrica. The sequence goes on along the minus strand of OZ037782.1, from coordinate 8,936,516 downwards.
GGGCGTGCTACAATCAGGGCACAAAAACTGAGTGGGCACTTTTCACTGACGTATTAGTCAAGACAAAACAGACCGTGCGCTATTCAGTTAAGACACAAAACTGAGAGCGCTACTCACTACCATACCAATCAAAACAAAAAAATAACGCGCTGTTCATTAAAGTAACAAATAACATACAAAACTGAGAGTGCACCACTCAGTGCCGCAACAATGGAGTCAATGAACTGACAGCGCGCTATTCACAAACGTAACAGTGACACAAAAATAAGGGACGCCCTACTCACTACCGAGCCAATCGAGACAAAACGGACAGCGCGCGCTATTTGTCACACTTGCCACTCAAGGTTTGCCGCCTTTTTTCCTCTCCTGTCCTGTTACGGGACGTAAGTTCACTAAAGACGGCACAAAACGGAGGAAAGCGCTACTCACTGCCGTTACAGGCAAGACACAGGGGCACCCAACGAGAATATAGTTCAAAACCACTTAAACATAGCATTGTTAAACGTGTTTTAGTATTTAAACGGTGGATATGGGCATATTTTTATCCCCTATAAATTTTTCATCTGTTCGGATTTCCTAGCTGAAAGTCTAGTGATCCGAAAATTATAGGGATCACAACTTACCCGTTCGAAAATTTCAGCCAGAAAAAAGGCTCTCGAAAATTCTAGATGACCTTTTTAGGGTAAAAATCCGTTGAAAATGGGCAATTTTACCATTTTTTGGATGTTCGAAAATCCTAGGAGAGGCAGGTAAGCAAGAAATTTTACAACAAATGTTCCGAAAATTCTAGATCTCAAATCGCCTTCCGAACAGATATTTCCCCGAAAATTGTCGTTGGGTGCCCCTGAAGACAAAACGAACAGAGTGCTATCAACTATCGTTATAATGACACAAAACTGAATGCATACTACTCTGACTCACTGCCGTACCAGTCAAGAACAAACGGACAGCGCGATGTTCAGTAAATTAACAATCCAAGACGTAAATTGAGAAGCGCGCTACCAACTGTAATACTAACGACTAGGACATAAATGTTAATGTCAAGGCGCAAAACTGGGAACACGCTGCTCATTGTTGGTACAATTGAGATGTAAATCGGAGGGGTTGCCACTCACTGCTGTGATAGTCAAGAAGAAAAAAAATGAGAGCTTGCTGTGTGCGCCGGCAGTAGTTTGTTGCAGGAGAAACAAAATAGCTGGCGCAAAATTACATTTACGTTAAAAAGGGTTTTTGACAAAATAAACCATAATATATCATACAAGGCATGCAGTGGTCACATAATACACCTCAGTGGTTATGACCGTTACAGGGAGCGATATCCTGAAGGTCGGAGATATCTAGACAGAGCACAGGCCACCCAAATTCACATTACTAACTTGAGTCCCTTTGTTGTGACACTTTGTGTGACGCAGAACGTGACCTTTGAGTGAGCTAGTGTCGCGTTACAAGAAAAGAGATTTCGTATGAGAAATAAAATAATAAGGTTGCGAACGCTGAATAACGAAAAACGTAAAATTTTGTTCAATAAAACGTGTAAAGAGAACTTACATTTGATGTATTCCATTGTGCTTTGGTGTTTATTCATCGCTTCAGCGGAGTTTTTAGGCTTTGTTGTTTGGGTATTAAACCAGTATGACTCCCTGCAAGGCTGGTCGAAGCGATCTGGCGGCATCCTGGACGAGTTTCACCAGAAATGTTATTTTTTCCGCCGAAAATTCCTATCCGCTGCAACTTGTTCAGCTCCAACAGAAAAGGGAAATCTCTCCTGGTCCTTATGAGCAATCGACTAGGGAAAACAACCTTTCCTTTCCACATTGAACCATTTGCGCCATGCTTGGAGGCCGTCTGGTTTTCCGATGCCTGTGTACGTCCGAGGCTTTTGCGCCTACCAGCTAAACCCTCCTCAAGCGGAGTGTCGACAACCTGTTTATCATCCTGCTTTCCCTTTCCTTTTTGTTCTTGCACTCGTCGTGTACGAGTGAAGACAGTGAACCGGAACTACTGTATTTCCTCGAATCGGTACTGAGTAGCCGTCCCTCGATTAGCCTGTTCCAGGCGGCTCTGACTGATAGTCGCTCCGCTGAATCGAGCAAGCGCAAACACGCGTGCCTTTTTCTCTCGCATCTTCCCCACTATCTGAGAGCCTGGAAACAGGCTATCCCTCGATCATTTGTCGATTAATCGCCTTCCTCGAATAATCGTCTCCCACACCTCTTGCCATCCTCTGTTTTTTTTTACCCTCTCCCTGTCAAGTTGATGTGGAGTCTGATCCAGCAAAGCTGATCAATGACAATTCAAACTCTGACGCCGAGGATATTGACATTGAAAATTAATCAAGGAACCAAATTTGAAACACTTTAAAAGCCTACGTTCAGTTTAATGAAACAAAATTTCTGTGGCACGACTTCCAGTGAGCAATATTTGAAATGATCACCGTCTTCGAATTATCGCCTTCCCTCCAATAATCGCCCCCTTTTTGTGCGAAAAAAATAATAATCACCCCTGGTTATCAGATACGAGGAAATACAGTAACTTGAACGGTCGTGAACGGTCTTTCGGGGAAGGAGCGCAGGTTCATTTCCCGAACGTGCTTTTCTATTATTAAAATTTAATTGAGCCTACAACCATGACAACAGTAATGCAAAAATTGACCTAAGGGAGGTTTGCGAGCTCGCAAGACTGAGCAAACCCTACAAACCCCAGCTCCTGCAGACCCTGGATTTCAGGAAAACCGTTGGGCACAACTGTTACTTTGTCACCATCTTGTCCCCTAGGTAGTAGCAGCAAGCTCTCCATTTCGAGTGGCGAGTGGAGCCGAAAGATCCCGCGAGCGAGCGTCTCCATCTATCAGTTGCCTGTAGCACTCACGTGACTTCTCGCGATTCCCCTAAATATTGTTGTCTCGTCATGCAACGCTTCTACCGGTTCTCAGGCTTGGAAAGGAGGGTTGCGTGACAAGACTAAAACTGCTGCGTGGGAGACTAATCTCTCAGCTGCGGACGAAAATATCATATTTACTCGGAAAACGATAAACTACAATTTAATATCGTGCAAAAAACGGGGGAAAATAGAAAATTCGCCTTGAAGACTCCACCATATAAAACTTCCGTCATGTAGCAAATATATTAATTTTTGGTATCATTTGGTTCCAAACATGATGGATGGTCCTTCTTGCACAGAGTAGAGAAAGAGAGAGTCACGCGAGATGCAAAACTCATTGATATGACACAACGACGCAATTTTTGCTTTGAAGAAGCGTCTCCCGTCGCAACGCCGCCTTACGATCACACGTGACCGACTATTATTATAATAACCTTGCTAAATACAAAACATAATTTGAACCGTACTTTCCTCTTTAGTTCGATTCACTCCACGAGGAATAAGGAATCAAAATTTTTGCTATAACCTAGTCGAGCTAAACCGGCTTAACGGCCAAGAAAATACTTACAAGCAGCGATATGGACAAGGCTTCATAAAGCCGTGGCGGGTTCAAGGTATTAATTTTAATTCCCTCTTACTGTTTATGTACAATGTACATGCCTTTTTCAACGGTTCACAATACATTTTGGTAGACCTTTCATTTTCGTTTTTTATGGGTTTGTGCAGTTATAGCACCTTGTCTGTTTTTTTCCAACACTCTTGTTTAGTCCGTACGTGCAGGTCAAGTTCATTATTGAGCGATATAAATCCGTTCCGAATTTGATTGCTATGGATATTAAAAAAACGCGTAAAAGGGCACTCTATTGCTTCAATTTTCCCGGTCTTCCTTAAGGACCTTCCAAAGCTTTGCGTGACAGTATAGATAACATCACGACTTCGAGTTTAATTTGAAATTTACTTGCACGAGTGTGTTTTTCAAAAAGCGTCAGGCCCGTAGGGCTGTGCATTCTGTTTGAGTTTTTTGAAAAAACACACGAGTATAAAATTAAATTCAAAATTGGACGAGAAAACTAGAACTGATCAGATTGCAGAAATTCTTGCATGTATATTATTAAAGCCGGCTAATAAAGTTTGATCTCGGAATATTTTTTGTTTATTACTTGAAAATACTGCTCGAAAAGATTGTAAACTTTTAACTAATTGCATCTATGATCAGGTTCAGTCGCGGCTTCGAATCCTGTAACTTATACCTAGTACCAATTCGAATCAGGACACCAAGAAAGATTTGGGCTCAACCTCGGTGGAAGAACCTGTTAACCCCACGGGTGACGTAAAACATAGAAAACAAAGAAGTAAACACAATAGAACCTAGAAAAACAAAAGACGCGAAAAAAAGAGTCACAGGTTTTACACAGAGGTAAACCCGAGATTTGACACCAAATATTTAGTCCCCCCCCCCCCCCCCAACTCCTACAAACAAAACGTGTTTAAGAGGGTCTCAATGGGGTAGTGTATTTTACGATTATCGGCTAAAATTTTTGGCTCTTTTACGGCTATCGGTTAATTTTTTTCAGTTACGGTTAACAAAAAAAGTTAATTATTAACTTCTTTTGTTTCAAAAAGTTAGATATTAATTAGCCCGTATTTTTTGTATCTTAAAAGCCAAATAGAGGTCTTAGGATCATGTCAGGATGAAATAAGCTATTCTTTTGAAAAATTTTGACATTTGATAGATCATACTTTTTATAAAGTATTCCACTTCTAATATATATTATTTTACAGATAGAAATGTCAACAGTCAATTTAATAATATTCTTCGTGAAAAAGCAAAGCACACACGCGAACGGCGCGACATTCATTACAACAGAAATGGCCGTTTTCACACTAGAGACGGATTATTCGTGTGAGACGGGTTATCCGTTTGATGATTCGCATCAGATAGGTAATACGTCTTAATTTGAAAATGGAATAGTTTGAATTTTGAATGAATAATCCGCCTGACTTTATCCCTCAATTTCGATGGACAGTTTGAAGATGGATTATCCGTTCCAGATAGCCTGTGTACGGCCGCCCATGCACTCCCCTCAGAAAAAATCGGAGAAGAGGGCGACCGTATACAGGCTAGTCTCAGACGGATAATCTCTAGCCCTAGTGTGAAAACGGCCAGTAACCAAAATTCCCGTGTCCAGTGTTTTTAATGATAGCGAAGGACTGTACGGAAGCGAACAGCGTGACTGAGAAAAAACACAGCTTTTCTTCTGGGTAGACTAGAGATCCCGCCCACCGGAATAACAACATTAACAACAACAACCAAGCAACCAAACTTTTTATTTTACCAACTTAAAACTTACAAGAACAGCTTAAATTAAAAGAGATCAGGCATAAAACTACTCAGAATATCAAATAGAACTAAACCAGGGGCACCCAACGAGAATATAGTTCAAAACCACTTAAACAAAGCATTGTTAAACGCATTTTTAGTATTTAAACGGTAGATATAGGCATATTTTTATCCCCTAAAAATTTTTCATCTGTTCGGATTTCCTAGCTGAAAGTCGTATATAGTGATCCGAAAATTACAGGGATGAAAACTTACCTTTTCGAAAATTTCAGCCGGAAAAAAGGCTCCCGAAAATTCTAGGTGACCTTTTGAGGGTAAAAATCCGTTAAAAATGGGCAATTATAGTAGTTTTTAGATGTTCGAAAATCATAGTTGAGGCAGGCAAGCAAAAAAAATTTACAACAAATGTTCCGAAAATTCTAGATCTCAAATCGTCTTCCGAACAGATATTTTCCGAAAATTGTCGTTGGGTGCCCCTGCTAAACGAGCTGAGTATAGTTACAATATCTGAAGCGTATCTGAAAGCACTGAAGTTAGTGGAAAACAATCGCAGTTGTACCGTGATCGAAGAACGGTGAAAAATAACGCGACCCCCAACCTGTCGGAATTTGCAAACCGGCTGAAAGATCTTGAAGAAAGGTATAATCTTAACTCGGCGATTCGCTATGAATGTCGTTTTTCTATCACATGGGCAATGTTAAATGTTGGTTACGTGTCACTATTCTAAATTCAAACTGCTGAGAAAATGGTGAATTTACTAATATCACTTCTCTTTTTAAGCCACAACAAGAGCGTACATTTGATGATCAGACGATTTCAAGAGTTGGAGAAAAGGTTCGAGAAATAAAATTAAACGCATCATTACTAATTGCTTTTTTTAAAAACTAACAAATACTTCTGAAATTGTTACCCCTAAGGATTGCATAGGAAACCCGTTCGATTTCTTTTCTAGCGAAGTATGTTATTTCACCTATTTCCAACTTGATAGAATAGGGGAAATACCGAGAAAGCCCCTGTTATCCAGGCCGGACACGTATTATAGACGGCACTGATCGATGGATGTGCAGTGGAAGACTTGTGTGGGAACTGAGTTTCATCCAAAATCCGCTTAACACAGGGGCACCCAACGAGAATATAGTTCAAACCACTTAAACATAGCATTGTTAAACATATCTTAGTATTTAAACGGTAGATATAGGCATATTTTCATCCCCTAAAATTTTTCATCTGTTCTGATTTCCTAGCTGAAAGTGTAGTGATCCGAAAATTATAGGGATCAAAACTTACCGTTTCGAAAGTTTCAGCCAGAAAAAAGGCTCCCGAAAATTCTAGGTGACCTTTTTAGGGTAAAAATCCGTTTAAAACAGGCAATGATACCATTATTTAGATGTTCGAAAATCCTAGGGGGGCAGGCAAGCAAAAAATTTTACAACAAATGTTCCGAAAATTCTAGATCTCAAATCGTCTTCCGAACAGATATTTTCCGAAAATTGTCGTTGGGTGCCCCTTCTAAACGAGCTGAGTAGTTACAATAATTAAATTACCTTATATAGGGTTGCAACACACGAAAGATAGAGACTCAGAGGAAAAATATTATAAATTTAGGAGGAAGTAAAGGGTACGTGAGGCCAAAACCGGAGTTTCACAATCACACAGGAAAAACAAATTACCAATTGAAACTTCCACTAAGTATCCCCTGTTAAGTGAGACAAAAGAACAGTAGAAAGTGGGCGCGATCCATTAAACCAAAGTTCCAAACGGTTCGACCGGGAAAAGAGGACCACCTCAAAAGGTGGACCCGTTTTTTCGAAACTTTTTTGGTTGGACCGAACCGATCCGTTGAATGGTTGAATGGATCTCTTTCTCTCCTGCTTTCGAACTGTTTTGTCCGTTCCTTTTCTATCTAAAATGCCTTTTCCTTTCATTATTATACATTATTTAAATACTAATAAATGCATTTACTCGCTAAAAAGTCATTTCTTTTTTGCCCTTTTTTCCATTTATTGCCGACGAGGTAACCGAGCTAAGAAGCGAGGTTGCCTCGGCGGCAGATTTATAATCCCGCACGATGTAGGCAAAACCTCTCAAATTCTGCGTAACCCTCTAAAATTTGCATTTTTGACCATATTTGGGTGTAAGTAAGACCCCAAATTTGGGTAGTGACGTCATGGTCTTGTATTTACAACGCGTGGTCCGAATGTGGGTGATTCAGTGTGCAGCTGTTCGTTGTCTGTTCAAGAGGCCCTAACAGGTGAGCAAGCTTTAATACGATTTCTCGTTTGAAAGGGCTATTAGTGCTCTGGTTTGCTTTATAAATTGCGTTTAAAGCTGCAGCTGATCAAGGAATAGGGTTTTACGCTCAAATTTTTGTCAGAACCAGCTTGTTCTTTGCAGCTCCATTTACAATGAGGTAGCGTGTTCGCTTCTCGACTCAGAACCAGGGTTTTCCGTGCTCTCTTTTCCTTTGTGAATTGAATTTTAAGCGGTAGTTGATCAAGGCAATAGGGTTATATTGTCAAAACTTATATCAGAACCAGCGTGTTCTTCGCAGGTCGATTTACATTGAGCCAAACTTCACCTCCCGTGAGGATTGCAACGTATCAGGGGCACCCAACGAGAATATAGTTCAAAACCACTTAAACATAGCATTGTTAAACGTATTTTAGTATTTAAAAGGTAGATATAGGCATATTTTTATCCCCTAAAAATTTTTAATCTAATCGGATTTCCTAGCTGAAAGCCTAGTCTATAGGGATTAAAACTTACCTTTTCGAAAATTTCAGCCAAAAAAAAAGGCTCCCGAAACTTTTTAGGATAAAAATCGGTTAGAAATGTGCAACTGTACCATTTTCTAGATGTTCGAAAATCCTAGGAGAGGCAGGAAAGCAAGAAATTTTACAACAAATGTTCCGAAAATTCTAGATCTCAAAACCTCTTCCGAACAGATATTTTCCGAAAATTGACGTTGGGTGCCCCTGACGTATTTGCGGATCTTTTTTTGGAATTTATTCATGTCTTTAGATTTTGTCAACCAGCATGTTTTTTTGCAGCTCGATTTACATGTACATTGAGACAGTCCAAAACTCCCGTAAGGAATACAACGAACTTGCAGACCCTTGTTTTGAAGACTATCATTATGCCTTTAGAGAGAATCTTTGTCCTGTGACACTCGCTCATTAGATCTTTGTATTTTATTCAAGTTCATATTGTTATACCTCCGATACATTCCGCCCCATTCTTGCGCTTTTCACACAGTTTACTTTACACCAATTTTTTCTGATATATATTACTACGCGAATTTTTGTTTTTTATTCCTGATGACGCTGTTGCTCGGAATTTAATTATTATTTTTAATTTCAGCAGTCAAAGGCCTTATTTGAACTATATTTTTCTTTCTAACGTTTATAGTTTTGATACAATGGAATTTTCCATGAAACATAAGTGCTAACTTGCTCATGATTTACCAACAAAGCTTCAAGCTATGTTGTTATTGTTTAATGAAAGTGAACGCCTAGAGTGTGCCAAAGTTGTTGTTTTGAAGTTGGGTGCCATCCTTTGCTATAGCGGAATCCATAATTATGAAAAAAGGCTGAGCTGAGCACCTACCCTCGTTTTGAAACAGAGGCCTGGGGGAACTCGGAAACGGCCTAGTCGCCTGAAAAAAATAAAAATAAAATAAAATTAGGGACTACTCTTTGAATATCCGGCAATCGTGTTACCGGTGCTACTAAAATTGACTTCAACCAAGAGAGGTTAAAGCTTTATCCTCTCTTGCTTTAACCGACTCGGTTGATATTGATAAGACCAAAGGATAAGACCAGAAGCCCATGAAGACCAAATCCGACAGTGTGTTCTCTCCAGTGTACCAGTATTGAAGTGCCACTACTCCGGACGACTGTCGAGAAAATAGAGGAAAAAACACTAAATTTGACAAAAAGAAGAAAAAAAAATGAAAAAGTGGAGGTGCGGGGTTTCGAACCCCGGACCTCTCGCATGCAAAGCGAGCGCTCTACCACTGAGCTACACCCCCGCCCACAGTCATGACGGGAATAAAAATATTATTTATTCAGTTAGTTACCTGATTATACAGCACAATTAAGCCTTATAACTCTTTGAGATATTTTTTTCGATAAATGTGCTGTTTCGAGTCCTAGAAAATTATTTTACGCCCTAAATTATAAGTAGCACGTAGGCTCTGTAATTTAAAACCTGTCTTGAGAGTTTTTGTGCGTTCTTTTCCTTGAGAATGCCATTTCCGGGGGAGTTCGACAAGGACTTTTTAGCAAAGTCGATTACAGGAACAAAAATCGGTCAAAAGTTAAGACAAGTGTCTGCTGATGTAGTGAAAATTTTCCCGTGAGATTCTAGAACCTGTGACCTCGCCGTGACAGGTATAGCACGTTACCCGCGCGTGAGCGCGTGACAGAAAACAAGATATTCGTTTCCAGTCTTCCACGTTTTTGTTATCTCCTGCAAAAATGGCGCATCTTGTTCACATCTTGAATCAGCTGCATTGTTTAGCGTGGTCTAAATCAGTTCTGTTTCCTTTCAAAATGAGTTCTCTTCCGCTTTGCAAGGACGATTTTGGCGGCGAAGTAACTTGAACAGTTAGGGTCATTGTTGGCTGAAGCAATGGCGTCGAATTCAATCTCAGAAAAATTGTGCTTGAGGTGAGCTTATGTAGAGAGGTGAAAAAGTCTATTTGAGTCAGAGTGTTATTTTCTCAAGTCAAAGTTCTTAATAAACTATGTCACAAAATTAAATTTGTAACTCAGTGTATGGTGTATTCCTTAATTGCTTACTTTTGTTTTATTCATTCGATGGAGTAAATGTCAGCTGTTTTTTAACTGATTATCATGGTCGTGGCGTGACAGATTCAGCTGATTTCGCAGTCAATGCGAAGGCAGACAGGCTTCCTTCCTAGTGTTCAGGGAAAATGACGAAGCAAGGCCGCAAATAATATTTCTTTACACCGGACAAACTTCTTACCAGGACAAACCAGAAAAGTTGTTGTTCAGACATTAGTTGACTTTTAATTTAAAAAATTATAAGAACTATGCAAATCTCCAGCCTCAAAATTACAGCCTTTTTTTATTCAGCTTACTGGCTTAGAGAGCCAGTAAGGCTCTATGCTATCGTCTAGTCGGCGTAAGAGTGAATGAATGAATGAATGATGGTAAGGTCATTTCTATTGTTCTCGTGCGTGCAGTAACATGTGGTCTTTGGAGCTGAAGGGACTGGGTTTGATACCTGCTATCTCCCATTTTCTTAACTCTGTTTTATAAAGCATTGTTATGACAAGGAGGAATTTGATATTGATTGTTCTTAGGGCTGTTTAAAAAGTTTGAACAAGATATTATGATCTGGTATTTTAAAAATGTAAGGTGTTTGCGTGCGTGAGGAATCGTATTTCAAATATCATATTACAGGAAAAGTGTTCTGTTTTGACTCATGATAATTCTCGAATTTCTTCGCCATTTCTATGCATTCGTAATTTCTAATATGTGTTGATTGAGTTGTACGAGTAATGAATGTTTTTTAATCATTGGTAGTATTAAACATTGAAAATCACAATGTGGGAAACTGCAAACACAAATCTGTCACTTTTACTATGTAAACATTCAATTAAAATGTCACAAATTTGCGTAATTTAACTGACATTTTTAAAGTTTCATCTTATGGTAATTTCTTTACGACAATTTATTGTGTGCTTAATCTTGGCAAGAAATTACAATAGTCCCAGAACCATATCTGTGAAAGTTTGAACTTTGCCTGTGGCTGCCGAACCAAACTTATGGCGCATGACAAACAGTGACAAAAATTGCACATGGCGATTAGAAGTTGGTATACAACGTGACTGCTTTGAAAAACGATTTTTTTTTGCAAGCAGACAGCTTTCATACAAACTATTAATTGCCAGTAAGCTCATGTCCTCTCCGAGGACTATTTTTTTATCTGTCTGATCATGTCTGACCACAGGTAGATTTTTGTCCAATCATTGCCAAGTATTAGAGGAATTTGCAGGTCTGCTTGGTATTTGTTGAACTTACAATGTATGTGAAAAGTTTAGTTTTATAAAAATAATTTCCATTTATTATATAAACACCAATGAAATACCAGGTGAGCTTTCGTGCAAAAACTTGATATCTTCACGTGTGAAAATATCACCGTTGCTATGGCTACATCATAAATCACGCTTTTCACACCGAAAAACTATTAAAATGAAATGGTTTGGTATTTCATTGGTGTTTATATAATAAATATAACATTACAAGGCTGCTTGGAGATACAAAATTTCTCTTCTTGTGTTGAAAAAATATTTCACTCACTCGTGAAATATTTTTCAACGCTCGAAGTGAAATTTTGTATCTCTACGCGGCCATGTAATATCCACTATATGTGAAATCATGTTGAACTGGCTTCATAACCTGAAAAGGAGGTTTGGGTGAGGAGTGTGCCACTTAGACCTTTAAAACCTGGTGTTTAAGTCAAAATGGTTCACTTGCTACCCTGTAAAGACAGGAGATTTTTCACCTGAGGCACGAGAAGTGTAATGTGGTATAGATTTTCAGGGTTGTCGTTAAGATTTCGAGTTGCCGGGTAAATACAACAAGTAGGCGGGGAATCAAACACCCAGGGGTTTCTTTTAGTTCTAATTTTCTTCTATTTTCCAATAAAAGTAGCCGGGGCCCACACTCATTGTAGCCAGGGGAAATCCCTGGCCCCCAGCTCTTATTGACAGCCCTGGATTTTGATAACTACACCCACTGATCATAAATCTGTGAATTTCAGATCACAAGTATGGCAGCATCAAGAAGGCCTGCCCTTGTACACTGGAAAAATCTACAAACAGTGGTCACTGCTTCCAAAGGTTTGTAACCTTCATATACATGTAAGCTTTTTGTATAAGTTTTTGTCACCTATGAATGTAGCCCCAGTCTACTAAAACAAAAGTTATGTTCATTAACTTTCAGGCACTTTCAGAAATGATCAAAAAAGTAAATGGGAGGTTTTAGCACAGAGCCCTTCAGTGTGATTTCTTAGTTTAAAAAGAGTTTATGGATTTTGACTAATCAGCAAAGTTTTGCAATGGTGGTAAAAGGTTAACATAACAAACCAACTGGTAAAAGTTTCTGTTTTTCCTTTGAATTCCTTCCCTCTTCCACTCAAAAAAAGGTACCAATTTAGTAATCAAATATTATTGGAATTAGTTTGGTGTGGTAACAGAACAAATAAACTTGCCATTTCAAGCCATACATATCCTTTGTTAAAGTGTTACAATTTCCCAAGAACAAAGATAGTCATTATGATATCTGAATATTTAGAAACTGGACTGGAATTTGTCCATATAGTGAAGAAATGCCACTTTCGTTCAAAACCGAGAACAGTCGTTCTGCAGAAAACACGGAGAAAAGAAAAGATCATTACGCAACACGGGTTGCCTATTAAACGACGTACACTTTCAGCCGAAAAGAAATGAACGCGCCTGGCTCAGGAAATGTAAGTAGGGTTTTCAAACATACTTGTAATAAATGGGCATTTTTATTTTTAGTACACTCTTAATCTGAATTTGTATATACGACATACATTGTGGGCAGCAATGCTGCTGTTTTTGCGGGCGACAAATGAAGCCCACAGACTAATCTTAGTCAGCGGCTTTCTATTAACTATACAGCTTTTTCCCGAGTCTGTCCTCATTTTTGGGATGCTCGTGTTGTACCGACTAATATGCATGGTATGTGGCCGCGAAGGCTGTAGCGTTGAGTTTAAGGTCCGTGTGATGTCACATTAATCACGTGAATGCACATGCAAGTGATGCAACAATCATTAATTACATTCGATTCGCAAGCACTCGTAGTTCAGGTACACATTGTACTGCACCGGCGAAAGGGGAGACTGTTCAGTTCCCCTTGCCGGCCTGGAATCCATTTATCCAGGAAAGTGAAAGTAGAGACTGTTCTCAGCTTAGTGCGGAACGCGTTTTCGGTAAGATAGGAGTGCTAGCAAAGTCTAGAAATCGATGCAGATTAAGTATATTTAGGTTTCACTACAGTGCATGGTTTTATATTTTTATACGTTTCCAAGCATGTTACGTCGCTTGTCATCCGAAAGCTTCAATAAGCAGAATAAGCTGTAATATCCAGTGGTAATTTAAGCTGTTTGATCATTTTGTATTGCATATCAACGGCCTTTGGTCTTTGAACACGGATTGAATATTCGATTGAATAATAAGACTTCGGGCATGACTGTACACAGCTATTTCGAGAAAGGTTGTCGCAAAAACTGTGCACGCGACAATCCCGAAAGGTAATATGGGATATGATCAATACACTTGTTCTTAACACTGTAGCTGTCGAACCTACTTTTGTTGCTTTCCTTTAGCGCTCGCAAACATACGTCCGTGGCCGCTCGTGCCATTCTTTGAAATTTATTTGAAAAACAGTGAACTAAAAACCACCCACAATACCTTTCGGGATTGTCGCGTGCACTTTTTCCGACGACCTTTCTCGAAACAGCTGTATACACGCATTACTTGTGTCACGCATTACTGTTTCAATGTATCTTTGCCGGCGAATACAAACGTCGTCCCTCGCTTCTTACCATTGGCAGGCTAATTGTATCTAAGCAACTGCGAATAAAATCGTTGAATTAAATAAGAATCTTGTTTACTGTGTTGGCCAATCTAGTTTTCATGATCCGCCGTGATTCCTTTTATTGACACTATAACTGAAGGCCATTCAATTCACTTACATATGAAAGCGGTTTCGCGCGCACCTCCTAGCCGACGGCTACCGCTAGTACTAATTTCTTACTTTTGGTAAGATTTCTCCTGAGTTTCATACATTTATTGTGCACTTGTTCGACTCTATTCATATAAACTATTTGTGTGCAATAGCCGGGGATTGCTGCATGCATCATAAATGTCATGGAGGTGAGAGAAAATGCGGCCCATAATTTTTAATGTCACCTTCATTTACCTCAAAATTTTGTGATTTTTGTCAATTTCGTAATAGAGTTCAATCCTGGACATATCTCACTGATTTCAGGGTAGTCTTTGTTTATTATGTACTAATTTTATTGCTTTTTTTACGATTTCGTGATCAAAGGCTTCAATAAATTATGAATAAGTAGTATTTTTCACAAACTGTTAGTTTATTAACACGACTTGACCTTGAAAGTCAGTAAAAAAAATAAATGCAGGTAAAAATCGATCAACATAAACTGTGTTTTGATGCTACAAAGTGCAAAGCACACTTCTCTGCTAAAAGCACTTATTGTGTTCTTGCCTGTAATTATTTTCAGAATTTGACATTAAATTTCTCTTACATTTTAATATCATTCCCTTGAAGGAATTAAGCCAACAAATCACTTCAGACTTGTCGTTCTAAATATACGCTTTGCACTTTTATAACTTACATAAATCCGCCGATTAATAAACGAATTTTGACGCAGTTTAATTCGCCAATATCAAAACACACGTTTCTGGAGTTTCTCCGTTTGGACTAATGACGTTATTCGCGTAATTTATTGCTACCAAAAATATCTTCTGCCACTAAATTTTTCATTTTGTGAGTGGAGCTCACGTCATGGTGTCGTTCAAACAATTGCCTCGAACTTTTCGGTATAGACAGAAATTGCGTGGGGTGATAAATAGGCGTAACTGTTTGCTAGCAGTTTCATTTGTAAAGAATGGTTATTATACATTTCTCGCGCGATCATGATTTTGCATTGGTTCTAAAATTATAAATAAAGAAAATAGTAGACTGAAATTAATTTGCGTAACACGACTTACTGACCAGAAAAAAAAAAAAGCTAAGTGATTGCTTTATAATGTTACGTTTTAAATAGTCTTGCCTGAATATGTTAAAGTTACTTCGTAAAAAGACGATGACAATGAGATAATTTTTGTTTAAAAATAGTGGTGTTGAAGAAACGGGAAGACAAATACGATGCCACGAGTCTACACGCTTTTTCCGTTTAAGAAGTCGTTTATAAAGAAAAAATGTCATGACAATGTAGATTTCTTGTTCGCGTGCGGTTGGCATAAGAACGTGGCATGCTGGACTCTATTGACATGCCTTTAAGATGTTATTTGTTTAGACATCGTGACTGAAAAATGACAAATCGAAAGTTTAAATTGAATAGTACAGGTCCTGGTTAGAACCTTGGCCGTGTCATCGAGTGCGTCGGTTTCCTTAGTACACAGAAGACTTTTTTAAATACTGCTGTGGGTAGCCCTTGTGGACTGGCATCTAGTTGCAATACTCCGAGGTGCTTCGTTGCCCGCAGTGAAACTTGATACGATTCAGTTCTATAGACTCCCTCAAGAATTTCATGGAGATTTTCAAGAGTAAGAACCTACTTTTGAGTAGAACAAATAATACCATAGAAAAGAATGGCTCCGTAGCTTTCTTAATGGTAAAACTTAAGGATTCAATCGCCACATGTAACAGATGTAAGGGAATCTAAGACGGTCTTGGAATGAGGATTCCAGTCTTTGTCAGTGGAACTTAGATTCCAGTCCTTAGTGGGATGCCGGATTCCTTGAGCTGCATTCCGGATTCCACAAGCAAAAATTTCACCGATTCCAGATTCCACAAGCAAAAATTTCCCGGAACCCGGATTCCGAATTCCCGTACATGGGGTGAAAAGAGACGCACCGAAAATTGCTCTAGACTTGTATCTCGATTTTCGCTTGTATTTTGAAGCTACTAGCCCAAATTGCTTCAATGTTTTCTGTAAAATACTGTTGCAGTCAATATTTCTAGCCAGAATAATAAATAACAGGGGCACCCAACGGCGGTTTCTCCTAAATACATTGAAAACAGTTTTTAGGCTATCGAGAGTACTTTTAGATCTCTATAAATGCATCCTAAGGTTGAGTAATTGGCGATATTAAACATATTGATCTGGACTGCCGAGACACAGCCCCTTTAAGTTATCTCGATTGTGGCTGCTTCTGTTACTCTTGGGGTATTAACCCATTAATATCCAAGTGGCCAAAGTTAAGATTCAAGAAAAATTCACATTGCAGTTTCGTTTCATGAGGCAAATGATTCTAAAAGTACTGCTGCAGGGGTGTCATTTCAATGGACACACCACATGACGTCATCCACAAACTCAAAAGTTAGAACTACATACTGAATTAATAGTACCTCGTGAAAGTAATGCCGAAGAGGTTTCATTTCAATAGACACACCACAGGACGTCATCCACAGACTCAAAAGTTAGAACTACATACTAAACAAATAGTACCACGTGAAAGTACTACTGAAGAGGTTTCGTTTGAATGGTAACACCATAGGATTTCCTCCATAGACTCAAAAGTTAGAACTACTTACAAAATGAATAGTACTACGTGAATGTACTACTGAAGAGTTTTCATTTGAATGGTAAGGCTGTGTGCAAACGGACGCAACAACTCCCAACAATATTGGGACCTGCAGTGCATCATGGGAAGGATAAAACCCATAAGTCTTTGTAAACCATGCGTATGAGCGTACGTGGCCCAAGCAATGTTGGAAGAGCTGTGCAAACAGATCCAACATTGTTGCGCTACGCTTCGGCGATCAGGAAACAAAAGAAATGTTGGGAGTTGTTGGCTGAAAAGTTTGATCGGTTTCAAACTTTGCGCAACAACACGCAACAACATCCAACAACATGCAACAGGGTGTGCAAACGGACGCAACATGTAACATCCAACAATGTTGGGAGTTGTTGGCCAACAATGTTGCATCCGTTTGCTCGGGGCTTAACACCATAGGATTTCATCCACAGACTCAAAACTGATCAGAACCTAACAGAAAAAAAGTACCGTTTGAAAGTACGACTGAAGAGGTTTAATTTGCATGGTCACACCATAGGATTTCGTTCACAGACTCAAAAGTTAGAACTGCTCTGTAAATAAATACCACCATGTGTGTACTGCTAAAGTGGTGTCGTTTGAATGGTGACACCATAGGATTTCTTCCAAAGACTCAAACGTTACGACCTGTTTATACTGCGCGATAAATAGTACTGTGTAAAAGTTCTGCTGAAGTGGTTTTTTAGTTTATTTAAATGGTCACACCACAGAATTTCATACAGGAAGAAAACCCGTCAAGAGTTTACAATAAATTCTTAATTGATTCCACTAACAATCTAGCAAATATCATATACTTTGAAATTTGTATCGACGTTCTAGTCAGAGCAGAAACCTTCAGTGCCGCATATTTTTTTTCGAATGTCTTTTATATTCACATTATATTTAATTCAGTCTTTCTTACGAAATTATGGATGTGTTATCTTTTGCATTTAACTATTTTGACTGCGAACCTGTTGATATAATTTTTAACAAATCGATGCTCCTAGTTTCTATTACTCCTTTGCGTACTTTGCCGAACCCTGCTAGGACTTCGAGCGGCCTTCTTTTGCGTGGCGAACCCTAATATTCCGGCAGATAAGTGAAGGAATTCTGCCTTTTATGATAAAAATGTTAAACTTCGTAAACTTGAAATACATAATCATGTCAAGGAAACATTTCTAGCGATTGTGCCATCTAAGAGTAGTCACTTGACAATCTTGGCAGCTCGTTTTTAAAGGGCGTGCTGCTTTTTTTAAACTTTACCATCGATTGATGTTCAACAGTCCATCAAATCCAACTGTTTGGTTTCTGTACTTTTTTTTTCAAAGAATGACGTGTACTATATTTGTTTTGTATCTATAAAACGCATTTGAGGTTGTTATAGAACTAAATGATAAATCCTTTCTGCGTACGAAAATTCTTTGAGTTTATGAATTATAAACCGCTTTACAAGAAAGCGTCTAAATAGTTTTAGAAACCACTTCGTTTAATCTGTATAATTAACAAATGTTTAGGGGTTACCTTATATAAACACTGTGCTATTTTCAGTAAAATACATGAATTTGAACTGTCAAAGGTCAGGGTAACGAATTTTATTCTAGTAGTTTTGTATAAAACTTTGTGGCGAAATGCTTGATTTGCTCATTTTTTTAAACACAAAGGCAACTGCGAACAAGAAAATGCAATTTGTTTTTTGACAATGGTCAAAATGAAGAGTTAACCGAGAGCGCTTTCTGAGTTTTTATTTACGAAGAACATTCTAGACTAACAACCATGTTTAACAATCGTTTCCCGTGTGATTTATCCTTCGCTTATGAAGGCAACCGAGTCGAAACGTTGTCCTCAGAGGTTTATTATAAATTTAGTTCAAAAAGTGCCACGGCGGTGCCAGTAAGGCTAGCTTTGTTTTTCGAAGATCGCGTCATTGATTTTGCATATCGTTCTTGGTTGGTATTTGCTGATCTTACTTCAAATTAGGCAAAAATTTGGTATCAAAATGGGATATTTTAATCACAGGGCAAAGACAAAACCCAAATATATCAATATTTTCCTTACTGTCTTAATTAAATTTAGCTTCGCAGATTTTAATGTTCGTGCGAGAAAGCGCCTCACTAAGGAATTTTTTTGTGGCATTTTAAATTACATATAAAAAAGCCAAGTGACGTAATTTTCAATTCTGAGTTTGGATTATGGTTTTTACCGCATATTTACAAGCGCATGTCTGTTTTTATAGCGCCAAATATAGATTTTTCATCGCCTTTTATTGTTATTATCTGATATGAAACCTTCACAGGAAAGCAACTGTTAACATCCATATTCACGTTCTGTGTTTAATGTGGGTGTTCCTTGTGGAAAAAGACTGATAAACCTAAGCTCCTTTTCAAAGGTTGTTAAGGCGATTTCTTATCCTAAGCTTGACGGATTAGTAATGACAGTAAAGCCATCTAATACCTATCTGTTGATTTTTCTTTTCAATTACAGTGTCCCATAAAGTAAACCAAGCGAGCGTTAGGTCAAATTCTGTCGAAAAACGCGTTGAATGAGTAAGCAATATTAAGAAATTTGTCGTCTACGTAAAATTGGCGCATTTGCGGTTGCAAATTTGCATTTTTATATTTTTCACTTGCTTTGGCGTACTTTATTTTATTTGGCGGGTCTGCGACCGAGATATAAAATTAGCCAATTTGACATCAATCCCTTTCATAACTTTCAAATTTCGCGTAAAATTGGCTTCTACGAAACACGGATAGCTAACATTTTACTGGCGATTTTATTATATTCCTTTGAAATATCAGGTCAAATTAAGTAAAGAATTAAAGAGTGTATAGACTTGTATCTGCTAAACTGGATCGCACCCGAAAATGGTTCAATGGTTTTTCTGTTTTTCTGTTTTTCTGTTTTTCTTTGTTTAAATAACAATCAATTTTCTAATGATAAATAACGAATTTGCAAATAGTTAATAGAGAAGATTATGAATAAAGAACATATGAATAAAATGATTGTAATAAACGATAGCAATTGGGTTCGGCTATCAGCTGCTTATAAAAAAATTATCGCTAAGGAATATTGGCGTTTCATATTTGATTTTCTGAGTTTAGTTGAAAACAGCACTTTATGGAAACACGCGCGGACCCTCCCGAATCAGCTGCTATATGGAAAGTTTTGAATGTCTGCCCTCTGTGTTCCAACTTGCACGTCTAGCGTCCCTTTCGTGAAGTTCACGGCAGATTTTTTTTTTCGGACGGGAAGTAGTTGTTAATAATTCATGTTGTTGACTCACGCATGCTTTTTGGTGCATGTTTGAGATAAACTTAGTGAGCGAACTTTTTTAATAAAGCGATTCAGTGGCAGTGACAGCTAATGAAAAATTTGTTTTTTTGTTAATGAAATATATCCTTCCTTGTTTGACATTGTTGTAGCTTTTGAATGTTTTGTGTTGTTCTGGGTATTTGCACCTGATCTTGGTTTCCAGTTGAAACCTGGTACTGTACAGTTTTGATTCCTGGTTATCCCTTTGTCACAATATGAAGTATTAAATCTGGTCTGCATGTACAAAAATATATCGCCAACAGTGCGATTCTCGCCGTTTTAATAACCCGTGCAATGTGGGATATCTCCCGCCGTTCAGTAAAAGCCACTTAGATCGAAGTACGTCCCAAAACCGGTGCATTAATACTCAGTTTTATTCATCTTTTGTAGGCGTCCAATTTATATACTTTTAATTCTTGCTTCGTTAAATCGCCATGAAGTGCCGGTTCGAACTACGTCGCGATTAAATTACTTTGTCAACTGCCGTTGACACTTTGCTTGAGGCCAAACTTTGTTTCAAATCGATAATAAATATGTCTTGACATTCAACAACAATTTGTCTTTGTTGTTTTACTCGGTTAATCTTGGCGTTATTTATCCCTAAAAAATAGGAATGACAGCCTGTAACTGCATGGCGACACTTTGAATTAGCCAATACAGAGACCGTTTTTTCTTAAATTTGAGTTCATATTTGGCTTGTTACTTGCAACTGTTTCACCCCTTATATTGGCCCAAGAAAAAAATCCTTCCAAAATTATAATTACTTTTTATATAGTTCCAAGGAGTAAACATTACTACGCGAAAGGCCTCCCTAAGAGGTTTTTTTGTGGGAACAATATAGGGTTGCGTCTACAGATTTAAAAGTTAGGGTGAACGACGATCTTGCCAAACTGAGGCGAGGGAACAGGTTCCTCGGTGCACTATGACAAACTTAACTTAAAACAGAAAGATCATCTTGCAACATAACTAGTGCTTACTGGAATGTATTAATAACGCGCCTACGCGCTTGTTGGTATTTTTAAGTTTTTCGTTTGACGCTGTTGATCGAAAAAGTGAAATTGTTAGTGATGGCGTCCATGTGGGCTGTAAGGTTTTCGGTCAGGATGTCTATCGGGCTGAGACATGCGCCGTACTATAGGAAACGTAGCATAAAAAAGTAACCCCTGTGCGCCTCTCGTGTGAATTTGAAAACCCAGAAGTCGAAACCCTGAGGTGACATGCTGATTTTGTCGCTTGCTCCGAGACCTGTTTCTTCGGGTACACCGGTTTTCCCCTCCCTTCAAAAGTCCACAATTTCAAATTCTAGCTCAAACTAGAACGCACGAACACCCGTTAAACAAGTTCTTCAGATCAGAGCTGGTATGTTAATGGTGGGTAAGCAAATTCCATTTTGTTTTTCCAGTTTCTCTTTGAGAGTCTTCAATAGGTTCGGGATACGGAATACGGGATATGCCTTATTTGAAGGTCAGGATTCGAGATCTCAAGTAAAATGAGAGCGAGATTCGCGGGATTGATCGCACTGATGCAGGATGCCAAATGAAGCCATTAGGATTACGATTGAACGAAAATTTGGCTCGGGATGATGGGATTAAGGGTCCCCAATAAGTTTGTCAGGATACGGGATTTACCTTATTCGACGGCCGGGATTCGGGATCATTAGGCAAAATGTAGGGACACTCGAGATTGATCGCATGCACAGGATGCGGGATGCGGGATCGGGACCACTAGGATTACGATTGAACGAAAATTTGGCTCGGGATGACGGGATTAAAGAACCCTGCTTAGGACCTTTCTCTTTCCTATCTAAATATATTTTATGTTTCGAACCTTAAAGCCTTTACGTTGCGAGTTCCGCGTGATGTGAAGTCCGGTAGTTGCGTTTAATGTCTGTCTGGTCGTTGCATTGAGTGTAATTGCTTTATTGACGCTGTGGTGATATGGCAAAAAATAATTTTTTAAAATAACTGGCTATTAATAAGCAGCAAAGTCGTGTCGCCTCGTCGTATTAAAACTAATTTCAACCTTGCAGCGCTCGACTAAACATAATGATTTTTTAACAGAGATTTTTTTTCTAAATGTGTTGCGACTGTGAACTAATACTACTGAGGAGCTACATTCATAGAAGTGATTATCTTTTATCAATTATTCCTTAAGCACTCGAAGATACAGGCACTTGTATTAAATACTTACTTTGTATAAACTTTTATTTTATCGTTAAGCGATAAGCTTATCGATTGGTTAAGAACGGGCCGAGTGAGCTTTCGAATCGCTTGACCAGCATCATGCCGTTAATGCTGGAAATGTGGTTGCGTTTTTAGCATTAGTCGTAGAAGTAGAAAACATTTTAAGAAAATCATTGTATTTGTAGTAAAACGTGTTAAGTATAACACCACTGAATTGCATGTTATGTTCTCTGTCCGTTTCCACAAGTTGCTGCAGTTATTTTTAGTTAATTCCCTTTTCGTTTCGTTACTCTCTCCTTTTTTTGGCCGTTCTTCAGGTTCCCTTTGTGATCATCTACCGGTATTCCCTTAGGGTTTTAACCTTCGAATCTCTCTCAAAGTTCACGAACCCGGACTAATTATCACTTCTTAAAGTTGGTCTTTCTCAAACAAACCTCTTAGCGGATGATAGACTACGCTTTAGTGCTATTTGAGGCTCACGAGAATTAAAAAAAGCGCCGGACCCTTTTACCGTAGTCCTGCAAAACGCCTGCAGACGTGCAAGCAGGGATATTGTACTTCAAACTCCTACCCAATGGCACCGTGAACAGGTTGCAGTTGAAGTTGATTAAAACCCATTGTGCGGTGACCGACCTGAAGGGGACTGCGTAATTGACAAGAAAGATCATTGGAAGAGGGAACAATAAGAAACAGCAGGTTTTTATGTAAAAATTTACCGTGCAAGATAATGCGACCTTTGAGAGTGCGATCCTAAGCATTAACTATTAAAATTGGGTTTCGCTTTGACCCCTGTAGGATGCAAAATTCGACGGGATGATGTTCAGTTTTGTACGATGTCCGAAACAATTACGTTTCTGTCCTCTAGCGGAAAGGAGACCTGGCGAAAGGAAGTTCCAGAGGGAGTACCAAAAGCCGAGGTATGTTGTTACACCGGAGATAGTCTGGAGAATTAGAGTGTTCGAGAATTGAATGACGGGGTGCCTCCTTCGTTGTCAAAGTTTTTGTACATGGTAACACTTGATCCTTGGAAATTAACTGAGATTTACAGGCCCATGTTGTTTCGTAGTTAGGGCACTGCAAGCAGGGAACACTTTCTTACAGTTTTCTGCACGTCTCTGTCTGGTCGAGGCGAGTCAATTTTGCTAACACTGTACAAAGCTCTAGACTTAGTTACACAAACAATGCAGATACTTCGACGACTGGCCTCGAACGTGGAAAGGCCGGGAAAGCAAGGCTTATTTTCAGAACAGAAATTGCGTTAGTGCTACCATTCACGGTTACTGAACGACTTAATGACGACGCTGGTGAAGTTTCGGACTTCGTAATGTCAATATAAAACACCGTTGAAGTTTAATTATTTTGGTTAGTCTCCTGCGAGTTGAAGAAAAAAAAGTCTGCTGAATCGTTATCTTTTTCTTTTAAATTGTGGCAGGCAATAAACGTCGAGAGTGCATCGATGTAAAGAAAAAAATTGCCGCAAAAAGGGACTCGAGTCTTTTGAGGTGACGTTTTGCATATCCATGTGAAAAATTTGCACCTCGCTAGAAGAGTATATACCTCATTGCCACCTGTTTTGGTACTTATAATTGATTTCTTTTGCTCACGTTCAAAATCCTCGGTCGCGTAACCTATACTTTAATCCAAAATGAGATCCACCTTCGCATTCAGAAAGTAGCCGTCTCTTAACTTGTCGCTGAAACTTGATAACCGTCTCTTAGTTAAGTGTTTCAAACGAGGCGAAGTTAGTTTGCGCTTGTTTTTAGTTCTCTTAGCGGTGGGTTAGTTGATGTGTTGTATTGACGCATAATACTTGCTGTAATAAGATGAACTTGGAAAGCCAACTAATGAATTAATGCTTCAATGCCGAATAATCTCAGGGCAGTTTTAAGCAGTGAAATTTTTTAATCGGCTCAATTTCGCTTGGTTAGACTGGAATAACTACTTAAACTCGATTTTCCGACGTTTCGTAACTGTGTGTCTTTAAATAGTAGTATTTGTCTACGGCGTCCCCAATAAAGCGATTACTTTCGGAACACGTGATTCGCATAATATTCAAATTTTTTTGTTTCCTCTTTTTCGTGTTAAGCGAGGCAACTTATGGACTAGAGTCTCTCACAACGTGTCGCTTTCTTCGTGCTACTTTTTCCCGAATGGATTTAAAGACTTTCGGACGACGAACGGCGGAACCTGTCGTTTTTTTCTTTTGTGTTTCGGCTTGGTGTGACAAAGCTAAGGTCTCTTTAGAATCAAATACATTTTAGATCATATAGTTTAACATAACGTAACTTGTTGCTGTCAAACTTAAAGAGAAATAATTTAATCTGCAAAAAAGCCATGTTTGCCAGACGAAATCTACTCCAGTTAGTTTCTTGTTAGAGGATCGGCGTTGATAGTTATGTAGCCAATCGCTTTACCAATCAAGTCAGTGACGTCGGCCTTCCAGCCAACATATCCCAGCATGCTCTGTACACCGAGATATGGTGAACCAGGTGTCGGGAGTATATTTAATGAAGTCGTGTTTACCAGAATCATCGTCATGGCGAATTGTTGTTTTTCCACCAGTTTTCTGGATTTCCTGAAGGCGATAAGCGAGTAGAATGAGATCCGAATTTCGTCGCTTGTCCATTTTTTTCGACTTGTGAGTTTGACGACGATTCGCGACCGGCGTTGTTCGACTTCTACCGGGTCTTGTGTCAAGTTATAAAGTAGACTTCAAATGTTATGTCAGTGCCGTAGCGAGGCAGGTGGACTGAGAACCAGAGACTCTCTTGCAGTTGCATTTCAACAAATATGTTAGCCTCGGCGGCCGCCAGGGCCCATCATGGGCGCGAGGAAAAACATTCGAGAGAGGAAGCTTTGAAACGTTCTCAAATCGCATTACTCGCCGATGGGCATGGCGAAGAAGAAGAGGAGCTCCACACTCAATTGCTACCTCCGCACTACCTGCTAGTACCGTTCAAGGATTGTGATTATGAGTTGCATGATGGACAAGTAAGTTGAAAATGAAATGTGTCTTCACAATCTCTCTCAAGTGCCTGGAGCATTTTATTATAAATCAATGCGACTCGCAAAAATCCTACCATGGTAGACATTCACTCGGGCGCCAGGATTTTTAGCCAACTTGCTGTTAACGTTCGCGTATAATCGTCACCAAACCTGGCCAGAAGTGGCGAATTTTTTCGGTTTAGCCTTATCACGTTTCTGTGCTTTCCGCGGGCAAGACTTCCGCAAATTTTCGATCGAATCTTGTATTTGAATTCGTGGAAGCCGACAAGGAAAACTTTATACATAATCTTGAGCATGTGTAAATATTTAAAAATTATGCGAATGTAGCTTGTGTAGAGTATGCATTTTCCTCGAATTTCGCTCGCCTATCCTCTTTCTTTTCAAATACAGGAGTCAGAAATTAATGTCGTGTGTCTACTCTCCGCAGCGGAAATGTCTTGAATGTGTAGTAAAAAAGTCTTCTTCGCCGGAATTTGATAACAAAAATGTTCGTTTCATTTATGGCTTCCTACTTGGGATTCAACGCTAAAGTCCGAGGAGAGCTTTTGAAATATTCCCGAGCCTTACCTTAAGAACAGACAGCGACAATTCAATTTTCCGAACTTCATTTCAGTTGATTGAAATATCTGCTAGACTAAAGTGTGTTTCGTTGGCTCATTATTCATATTGTAATTCAGTAAGTAGATATAGCCACCGATTCAAGGAACGCTCCGCACTGCCAACCACGTCGATGTAGTCTTTTTACAAAAGTGAATTATGTTCGATGGCGATTAATTCGTTTTCTAATTTAAACACTGCTGTGACAGAACGTGAATGTGTCTGCGAAAATTTTGTCAGTAAATTTTATTTCGTATCATTCGGATGTTGATTTGAGTTGCGAGGCCTGTTATCTTTCAGTCAGCCGTTTCTGTTGGAGATATAGCTTTCTTTCGCCGTGCTCTGCTGCCTTTCGCAAGCAAACAACGGTGAAAATTAAAAGGTTTTCTTTCTTCCAATGTCATACGGCAATAGAAAAGTCAAACAAGGTTCCTTTGTTGTCCAAATGTCGAATTCTGCCCTTTTATTTGCTTACGTTGGTCGCTTTCCAATCGCATAACTTCGGCATTGTGTTCGTGTGTTAAGAATATTGCGAATTAGCCTGTGGACAGTACGAACACGAATCGACAATTTTATAGACGAAACTTTCTTAGAAACTGTACTTTTGCCATTGAAAGAAATTAAACGCTTTGTCATACGTTAGTGTTATTTTTTAATCAAAAGTCATTCTTATTTTGTTATTTCGGGTAACTACGGGCTCGCTTTTTGACTTAAATTAACAAAAGTAAGAATAATAAATTTTTCGTTAAAAATTCGCACATTTGAGGAAATTATTGTTGAATATGCGTAGAATTTCTTGGCCACGCTGTAAATACTCTTATGCGAGATTCGGAACCGCAGGTTCGATGAATATTAATAATCTTTATCAAGAAAATGACAGTCTCTTTAATCAAGCGCAAACTGAGCTTTACGCCTTGATTTAAACGACGGATACAATATAGAAATTCGACAAGTTTGGGATTGTACTTTGTCGCAAAAATATGCAGCTAGCCTTTTTTGTGTAACTGATAGCGCACATTAAAGGACAGATTTTTGCTGACGTTGTGTTCGTACAACTACTGGATTTCGGCATGTTTCATTCTGAGTCCAGCAACCTGCTCTCCACATAAATAAAACAAGATTGTTCGGAAGACCGCAAAATGGGGAGGGGTTTTAAAACGACTCGAAAAGCATCTGACCGAAGACTTGGAATTATTTGTCAGGACTTCGCGAAATAATTTTTGACCGTGTTTTGCAGAAACGGTACTGGTACGCATTCCTTTAAACCATGCTGAACATTTTTTTTTTTGCAAATAAACTTGTCAGACTATAATCGTACAGGTACCGGTTGACTTTAATAGTATTCGATTTCTGAGGAATAGATATTCAGAAGGACTTGATTCTATTGGCACGTGCTAACAAGCACTTGTGCCTAAACGAGTTTATTTTAATTCGAGTCGGCAAGGTTTTGAGTCTTTCGCGAATCTCGATGCCTCTGTAAATGAAATATTAATAGTGTAAATTTTGCCCTTCAAAGAATTGATTTACATACTTTAAATAATTCATCAAAAACTTTTGTTTGGGCCCTTTTCCCCATTTGTTAAGTTGATAAAATATTTAAATTTCTTTCCCTCGACAAGTGACAGTGTAATACCATGTTTACCTAACTGAAAATTGAAGGCGATCGGGAGATTTTCAGTTCTTCATCGTACCTGCAAGAACACCAAAGACATACGCGCCGACTCTCGACTTTCTTCACACGATTTTTGTTGCTAAATTTAAACCAGCATCGGCGATTCGTTGCAGACCGCGCTCGTCCAATTAGCGCGAAATTGCACCCAGTCGGCGTAAACGTTCGCTAATTCCAATCCGTAGTTTTAATTTAGAAAACATGAAACGAGTTGTCTGATAATTTAATTTCTCTCAATCGATCGCGAGAGCGTCTTTTGCAATGGCCTCGAGATTTAGTTAACCGGGCCATTGTTCGCTTTTTGAGAGTTTCTGGTAGCTAAACAGTAGGAGTCTTTGAGTCCTGTCTAATTCTTAGCGATATATGTAGTTTCAGCTACATTGCTTTTAAAATTGTACTATTGACGAGTTGACTTGAAGTCTTTTTGGCGGCGAGCTGACAAATGGAACAGAAAGATGCCGAATGGCTGTTACCTCGAAAGTCACTTTTGTGGTCAAATTTTGTGGGAAAAAGTCGCGTTTGTTTTGCTAAAGAACCCTAAGGTTACAAAAGTATGTTATCTCTTAGCCGTGTAGCGTTGCATTTGTCTGTCATATTCTAACAAACAGCGGGCATTTGCAACTGTTTGCGTTCGTTGTTACCTTCCATGAACGGTTTGTCCACAACTACGACCCAAACAAAGCCGTGCCGGACAAAAGGAGTCTTTGATAGAAAGCCGACCCCCTGTAAATTGCAAATCTTGAAACTGAATAAGAATTTGAGTAATATTTATGTATCCCGCTGGCTAAAGAAAGACAACATTGTTTCGGACAGATGTTTCGCTACTCAGGACCCAACCTTAGTTTTCTCGGCAAACTGGCAGATAGGTTATGCGGCTGTCTTCATGTCGAACTCAAATCTGCTAAAGATAGTGTGACTTTGTAACCTAAGTTGTGCTCGAAAAAGGCGAAAATTCGTCGGAGAAACAACCCGTCTTTCGGAATACATTAGGAACCTTTGCCCCCCGAAACGTGCGCGGTTTTTTTTTTCAATTTATTATGACGAGACTGGAACTTAATCAGAAAGATGAAATTAGGTAAAGCATTGCACCTCTGCGGGAAATAAAATATATTTTAAAGTGTTTGTGTGAAGTTGATCAACAATGTTTCGCTTAGGAATTTCTTGCTCCATGGCGCTACATTGTTGAAAAAAAAATCTCGTAAAAAAATGCCAATAATCCTTCTGCCATATCACTGAGGACAAATCTTAATGGAAACGTCTAAAACCTTTTCTACTTTGTTTATGTTGCGAATTCGTCATCTAATTTCCTATTAGCATTGAAAAAGTCGTCCCTATTGTTCTGCCATTC
The DNA here is from genome assembly GCA_964035525.1 of Porites cylindrica. Classification (NCBI taxonomy): domain Eukaryota; kingdom Metazoa; phylum Cnidaria; class Anthozoa; order Scleractinia; family Poritidae; genus Porites; species Porites cylindrica. The sequence goes on along the minus strand of OZ037782.1, from coordinate 8,907,839 downwards.
TTCGACTACTTCATATTTATAGGAAATTAAAAGTAGCACTCGTGTTATTTGTAGAGAAATTATCAATTACCTTCTTATTTTTCTCTGAGGTGACTCATGCCTGCATTCTAATAAGTAAATTCACTTATAAAATTTAATGGAAGTCATAGACACTGTTATTCCCGATGTTCGCCGCACAGTTCTTCTTCCCTTAATTTTATGATCTCAGATAGGTATCAACCAATTGTAGTCACCAAAACAGCGATTGCCGGCATCGAGTGAAATTGCACCCCTTCTTCTAAATAAACTCGCCTTGTCACTTCCTATTAAAATGAATATAGCTTCCGCATTAACGATATAAAAAACCTAAATTGCCTTGGAGTGTTTTTTCTGTACGGGAAAACATTTTGAAATCCACTTCCATATTGATTCGGGAGCTGTTCAATTTCCGATTTGACTGTATCTGTGTTTGATGTTTTTTCCTTACTTATTCATAAAAAAAGGAGAGAGCTTACTTTTCTTTTATTCAGATTACAAGCTTTCAATATAAGTATCACAATTAGAACAAAGCCATTTACCGTTTACCAATTTACGTAGTAAGTTCTGTTTGTTCTGCTTCGCCGCGATAAACCGATAGTTTCGCTTTTGCCTTATAAGGTAGTCTTGGCGCCGCTTTTTACCATAAAAATTATTTTGCTCAGAGCTTAAAAGATCGTCTTTGAATCGTAAAGTAAAAGTAGGCCTTATGATACAAATTTTTACAGGATCGAAATTAAATCCTTTGACCAAATTAAAAAAATGGGTTTACCCTTTTTGACGAGATTAATTCATATTTACTCTCAGAATTGTTCGCGATTCCCAAAGATGCCATTAGTTTTAACAAGCTTAATATTAATACCAGTATTACAGGTAATTGAGTTTATTTTCTTATTATTTCGTGTATTTTCTTCTTTTTTAGACTTTCCTTATTGTTGCTAACAAGTTTGGCAAGCAGTATGTATACCGCTTCCACGCATCAGATTCCCTGTATATATTCAGTCCTCGGAACAAGATTCGAAGATTTGTTCTTTTTCTCATAACACATCAATATCCTTTTATTCTGAAATCATATGCCAATTTATGGCCAGTAATTATGTTAATTTGATTATATTTAAGCTTTGGGATTGAAATTTATAGTTGCATGCCTATGTTTCTGTTTCTGTTTTGGTTTGTAGTCGTTCGTTTGTTTACTCATGATCTTTCAGTTTTGCGTTAGTTGCTGTGTATGATTTTAGTTTCCTCTGTTCTTTTGTCTTCTCCTATCACTGAAAGCTGCAGCTAACAATTAGTTACCGGACAATAGACCCTTTCCACGTTTTTTTTTTGTTTAGAGTGATTTTACTTGAACCGTGAAACAGATACTAACAATTAGTGCAAAATAGCAAGACGTAAACAATTAATAAGACAGTGGATTTAGTGCATAATAGTGCGTAGTATTCTACTACCTATTTCACGGGTTAAGTAAAATCACTCTAATTTTATCTGGGGCCAGTTAGCGAAAAGAAGTAAAGACGCCATATTTGAACGTGATTTGTTGAAAATTGGTCAAGGTTTAGCTCCGCAAAGTCGCCGAATCTTACAGACGTTTGTATGGTGTAGGGCAAGTTAGTGCCCCCCCACCACCATACCCCCTCCCCCCCTCCACCATATACCCCCACCATACAAGCGTCTGTAAAATTTCGCGACTTTGTAGAGCAATATCTTCGCTCGCTTTTAGCGTATCACCTTTAAACTTTGTAAGTCTCTTAATTTTCAGGGCCTTTTACCTGTGACGTCAATAGATATTTGCTAAATGGTCTTTATCAAAACTTAAAAAAATAGAAACGTGAAAGGGTCTATTCTGACTAAAATTGGCCCATGAGCGACGAAATCTTAACTGTGGTCGGACAAGATGGCCGGATAAAGTCAAGGATGTTATTTTGCAGATGAATAAAATCTACCATTAGCGCATGTTTATTGCGTACCAACGAAATAATACTGTTGCACTGAGTAAATATTTCAAATGGTAGTTAGCCGTTTTTTCTGCAAACCACAGTTGACGTTGACGCGATGTTACTTGGGACGATTGGCAACTACAATTTTCAGCGCAACACAGCGTTACGATATTGTTGCGACATTGTTTGGAATTATCACAACATTGTTCCAAGATTATTGCCCTATAAATCGTCGTTTCATACTGTTTCGGCTAACATTAACTGTAAGACGCGCGATTTAGTCCGACCACTTTTTTTTGTAGTTTGTCAGACCAAAATAGTAACTTAGCTGGACATACGTCTCTGGACAGACGTTCTCTCAAGAAAGAAAGGACCTTTCTAAACTTACTCCTCAGTAAGGGACCTTGTGAATCGTGTTGCCCTTCCCGAGGCTTTTTTCGTAGCTCATCACTAGGTTCCAACCTTTCACAGTTTTCAGTGGTTTCTGTGACCTTACTTGAATGTGGAAGTGGTTGTTTTTAACACTAAAGTTAATTTAGGTCTCAATAAGAATTGAGAAAGGTCCTTAATAGGAAAATCATGTCACTTTTGGAGAGCATATGGCATAAAGTTTATTTGTGGCCCGAGTCCGTTCGGGCGCAAATGATGTCACGAGGCCCTTGTAGTGGTTCTGTGTCGGACACAAATAAACTATATGCCTGACAAAAGTCATGTGATTATATTTATTATCAGTACACAAGGCCAAATCGTAAAAATTTATTTCATAAGGAAAGACTGTTTAACAAGAAAAAAAGTTGCGGGCCGCAAATTCCATCAGTGCAGCCCGCACTTCGCCGTTTGGTCCGCGATAGCGAGCGTTTTAGAGAGAGCAGTTTGTCATTTGGCCGCGTGTAGTGATAATAATTTCAATTATTACTATCTATAAATAACTGTTTTTCCCCATATAAGGGAATCCAAGACAGTCTTGGATTCTGGATTCCACGCCGTGGACTTTGTTCCGGATTCCAGGTACGTTTTCTCAGTGGAAAATTTCCCAGATTCCGGATTCCACAAGAGGAAAATTCTCCTTACATGGGGCGAATTTTTACTGTTAATCTGTTGGTACATACATAGCGCTGTGTGAGTGTAATCTTCAAGTTTCAGTGTTTTCCTTGACCATTTCTCACATATTTCGAACTTCTTATTCTTCTAACAATTTTAACAAACTGTGTTTTCCTGGCTATGAGCGACCCGCCCGATGTTGCTGAGTAAGTACATCAGCTCTTTATCTGACCCCCGTCCACGTGCATGACCGCTTTAGTTTGACGTCGTTTGGTACAGTGGAACCTCGCCTTACGATCACCTCGTTATTACGACCAGGACCTTATGGCCCAACGGTAGTCGCATTAACGGAGTTCCTCTGTACAGATATTCAAACTCAGTTTGCTGTTCTTTTTTTGCACTGTCCACCCCTATTAACCAGCGAGCAGCCTCGCAATTCAACAAAGGTAAAGGGTTACGCGCGAGGAGCCAGCGATGCGAGGAGTGAGGTCGCACTCGCGCGTAACCGCCCCCTACTACTCTTTCTCAAACTATCAAAACAGATCAAAAACGCTTTTACCTTCTGAATTTCTTTGATGTCATTCTTGTTTTCCACTATCAAAAATCACAATTTTGGACAGCTTAGAAAAGCAGTTTTGGAGTGTTCTGAATGTGCACTCCCTCGAGAGGGCGATGCTCCATTGAGACTAATAGTATAGTCATACTTATAGTCACGCCTTACTCCACAATGCCGTGCTAAAAAAATTAAGACAAGACCTCGCCTACGCTTACGCTACAAGTTATTAACAACACATCAATGATGTGCTCGCGACTGAATAAATTAATTGTGCGATACATAAAGAAACAAAATTTTTTCTCCTTATTTTCACGAAAAAGATAGTTATTACGTGTATTGGCTATTTGCATGACTGCCAAGCTAGACTCAGGCTACTCTGTTCCCATGGATATTGATAGCCCACGCAATTTTTTCAGAATGGAGCACGTATTATTTACTCATGGCGATTAGAGCGGTTTTCATTTGAGTGTCGAAAAGTAATTGGTTTTGCACTTTCTACACGATGCGATTGGCTTAAAAGATTCGCGCCACCTTTTCATCCAATCAGAAGTAAAACCAAAGCCAATTGTGACGCGCTCGCATGCATTTTCCCGCGCTTTGCGTCAGCCACATGTAATTACTTCGAGTTTTGTTTGGTTCAATATATTGTCTGTGTCCTATGTGATTGGCCAGAGTAATTGCTTTGGTTTTGGTTTTACGACACTCAAACGAAAACCACTCTAAGCAACAAATTTCAGACCACGAAAGACATTTATTGCCACGAATTGTTTAACCTGGGGAAATCTATCACTGAGCATTTTTTGATTCGTAATATTTTTCAAGGAAAAAAGGGTTGTTCCTTCTTGATGCTGGAGGTTTTCGTAAGAACGTGACGAAAAACAAAACCAAAGTCTATCTATCAATTTCTTAAGTTATTAGTGTGTTTAAAATATCTCCCCACAGAATTTTCTACAAGTTCTTTCACAAAGTCACGAAATGCAATATAATAATCTTGTTCTTTTTTCGGCTGGATACATGGATTACATTAATTACATTCGTCCTTTTTTTAAAGTCGTGCATAATACACCTGATGAGGAAGATTAATAGAAATTAGTCCCAGTGATTATTGAAAACTTATTGAACGAGTGACCACTGCTTTTCACAGTTGGATCCTACGAGTTTTCACAAACGCTGCTTTGCTTCTCTGTCAGTGGAAAGAGAAACCGCTTCTTTGTTCTAAAATGTTGTCTATACTTTTAACATTATTTTTGTCTGTACTTTCCCTGTTTTTTTTTTTTTTTTTTTAGTTCAGTATACCACAAGGTTAGCTAAGGCTGGTCTTTGTTCACTCTTGGTCACTAGATCCATGTTTTGAAATTATCTCCTAAATAACACGAGGTTGCTTTGAACAAAAAAATTCAATACAATTCTACCGTACTGTTTGTCTCAGGAATTTAAATCGAAGGAGCGGAGCACGAGCAAAAGGTTTTTAAACTCGCTTGAATGCATCGCTCGCTTCAATTTGCAAGCTTGTGTTACTAATCATTTTCTGATTTTCTTTTTTCTTTCCCTCAGATATGTGTTTGCAGCTATCTATACAGTTGAAATGTTTCTTAAGATCATAGGCCGGGGCTTTGCACTTCATAAATATGCATATCTTAGAAATGCGTGGAATTGGTTAGACTTCCTTGTAGTAGTTTTAGGGTAAGTAGATTTATTTTGACGCCCAAAAATGACAATCAGTTTGGGTTGAATTTGAATAGGAAAAGGACTTCGACAGCAACAGAAAACTGAACACATGGCAATGGACTCGCTCACTTATGAAACAAGAGAACGTGACTTAGTGTTTTCCCTAAACCGTAAAAGAATTCATTTTCTTTCTGGTTTTAATCTTTATGTCTCCAATTTGGTTTCAAGAGAGCTTAGCGGTTTTCCAGCGTGGGTTGTTGAGAAATCGTCACTTAAATTACGTCATGCCCGCATCGCATTTTCACGCGAGAGGGTTTATCCCTTTATCTTGTAATGACTATTGTTTGGTTGATTTTCTCATGACAGCGAGTAAGCAATGATTTATTCATTTTTCTCTTGTCATTAATCATAAGCTGATAAGGCAATTACTTTGACATTGATGACTAATCCTTAAGTGTCGAAATCCTTATATAATGTGGGATTAAAAGCAAATTCTTACATGGAAACATTCATCTCAATAGCCGGGAGATTTCATCTGTCAGGGGGTCTTTTTTATAGTGAATCAACTCTTATATTTCTCGAAATGGACGTGATACAGTAAAAACTCTTAAGTTATTCAAGGCTCAAAAGCTAGCCATTACTATGGAAACCAAAGGTTGTTTACCAGGAATTAGTTCATTTCTAAGATTTATAATATAAAATGACGAACGAGCTAGACCACGAGAGTGAAAGAAAATTATACAATATTTCGGCTCTATTTCAGAGTTAGAATCATGTAATAAGAAATAAAGCTAAAATATTGCAAACAAAAACAAAATTCTCTCATCATTGTAATTAGCCAAAGCTTGGTATCGAAAAAATGATCACCCGATCCTCTGTATCGTTTTGTACATTTTCTGTTCTAAATTGTCAGTTGATTTTGGATAAACCTGAAACATATTCACGCACATTTTGAGCCCTGATATTCTCTTCCTCTAGCATATAAGTTGTTAAATCATTTAGCACACGTGGAAAGAATTCATTTGATAAATTTTCTCTCAATGCATGGTTGCCTATTTTTTATTTCCTTGCAGTTATATAACAATGCTTCCTGGAGTAGAAGATTTATCAGGAATTCGAACGTTTAGAGTCCTTAGAGCTTTGAGAACAATATCAGCTGTTAAAGGTAAAAAAATTAAAAGTGATAATTATTAAAGATATATTCTTTTTTTTGTTACGATGAAGAACGTCAAATTGACACCCAAGGCGGAACCGATAACGCGGAATGTCTGTTCCTGTTTCCCTGTCATCCTAAGCCTAGGCCAAACGTTGAACTTTTCATGAGACGAACCAATCTCCAATTTGGGTCTACCGAAATTAAAGTAAGATTAAGTTAAGAGGCGTCGATTCAATCAACTGAATCAGACCAAAAAGTAGTTTTAATAAATTTTCTCCCGAACGAGGCTAAATATAAATTATCGTACAAAATTTTTAATTTATTAGTTTAGTTTTTCCCATGTGAAGATCGACGTTTGTCCCGGAGACGATCTTCAGGCGTTCTATCCGATCCATACTCATTCAGATAAACTTAACTGAGCCACGTCGAACTTTTCATGAACTTAACTCACTAAGTTTGGTTCGTCTCATGAAAATTTCGGCGTTTGGCCTACGCCAAACCTAAATCCTAGAATGTGTTGCGAACGTGACGAGGAAACATATCAACGACCACTGTGTGCTACATCTTATTAAATGCTATGAGCCTTTAGCTCAAAGCAAAAACGAGTGCGGAACTGAATAAAAATTTCTATAGCTCTTGGGCCAGCTTTGGCCGGGTGCGTTCTTAGTCGTTAGAGAGATTTACAAGCACTGACGGTTACCCGCGCCAAAACGCAAACGTCAATTTGTACCACGTGACCAAGTTTTCCCTTTTACTGTCGTTTACTGTTCATTATATCTACCTAAAACTAGTAGTTTCAGGCCATTTTCATCCCAAGAATTATTTTGCACAGTTTTTATTTGTTCATTTCCTTATTTGAGAAATCGTCAACCTGAATTTGACGTTTCCCGTTTGCCGTAAACGTGAATTTTAAATCTCTCTAATTTCAGCGCTAAAGTTCTTATAGACTAAGGCGACGACAGTCATCGCGGTCATTTTGTTAGCTTCAAGGTCTAACAGTTTGTAGGGCATGCAATGATTTCTTTCTCAGTTATTTTAAGATCCTAAGTATCGGTCCGGTTCTTGCTACCGAACCACCCACCCGCGACACCCTAATGTGCTTCTAACTATTATTATTGTTTTGTTTTTGCAGGGTTAAAAGCCATGGTTAACACGCTACTTAAATCCATCAGAATGTTGTCTGATGTTCTTATACTCACTACTTTCTTTCTATGCGTCTTTGCTCTAATTGGCCTCCAACTCTTTGTTGGCGTAATGCAGTGGAAATGTGTTGCCAACGGATGGCATCAAAATCATACTCAGGACTTTGATCAATATATTAAAAATCCAGGTAAGTAAAAGTCACTTCAGCGTGGATGATAGTTCCGTGATAGTTCTTTTAATTCACCCCTTTTATGGTTTTTATGACTATCGCAGTCTCTTCATAGCGAATCGAACTTGATTCACCACAATTATTTTTGCTGTAAATATAAGTCTGTTAGCCCAGTGGAAGAGGTATTTAATTTTAGGTTTGTTTTGTTTGCACGATATTTTTCCCCTTAAATCACCCAGTCTCTATGGGGGGTTCCTCAAGTTGAGAACTGCAATGGATTAATGTTAATTGCTTTAGTATTAGTATATAGAGGGAAGCTCTCCGCTTTTAGGCTTGGCTAAATCTATATATTAGTTCCTGACAACACTGATGCCGATTTTGCTTGAAAACGTAAGATATTTACGCGTTTCTGCCTTGCCTTCACACGATCAAACACGGCGGTTTCTGAGCAATTTTACGAGAGTGCTGTCGAAAGTGGAGATTTTCAAAAACGGAAGATTTATCGTTTTAGTACAGGTAAGAAAAAACTAAGATTTTCGAAATCGCTGACATAACAGCGAGGCATGATATACTTGCAAGCTTGAAATTGGTGGGAAAACGAGAGTGTCACTGGCGCTAATCCGAGAACAGCCTGAGAACGAAAACGTATCACGACGAACACGCTGCAAGAAGCGCTATTTTGGAAGTGGAGCTGTAGAAGCAAAGTTCTTCGAAAATGAAATTTATGCGGACAGGGCCTCACACGCAAAAACACTTCATATCTCTATTATTTTACGTTGTTTAATGTTCGGTACCGCAGGTCTGCTTCAATTTGAGTGGTCACTGCACAGGTTTTCACAGATTCAAAAGTTAGAACTTGTTTATACAGCATAGCGGACTGTTCTCCGTGAAAGTAGTGGCAGAGTAATCGTAATCACATACCGTTTGTAGTGCCTTATTAGTGTACGTCAGTAGCAACCGTGTACATTCAGTGTGGTGACAAGTTTTGCTTTCTTCCAGCTAATCATTATATTTTTGATGGCGATGGAGTAGCTGTTTTGTGTGGCAATTCTTCAGTCTCCTAGTAAGTCAGTTTCTTCTTTTATCAGTAGTCAATACGGTTTAGGAAGAGACTATCCATGAATCAATAATACTAACTTCGTGTAATTCAGACAACTTAAATTCTGTCATGTGTGATCAACTGCTGCCCTTGCTTTTTAAATCATATTGCCTTCCCTTTGATGAACAAAGCGTTCAGTGTCCACAGAATACAAATAGATAAAAAAATCGAAAAATCTTTACGTAAAATTTACGGGTATTTTTACATCCTTTATCACCTTCGGGTAAGGAAATCCAGCAACGACAAGACTATGGTAGATACCGACATGTTCGTTGGAAGTGCCCGGTATCTCTTTTCACTCTCATTTCAGTTAAATGCGAGCGAACGCACTTTATAATCGTTAATAGTGAAAATAATAATGATGATGATGATGACGATGATAATAATAATGATAATAATAATTTGTTTTAACAAATCATTAAAAGCAGTTACCCACTAATTAAGGACACCTATCCAAGAACTAACAAAAAGACTAAAAAAACATAAAACAAAATTCATTACTTGTAGGTTAATTTATTCTCTTTTCCTGTTCAGCCCATGTCCTGAAAACTACACGTGTATGCCTAATACAGGCCCAAACCCTATTTCAAAGTACATCAGCTACGATAACTTCGGTTGGGCTCTGTTAACTTCTCTGCAGCTTGTCACAATGGACTATTGGGAGAGTATATATAACAGTGTAAGTAGCTGTCTCTTTGGGATCTACGTGTTTTGCGAAATCAGTTTTGGCATAGTCTGCTGTCGCAGACACTCTAAACTGCAGTATACTAGATGCATGGGCCGGTTGCAACACCGGATATCTTAGCGAGCTTGCTGTACTCATTGTTTTAAGTAATATATCGAACACTAGGTACTATGTTTCATGAAAAGATCAAACAACTGAGGAGAGTTGAAAATGCGACACGCAGCGAAGTATTTTTGATGAAATTCGAGTTGTTCGATCTTGCGATGAAATACTGTGTGGAATGTTTGAAATTACTTGTTAAGAAATGATTTGACAAGGAGAGATAAAGGATGCAATAATTGCGAGCTCTTCATCTAATTTCCAAACACTTCCTTTTGAGAATTTGAATCAACGACCCACCCGTACTTCGGAGAGATTCTCACGGTTACACTTGTCAGAGGCGTGTCTGGGGAGATCAGTCTTTTTGTAACCGGTACTCGTTGTTAGAAGTGCTACAACACCCTATTTGCTATCTTTTCCAAAAGCTAGAACTTGTCGTCGCATCAACTGAATTCCAAAAAATAATTGTCCAGGAATTGAAACTGTTTCCTGTCATCTGTTGCAACGGATGGCAAGGATGGAAATGGATTAAAATGGATTCATGCCTGCAAAAATTACCCAAAAATTATCATGGTTAGTGCTCCCTGATGAAATTTGTTATATATTTTCTTCATAACTCTACAGCCCTGGCCCCCGGTTGTTCAAAAGTTGAATAGCGCTATCCACCGGATAAATCGCTATCCAGTGGACAAGTCTGATTACGAAAACCGATTGCGTTATCCGCTGGATAGTGATTTATCCCGTGGATAGCGTTATCCACCTTTTCAACAACTGGGCCCAAGGCATTTTGTGTATGGCTGAAGGCACCAAGTAATCGCTTAAGAACTTGACCTATAACAACAATATGCTCGTGATATTGCCCTATTAACAGTTGCATTCTAAATCCTACCCTTACTTAAGTAAGATGCTCTTGGCTTCGCTTGTCAAATAACGTGAATTTTAACGTTATTATCATTCAGGTTATAGCGACCAAGGGTCCGTGGTACGTGTTCTATTTTTTGTTCGTGATTTTCTTGGGCCCCTTCTATCTCATCAATCTTGTCTTGGCTGTTGTATCACTCTCCTACGAGCAGGAAACCGCTGCCCTTCAGGACGCAGGACTCAGGGTAAGTACTATTTAAAATAGGGACCTTAAGCAGAAACGGTTACAGTTCAGCTCATCGGTGGATCTGTCACATAAAACAACAGGCGCCGAGGATTGTCCCTACATCACGATAGCGTAGGGTCAAGGGTGATGGATTCTAGCCAAATCCTTTTTGTTTTTTTGTTTTGCTCTGTTTGTTTGTTTGTTTTTTTTTTTAACCAAGACGAACGACTACGAAGTTGAGGTCCGTAAAACTGCTAAAAGCAATTGAACTGAATGAAGATGTATAGAACTCAAAACCTTTATCGCCTGGATAAAATCCAACTTAGTGGCCACTTTAGCAGTTTTAGAGATTGAATATTCAAACGTCTTTTCTCTCTCTAGGCGCAAGCCTTTGCCAAGCTTAAAAGAAGTGCGTCTACGTATTCTTTCGATGGAAAAATGGAACCGGAACCTCTGTACGAGGAGGACTTGAAGAAGATCGAGGATCGCAATGCGTACATTGCAGCCCATCCGGAAGAGTCCGAACATCAGACGGAACTCGAAGAACCAACGGAGCTTACTGTCGAAGTCCCGACGAATCCGAGCTGCTGGAAAAAAACTCAGAAGAAGGTCGCTCATTTCGTGAACACTTCGGGATTTGAGGCCCTTATTACCGCGTGTATCCTTTTCAACACTCTTGCAATGGCTTTGGAACACTTTAAAATGGACAAAACGTTTTCTAAAGTGCTTGAGAACTGTAACTTGGTGAGCATTTCGAATATTATTGATTTTTTTCTGTGTGTTGGAAGAGATATAATGTCGACACTGCCGAGGAACGCTTGGTTACGGCAGCGAAAGAAAAGCAATTGAATAAGCCGCATGAATTCGCCACCGAGAATTGTTTATCAGGCAATAAAGAGGAGGTTCATCAAGTTTTATGACTGGCGGCCAATGACGGGATCTAGAACGTCCAATCTTCGTCATTGTTAATATCTCTTGAAACGTTCTGCTGATTTATTTCTAGCCTAAGAGCAAGCTCCCCTGTGGCTCCCGGGGATGCGGGGTTGGGGCAGTTAAGAGGGAGAGCTTGCTCACAGGGTAATTTATTTCATGTCTTGCTTCCCAGGTTTTTACTGGAGTTTTCATGATGGAAATGGCTCTGAAATTGATCGCTTTTGGCCTCAAAGAGTATTGCAAGAACAAGTGGAATTTGTTTGACGGCACAATTGTTATTCTTAGTGTACTGGATATGGCGCTGACCTACTCCAAAACCATCGAAGGCGCAGGATTGAGTGTACTTCGAACGTTCAGATTGGTAAGTCGGTACAATGAAACATCATCATACAACCCACCCGTTTTGCTGTTTTTGCTGCAAAAGCCAATCGGGCGTGAGAAAGTAAACTGCGACCAAGAGCGAGAGCGTTAATTAGTTTGTTGTTTTGTGGCAAGTTTGCGTGTCGTTTTTAGTACTTTGCAGTAAAGAATCGCAGTCTGTAAATGTGAATATCATATTATCCACTCCCCTCAGGGCTTTTCAGGGATAGTTTACAACACTGGTTGGGTTACTTAGCCAGACTGGTTAAGGTGCAGTTTACAAGTAATGAAGGAGTGAGTAATGATGCCCCCATACATATGTGTGAAAGTGAGATAGACCACTACACCGGGCACTACGTGCCCTACTCTTTACGAAGAGTGTGTGGGTTCTTTAACGTCTCACAGATTTATTACATCTGCAAGGGCTTGTGAGACGGGGCCTACGGTTTATCGTCCTCATCCGAGAAGACTAGAAAGTCAAGCTGTTTGCAGATGTTATTACAAAGGCAGCACTTTCTCCTCAGTTATTTAAAGACCCTGAGTGTTGGTCCGGCCGGGGTTTGAGCCTACGGCCTCCCGCTCAGCAGACTACAGCATTTATCTGGTATTTTTGCAACAATTCGCCTGTTAACTGAAAATAGGTTATTAACTCACGAGCTTTTTAAAGTTTGCCTTCAATAATGGTTACACAGGAAAACACTTGAAAGGGGAGGAAAGATGGGAATCATCACCTAAGAAAGGTAGTTTCTACCTCGGAAAACCTTGGATCTCCCTTATCAAAGTTCCTAGTTCCGTCCCTGGATGTTACAAGAGGAAATTATATTAACAATTTTCACTGTTAGGGCTTCTCTTCTTCCACAGCTCAGAGTTTTAAAGCTAGCACAGTCCTGGAAAACAATGGGAGATCTTCTCAACACCATCGGAAGCAGCGTTGGAGCAGTGGGAAATATCACTGTGATTCTCGCCATTATAGTTTACATGTTCGCTGTTGTAGGCATGCAGCTCTTCCAGGAAGCCTACAAAAACGAGAATGCGTTTAAAGACAAGAAAATACCACGGTGGAATTTCAGTGATTTTGGTCACTCCTTTATGGTTATTTTCAGGATATTATGTGGCAAATGGATTGAACCGTTGTGGTGGACGATGCGGGCTACCAGTACTGCAGCAATTATCTTTATTTTGCCGGCTTTCGTGATCGGAAATTTTGTCATTCTGAACCTTTTTCTTGCTCTGCTGTTGAACTCGTTCAGTTCCGGGGATGATGTAGAGGAGGACGAAGAGGAGAACAAGAAAAAGGAAGAAGAAAAGAAAAAGAAGAAAAAGAAGAAGAAGCGACCAGATATCATTCGCTTACTAATGTGCAAAAAGAACAAAAACCTGTCTGGGAGTCGGGGGAAGGTGGGTCCAGACGAAGACGGTGACGGAACGGAGGGAGATGTAAATTCTAGAACGATAAGCCCAACAGACGATCTTGGCAAAAAGAAGGCGGCGGTGACATTATCTAATAATCTTAAGAATGGTGATCAAGAGAATGGATATGAAATGACTCTTGTACACCGTGTGCCTAATGGTCAGACGCAACAGGAGAATTATAATGGCTACAAGTACAACTTTGGTGAGTTATGACTCGTCTGAACCAGTACTGCCAGCCACATTGAGATTTCCTCTCTTTGTTTCTATAGCGCATTATTAAGTACTTAACGTGCGTTACTGGACTCATTTCTTGGCAGTTGATTGTTATTATGACCTGCAAGGTCTGTAACGATTGACGGTTTTTAGAATTTGGGCGGGTCTCAACAGGTACTCAATAAGTTATGGCTGGGTATTTTCTTGGTTAGTCTCCTTCGCAGCCGTTCGGGCCGGAGTCACGTAACGCTCTTAGAGTAATACATGATCTGACCACATTTGCTAAGTTAGCGACATCTTTGCAGTTGTATCCTAACCCATTGGGTAGCACCTTGGCTCTTCCAATACCATTATTAAATCGGTCAATGTACTTAGGTGTTCCATTATCGTTATCTCAATATAACCGAGAGAGTTAAGGTGATTGCTCCATCTCTTGACTAACATGATAACTAGTACTTCAGTAGTTGATATTTCAGCCATAATGAGATTGAGGTTGTTTACCATTTACTAAACGTTTCCGGAAAATGTGGTTGTAAAGTAAATGGAACGCGGCTTTTCTTGTCGTTCCAGTGAGAAATTTTCAGGAGCAACAGAACATCTGAAAAGATAGTCCAGTTTTTACTGGACGAAATGTTCCGAGCGGAAATTCGTGTTTCATTTGTTAAAACCCGTCTTTGATACTAGTTTCAGGCATTTGCGGCCGTTTTTCGGTAAAAGTAACTGATTTGTCCGAATGGTAAACACAGTCCGTAATGAAATTTGCCAGTCGTGAATTTTTCTTATCCTCTGCCCAAAACCTTGAACCGATCGGTTTGCCCAGGTAAATGGTTATTAACCAGAACAACTTCATCAACTTCGTCTTATTTATGCTAAAGATTGACTGTCACAGCATTGCCCGTTAGCAGTTCCACATCGAGGGAACATGCCCTAAGCGATGTTTGCGGAGTGACTCTGTAAGATCGGGAGCATGAGAAGGCCTGGTATCCATGCATCTAACACTTGAAATGCTTTTTTTTTTGTCAGATGAAACTCCTGGTAAACCTGTTGGACGCAATACCAAGGTGAATTCCCCTCCCATTGAGAATCGTCACTCCCTTACCACGGCGCTTGATCTGGACGAGGCTGCATTGAGAATACGGGACCTTTCGGACTCCAATAAGAAACTTCCACGCGTTAACCGCGTGAAAAGTGACGATAGACTGGGATCTAGCGACAACAATCTTAGCAACGGGGATCTGGTAGGAAACGGCTCTGCGCCTGTGGTGATAAACGGAAACTCGCGCATGTCTGCTGGGTCATCGCACAAAGATGTAAGTCTCGGTGACATTGAGTCACGCATTCCGCCCAACAGCCCCGGACATGACTCAAAGCGTGACACAATTGTCACGGTAGAGAGCTGCGACACTACTGCTACAAGCGCTGGCGTGCGACCATGTTGTCCGGGATTCTGCTACTGTGACAGCAACTGCTGCTCTAATTACAAAGAGTCTTGCATTAGGAGAACCTGGCATGGACTGCGCTATCACGTCTGTGTGTTTGTGGAGCATAAGTATTTTGAATGGTTCATTCTCTTCATGATTGTCATCAGTAGCTTAACACTGGTGAGTTACTAGTTCAGTTCAGTTCAGTTCAGCTTATTTAGCCAAAATAAATTACAATTCAAGGATACATAATATATAGATTTAGCCAGGGCTAAAAGCGAAGAAGCTGCAATTAATAATTTAAATCAAACAATAAACTTTTAATCCACAAATCAGTTAACTTAAAGGCACATTCATGTGACTTTTGAGGGAAAGGCTAAGTTATTTTAGAGTGAAACATCTTACATCGAATTGGTAACCTTATATGTACATCCAAAAAATAGCGAACATCTTCGATCACATTCAAGATCACAGTAGATTAGGTCTCGAAAACAAATTCTTGGAAAACAAATCACGCCAAATTTTTTTGCGCTCGACAGGTTTACTTTACAAATTCTTGTCAACAAATCTGTGGGTGTTTAAACCAACCTTTTATAATTTTTATACAATACATTTGAGGTTAAACAGTACTATTTAACATACAGAACTCGGGCAGAATGTGGTATTTCACAATTTTTCAAGACAAATTGCATTCAGTCAATATTCAGGACGATCAATCGTGAGCTTTAAGCGCAACCGTTCAAATATTTCCAAAATCACCTATACGGCCAGCTGGTTCTCGTTTCTATGGTGTGAGTTGTCAGCGTGGTCGAGTGTTTGAATAAACTTTAATAGAGTTACGCTTCAACATAATAGCAAATTTATTATTATTTTTTTTGTTATTTAATGGTTTCATGATCAGTTATAACGATGTGTGATCTTATAAAGCGTTTGATACGCGCGACATTTTTGAGCGACATTTTTGAGTACTCCTGCAAGAGATGTTCATGAACGGTGAAAGCAAACGGCACGCACAAGCGATTAAAATAGCAAGAGAGACTACTAACAATCAAAAAACAGAAATATAATTCGGTGAAAAATTTACAGAGACAACAATTTTCACTCACGAAAACAAGTATTAAAGTGTCTCTAAAAATCCTGAGTCTTAAGCTTAAGCCTGCTTCCCGGCGCGGTGTTTACTGTTTTCGAAGGTGAACTCCTCGAAGCAAGAAAATCACTCAAAGTTTTCTTTCTACAGCCAAATTTATAACTAAATATTCTTCGGAACGTTTTCTTTCTATTTGTGGTGAGCAAATATATCTGAAGACTTTTTAGAGTTCTGTAAGCTTGTATCAAACCTGATACTAGGTCAGATCATTGACTCAAATCCTACAAACGTGCATAAACTTGCCGCATAAACTGTCAGCGTGAATTGTGTAAGACCTCATGAAATTAGATATAACAAAAACAAACATCAAATAGAATGATTAATTAGGCTTACCATTCGAGATTCAGTTCCTGAAAGCTATCAAGGAAGGCCACAGTTGCTTGAGACTTTTAAACCCTCTTACGCATTAAGCAAGGTGAAAAACAAAAACGATGCCATCCGAAATTAGCCTGAATTTCATCCGATTACTTCGAGTCGTTATTACTCCCTCGGTAAGAATAATAATATATAGATCTAGCCAGGGCTAAAAGCGAGGCTCCCATTAATAAATTAATAAACTTATATTCCACAATTCAGTTAACTTTAGAGCACATTCATGTGACTTTTCAGGGAAAGGCTAAGTGATTTTAGACAAAAATAGTTTGCAAACAACCCCAGAGTGAACCAAATCTTACATCGAGTTGATGGCCTCATATGTACACCCAAAAACTGGCAATCATCTTCGATCACATTTTTTAAGAGCCATGGCTCTTGATCACCGTAGGTTAATTAGGCCTGCAAAAACGTTCCGGCCGAATTTTTTGCGTTCGACAAGTTTACTTTACAAAATATTGCCAACAAATCTGGGTTCGTGTAAATCAACCTTATATATCATTTATACATCACATCTGAGGTGAAACAGTACTATGAGGTACTGTTTTTATCATACAGACCTCGGACAACAGAATGCAGTATTTGACAGTTTTGCAATACAAATTGCTATCATTCAATATTCAGCACGATCAAAGGACGCCTGGGCTTTAGCTAAACCGTTAAAAAAAGTTCCAAAATCACCTATAGGGCCAGCCGGTTCTGATTTTTGCAGTGCTAGCTGTGGCGAGTGTTTGAATGAACATTAACACAGTTAAGCTCCAATATAATAAAGAATTTATTATGTTTATTTTTTATTTTAAAATGGTTTAACGCGCGGCATTGTTCACTGAACGAATGAAAACAATCGGCACAGCGATTAAAATTACAAGAGAGACTACTAATAATCAATAAAAGACATAAAATTCGGTGAAACATATACAGAGACGACAATTTTCATTCAGGAAGACAAGTATTAAAGTGTCTCTAAAAATCCTGAGTCTTCGAACTTAAAGCTGAAGTTTTTGTTTTAAGCCGGCTTCCCGGTGTTTGCTTTTTTCAAAGACGAACTCGAGGCAAGAAAATCGCTCAAAGCTTCTTTTACAGCCAGAATTATAACTAAAAATTCTTTGGAACGTGTTCTTTCTATTTGCGGTGAGAAAATGTCTTAAGGCTTTTTAAAGATCTGTAAGCTTATATAAACCTGATACTCGGTCAGATCATTGTCTCAAAATCTTACAAACGTGCGTAAACAAAATAGCCGCATAAACTACGCTCGACTTCATTAAATTAGAAATAAAAAACAAACATCAAATACAATAATTATGCACTTATCAATTGAAACCCCGACCCCCCCCACCCCGGGCCTATGTGGGGCAATGTGGGGGATTTTTATGGTATTTGAAGGCATGGTTAGCCCGTGGGGGTGGGGGATTTCTCAGGATTTGCTTAGCATATTCATGGCAGTCCATGGAAGTCGGGGAGCGAGGTGGGGATTTGACTCGTGCCTAGTTTCCTCACGGTAATTTCTTCACGTGATCACTGGTATTTTGATGTATTGCTCGGCCGTAAGTTTCCTAATTGTTTTTCCTTTCATTTCTTCACTGAGACTAATCCTTTGCGATTTTGCCTTGAGCTTTCATGGTTCGTTGACTGGAAATTGTTATTGTTATTCAAAACTTCTCAAACAATGCAGATACAAACTCCTCTACTTATTATAAAAGGTGCTGTGTCACGGCTATCTGGTTCATTTTGTTAATATTGCCAGTTACGTGGTCCCTATTCGCTTTTGAGCGTTACGTTGGCAAAGAAATGAAGAAATCAAAGCTTCGTTTTAAACAGATGTTTCTCCCAAGCATATCAAGCGTTACGGACGAAAACAATGAACTTTGAAAAACTGTTAGGTTAACAAGTTTTCAAAAACCAAAATTTCAATCCGTTTTAATCTTCTTCATGTTTTCCCATCTGTACCTTCTTTTGTATTTGCTGAGTCATTTATACCATCTTTTAATGTCTTAAGCGGTTATTTTTATGTTTCACTCAATTTGGTGGCAGTTCCCACAGCCTACATTTTGGTAAATTTCATGACACAGCTCGTTTAACGTCTAGTGTTAAACCCATGTGGTTTCTGAAGTTCTATATTTCCTCATTCTTTAAGCCAAAATATAAAATATAGCTCCTAGGAACTATTTTATGCAGTCTATTTATAACATCAGCTTGTGAAGGTTAAGGTATGTTGGCTGCTATTTTCAATTAAACTTATCATTGCAGATATTACTTTCAATGGAGATGGTACGGATTTCCTTTTAATATAACTTTTATAGCAATGTGCTACTCCATCATCCATTTTGTACCCTGACTTTTTTATAAGTGGGTAGGGGTCATTATGTTTACTTATTGTCAAATATTTGTTGTACTCCTGGTTGTATTTATATCTTGGTCTGTTATCATATTTGCCTTTTTGCTGTAGTAAATTTGTCAATATTAAGAAGTTGAAAATTCGAACGAAATATTAATAAAGTCAGTCAGGGAATTAAAAAGGTTTCCCCACCTGGGTGGGGGTTTTACCAGTCAATATGCCCCAGTAGGGTGGGAGTTTGCTAAGATTTGTAATGATGTCAAGTCAAATCCCCACCTTGGCCCGGGGTGGGGGGGGGGGGGGGGGGGGGGTCGGGATTTCAATTGATAAGTGCATTACTCAGGCTTACCACTCGAGATGAAGCTCCTCAAAGGTATCAAGTTAGGCCAGTATCGCTTCAGACTTTGAAACCCTCTTACGCATTAAGCAAGGTGAAAACGAAAACGATGCCATCCGAAATCGGATTTCCAACTTTGACAAGTGAAGTATTTCTCAACCAAAAACCCAATAAACAAACTATTAGCCATGGATAACAGAAGACTTCCGATAGCAGCTGAATTTCATTTTGTACATCCAATGGAAAAGGACAGTTAAAAACATCACAAGTCGGCACAAAACTCTGTCAGCTTCAGCTGTCAAAGTAAACAAGATTCAAGATGCTGCCTAAATTTTCCGCATGAACTCACCTGTCAAATTTGACCAATCAGAGCATAAAAATTGGACGTAGAACGTGACCAACGCGTGAACATGGTGACAAAAGTCAAAAGCAACTGTCTTCCCTGCCTGTAGCAGCTGACTGAATTTTCGCGTCCGAGGTCAGTTTGAAATCAAAATTTTAATTGTGCGGCACATAAACACAACATATTTCATATGAATTTAAAAAAAAAAAATTAAACTTGAGCCTGCGATCATTTGAAAACCAGTACCTTGTCAGCGGATAACTTCAAAAAAATACTTGACCTCGATGGGTCGACACCTGAGCCCGCGATCCGCTCAAGTGATACTGGTCAGCGGATATCTTGTTTTGACAGCTGCCAATTGATCACACATTGATGTCCAATATGTGTATCAGTTTTCCTGTGCTCCGATCCCAAACTAGCTAAAAAGTATGATTGAACATTGTTCTCGATCTAGTAAAACGATGAACTGGTCAGCGGACAGCTTCCAAATAAATCACGTCACCTCGATGAGTTGACACATGAGCCCGCGATATGGTCATGGGATACTGGTCAGTGGTTATCCTGTTTTGACAGCTGTCAATTGACCATATTGTGAGTGTCATATATAAAAGATGAGGACTTGCCAAGACAGGCCTGAGACACCCCTCCCTTCCTTTTGATAGTCTCCCCTACCCTACCCGTACAATCTGTAGACGCGTACGTACGTACGTACGCTCGGTCAGTCACGTGACAACCAAACGAAAAGAGGTTGACCATATTCCATGAGTATGGGGCTCTGTCCCACGCGCGCTTCGCGCGCGCGGGAGCCCCGCTAATATTGTTGAGAGGAGAAAACGACTCGAAGCAATCGGATGAATTTCAGGCTAATCCGAAATCGAATTACCGAATTTTGACAAGCGACGCATTTCTCAACCAAAAACCCAGTAAATAAACCAGCCATGAATAACAGAAGACTCTTGATAGCAGCTGTATTTCATTTTGTACATCCAGAGGAAAAAGACATTTAAAAACATCACAAGTTGACACAAAACTCTGTCAGCTTCAGCTGTCAAAGTAAACAACTTTCAAGATGCTGCATAATTTTTCCGCATGATCTCACCTGTCAAATTTTGACCAATCAGAGTATAAAAATTGGAGACGAACCTATCATAACAAGGATGAGAACTAAATCAGCCCAAAAATCTGTTGTGAAGCACTATCCTCTAGCTTTTAACCGTATACCAATTTTCTTTACAGGTTTTTGAAGACATACATCTAGACGAGAACAAGACCTTGAAAAACATGCTATCTGTTATGAATTACATTTTTGCTGTCACCTTCACTTTGGAAATGCTGCTAAAAATTTTCGGAATGGGTTTCGTGGGTTATTTTTCGAACCTATGGAACTGTCTGGATTGTTTCATAGTGGCGGTAAGTCTTGGAGAATGTTAGGCTTTTCACTTAGTCGATAGCCTGCGTAGCAGGCGCTAGGAAGAAATATGCGAGAAAGAACGATGCGCGCGACGGAGGCTCGCGACGGTCTCTCTTCCCTCGCGTGTCTCCCTCGCGCACCGTGTGCGGCCATTTATACTTCCAAGATTCCAAGCGCGTACTACCAGGTTACTGAGTCGAAAGAACCAGACAAAAAAATGTAGTCGATCGTTTTGCCAACATCTTCGAGATGTTGAAAAGAAATGACGAAGACGCATCGAACCCAGTAGTGCAGCATTTCAACCTTCCGAATTATTCTGGTCAAGACATCAGAAACCATGGTAGTTTGCAGTCTCTCCCTACATCAAGGTTGGCGGCCTCGGCCGAGCTGAACGCATGGCTGTCCAGTTTGCCCGATCTTTCATACATACCTAGAGATTTTGGCTCAAACACCATCACTCTCACGTGAAATTTTGCTGACTAAGCCGTTTAACCGACTGAAAAGGTCAACATGGATCACTCACATCAGCTGGTGATCACACCGTCGGTAACGCCGAGAAACTGCTTTTTGTTGTTGTTGTTGTTGGAAAGAATGGGATGTCAGTAAAACGCTAGACTGCAAAACAGTCCGTATTTTTGCTAATTCAGGTACTCCCGAGCAGTCAACAACAACAACATAAGTAATGATTTACTTACTAATTTGTTATCAAATCATGCTGATGACACTTGATTGACTGTAGTAATCATTGCATTGCATTATCATTGTTATAAATTTTAACTTTAATTATTATTCTGTGTAAGGTAGCTGAATTAAGTCGAAAAAAATTTTCTTGGATTTGATTGTAGAATTTCTCCCTTGGGATTGAATATTTTCGACAATGGAAGAGAAAATGAAATTCGCCTTCAATTATACCAGAGTTACAAATAGGGCAGAATCTATCGTTGCGGGAAGTTTGATTATATCTTCCAGTTTTAATCATGAGTTTGTGGTTACTTAAACGAATTTTCACTAAGTCTTTCCTATTAGCTGAATTTCTAATTAAGTCTAGATAACTTGAAATTTTAAAACAAAAGGTCGACTGGAGTAAGGCTGAAAACGGAGAATGAGACTGAAGAGAGACGCTTCACCCAGCCAAAGGCATTTCGCATTGGCTAAATTTTGATGCAAGCTGCCAAGTAATGTTAACATTAAGTCATTCGCAATGTTCCCAACCGTGATGATTTCCTAAAGCTTTTGCCGTAAATAGCGGTTGAAGACTGCCTGGACGCGCGATTATCGCGTGTGAGACTCTTAAGCTACGCTAACCCATTATACGTTTCTGGGAAACTGCCCACCTACCCCTCCCCTAAGTCAACATTTTGCCCTAAGTGAGAAGTAAGTGTTAATGTTGGCTTAGGGGGCGGGTAGGTGGGCAGTTTGTTGATGCCGTATCCTCTGCCGTTTCTTTTCAGGTTTCCCTTGCAAGCATCACTGGCAATAAGAACCTACAGTCGTTTAGATCTCTTAGGGCGCTAAGGCCTCTCAGAGCCATCTCACGGTTTGAAGGAATGAAGGTACATAAACGAAAAAAAAAATAGGCACTGCATTAGAACGTTAACTTATTAGTAAAAGTGGCATAAGACTGACTGGTATTCTTTTCGGTTTCATTCTGAAATACAGGCGTCTTTCGGGCGCGTCGAAATTCTTAGTGATCGGGTTGCCTCCATTTGCTGAGAAATCTTTACTTTAAAATCAGAGGAAAAGTGGGAGATTATCGACTCGTCCCGGCTCCTGAAGAGTTTTTTTTGTTGCAATTCAACATGGCGGGTGTGTTCTCGTGCGTCCAGTAGCGATACTCACGCTGACGTCACTTATTGATATTTATGTGCCAAAAAGAAGCGCATTGGTTCTTGAAATAAAAGATTGTTTTGTTTCACTCGTTACAATAACAAAAACAATGTTTGTAAACGTTGGTATCCTCAATTGCCAATTGCAGGCTACTTTAGACTGTAATCATACGATTTGTCGAATCGCGACAGGTATTAACAATGTTTGTTATGTAGTATTTGAGATATTCTTGCAAAAGCTGCGTCGGAAGAAGTTGAATTGACGCTATCTAGTAATTCGTATAATTTATTTCATAGATTGTAGTCAATTCCCTTGTTCACGCTGTGCCGGCGATTGTCAATGTGATGCTCGTTTGCCTCATTTTCTGGCTAATCTTCAGCATCGTTGGTTATCAGTTGTTCGGTGGTAAATTCTACAAGTGCGTAAATGCTTCAACGCTTGAAAGGCTCGATGACACGGTGGTGAAAAACGCTTCTATGTGTGAGGCGACTAATGGTACGCGTTGGATGAATTCAAAGATCAACTTTGACACGTCATTGCAAGGATTCTTAGCGTTATTTCAAGTTGTACGTATTGTTCTTCTCCAGCTTATAAATATAAAAGACCTTTAGATTGTAGGACGAGGACGAGATGTGACCTAAAAACAGACACCCCGGGAAGCTTCATTTTACTTAGTTAACAAGGTTATTTTTTTTATTAAAGGAGCAGAAGCTCTCTTCCGATAGCAACATGATAAAACTTCTAAGATTTGATAACTTGTTCCCCACACTAAAACCCGTAGTAGAATGACGAAGGCTATCACGTTTTCCCGCCCAAATGACGCTGGTTCACGCGCGCGCACTACTTAGTATTGAGAAAATCTCTTTCTCATAGTCGTCCTCGTCTTAGAATCTAAGGGCTGGTTATTTAAACGGAGTTTAGCCAGTGTTTAACAAAACCGCGTTCTAAACCATTTTAGGTTGCCCAAGGCTTTTATCTAAAC